>CAJQZP010001137.1:1885000-2495000 GCA_907164705.1 Parnassius apollo
TAAATTTTGTATTCGACAAATCTTTTAACACCATTAGAGCTTTTAGCACCATGTATGCTGTATTATATTATAATCGACATTTATCCTACTGTCATTGAATCATTATTTGACAGTGCTAAGTGTTTGTCGCAATTTCTGTGCCTAGGTTTAATAATTTCTTTAACAATTTACTTTGTTAATAGAATTCTGTACATTGTGATTAAAAATAGAACAAACAGAGTTATGTGTTACGTCTTACGTGGTAGAGCCCCGCTGCAGAATTATTATAGTTGTAGCACGAATGGGTCGGCTCGACCGGGGTAGGACCACGCTCTCACAGAAAAAATAGCAGTTTAATATAAATAAATAGCAGTCTCAGCGTAAAATAGCAGTTTAATGCTGTTGTGTTTCGTATGGGGAGTGTTGTGAATCGGAGACCCTTTTTACTGGAATTACTGCATTTGCATTTTTATTCTTAATTAAGGATAAATGTGCATGTCTATGGGCCACAGCATCCACTTACCATCAGGTGGAGTGTGTGCTCCTTTGTCAACGAATGCTATAAAAATGTTTTAAGTGTCTCGTGCTGCTCTTTCCGAATGGTACCGGTGTATAGATGTTCATCTTGCAATTACTTTCTTCGGCTGTAATAAAAGGTGAATATAGGTAATTTTATAAATATATCTTGTCCTTCAACACATAACGGTGTTACAATTGGCATATACCAGATGCAACGTCAACTGTGCGAGAAATCTAGTCCTGCAATCGCGCATCTGCTTGCTCAGTATGGCGGTCACGGAACATCCTCCCAACAATGAGAAAGGCGTCAATGGGTGTAATTCTAAAAGCGGAAACTTACACGTGCAATAAGAATTGACTGACTGATTAATAAGTCCCACTGGGTTTTTTGCTGGTCCTTCTCAGAACAGAGATTTTTTCGAACCAGTAGTAGAAGTAAATAAGTAACTTTTAACGTCATTTTGTTATAATGATTTCTTATATTTACGCGAACATTGCACATGATTAAAACTACTTTTACGGATTTTGTCGCGTTTATTTTTACTTTTTATTTTTAATTCCCGACGTTTCGGGCGCTTTCCAGCACCCATGGTCACGGGGGACTGAGATGACTGACGTCCCGATGTCATTGTTAAACCCGGAGTACCATCAGCTTTTTTAATTATTGTTTATGGTCCGATCTATGCAAAATGAACTGACTATGTCCTGAGATCTTGCAGTGGTATGCTTGGGTTTAGTTTTAATTTTATTGATTATAGGATCCCAAGCAGGTGGTAGTACCCAGCCTCCTTCTCTATTGAAATTAGGATGTTTTTTAATTTCAATAGCCTCACGTATCATCCTTGGTAGGAATCGGTGTTCTTTCGCGAGGATTTGTGGTCTATCAAATCTGATGTAGTGGTTGGGGCCGTCTAGGATATGATCACAAACTGCAGACTTCCCGGAACGTTGATGCTTCACATCAGCTATATGTTCTTTTACGCGGGTCCTAATTGATCTTTTGGTTTGTCCTATATAAGAGAGACCACATTCACAATCAAGCTTGTACACTCCTGCATCTTGTAGAGGAATATGACACTTGACGGATGGTAGGAACTGGCTAATCTTCTTCGGCGGCTTGTAGAATGTTCTAATAGAAGCTCGCTTCAAGATATAGCCAATCTTGTCTGTGACACCTCTGACATATGGTAGTACAGCAGGCACACGCTCGACTGTGGCCGGCTTCACTCGGTCACTGTGACGTAGGCGCGGGACCCGAAGCTTGTCGTCGTGCAGAACTTGCTTGACGTGCTGAAGCTCGGCGGCCAGGTGTTTGCTGTCACAGACCCCTCGTGCTCTCTGTAACAAAGATTTGCCCACGGTAGCTAACTGTGAAGGATGGTGGTGAGATTCACCGTTTAAATATCGGTTTGTATGGGTCTTTTTCCTATACACAGTGTGACCAATGGTGTTATTAGGATTTCGGATGACTAACACATCTAGGAAAGGTAAGGAATTACTTGCTTCTAACTCCATAGTAAATTAAATTTTAGCGTTTATGGAATTAAGATGTTCTAAAAATGCAGTTACTTTGTCTGATGGTAAAATTGTGAAAGTATCGTCTACGTACCGCTTGTCGATCCTTGGTGTACCAGGTGCAGTAAGGAGGGCTTTCTCCTCAAAGTCTTCCATGAATATATCGGCGACAATGGGAGATACAGGTGAGCCCATCGCCACACCATCTACTTGCTTGTAAAACTCTTCCTTCCACAATAGATAGCCAGATGTAAGGCAATGTCTTAGTACTAGAGGAAAATAACATGCTAGCAGAATATGCAGTATTACTAAGACATTGCCTTTTATTGAAATTAAAAAACATCCTAATTTCAATAGAGAAGGAGGCTGGGTACTACCACCTGCTTGGGATCCTATAAACAATAAAATTAAAACTAAACCCAAGCATACCACTGCAAGATCTCAGGACATAGTCAGTTCATTTTGCATAGATCGGACCATAAACAATAATTAAAAAAGCTGATGGTACTCCGGGTTTAACAATGACATCGGGACGTCAGTCATCTCAGTCCCCCGTGACCATGGGTGCTGGAAAGCGCCCGAAACGTCGGGAATTAAAAATAAAAAGTAAAAATAAACGCGACAAAATCCGTAAAAGTAGTTTTAATCATGTCATTTTGTTATCTAAGTATGTTGAGTAAAATGCATTGGAACAATTATTAGTTGTCTGGAAGAAATTGCTGTCAGAAATAAGACCGCGTATTGCGTACTTCTTTTGTATATATAATCTGTAATTTGTTTATGGTATGCAACAAAGAAAATTAGGTAAATAAATAAAAATAAAAATTTAATCTTATTATAGATGATAACGAATGTTACAAGTACTCTAACAAAACGGTTCTTAAAATTTCAACCTGTCGCTTTATCATTTTATTATTTAATTTTCAATGTAACTGTCATTTTGGCTCATGACCCCCAAAAACATTAACATTATCCCAATACTTCTAACGTGATTTTTTTTTAAAATACACCCATAATATTTCCAAATAGCGTTCGTGACAGACCTTTGTCTACGTAGGTAACTACGATTATTTTTATCGTTTCAGGTTTCAACATTTGCAATTTATATGTTTCATTATCTAAATTATAGTTTCTAAGATCTGTAGCTTAGGGGATAAGCGGTGGCGAAAACCGTTTTCGAACCTACTGGCGTTAATTAAGTTGTAAATTGCGATTTTAAGGTCTTATTTACTACTTACTTTGTGGCGAATGAGAAGAATGTAAGGAAAGCGACGTTATATAGTTCGCCAACACGCATTGGGCAAGTACACACAGTAATAAGAGAAGGCAGATACCACATAGTATGTATGCTGTTACCTTAATTCTTAGTTTATTGTTCCTGCATTTTACATAGCAGATAAAATGCAACATTCTTACAAGCGGACGATAAAATCGAAATGAGTGAATTCGACACTAAACCCTATATCGGCCCACGCATATAAAACTGCAGGCGTCCGTGTGTAGGTACCTAATAAAATTATGCATAATTATATGTGTTACGATGGCGAAGTGGGAGCTAGTCGTTAAAACAAATTAATCGCTTAATTTTGAAGACTATTAATGAACAATTGGATTAGCAACGCAACTATTTTTACGGTCGTTTAATTGCTAATTATATTTTTAACAGCAACTCAAACTCTATAATAACTTTTCTGAACGTTTTTATAAACACATTTTCAATGATTTTAATATGCAAGTGTGATATTTAATAATATTAAGCGACGAATCGTCATTACATTAATGTTTAAAATTAATATTGTAACGGCTTAAAGACTTATTGAATTCCTTCAATTTGAGGTTTTTTTCGTTAGTTAAAGTAAAGTTTTTAAAAATCGTGTCATACTGAAATATAAGCATAAAAACTTTATTATAAAGTTTTAATATACTTAAAATAAACTATTATCGAATTTTGATAAATTGTCAATCATTTGTTTTATCCAAGTTATTAATATTTTTATATATTACAACTTAAAAAAAAACACTTTAATAAAGTTCTTTAAGACTTTAGTATCTTTGTCACAAAAATTAATGGCGAATATTTGAAATTAAATTAAAAATCTCACGCAACTTTTATAATAAAACAAATATCTTTATACGACACATTTTTGAGTTTCCCATTTACCAACGAAGTTTTCCGTACGAACGGATGTGTGAGCAACGTTTATTTACTTATTTCGCCACACAGGAAGTCTTTATTTGTGGCCGGCAATGTTTCAAGACGTTTACATACAGATACCGAGCGAGATGTCACCAAAATATGAACAAAATCAATACTTATTCTCGGAACACCGCGGAAAACGATAGGGTGCCTTTATGGCCATAAAGTAAAATGTAAGACTAAATTTAAATTTGCTGAAATGTTATTCGTCAGTAATAACCCTTATGTGTACGACTTAAAGGTGTTAATGTAGAGTTTAATGGTTGTTGTAGCTGCAAATATATTGGATTTACTCGTTATTGTGGTTCAACGTTGGTGGTGACACGTCACAAATAATGTTGCGGGGACTTTTGGACCACCGACCAAAGTCGGTGCTTTGACGTCGCAGCTCATTTGCGAACCGCGGCGGGCGGGCCGTTTCATTATATTCTATAACTGTGATTCTATCGTGTTTTTCTTTTATTCTTCAAATAAAAGTCGGCTAGTTTGGTTTAAGGATAAATAAAATCAACACACATGCGATTATAAATTATTGATGCAGTTAACAAGGAGCTTTTTCAATAAACGAACCGCAGATTTATTTTATTTGACAGACATGAAACTATTAAACCAGTTATTTAAGAATATCTTACATAAAAAAATATGTCCTCCAGACCGAATTCCGGTTATGGCTGCTAACCTATGGGTAATTAAAGACATTTAAACATAAGGTCATGGTGTAGTTGCAGTATAAGAGTATCAACTACCCCACGTCATTCACAACAGTCAGAGAGACACAAATCCGGACATAGGCACCAGGGTCTTCCTAATATCTACCACCAGCCAGGGTCTTCCTAATACCTAATACCAGGGTCTTACCAAGCTTGGCAACAATCGCAAATATACTCCCTATGAGTCAATCTATAAAAGTCACAGCCTATATACGTCCCACTGCAGGGTACAGGCTTCCGCTCTTTTCTGAGAGGGTTTAGGGCAAGGAATTGTCCGCCGCGCTGCCCCAATGCGTGTTGGCGAACTTCACATGTCTTCGAAATATTTTTTTTTCTTATTTCTCTCAAATACAGGTTTCCTCACGATGTTTTCCTTCACTGCCGAGCACGTGGTAAATCAGCACTTAAAATTGCAATTAACAATTTCATTGGTGCCGGCGGGGATCGAACCAGGTTTGCTCGCGTAGGGTAGGGCGGGGCTTAAAGGTCCAATTTGACTATTTCGAATAATACTGTGAAAACTGACTCTACTATATCAAAATAAATAACACTAATCAAACAAACAGTTATCTGAGTATGTTTGACTCAATTTTCAGTTGAATTATTATAATAGAAATATGTGTTTCTACAACTTTTTTAGACCTTGTCGTCTGTCCCTTTTTGCCCCATAGTAGGGGTAAAAAGGGACAGGCAGGAGGCAAAAAGGTCCAGTATTTAATTTTTATTTAAAATCGATTTTATGGAACTAAAACAATATTTGGTTCAATAAAATTCAGTCGTTTATTTTTTTCCAAAAACAGAAAGTTAAAAAATATTTTAATTTTTAAACAAACCAAAATATTATTATAATTCCAAGATACATATTTAAAAAGTCTCTATTCTAAAAGTAAATATTTTTTACCAAACAAAATTTATTTTTTTCTAAATGTATTACAACAGTAACAGTCGAACTAATAATTTCTAACTTTGTTGAGCTTATAATAGTTTAATCACTAATCAGTCTCTATTGAAGAATACAATTAAACAAGACAGCACTATTCATTATGAATGTTGACATAGCCTGAATTTAAAATCTTATAACTAATCTTACATAATCTTTTAAAAACTTTTAACAAACAATTTTTTATAAAACAAAATATACTTCTTTAACCGTAACACAAAAATTAAACTCTTCTTTAATTATTAACTTCAACAAATTAACATAATCAACATGTCTTGGTATTTCTATATTATCTTAATCAGACTCATCGTTTTCTGAATCACAGTTAATACAAACAAAGTAAATGCTACCTCTGTTTGAGATACATTTTTCATGGGCCCATTGTTTGCAAAGATTGCATTGAATCCAACCTTCGCCTGGAACACTGTCACTGTACTTCTCGCAGCAAATCAAACAGAAGCATTCATCGTCAGAGCTGGAATCACTATTAACCTCTTGTAAAATAGCTTTTTTTACTTTCTCAACTCTTTTAGTTGCTTTGCTTTTCTTGTTTACACCTTTAGCCTTTTTCTTACTCAAGGTTTCTTGTTCTTTACGTAGATTTTCTTTTTTCTGGTGTGTCCGTCAAAATAGCAGTTTTTCGGCGCTTCCTATTAATAGTTGACTTTCGTGGTCCGGCTTTAGGTAGTGGTCGCACGATTTCGGGGGAAAAACATTCGTGTGGATCAACTGATGTTGATATCTGTGCATCATATGATGTTGATGGCTGCGGATCTAACGGTGTTGAAGGTTGTGGATTAGACAATATTGTTGGCGGAGGAGTGGACGATGTCGAAGGCTGTGGCTCATTACTAACAGTTTCCATAGGACGGTCCGTTACGTAACTAGATGCAAAATCAGCGTCATTAAATTTATGTTGGTTGAAGGGAAATATGCCAGTTTTTTCGAATCCACTCATTATGTTACTCGGTGTCAAAGCTAAAGGTAAAGAAGTGCGGACGATCCCAGGGATATCGTATATGGTCATGGTTTTTCCAGCGTTATTTCGCATCCAAGCATCTTGAGCTGAAGACAGATATCTTTTCAAAGGGCCATATACCGACACGTCAAGTGGCTGTAATTTGTGAGAACAGTGTGGAGGGAAAGAGAGCATGACCACTCCATTTTCTTTAGCTAAATCTAGTGTTGGTACAGATAAGTGCGAAGAATGGTTGTCTAAAACCAACAGAATAGGAAATTCTTTAGAAGGTCTAACGTGCTTGATAAAATGCTGCATAAATAGGAAAAACTCGTCATTAGTGATCCAACCGCTAGAATTCCCAGCGCCAATGCAATCAGTAGGACCGTCCCGAATGAAATGATCTTGAAACTTTTTGCGAGGGAAGATGAACATAGGTGGAACTGATGAACCTGTAGCAGAAACCGCTACTAACAAGGTTACATTAGTTCCACGTTCACCGGATGTTATTGATCCAACATTTCGCTTTCCTTTAGCAGCAACTATTTTTGATGGTTTGGTGACGGTGGATACACCAGTTTCATCCGCATTCCATATGGAAGAAGCTGTAAATTTGAATCGATCCACAACGTCAGCTAATTTAGTGTAAAACTCTTGCACATTAGACTTATTGAAAGACGTAGCTCTGCTGAGGCTAGTCGCTTCAGGTTTTCTTATGGAAAGACTTGTATTACGTTTGAGAAAGGCAGACATCCAATCTTTACCGGCCATTTTATTTGTATGCCATGTTGACGGTACACTTATTTTATATTTAATGGCACAGTCATAAGCCATGCGACGAACTTCTTTAGGACCTATGCCGTGAAAAATTTGTGCAAGTTTGAGCAAGTATTCTGTGAGACTGGCTTCTTGTTCTTTATTAAATATCTGCCGTGGAGAACCATAGCCAAATCTCAAGTTAACAGGGTCATTCTTCATTCGCTTAATAAATCTTGACAACGAAGTTTTACTTAATTCATAGTCACGACATACCTGCCTCAATGATTTATTTTCATTGATAACTAAATCTGCTGCCCGTTGCATCAACTCAACAGATTTAGTACCACGATCCGATTTTCTTTTATAGTTGCGCATACTGAAACAAAAAAAGTCTTTATTAACCCACATATTAATGAGGGGCTAAAAGGTCCACATTGGACCTTTTTGCCCCAACCACGTGTAAATATTTTTAGAGGTTATAACGAAATAACCGTTAAACCGAGCCTAAAACTAATAATAAATCGTGAAAAACAAATAAATCACTTATACTAATAAATTATGTTTAGGTGTGATAAACGAAAAACCACTGCTCGAAACTAAAAAGTAAAATGATGAAAAAAATTTACTTACGTTAAAATTTTTAGATGTAGTCGTATATCTCCGGCTAGCGACGCTGCTCGACTGCCGGCGATGCACCGTTACGCCTCCCGCGCTCTCTTCATTCCGCGTACATAGTTAGAACGCACGATATACCGCTAGTTTTTTAGATACTTATGGTGGACCTTTATACCCGCGGACCTTTAAGCCCCGCCCTACCCTACTGTGAAATTTACAGCGAGTGCTAACCATCTGAGCTACCACTGAATCAATCTATGGAGAGGCCTATGTATAGCAGTGGACTTTAATATGCTATAACAGCTGTAACGGTTAACTAGAGATAAGTTGAAAAATATTATCGAACTAATTTGACGAATTAATAATGTCATGATCATTAAATTTAAATAGTAGAAGGGTGGTTGCTAGAAAAAAAAGAATTAATGGTAACCTACACGCAGATTATAGATATTATCAAAAATTTACTGCTGGACATAGTTCTCTCCCGTTGTAGGGAGGATTCCCCTTAATTTTCATGCCTGGAAGGTGGGTTTAAGATTGCAGCACAAGACGTCTTGTCTGTACTCGTACGTTGGACCCTGCTGCCCGTCACCAGGTTGTTTATTTTACGCCTGGCGTAAGCGAGATGCTTATAATCATAAAATACTATAATACGTACATAATATAACGGGGTGTGGGCGGATCCCGTGTAGCCACTATAATGCCACAAGACATCAATTCACACGTATAAATGTCAACACGTTACAATCGTTCCCAATTTCGCATGCAAATTATTTAGAAAATGTCAAATTGCACGCTATTTACAAATAAATATGTATTAAAATCCGTCTGTCAACACAGCGAATCGGGTTTGTGGTAGTGATTAACTGATAATACGACGTAATTGCTTTTATGTTCGTCTATCGTCGTACAAAATAAGGTTGACAGCCATTCTATTGTGTATTATAGTATTCCATGCTTATAACGCTATCTATCTAAAGCCACAAGACTTTTCCGGCTACTATTACAACTTACAGACTATGTCTGACCTATTATTATAATTATTGTTTCCTATGAGTATTCATAAATCTAGAGCCTTGGTAGCTCAGGGGCTAAGTACTCATTGTAAACTCCATAGCATGCAAGCACCGCAAGTTACACTGAAATTGTTAATTGCAATTTTAAGTATACATTTATAATATACTCCGCTATAATTGAAAACATCGTGAGTTAAATTACATGTAGGAAAAATGAAATATATACCTACGCGATGTCCGCCAACACACTCTGGAGCAGCTTGAAGCAGCGCACTGAACTAACTTCTCGAAAACCCTCACAGAAAATAGAGCAGGCCAATGCCCAACTATTGGATGCATATACTTTTTATACATAAATCTGCCTACCGAAACGCTTTGTGCTAAACATAAGACAGGAATTGTATAAAAAAATGTTAGCCCGTATGGATCATTGCAAATAAACGGAAAATGTGTCATTCTTGTTAACGTATGCTCATGAATAAATTAACCCGAGCCGTGCTTGTAATATAGGGTCATAACGGCCTCCATTGACGCAGCCGTCGCTTTGCGTGGCGACCTCCGCCGGTACATGACGTGCGCGCGCTTATTTATTCCCTTCTTAGTACGCGTACACACTAGCGTCCCCTCAACAGTTTTATAAACCTGAATTTTTCAGAAGCCTTAAAACAAACAAACTCTTTACTTAAAAGTTGACGCAGGAAATTGACTGCAAAGCAATGTTCATTACAGATTAGGATATAACACTATCTATTTTAGAAACACTGGCAATTCTATATTAATTATTATGAAACCCAGAGTGAAAAATAATAAAGAAGATCGTATAGCATAAGAGATAGTATGGTTTGGAAAATATATATGTGCTCAAAAATCCGGTAGTCCCCGGGACTTTGATTTCATGTATCATGCCCGTTTTGTACCTACTTCTAAAATGGAATTAAAATCAATTATGTATGTTTTGTGCAATTTAAATTGCCTTTTAGGCCATCAACAAAGTCCTGCAACTCCGAGACACGACATTTAATTTACCATACAAAACAGTAGAATTTGATTGCTTTTTTCGAGTCCCAAATCCTATCGTGAGCAGTCTATTTGACCGAAGAGGATTTTCACACTCACAAATATTAATGCAAAACATAATAAATTCTGCTATATAATATGGTAAACGAAAAAGCAAAGATTAGTGCCCAAAGTTGAGAATACTAGTTAGTTAGTAGTTACCTAAAATTAGAATTTCAAGATCGATTAAATGTTGCCAGATAGATCATAAAATTGATATTTTTCCTAAACCTAAAAGATATAAGTCCTAATTTTTTTCATTATAATAAGGCTGACAAACAAGCACATAGTCCACCCGGTGATAAGTAGATGATGTGGTTTAAAACCCTTACATCAATCCATCTATACTATCTCGAATAAATATCAAAATGAAAATGCTGAAAAATGAATGTCACCCCTGAGGACAACAATGGAATACGTCGTTAGGTCTCTGGTACTCGTCACCTTACCGTACGAAGTAAAGCAACATTGTGCTGCTAATTTATTTTTGTCCGAGCGTAGTAATTTCCCGGTCAAATCGACCCATTTGTGCTGAAATCATATTACGCTCCAGTACAGCTCTACTTAATGTATAAACAACCATTTTAACCCCTCCTCATACGTGATGAAATTCAATGCATATTAGAGTAGATAGACTGTGTTAAAGATGTTATGCGTTAAAGAGAAATGGGTGAAGAGATTACGGCTAATAGACATGTGGCGGCGCTGTCGTCGCGCCACAAGCGAAACACACTGAAGCCTAAATCACGCGATCAAGGTTCCGAATAATAAACAGTATATACAGAACAGCTCCGAACAATCACATGGAGCGTTGGCCGCTCTCCGGGCAGGACACCTTTCCTGGCGGGAGATCTCCCCTTTTCCTTCTACGGCCACAGACACGAATTATAATGGAAAATTTGTTGTACCGACCCCAAATAACTTGGGATTTATGTGTTTTATAATTTCATATAACGTCCTCTAGACCGAATGTCGGTCACGGCGGTTAGTCTCAACGTAGACTCTATCTGCGTGGGAGAGAATTATAGTACACTAATGTGTGGCACACACTGGTGCACTCTCTACTCCCTCACTCTCATAGTCTGATGAGACGGAAATCCAACCACGACTGAAAAGTGATCAGGCGCAAGGTCAACGGCTACAATTTACTACTAAATTACGTGCTTTCCGAGGCACGGAAACACCGCGAACTTGCTGAATCTGGACTGCTACTGAGCATTTCTTGATAAAAAACCCATGATTTTGGCCTAACCCAGTATTTGAACCCGGGACTTCAGTATCAACAATCAGGGTCCAAAGTAATTATATATAATGTATATATCAAACTACTGCGACTAGTCGCATATGTTACAGTCGCATGTGTACTGCTTACATGTACGCATGCGTACTCTGGTCCTGTATCGAGTGACGTCCGCGCATGAAAGCGCGCCGCCATCGCCAGTACAATAGGAGGACAGGCAAACCCATTGTACAAGCCGTAACATGTATAGAATCATGACCATTCATCTCGCGGTGCCGATGCCTGAAGAACGGTAAGGGTATTGCCCTCAAAATAGTAATAATTCCTATACTTAGAGCAACTATAAAGTTTCGCCGGGCTTTATGATGTACAAGTGAAACGGCAACGCTGGTTAGTAGTTACGAGTAATTACCGTCATGTGAGATACGAGTACAGTGACCATATATCAAGATCAAGAAACGGACAGTCCGGACTAAGTGGTTGAAACGTTTCCATTACGCTAAAACTGAAACCAACATAAGTATTAGTTTCACAGCAGCGATACACACTGCCAGCTTGTTCTTTATTCCTCATGGCACAAGAATCCTCTTACTTGTAAGAGAGCAATCGGTGCTTCTTTGCGTGTTGGTGTATTCCACAAATATTGTTTATTCCTCAGCCATGCAAGTTTCTTTATGATATTTGCCTTCACCGTTAAGCATATCAACAAAATCAGCACTTAAAACTAATAAACAATTTTATTAGTACCGGTGGAGATCGAACCCGGTTGCTCAATAGTCGAACTGAATTATTAATAGTCCAACTTCTGAACATATTTATTTTGATCGTTCCATATATTGTATAGATATACCTATTTGCTATAGTTGCCATGCTCAGCAGACGGGCTGACTACCACAGTTTTTTATATTTTCGTTTTATTGTCAGGAAGATTCTACTAAGCGTTTTGTAACATGGGTACAAGTCAATTATTTCTCCTAAAAAACAATTTAAACGAACCAGGCTATGAGGGTCTACGGTCTTGATATCGGAAAGTAGACAGATACATGCAAATACTTCATCATCAATTCAGCCCTTAAACGTGGTAGAGTCAAGCTGCAGCTTTATTACGATTGTAACACGAATGAGTCAGCTCGACTGGGAAAAAGCTTGCTACAATGCTTTCACAGAACACCAGCGTAAAATAGTTGCATAATGCTACTGTGTTTCAAATTTTGAGTGTAATTTGTAGAATCGGAGTGGTCAGGGGTGACATCGCATCTGGATTTTAATTATTAATCTAGGATAGATGCAAATGTTTATGAGCCACAGCATCCACTTACAATCAAGCGGATTATGTACTCTCTTCTTATTCTATAATAAAATAGTTGCATAATGCTACTGTGTTTCAAATTTTGAGTGTAATTTGTAGAATCGGAGTGGTCAGGGTTGACATTGCATCTGGATTTTAATTATTAATCTAGGATAGATGCAAATGTCTATGAGCCACAGCATCCACTTACAATCAAGCGGATTATGTACCTCTTCTTATTCTATAATAAAATAGTTGCATAATGCTACTGTGTTTCAAATTTTGAGTGTAATTTGTAGAATCGGAGTGGTCAGGGATGACATCGCATCTGGATTTTAATTATTAATCTAGGATAGATGCAAATGTCTATGAGCCACAGCATCCACTTACAATCAAGCGGATTATGTACTCTCTTCTTATTCTATAATAAAATAGTTGCATAATGCTACTGTGTTTCAAATTTTGAGTGTAATTTGTAGAATCGGAGTGGTCAGGGATGACATCGCATCTGGATTTTAATTATTAATCTAGGATAGATGCAAATGTCTATGAGCCACAGCATCCACTTACAATCAAGCGGATTATGTACTCTCTTCTTATTCTATAATAAAATAGTTGCATAATGCTACTGTGTTTCAAATTTTGAGTGTAATTTGTAGAATCGGAGTGGTCAGGGGGTGACATCGCATCTGGATTTTAATTATTAATCTAGGATAGATGCAAATGTCTATGAGCCACAGCATCCACTTACAATCAAGCGGATTATGTACTCTCTTCTTATTCTATAATAAAATAGTTGCATAATGCTACTGTGTTTCAAATTTTGAGTGTAATTTGTAGAATCGGAGTGGTCAGGGATGACATCGCATCTGGATTTTAATTATTAATCTAGGATAGATGCAAATGTCTATGAGCCACAGCATCCACTTACAATCAAGCGGATTATGTACTCTCTTCTTATTCTATAATAAAATAGTTGCATAATGCTACTGTGTTTCAAATTTTGAGTGTAATTTGTAGAATCGGAGTGGTCAGGGGTGACATCGCATCTGGATTTTAATTATTAATCTAGGATAGATGCAAATGTCTATGAGCCACAGCATCCACTTACAATCAAGCGGATTATGTACTCTCTTCTTATTCTATAATAAAATAGTTGCATAATGCTACTGTGTTTCAAATTTTGAGTGTAATTTGTAGAATCGGAGTGGTCAGGGATGACATCGCATCTGGATTTTAATTATTAATCTAGGATAGATGCAAATGTCTATGAGCCACAGCATCCACTTACAATCAAGCGGATTATGTACTCTCTTCTTATTCTATAATAAATAGTTGCATAATGCTACTGTGTTTCAAATTTTGAGTGTAATTTGTAGAATCGGAGTGGTCAGGGGTGACATCGCATCTGGATTTTAATTATTAATCTAGGATAGATGCAAATGTCTATGAGCCACAGCATCCACTTACAATCAAGCGGATTATGTACTCTCTTCTTATTCTATAATAAAATAGTTGCATAATGCTACTGTGTTTCAAATTTTAAGTGTAATTTGTAGAATCGGAGTGGTCAGGGATGACATCGCATCTGGATTTTAATTATTAATCTAGGATAGATGCAAATGTCTATGAGCCACAGCATCCACTTACAATCAAGCGGATTATGTACTCTCTTCTTATTCTATAATAAAATAGTTGCATAATGCTACTGTGTTTCAAATTTTGAGTGTAATTTGTAGAATCGGAGTGGTCAGGGGTGACATCGCATCTGGATTTTAATTATTAATCTAGGATAGATGCAAATGCCTATGAGCCACAGCATCCACTTACAATCAAGCGGATTATGTACTCTCTTCTTATTCTATAATAAAATAGTTGCATAATGCTACTGTGTTTCAAATTTTGAGTGTAATTTGTAGAATCGGAGTGGTCAGGGATGACATCGCATCTGGATTTTAATTATTAATCTAGGATAGATGCAAATGTCTATGAGCCACAGCATCCACTTACAATCAAGCGGATTATGTACTCTCTTCTTATTCTATAATAAAATAGTTGCATAATGCTACTGTGTTTCAAATTTTGAGTGAATTTGTAGAATCGGAGTGGTCAGGGATGACATCGCATCTGGATTTTAATTATTAATCTAGGATAGATGCAAATGTCTATGAGCCACAGCATCCACTTACAATCAAGCGGATTATGTACTCTCTTCTTATTCTATAATAAAATAGTTGCATAATGCTACTGTGTTTCAAATTTTGAGTGTAATTTGTAGAATCGGAGTGGTCAGGGGTGACATCGCATCTGGATTTTAATTATTAATCTAGGATAGATGCAAATGTCTATGAGCCACAGCATCCACTTACAATCAAGCGGATTATGTACTCTCTTCTTATTCTATAATAAAATAGTTGCATAATGCTGCTGTGTTTCAAATTTTGAGTGTAATTTGTAGAATCGGAGTGGTCAGGGATGACATCGCATCTGGATTTTAATTATTAATCTAGGATAGATGCAAATGTCTATGAGCCACAGCATCCACTTACAATCAAGCGGATTATGTACTCTCTTCTTATTCTATAATAAAATAGTTGCATAATGCTACTGTGTTTCAAATTTTGAGTGTAATTTGTAGAATCGGAGTGGTCAGGGATGACATCGCATCTGGATTTTAATTATTAATCTAGGATAGATGCAAATGTCTATGAGCCACAGCATCCACTTACAATCAAGCGGATTATGTACTCTCTTCTTATTCTATAATAAAATAGTTGCATAATGCTACTGTGTTTCAAATTTTGAGTGTAATTTGTAGAATCGGAGTGGTCAGGGATGACATCGCATCTGGATTTTAATTATTAATCTAGGATAGATGCAAATGTCTATGAGCCACAGCATCCACTTACAATCAAGCGGATTATGTACTCTCTTCTTATTCTATAATAAATAGTTGCATAATGCTACTGTGTTTCAAATTTTGAGTGTAATTTGTAGAATCGGAGTGGTCAGGGGTGACATCGCATCTGGATTTTAATTATTAATCTAGGATAGATGCAAATGTCTATGAGCCACAGCATCCACTTACAATCAAGCGGATTATGTACTCTCTTCTTATTCTATAATAAAATAGTTGCATAATGCTACTGTGTTTCAAATTTTGAGTGAATTTGTAGAATCGGAGTGGTCAGGGATGACATCGCATCTGGATTTTTAATTATTAATCTAGGATAGATGCAAATGTCTATGAGCCACAGCATCCACTTACAATCAAGCGGATTATGTACTCTCTTCTTATTCTATAATAAAATAGTTGCATAATGCTACTGTGTTTCAAATTTTGAGTGTAATTTGTAGAATCGGAGTGGTCAGGGGTGACATCGCATCTGGATTTTAATTATTAATCTAGGATAGATGCAAATGTCTATGAGCCACAGCATCCACTTACAATCAAGCGGATTATGTACTCTCTTCTTATTCTATAATAAAATAGTTGCATAATGCTGCTGTGTTTCAAATTTTGAGTGTAATTTGTAGAATCGGAGTGGTCAGGGATGACATCGCATCTGGATTTTAATTATTAATCTAGGATAGATGCAAATGTCTATGAGCCACAGCATCCACTTACAATCAAGCGGATTATGTACTCTCTTCTTATTCTATAATAAAATAGTTGCATAATGCTACTGTGTTTCAAATTTTGAGTGTAATTTGTAGAATCGGAGTGGTCAGGGATGACATCGCATCTGGATTTTAATTATTAATCTAGGATAGATGCAAATGTCTATGAGCCACAGCATCCACTTACAATCAAGCGGATTATGTACTCTCTTCTTATTCTATAATAAAATAGTTGCATAATGCTACTGTGTTTCAAATTTTGAGTGAATTTGTAGAATCGGAGTGGTCAGGGATGACATCGCATCTGGATTTTAATTATTAATCTAGGATAGATGCAAATGTCTATGAGCCACAGCATCCACTTACAATCAAGCGGATTATGTACTCTCTTCTTATTCTATAATAAAATAGTTGCATAATGCTACTGTGTTTCAAATTTTGAGTGTAATTTGTAGAATCGGAGTGGTCAGGGGTGACATCGCATCTGGATTTTAATTATTAATCTAGGATAGATGCAAATGTCTATGAGCCACAGCATCCACTTACAATCAAGCGGATTATGTACTCTCTTCTTATTCTATAATAAAATAGTTGCATAATGCTGCTGTGTTTCAAATTTTGAGTGTAATTTGTAGAATCGGAGTGGTCAGGGATGACATCGCATCTGGATTTTAATTATTAATCTAGGATAGATGCAAATGTCTATGAGCCACAGCATCCACTTACAATCAAGCGGATTATGTACTCTCTTCTTATTCTATAATAAAATAGTTGCATAATGCTACTGTGTTTCAAATTTTGAGTGTAATTTGTAGAATCGGAGTGGTCAGGGATGACATCGCATCTGGATTTTAATTATTAATCTAGGATAGATGCAAATGTCTATGAGCCACAGCATCCACTTACAATCAAGCGGATTATGTACTCTCTTCTTATTCTATAATAAAATAGTTGCATAATGCTACTGTGTTTCAAATTTTGAGTGTAATTTGTAGAATCGGAGTGGTCAGGGATGACATCGCATCTGGATTTTAATTATTAATCTAGGATAGATGCAAATGTCTATGAGCCACAGCATCCACTTACAATCAAGCGGATTATGTACTCTCTTCTTATTCTATAATAAATAGTTGCATAATGCTACTGTGTTTCAAATTTTGAGTGTAATTTGTAGAATCGGAGTGGTCAGGGGTGACATCGCATCTGGATTTTAATTATTAATCTAGGATAGATGCAAATGTCTATGAGCCACAGCATCCACTTACAATCAAGCGGATTATGTACTCTCTTCTTATTCTATAATAAAATAGTTGCATAATGCTACTGTGTTTCAAATTTTGAGTGAATTTGTAGAATCGGAGTGGTCAGGGATGACATCGCATCTGGATTTTAATTATTAATCTAGGATAGATGCAAATGTCTATGAGCCACAGCATCCACTTACAATCAAGCGGATTATGTACTCTCTTCTTATTCTATAATAAAATAGTTGCATAATGCTACTGTGTTTCAAATTTTGAGTGTAATTTGTAGAATCGGAGTGGTCAGGGGTGACATCGCATCTGGATTTTAATTATTAATCTAGGATAGATGCAAATGTCTATGAGCCACAGCATCCACTTACAATCAAGCGGATTATGTACTCTCTTCTTATTCTATAATAAAATAGTTGCATAATGCTGCTGTGTTTCAAATTTTGAGTGTAATTTGTAGAATCGGAGTGGTCAGGGATGACATCGCATCTGGATTTTAATTATTAATCTAGGATGGATGCAAATGTCTATAAACCACAGCATCCACTTACAATCAAGCGGATTATGTACTCTCTTCTTATTCTATATTAAAAGCCCTGCATAGGTCTGTCATAGGTAATGATTTCTTATATTTACGCGAACACTACACATTGAAATAATACTAGTTTTTACGGAATTTATCGCGTATATTTAACTTTTTGAATACCCGACGTTTCGAACGCTTTACAGCACTCATGGTCACGGGCGGGACTGAGATGTTCAACGTCCATATGTCATAGTTAACCGCGGTTAACATAGATTAAAATTTAACTTTAGTTCTGATCTCGCTCATTACGTCCCATAGTGAGCCAAATCGATTCACCAACTTACAGATTGGCTCAACACTTAGCGAAAATACTCTCACCGCTCAGGGGACATACAAGAGCACACATAAAGGATCCCATTTTGTCAGCGAGATTAAAGACCTACATCTGGCAGAAAATGAAACTATGGTCAGTTCTGATGTGCAGTCATTGTTTACATGCTTACCTGTTGAAGACTGCAACTCAATTGTAACTAGAAGGCTGGAAGAAAACAACATGCCCGTAGAATATGCAGTATTACTCAGACACTGCCTTACATCTGGCTACCTATTGTGGAAGGAGGAGTTCTACAAGCAAGTAGATGGTGTGGCGATGGGCTCACCTGTATCTCTTATTGTCACCGACATATTCATGGAAGACTTTGAGGGGAAAGCCCTGCTTAGTTCTCCCATAAATCCAAGATTCTACAAGCGGTACGTAGACGACACTTTCACAATTCTACCTTTAGACAAAGTAACTGCATTTTTAGACCATCTTAACTCTATAAATTCTAAAATTCAGTTCACAATGGAGTTAGAGGCAAACAATTCCTTAGCTTTTCTAGATGTGTTAGTAATTCGAAATCCTAATAACACCTTGAGCCATACTGTGTATAGAAAAAAAAACCCATAGAGATAGATATTTAAACGGTGATTCTCACCACCATCCTTCACAGTTAGCTACCGTGGGTAAATCTTTGTTTCAGAGGGCACGAGAGATCTGTGACAGTAAACACCTGGCTGCAGAGCTTCACCATGTCAAGCAAGTTTTGCATGACAACAAGCTTCGAGTCCCGCGCCTACGGCTGCCATATGTTAGAGGAGTCACTGACAAGATTGGCTACATCTTGAAGCGCGCTTCCATCAAAACATACTTCAAGCCGCTGAAGAAGATTGGTCAGTTTTTACCATCAGTCAAGTGTAATGTCCCTCTGCAAGATGCAGGAGTGTACAAGCTTGATTGTGAATGTGGTCTCTCCTACATAGGACAAACTAAAAGATCAATAAAAACCCGCGTTAAAGAACATATAGCTGATGTGAAGAATCGACGCTCCGGGAAGTATGCAGTCTGTGAAAACGTACAGGATCGCTCCCGCCATCACATCAGATTTGATATACCACAAATCCTCGCTAAAGAACACCGATTCCTTCCAAGGATGATTCGCGAGGCTATTGAAATCAAAAAACATCCTAATTTCAATAGAGAAGATGGCTGGGTGCTACCATCTGCTTGGGATCCTATAATAAATAAAATTAAATCCCAACCCAAGCATACAACTGCAAGTTTTTTTTTAATAATGGTTTTAGTAGGATTTCTAGACGGTTCTTCCACAGACAGATTCTTATTTCGAACCAGTGGTAAATGGAAATGTGACTTTCTAGGTATTGTTGTAATCTTTATTAAATAAAAATCAATCTAATCTATTCTATTCTAAAACTAAACCCTTGTCCCATGCGGTTACGAACCCGGGTTGCCGTAACTAACGCTTAACCACTTGGCTACCACATGCCTATTTATAATTTATTTGTTTGATGATTTTAATGAACTATTAGACATTCAAATATAACTTTTGTATAAATGTGATAGAAACGTGAAGATATCCATCATCCCATATCGTCTCTGTCTCGTAAGATGCGGCTAAGAGAAATGGCAAAAAGATCTCATAACTCCAATGAACTACGGCCTTTGAGTATTTGGTTCAATACTCAAAGACTACGGCATAATATGTTGTTTACGCCAGACATAAATAATAATAAAAATACCAAAAAAAGTCCTAGACGTCTGGTACTGCGTTTGCCAAACCGCTTGCCAATCGAAGCGATTAAACAATTCTCTCAAAAAGGGACCGGGTCCAGTAGTGCACTTTTAATGGCTGATAAAGAAAGAAAAGGAAAAAAAAGCAATAACTTTACAAAAAAAAATTAAAACGTTACCTGAGACGGATGAAATACAATATTACTTGTAACTTATGTATAACTTGTATTATATACGACGGCAAAAATGCAAAAACCAGTCGTCAGAGATAATAACATTTAAGGTTTCTTTATTAGAATTTAAAACAAAACATATGTATCAATTTGTAGGCAGAGTGAAGGGCGGGAGGCATTCCGGCGTTCCCACGACGAGGTGCCTGAGGCAATGCTCTGAAACACTTCGTGAGCAACCGCTCTGAAATCTACGTCAAGTTGCGTTGTCTTCTATAACTATGCACCTATATAGAATCAGCAAACTTGCAACTTCATAAACAATGAAAATAATTTGACACTTTAATTATTAGCATCTTAAATCGAATAATAAAAATTAAAAAATTAAACCACTTTCATATAACTATATTATGTCAGCTGAACCGAATTTTTTAAATACTCGTAGTTTTCTATGTGATAAAAACACGCGTAACTTTTTCAACGACATAGCATCTAAGTTTTGCAGGATTTTTTTTTATAAAAGGGTTGAAAAATAAAAGCACATTTCGTTATGTAAAATAAGCTTACTCCTTTCTAAAAGGCCGTCAACGCACCTGCGATTCCCCTGGTGTTGTGGTTGATCATGGGCGGCGATAGTCCACATGCTCGTTTGCCCCATCTTCTATAAAAAGCTTATTTTTTGTTTTGACAACTATTAAAATAACGCCACCTATTGGTCCGCTTAGTTAACAATATAAACACTATAACATTCGATTGTAAGCGACTCAAATAATTCCAATTTGCACGTCTTAATTTAAGAGCACGCAAAAGATTTTTCAACGACTTTAAGGTTATTAGGTAGACAATCTCTCTTAAACTCTCAACTTTGTGCGGAATAGTATGGACTCGAATCAAATTAAGGGTCTATTGCATCTTATCACCACTTACCATGAGGTGGGACTGTAACCAACATCGGCTTATAATATTTAAAAAAGCTTCAGAAGATACACAGCGTTTTACCTAAGTGAAAATCTTTTCTTCAATCGTAATCGTTAAGAACGCTGTTAGATATTTACAGTTATATCCAGTTCTAGTCCAAAATATAGGTTATCGGTTCCTAATTGCCTTGAATATAAACAAAACATTTGGGATATAAAGGAATATACACGTGGTAGGAAACACGCTGCAGCTAATTATGGTTGTAGGACAAATAGATCAGCTCGACTGAGGCAGAACAACACTTTTACAGAAACCCAGCTAAAATAAAATACCAGTTTTATATTGTTGTATTTTGTATGGTTAAACGAAGCATCCCATCTTAGTCCTCAGACTGACAATGCATCTATCTGCATTTTTATGCTTAATCAAAGATGGACGTAGCCGCCTATGGGCCACATCATCCATTTACCATCAGGTGGACTGTGCACAAGTTTCTCATACTTATTTTATAATAAAATGTATCCTTTTCTTCAAAATGCGAACCGTACTTAAACGAGGTGTACCCTACTGAATAACCAATGGGGCGCTGGTTTGATTGTTCTGACACTGGGTTTCGAAGACATGTAAAGTCCAACAACACGTACTAGATCAGCGCAGCGGACAAATTGCTCCATAACCCTCTCTATAATTTTTTTTAAAGCACGAGGAGAAACTACTGCCTAATGTAATGTATGTGCCAACCTTATCCCAAATGACATTTATATCACCGAGCTCCGGTCCAAGCTCTTTATTCCATTATCTTTAACGCTGCCATATTTTTCAAGATTTCTTCATAAATATATAAATAATAACACAAGAATGAACAATAAAAGGATCAAGGATAAAATCGTCGTTTTAGCCAGCACTCAGCAAGCATCCAAGCGATTTGGTTGCAATAAAAAAACGGAATAACTATGCAAATAAAGATATGCGCAGGGGCACCTTGTTTATACGGACTCTGCAGGGCACCTCACGCTTGAAACTTTATTGCTAGGCGATCAGAAGTCTAAAACACCAAGCTCGACTTGCGTTAGGAATCTAGACTTTACCATTATAAGAATAAGACTTGTGAATTAAAATTGTAATTCTATCTAATTGAATTAAGGTGTTTATTAAGTAACATTGAATGGCTCTTAAATAACAATCTGAAGCCATTGATATTGCTTGCAATGTTCATTTTGTAATAACGATTATACTATTAATGTCGGAACGTCATAAGTTACGACAAATTACACAAAATAATGTTGTATCAGTTGCATTACGATTTCTTCTTAGACATTCATTTGTATTTTAATAGTTGTTTAATGTTATAACTCAAAATAATGGTATAGATAGATACTATATTCCGATGCTTGTACCATGAACAGTTTGTAAGCACTGGTTGTACTAGGTACTTGTTTGGGGCTGAAAGATTTATTTTTAATGGCAATCTATCAAATTGTTATATAACTAGTGACTTGCATTTAGATTGTTTTTGAGACTTATCATCTGAGACCATTTATTTCATAAATTTTTCATTTAAAAAAAAATTGAGGAATTATTTTGATTAAAATATTACAAACACTGCAGTATTGCAAGTTCCGAAAATAGATATAATCTGTACACACGTACTTGCTTAGGGTAAGGATAAGTAAAAAAAACATTTCATATATTGATTTATTCATTTTTAAATAATATGTATTTAAAGGTTTTTTTTTAATAGAATTGGGTGACAAACAACCACACAGTCCACCTGATGGTAAGTGGATGCTGTAATCCATAGATATCTACATTTATACTCGATTAAGAATCTAAATCCAAATGCCTTATCACCCGTGAGGACTAAGATGAAATGCCTCGTTTCCAGTAAAAATTATCTCCGGTTCTCTAGACTCATCATACGAAGCACATCAGCATTGAGCTGCTATTTTACGTTGGTAATCTGTGAGAGCGTGGTTACACCCCGACCGAGCCGACCCATTCGGACCACAACTGCAATATAATTGCACCATGGCTCTGTTGGGATTTTAGATATTTATAAAGAATAAAACTGCAGATCGGGTGAAAAATGCGTATGCTCCGTGTAATAATTCTCTTGTCCAGTAATGACATTAGTGACATTGACAGATAAAATTAGACAATTAATATTTTTGGAATAGCTTATGGGCTTTTGTCCCATACAGATAAAAACTTAATGTTGTGTTGCCAACAGACTCTACCATGTAAAAAGAAGTATAGAAGAATTTACGGATTTTTTTTAACATTATTTGAAAATGGAACGGCAGGAATTAAGGGGCGGAATTTTTGTCTCGAGTGGCGTCCATTATTACATAAATATACATATACTAAGCGTGGTAACTACGACAAACATCCACTATGAGGTAATCTATGGTGAAGGCCTAAGTTTAACTTTTACAACAAATTCCTAGAAAATATGCAAGGCCTGCTATCAAAAAGCATAAAACTTTTATTAAACAAAAAATGTTTAATAAGGGTTATTATACTTACTACTATAGAGTACCTACATGTATGATAATAGCCCCTTAGAATGAGGTGATCGCTACCGTGCTATATTTTGAATATTTCCTTACATAATATATATATAATATATATATATATATATATATATATATATATATATATATATATATATTATTGTAAGTATACTAAAATTATATATTATAAATTAATTTTATTTGATGGTTTTATTTGATTCTGATGGTAATTGTATGCTGTGGCCCATTGTGGCCGGTGAGGAAAACGGGAGATCTCCCGCCGGGCAAGGTGTTCTGCCCGGGGGAGCGGCCGACACTCCGTGTGATAGTTCGGAGAAGTTCTATATATACTGTCTATGATTCGGAAAGTTAATAGCGTGATTTAAGCTTCGGTGTATTTCGCTTGTGGCGCGACGACAGCGCCGCTACATCACCCCCCTGCTCAGACCGGAGGTCGATAGTGCAGTCGAGTTGTCGACGAATGTGCAAGTGCCAGGAGATTGCCTTGTAGTCTGCGGTGAGTCGAGAAGAAGGCAAGTAATCTGCGAGAGTGCCGTGAAGCAGAGGCGAGCAGTAAGGCTCAGAGCCGTGCCGAACACTGTATAGCGCAGAGAGTAGCTTGAAGGAACAGGAAGCATTATTATTCCAGTGCTGCGATGAACCTTGTGAAGCTAGCTGGCTTGCAGGATATGAAGACTGCAGACGATATCTGTTCGGGAGCGAATGGGTGGGGTATTCTATGACGATGATGAAGCTTGAAGTTTCCGAAGGTTGTTTGGTTGCATGTTCAGATCACGTCGGTTAGTCACCACTGTGGCCGGTGAGGAAGGAAAATGGGAGATCTCCCGCCGGGCAAGGTGTCTGCCCGGGGAGCGGCCGACACTCCATGTGATAGTTCGGAGAAGTTCTATATATACTGTCTATGATTCGGAAAGTTAATAGCGTGATTTAAGCTTCGGTGTATTTCGCTTGTGGCGCGACGACAGCGCCGCTACACCCATAGACTGATTCTTAATCGAGGATAAATGTAGATGTCTACATTTATCCTCGATTAAGAATCAAAATGCAGATGCGTTGTCACCCCTGAGGACTGAGATGGAATGCCTCGTTTCCAGTAAAAAAAGAGTCTCCGGATCTTTACACTCACCACAGGAAACACTGCAGTATTAAGCTGCTATTTTACGCTGGTATTCTGTGAGAGTGTGGTCCTTCCCCGCTCAAGCCGACCCATTCGTGCTACAACCATAATAAGTATAACTACAGCGTGGCTCCACCTCCACCACATACCTAAAAATATATAAAAAATACATAAACATAGCTCAACATTATTTAGAGAACTTTCTTGTTTGGCACGTTCCTGTATGAGGGCTAGAAATGACTAGCGAGGAATTTTTATTTGTATTTTGCAGAAACCTGGAGTACGTAGGATTTGAAATTCGTTGACCTATTAGACTCCAGACGCTGCAAATGTAAAGAGATTAGATTCTCTATTCGACATCGGCTTCGTTTTTCCACAAAACGCAGGACTTCTTTTCCCGTCCCACTTTTATCCAAACGGGAGATGTAGAGCTGTACGGTGGGCTCGATAACACACTAAGTTGTACTTGCAGTGTTTTGGCGGTCACATGCTAGTTAATCAGCGCCTAAAATTGCAACTAACAACATACTTTTAATTTTCTTCTTTTTTATTAATCTGTAACAGATAACAATCCACACACGTCCAATGTACACCAGCCATTAGGGGATTTTCCAAAGTCACCAACAAATGTGGCTTGACGATCGTAGTATCGGAAATCTAGCACCTTTTGCCATTTCTCTGACGTCGGTCTGAGTAAATTGCGTCTGCTTTTTCCGATGTTATTATTATTTTATTATTATTACCGTTAAAAAAATGAATGAGTACTGCAAATGCCAAGCGTGATAATTATTATTTTTATTGAATATTTTTTATAGAATAGGCACGTAAATGCTTTCGCATGTAGACATCAAGGTACATCTATTCTCGATTAACAATCAAAATGCAGAATGCTTTGTCACCCCTAAGGAGTAAGATGGAATGCCTCATTTCCTGTGAAAAGGGTCCTCGGTTCTTTAAACTCACAATATGAAACACAGCAGCATTAAGTTGCTTTTTCACGCTGATATTTTGTGACAGCGTGTTCCTTCCCCGGTCGAGGCGACGCATTTGTGTTAAAACCATATTATATCTGCAGCGTGGCTGTAACACGTATTATGCCAAATCCTTCTTATAATGTCCCTGATTTATCGGTCACGTATAGATTTTTTTATGTATGTAAATCCCCGCTTCCTAATGCATTGTCAGCGTGCACTCATAGGGTGCGTTTGGCAGAAAAAAGCGCTAGCAAGCGCTTGTAAACAAAATGGCGATCGTAAGCGGTAAGCGCTGTCAAATCGTAAGTAGCTATTTTCCTCTAGGACACGATGTTAGTTTTAACCGGGGAACCTAACCTAATTTAAATATATGTTTGTAAAGTATTCATATTAAAAACTTACCAATCATGAATTTTTAATAACATGTATATGTTTATTCACGTCATTATATTACTTAAAACTAATATTGCACAAAAGAACTTATAAACTCTATTTCAAAACAAACAAATTAAATAAGCAAAATGGCGGATTGTGTCAGCGCTACTGAAGTAGCAATCGTGTCCTGGCCGAAAACTATTTTAGCGCTTGTAAGCGCTTGCTAGCGCTTTTTTCTGCCAAACGCACCCATTCTCTTTAGTAGTTATGTTTGGTCTTTAGTTTGGCCATAGCAGAAAAAGGGTAGATCTCCCACCGGGCAAGGTGTTCAGCCTAGGAGCAGCTAACGCACCGTGGGTTAGTACAGAGCTCTTCTATATATAGCGCAGTACTTCAGAAGTTTGATAAAGTGATTTAGGCTTCGGTACGTTTCACTTGTAGTGCCACGACAGCACCCCCTTACTCAGACCGGAGGTCGGAGGTGCAGTCTAGTTGTGGATGAATGTGCAAGTGCCAGGGATTGCCTTATAGTCTGCAGTGAGTCGGGAAGAGGGCAAGTAATCTGCATGAGTGCCGTGAAACAGGGAGAGCAGTATTCAAGCTCAGAGTCAGTTATCAGGCTCAGAGGCGTGCCTAACCACTGTAGCGCAATCTACTCTAGATTGAAGGATTGGGAAGCCTTTTGAATACCAGCGTAAAATAGTAGCTTAATGCTGCTGTGTTTCGTATGATGAGTGTAGAGAACGGGAGACCCTTTTTACTGGAAACGAAGTATTCTATCTTAGTCCTCACGGGTGACAACGCATTTGCCGTTTGATTCGTAATCGAGGATAGATGTAGACGTCTATGGGTCACAGCTACCACCTATCATCAGGTGGACTGTGTGCTCGTTTGTCACCCTATCCTATAAAAAAATAAGCGTTATTCCACTGTTGCAATGAACCTTGTAAAGCTAGGTGGCTTGTAAGATCTGAAAACTGCAGGAGATATCTACTTGGGAGTGTATGGATGGGGTACTTGAGAAAGATGACGCAAGCTTGAAGATGAGGTCTCTGAAGGTTATCATGTTTTGCGTGTTTAAATAACGTGCGGTTCACCAATTCGGTCGAGCAATGAAAAGGGGAGATCTCCCACCGGGAAAGGTTATCAGCCCAGGGAGCAGCCAACGCTCCACGCGGTAGTGGTACAGAACTGTTCTATATAGGTATAGCACATTACTCAGGAGTTTTGATAGAGATATTTAGGTTTCAGTGCATTTCTTCTGTGGCGTCACAACAGCGCTACCACTGTGGCTGCACACAGCTATTGGGGTGAAGAAATAGCAAGTTTTTTTTTTCAATGAAGTGTGTTAAAGCTTTTAATTATAGTAGCTGTTTTCAAAGTTACAGGAAACCTTCTAACTCATCACTGTGTGCACTGTTGTTACTGGTAGCAGAAACAGTTAAGAGAATAGTAGGTACTAAACTAGACTAACAAACGGACTTCTGGGCGAAATGCAGGTTAGCTGCCTAATATCTGCATTCTAAGTTCCTGCATTCTAAGAGTTTAATGTGACGAAACAAACGAAAAATATTTTATAACGCACGAAGCAGAATAGCCTTTCTTAAACCTCAGATCAGTGATATACCTATTCTATTTTAGAATAGGTATTAAGTATATTTCAGTTTATTATAACTACTAACCGAAAACCGATAGAAAATAAAGGTTTTCGAGAGGCAGTGGTACTGAGAAGCGATGTTTCGGCCGGCCTCCACTAGATAAAGTAACGAACTAGTAAAACATGCAGGAAGTCGATGCATGCACGACACGGGACAGTGTTTTATGGCGTTCCTTGAAGAATGTATGTGTCCAGTAGTGGACTTGTAAAGAGCTGTAATGATGATGATGATGATGAACTACTAAAAGTGTGTAATGTGTATGTTTAGACAAATTACTACTATGACAGAAAAGCTGTCACAAGCAGAAATGGGAGCTTAAGACAGCTGTGTTTCGTATGGTGAGTGTGGAGATCCGGAAACCCTTTTTTTCTGGAAACGAGGCATTCAACCTCAGTCCTCAGGGATGACAACTCATCTGCATTTTGATTCTTAATCGAGGATAAATGTAGATGTCTATAAGCCTCAGCATCCACTTACCATCGGACTGTGTCACTTTATCACCATTGTCTTATATATATATATATATATATATATATATATATATATATATATATATATATATATATAAGTTACGTGTCACGTTGTTTGTCCGCGATGGACCCCAAAACTACTCAACCAATTTTAATTAAATTTTCACCCTGTGTGCAGTTTGACCCAACTTGAGAGATAGGATAGTTGTTTCGCCCATGATTGAACCACAATTTTTTTTGCGAATTTAAGGATTTTTAATAGGACATGACAAAGGGTCGTCGAAAAGGGCAGAACAACGTATGCCTGGCAAGCTAGTTCTATATAAAAAAAACAGTTATCAAAGAGAAAGACAGTTATAAAAGAGAAAAAATGGATGGAATGGAACAGGACACCAGCTGGTATAACACACGATTTCACATCTCCAATCACATTTCCGGTGCAAAGTTTGAACGATACTGAGGAAGTAAAAAGATTTCGGGCCTAGATTAGCCTAATATATGATTAGTCTGATAGATATTGACTTTGAGTAATAGAAAGCAACTCTTTAATTGAGACGAAATTTCAAGCCGAGGCCTCAAATCATTGTTTGCACCAATGGATCTAAATCAATGGATCTGCATTTTGATTCTTAATGGAGGAGGAATGTAGATGTCTATGGACAACAGCATCCACTTACGATCAGGTGGACTGAGTGCTCATTTATCACCCGATTCTATAAAAAAAGAATGACATATGTACATTAATACTTTGTACAAATTTTCACGTTTAATATGCTTGCTATGCAAACTCACTCTAATAAAAATCCCATACTTGCCTTCGGTTACACGGTTTTATCGTAATATCGAGAACAAAGTTCGTACAAGCGATCTGCCGCCTGACGTACCTAATCTATGTCGGTCTCCTCGGAACAATCTGAAATACCCGACACCGTGTGTGGGTGTGCTTCGTTTAACGCAAGAGCGCCAGTCCATCAGGCGGAAGCGTGACAACGCTATCCAGAATGAAAGAGATAATGGAATACGCAGCCCGTGGGAAATGCACAGTAGTGGTCAGATCAGACTGCGCGCGCGCCGGCCCAGTGCACGTATTATTGTAGTCACATCTTTACAATTTATGTGATCCTATGAGATGTGCCCCTTAAACATGCTTAAAACTTTGAATGTAGGTGGTTAAGTCGATATTTGCATGTAGCTTTGAGGATAGTTGCGGCGTTTTCGAACAAGGCTGTAGGTACGCGGCGAGTATAATGCGATGAATTTTTTTAGCGATCGATTGAGTCGGTTTCTGCGGCGGGCTTCGGCCGGGATGCAAATGCGGTATTTACGAAGTTCGCCGGCACACGCCTAGTCGGTATCGTAAAAACTCTTCATGATTTAATAAGCATGTTATTGCTTAAGCCCGCATATTTCTCGGCGTTGCCGAATACATGTTTAAATTAACTTATGGACCGTAGAGCTCTCGTATGACGTATGGTTCAAAATGAGACATTGTTTAAAAACGTTGAAAGAACACAGTAACAGCTGTTTTTATCCAAATTGAATTGCAGCAATAATCTTCTAAATCACACGTACATTTTTGAAAAAATAGAAAATATCCGTCCGAAGCAAGGTAGTAATTTAATTAAATATCTTTGATAATATGAATATAATTGCGGATTACTTTTAAAATTATTTAGAAACCTAGTTGTCAGTTCTCTCAACATCTGTTAAGCTTAGCTACTGCTGCTCGTGGACACCTGTTATCAAGCTAAATTAAATAGGCTCAGAAGGGCTAGAACCCAGAGCCGAAAAGCCAGTTAAAAAGCTGAAGGTACTCCGGGCAGAAGGAAACTAAAACAGGAGATGGACAGCAGCACCTTTCCAAAAACAGCTGAATAAAAAAACTGCGGTTGCCAACCCGCCTGGCAAGCGTGGCAAGTATGGCAAAATCCCCCTTAAAGGCAATCTATTGGGGAGGCCTGACCTACTTTTACGTTTCTATTTAAATTAAGTAAATACTGGAAATCAAAATTAAAAACACAATTATTTTACAATCGACAATTGCTAAGTAGTATAGATTACTAAAAAGAGTTAAATATAAGCTAACAAGTGTAGGTACAATTGACCCGCCTTCAATTCAATACCTTACAGCATGAAATCCTAGAGATTGTGATCTTTCGGGGTCAGAGATGAGACGACTCAAAATGCAATCGTCGACGACATTGCATTATGAGTGTGACTAATGGTTAATTTACTCCGGTTGAAGTGGAATCCAAACCCATGTTACAAAGCAGAAACAAAGCTGAAGCAGAAAATATCATCATCAAAATTCGACAACATTTATGAAGAAAGTGTCTGTTGGCATGCATTACTTGATAGATTTACTGATAATTACATAATAACCACAATACTAAGTAGCAAAACCATCGCACTGAAATATTAATAGTAGCCGGGAATGCCATTGTATATTCCTTTTTATAAATTGTAGCTAGTCGTTAGTCCATTTTCAACCGATTTCATAATCATTCATAAAAGGAGGTTCTCAATTCGACTGTATTTATTTATGTGTGTACTTTAGAACTTTTTTTAGGTGAAACGATTTTAATAATTTTTCTTTTATTTTAAGGCTAGTATTTCTCATATTGTCCAATATAAATTTGATCAAGATCTGACCAGTAGTTTTGTGTTATTCTTAATAATGTGTATTCAATTGACTTCGATTACATTGATGATGTTCTCATTTTATTTTTATTGAAATCGGTTTATACAAATTTTTTAACTTTACCACCATAAAATAATTTATAATCTTTGACTTACAAAATCATCTACGGGCTAGCTTTAAATGAAAATGTTAATAATTTGTTATTTCTGCAGGCACCATTTTAACACACTAAAGGGAATTATTATTGATGATGTTATTTTTAGGTTTCATCGATGTCAATTTTCTAATTTTTCTTACAATATATATATATATATATATATATATATATATATATATATATATATATATATATATATATATATATATATTATGCGTTGAGTCCGGTGATTAAGCGTATTATTTTGTTATAAAATATGAAATTAAATAATAAAAAATCTTTGGATTTTTAAATTTCACATCCGATATGAAGTAATAGTTAAAAGAATTACCTAAGCACAAAAAGAATTAAGCATAAATCGGTAATGATCCGAATTTTACTACTTACAATTTACATTCGTACCATAACTCCATACAATGTCGTCGCTAGAAAATTTGTCAGCCTATAGAACCAAGCGAGTGCACAGTTCACCTGATGGTAAGTGGATGCTGTGGCCCATAGACACATACATTTATCCTCGATTAAGAATCAAAACGCAGACACATTATCACCTCTGAGGACTAAGATGGAATGCCTTTTTTCCAGTAAAAAAGGGTCTCCGGATCTCTACATTCACCACACGAAACACAGAGTATTAAGCAGCTATTTTACGCTGGTCTTCTGTGAGACCGTGGCCCTTCCCCCATTCGTGCTACAACCATAATATAGCTACAGCGTGGCTCTACCACGTATAAATTCCGTTGATTATGTTATGTGTATATTTAGATAGAAACGACAACCTATGAGTAAGAGTAAGGTAACATCACTATTAGATGGAGTAACAAAGCGACGTGTGCAAAGTCAATGGATGCAGGTAGCTTAGGACCGTGCTTTATGACACCAAACGAAACAGGGCTGTAGTCTGGAGTTGATTTATGATACTTTATAATTATAATGAAGATGGTGAAGGGAAATACCCCTTTTTACTGGAAAAGAGGCATTCCATCTTCATCCTCACGGCTGACAACGCATCTGCATTTTGATTCGCAAACAGGGATACATGTATCTACATGTATCTACATGTATCCCCTCTATGGGCCACAGAAAGCACTTACCAACAGGTGGACTCCGTGCTCGCTTGTCACTTTTGTCCTATAAAGAAATATAATTCCATGGTATCCAAATGCTTTAGAGACACCACCTCCATTCACTAGTAAGAATATTCATAATTTAGACGGAACAAATTTGTAAAAGTCTAAAGTTTGTGACGCATCAAAATTGTCATTTAAAGGCGTTAATCATAGTTGTCTGGTATAGGACAAAATCTACTTCTTATTCGCTTTTCGGAAGATTTCTTCATAGTTTTTATAAGGTGTAAAATGAGCACACACTCTACCCGATGATAATTGGATGATGTGGCCATAAACATCTACATTCATCCTCCATTAAAAATCAACATGTAGATCCATTGATTTAGATGCATTGATGCTAAACGAGGCTGAATTTGTGTGGACCCTATAACAACAAACGATGACTTGAGATCTTTGCTTGGAATTTCGTCTAGATTAAAAAGAGTTGCTTCTTATTTCTCAACGTAAAAAGTCAACATCTATTTAGAGTTAGGGAGCCTATGGCGTGAGTTATTGAGTGAACTGTCTTAAAGGCATAGATATATAAACTCCAATTTCCTTAATAATAAATAATATTGAGAATATAAAATACTACCTACATAAAAAAAATTTTATGGCCACACTTCTCAACAAAAATTGTAACAAAAAACATGCCAAATCGACATTTCTTGTAGATTTTAGATAAAGACAAATACAAACATTCATATTTATGAAACACGTATTAGCTAAATCAAACAAATTTTTCATTTAAGAAAAAATATGTCTGAAAGCAAATTTGTTAACAATTTCGCTACACATAATATATATAGCCCATAGCCTGACCAACGTTCCGTAACAACAATGCCCTATAATTCGTATCGTCAACCCACGCTTAACACAGTCTTCGACATTTTCAATTAAAGAAAAAAGCAACCAAATATTTATATGCTAACCTCCGCCCATACTCAGCTTGGAAACGTGTCGACCATTTGTTTCCGCCGACGTCTGCGAACTTCGTGGGTTGCGAGAAAAGACAACGATATTATTATTTTATTATATCAATTTGCCACTGCTAATCACCTCCTTATTAATCAGACTTTATTTTTCCAGTTTATTAGTGTGATTGCCCCCCCCCCCCCCAACTTAGCCACGTGTCTTACTTATCCAATTAAATTAATAGGTTATTAAAAATGCTAATAAATCCATAAAATTAGTTTTGTCCAATTATATTATCCCCATTCATCTACATATGTAAATAAAATTGAAGTGTCTATCTGTAATAATGTCGTTTTTTTTTAAATAGAATAAGTGTAACAAACGAGCACACAGCCCACCTGATGGTAAGTGAATGCTGTGGCCCATGGACATCCACATCTATCCTCGATTAAGAATCAAAACGCTTCCGTTGTCACACCTGAGATCTAAGATGGAATGCCTTGTTTCCAGTAAAAAAGGGTCTCCAGATCTCTACATACCATACGAAATACAGCAGTATTACGCTGCTATTTGACGCTGGTATTCTGTGAGAGCGTGGTTCTTCCCCGGTCGAGCCGACCCATTCGTGCTATAGCTATAATATAGCTGCAGCGTGCCTCTACCACGTATAAAATAATTGCCCTTTATTCGGTTTAGCGGATTGCTTTTATTTACAAGCCATTAATACACGAAATGGGAATGGCACCAAAATGTTTGTTCGTCTGTCTGCAAGTCCGGTGTAATCTTGTGATTAGCTGAACCGATTAATAAAATGTAATGTGTGATGAAACTCTACGTAAAGATAGAGAGCTATGCCAGGAGTAGTGATCTGGACTACATTTTATCCGAAAGAGTTGGAGATTTTTTTTGAGAAATCGAAAAATAAATAAGGTACGTAAGGTTAATAATGGTCATCCGGCTAATATGGTCACTTTCTTATAACGCAAAAAGCCTTATTTGCATAAAAGGCAAGGAAGGGAAACTTCTATATGATACGATAGCTTTTCATCAGTCAATCAAATAATAAAGGGTCAAAAGAGCGCTGCTTTATCGACGCCATTTTGACAGTTGATATTACAGTAAATATTTTAGTCGATTTTAGTACGGCGTAATTTAGTTAGTTTTTATTAAGTTGATTTTTCGAAATGTTCCTAACTATTGCCAAAGCTTGTTTGCTATTTTTTCCTTAATATAAGTATTAGTTATAGTATAGGACTTGATGTTTTCGTCTCTATCCCCCCCTAGCTTTGATTTTATAGGGCGGCAAAGCTTAACGTGACCATATTACCCTCACGTACCTTAATATCCGAAAAGATAACCCCCCTATTCATAATAAAAATTAAGCTTTTGATTAGTTAAAGAGCGTTTTGTCCCATTCTGTGATTTGCGAGACACTTGTGAAAGTGACCAAACACTATTTAACTAATCAAGTGTAAATCCTGTTTAACTAATCAAAATGATTATGAATAAGGGGGTATGTCTTTTATAATTGTCTTAAATTTAAATGACGCTACATTAATAGATTCCACCCAAACGAAGTCGGGGAGTGACGCTTGTTTTGAAACATAAATTGTCACTATATACATCGATTGCTCTCACTTATTATGTAACAGCAATCATATGTTTCAACTAACTCATTCCCAATTTATTTACATCATTCCAAGGCACGAAAGGGACAATAGTGATCTAAACCACAGTGGGATGGTCATATCGCTTACATATCTTAATTAGGCCGCACAAGGCGCTCATCGAATCTTTTTTTAACATCCGGCCGCCTGCGACCGTGACGAATATTTGTATAGACTGACAATCTTATTTTCTCAAACCTGTAATCCGATTTAAAACTTGTATATTTAACATAGGATCGACGATCGGTTGCATCAAAAGCGAAGCGATTCTTACAATAGAGAAATCTGGCGATAATTAGACGGCTGATAAAATCATTATTATCTTTCAGTCGATATACCAAATACGAACGACCATTGGCTTTCGTACTACATCTATATATCAGTAAACATATAATATTATACATAATATAGTAGATAGTATCAGAAAGATAACACAGCGACTGTGTTCGTGATATTATCTTTGGAAAATCATGAATCATGAAAAATTGGTTTTAGGAAGTCGATAACAACTGATTTTTGAATAACAAATATATGAACTGTAGGTATCTGTGTATATCCTTACTAGGTATGATTGTTTAGTGTACTTTATTTCGTAGCTCTCAAGCCCATATCTACACATTTTTCTTACGCGTAAACGAACGATCCAGACCGAATTTCGGTCACGGCGGCCAGCCTCAATAGAAGCGTAAAATAGCAGCTTAACGCTTTACATTCGTATGGTGAATGTAGGTAGGTATCGGAGACTCTTTTATAGAAACGAGGCATTACTTCTTAGTCCTCACGGGTGACAACGTATCTGAATTTTGATTCGTAATCGAAGATTAATGCAGTTTATGAGCATGCATGTTTATGAGCCTCAGCAACCGCTTACCATCAGGTGGACTGTGGGTTCGCTTGGCACCCCTATCCTATAAAAAAGAGTAGAAATCGGTACAAGACAGGATTATAATGAACGAATGTTACGCCAAAACACTGGTGTATTCTTTATTCCCTTACTCTCATAGTCCGAGAATTCAATCCGTCACGACAGTTAGTATCCATACGGATTTGTCCGGACATGTCCGGACTTCTAGTCTTATACCAGGTTCTTTGATTTGTCCGGATTTTTTGGGTTAGGTAGCATAAGAGTAAAAAGCTTATTTATATAAGAAATATCAAATAAGTCTTTAATCTGGATTAACTCCTCATTCATCTAAAAACGGAATATAAATCGTCTTTAAGAATCAACTTAACGAAATCAAACAATAAATCTTCTATTGTAAACCATCAACCAGTTCAAATATAAAATAATTACCGATGTATTATTTTTTATATTCTTCTCGACGAGTTACTCGACGGAGCAGCTCTCATTCATTCAAGCTTAAGTTACTATAGTAACTTAAATATTTTAGATTAATACCTACCGACAATCTGTTTCTCTCTTTTACAGTAAATAAAAGCTCCTATTAGAGAAAAAACTGTTTTCACACTAGCATTTTGAGCCTGGATAGCAAAAATAAACTCGCAAATACGCAATAGAACAGGCAGTCTGTAAATTTTTTTAAATTGGTAACTCATATTTTATGGAGCATCATACTGTAAAATGCATTGTGTTTTTGGAAAAACAATGAATTAACGGCAGTTATTTCATCGAACAGTTTTACATCATCGATAGCAACGCCTTTCATGTATACAACTGAATCCACGAGCTTTTAGAACTCAATCAGTTCGCTCTTTTTTAGCTGAATCCAGTCAAAAACTATTAAAAACTATTTAAAATTAGTTCTGCACATAAGTTTCCCTTCTTCTCGAAACGCCTCTTGATTTTCTGCGGCGCAGTTCCCAAGTAATTCTCTTACTTTTGGTGGAATAAAATTTATAATTTCTTCTTCTTTTTTTTCGATCCCTTGGCTTATCGTGGTATCACTGGTAGTATCGTGGTAGCCGCGCGTGGTGGATGATCCCCGCACTACGCAACCTCCATCCTCTCGTGAGCTTCTGCTACGATGCCTACCGTACCACTGGTAACTAAGTGAGTAATGTTTGCATTTTGTGACTAAAATGTCAGGACTTTTCAAATTTCTAAATGGTAAACCTAGACAGGAGAGATTAGACGCAGAACCAAATGCTTACCGTGCTTTCCGAAGCACGATTGAAATACCGCCAAATTTCTGTTTCGGGGTTACTATTGAAGACTTCTTGACAGAAAACCCCAGTTACTGATTTTGGCCCGACCCAAGATTCGAACCCGGGACCTCATTTTCAGCAGCTGCGTTTTATACCACTAAACCAACGAGGTTAGTCACTGTCTCAGTTAGGTTCGGGAAAGATGCAAAGGATTGTAACGGTAAACTTTTTACAAGGTATGAATTTCACACCAGCTATGAGGAGCAGTATCAAAAGTGCGAGTCGTGTGCTACTACCATCCCCAACTAGTGTTGCCCAAAATCGGTCTTGATCTTGCAGTCTTGGTCTTGTTCTTACATTTTTGCAAGACCAAGACCAAGAACGAGACCGCCTAATTTTAGCAAGACTAAGACCAAGACTGACCGTGCAAGATTTGAGCAAGAACAAGACTAAGCCTGCGAGACTTGCGTCTTGCAGTTAGGAATGAGTGTCGTTTCAGGGAGTATAGGGGTTCGGGTATACGCTTAGGGACTCTATGAGACGCAAAAAATATATTAAAAAATTTGGAAAATTGGACTTATGCGCATTACGAACCATAAACATACATAGCGGATGAAAATATCCATTAAAAAAAAACAGGGCATCCCTAGTTTTGACCATCGGCACTTGGATAGTGCGCGGCATCTTGTTGTCGGCATCATCAAAGGTCGAATACTGACCTGTCAAAGAAATTTTGCAGCTATTCGGAAGTACAAGGTCAAGATACACGCGCCGGCGGCTTCTATTGATATCCCATTCAATCGTCGCCGCCGCGCCGCACGCACTACATTTGACATCAAAATGCACTGTTTGAATGCCGCCACAGAGTACATGTTCCAAAGAATAAAATAAGTTTTCGGGTGCTCAGAATGGACACGAATACATTAGGCTGATCTCGAAGAAAGAAGGAATATTGTAATTATATAATGGTAAGGATAGGTAGATACCATAATAATTTATTCCAGTAAGTAATTATTATAATAGTAACTATATGGGTTTATAATAATTACTCACTATTATTATTATTACCTAATAGATAAACATGTTCAATAAGTTCACTGCAAATCTCGATTTTTGGAAGTGTGTGTATTTGAACACAAAGTGTTCGAATATGTCGTCACCCATTTGATAAATATTGTAGACACTTTTAACACACTTGAAACGTGTAAACATTTTGTACAATGCTAATCGAATAATATAAAAAGTGTGCATATTAAATAAAAAGCATAAAATAAGATCTATGTACTTTTTAGGAGCCCGAGTATCTCTTAGAGAACCGTTTAAAGAAATTGATTGCATCGAATTGATTTAAATAATAGTGATTTGCACAATTTTAATAGTAGAAATAAAAATAAAATCACAATACCTGCTTTCCGGTTACACAAAGTACATAATGCGTTCTTGGGTAGCGATATACGCTTTTATAATAAGATTCCAAAAGAAATATTAGCTCTTTCACCTTTTCAATTTAAGTCAGACAAAAATGCTTGGAACTGACCTCTCGTACTACACAGGACTAACTAGAAATTTCTAAACCAATTTGGTATCTACATATACATTTGACATTTTATGTTTGACTTATCGCTTTACATAATTATAGTAAAAATATTTTGAAAAGAGCAACTACTGAGTTTCTTACTTTCTTCCATGATTCTTCTCAGTAGAATCAGAACCTACTACAGAACATGGAAAAGAAAAAATTGGGGAAAACAGTGAATATATGACTATTCAAAAGTGTATTTTTAATGCCTACTTGAATAAAACATATTTGAATTTTGAATTTCAAACGAGTGAAGGCAAATTTAATTTAATTAACGTAGATTAATTCAATCACAAGAAGAACATAATATACACAATTTTATTTACATATTTACATTTCATTTTTACGTAGGCACACTATAGGTACCTATCTGGCAACGCATCTACTTTATTAATCTTCTGAAGAACCATTAATTTTATCAAAGGATGCCGAACTTTCCTTTGTCGGTCTTTCGGCGTGTACTTACAAATAGTAGTATTTATTTTAATTCCAGTCATTCCCAATTGCGCTTTGCTTCGAGTCTAATGTATTAATTGTTTTTACTCTAATTCTTGTTGTTCTCAGAGTGATAAGTTAACAATTTGACATGAGTGACGACGAGTCGAATAGTTCTAGTCGGAGTAGTGAGAGTTGGAGTTATAGATCTAAAAGACCTAAAAGTAAATTTGATGAGTTTTTCGACATAATTCATGCATCCCAAATTGCTTTGTATGAATTATTCCAACATAAAAAGGTTGAAATAAAAATGAAAAACAGAAACACTTCAGGCTTTAGGAAGCATCTAATATCTTTCCACAAAAAGGAATCACAAATATTTCTTCCTAAAACAAAATTAAGTGAGATATCACAAGCTTTTTAATAACCACCGGAAAAAGTGGACAGGTAAGAAAAAATATATTATAATTATCACACAATTACATAACACATATATTATGTAACTAGCGGCCGCCTGCGACTTCGTCCGCGTACAATATCTGATTTCCTATGAGATTTTGAAATTTTCTCGCTGCAAAAGTCTTACCTAAGTATAAAGAGGCTATATAGGTAAAGCTTAACTATGCACGTATTTATTATTTAAAACTAATAAAGTAAATGTCGATCTTCATATCTATACTTTAAAAATATAGGACTTGCATATAACCATTTTACCCCAATTTCACCCCCTTAGGGTTAGGATTTCGTAAAACAGCTTATTCGGGATTTTATTATTGGAAACTTATAACTTTAATGCCGATTTTCGTGTCTCTAACTTCAAAAACGTAGGACTTTCATACAAACTTCCAACTCCCATTTCACTCCCTTAGGGATAGATTTTCTCAAAACCATTTCTTAACTGATCTCTATGCCATAAAAGCACCTTACAAACTTCAAGTTTGTATGTTTTATAGTTCCTGAGATATCGTTATAGTCAGTCAGTTTATTTTATATATATATATATATATATATATATATATATATATATATATATATATATATATATATATATTATAGTGTTAAATATGTATTTATAATTCACTCATATTTTCATTTGTTTTTATAAGGCGAGACCAGATTTACTGTTTTATTTCAGTCCGAAAATAGCAGTGACAACATCACGACAGCTACGATTGATGTAAAATTCTTCCCTTCTCATTTTTCGATACGAAACTACAGAAGTATATTTTCGATCAGTTTTCCCAAATATGTCGTTTCCTAAAAGGTCCACACTTAGAAGGAAGGTCAAAGAACGGTTTGAAGAGCTTCAATTGAATCTTAAGAAACGACTACAACAATTTTCATCTAAAATGTCATTTACCATTGATGGATGGACGTCAATTGCTGGTAGCAGTTACTACGGGGTCACTATTCATTATATAGACAACGAATGGAAGTATCGATCTGTAGTCCTTGATTTTATACCATCACGCGGTCGACACACTGGGGAAGATATTGCAACGATTTTCCACGAATGTTTATTGGAATATGACATAATTGATAAAATACAGGGTATCACGGTCGACAACGCAACTGCAAATACCAAATTTATGTATGAATTGGACAAACAGCTGCCACACTTTGATTCAGACAATCAACATTTCCGGTGCTTTGCTCACATTTTGAACCTTGGTGTACAAGATTTATTAAAGACCTTAGCATTACACTGTGAAACTGACAATAAGGGATACGAACAGCAGTATGAAGATAATGAAGACGAAACTGAGGAAGATGAAGAATATGCGCCAAATATTGCTGACTCACGTACAGCTATAACAAAATTACGCAGTATTTCCAGTAAAATAAAAGAAGTGAGATATTGAAGAGGAAGTTTCAGTCTGCTTGTTAAGCACCTGGAGTGCTATCAAATCTGAACCCCATACTCGACTGTCCAACGAGATGGAATTCCACACATGATATGATTGGATTTGGTTTAAAAGTGAGAACTGGCATTAACATATTGTGCACTTCTGTCACCGAATTGAATGATTTTCAAATCACAGATAGTGAATGGCAAATACTCGAAAAAATACATAAGTTTCTAATAAACTTTGAACTTCTATCCACGAAACTTGGTGGAGAAAAATATGTTACATTACCGCTAGTCATTGTATCATTCAATCTCTTGCTCGATAAAATTGAATACATGGTAAAACAATTAGATGAGAAACCTGATCGATCCGAAGTGGATGAAAGGCTCATTCTGGGTTTTCAAGCAGCTCGAGACAAAATGCTTAAACATTATAAAAAGAGCAACTGGATTTATTGTACCTCTTTAATTTTAGACCCAAGGCATAAGACTCAGACTTTTGACATGACATTATGGGGGAAGCAAATTAAAACAGAAAGCCTGCGTAAATTTAATGAACTTTATAAAGAATATAAAAGTCTACACTCAGTGAATACATCTCTAGAATCACCAAGAAACGAAAAGAAAGACCAAGAAATGAAGACATAATAGACTTTGAGAAATTGTATGCATGTCCCTCGACGTCATCTGGATCTGGATCTTTTCATCAAGGCTTAGTTATAGACGAGTTGGAGGAGTACCTAAGTAAACCCAGAGCCGCCAGTTCGGAAGACATTTTAGAGTGGTGGAGGACGCATGAGACAGAATATCCGACTTTATCGAAGATGGCCCGTGATTTTCTTTCAATAGCTGCAACTTCAGTGCCTGCTGAGAGATTATTTTCTAAAGCATCATTAGTATAATGATTTCTTATATTTACGCGAACACTACACATTGAAATAATACTAGTTTTTACGGAATTTATCGCGTATATTTTAACTTTTTAAATACCCGACGTTTCGAACGCTTTACAGCACTCATGGTCACGGGCAGGACTGAGATGTTCAACGTCTATATGTCATAGTTAACCGCGGTTACCATAGATTAAAATTTAACTTTTGTTCCGATCTACACAGTATGAACTTATGGTATCATGGAGTCTTGCAGTTGTATGCTTGGGTTGGGATTTAATTTTATTTATTATAGGATCCCAAGCAGATGGTAGCACCCAGCCATCTTCTCTATTGAAATTAGGATGTTTTTTGATTTCAATAGCCTCGCGAATCATCCTTGGAAGGAATCGGTGTTCTTTAGCGAGGATCTGCGGTCTATCAAATCTGATGTAGTGACGGGGGCGATCCTGTACGTGTTCACAGACTGCAGACTTCCCGGAGCGTCGATTCTTCACATCAGCTATATGTTCTTTAACGCGGGTTTTTATTGATCTTTTAGTTTTTCCTATGTAGGAGAGACCACATTCACAATCAAGCTTGTACACTATGTAAATTCCGAAAAAACTAGTATTATTTCAGCATCATTAGTAATTAGAAAACATAGAAACAGGTTAAGTGTGAGTCAGCCAGATGGTTACTTTGTATTAATTCTTGGTCAAAAGAATTAATATAAAGTAACAGTAATGTCAAAGCTGTTGTGTACTGTTATGTAATTTAATTTGTACTGTATTTTATTTTTTTATTTAAATAAATGGTAAATTGTATAACTCTTTTATTCCATTTCATATAAGGGTCTATCAATCTCTTTTTAAACAGATAATGTTCTTTACAATACAGTCAAGTTAATGTCATTAATTTGTTTTTTATATGTTTTGACTAAGTTTTAGCACATGTAATCTTATTAAATGTAAACGTTTATTAAGAAACAGACTAATTCCCGTGGCCGTGAGACTTGGTAGACAGCTCAGTTGGTTAGAGCATCGGCACGGATCGCTTAGGTTGTGAGTTCAAACCCCACCCGGTATTAGTTGATTTTTCGAATTTCTCATTAAATGTTAAGACATTTATTAATTTGGATGGTCTTTCTATGGCTATGTTAATTCAAGCTCAAAATGTGCCTACTCTGTTAAGTTGTTCTAAAATCTAAAGTGACGTTTAATAAATAACAATAGGCTAATCGGTACATGCGAGACTTGCGAGACTCTTGCTGCAAGACCAAGACCAAGAACAAGACTGAGAGCGCAATACCCAAGACCAGGTGTATTGGCGCAAGACCAAGACCAAGACTGGCTAAGTCTCGTCTTGTTCTTGCATTTGGGCAACACTATCCCCAACACACTTGCAAAACGTGGTAGTTATGGCAAAGAGGTGGTAGGAATACTTTTCTACCCAGCACTCCGCCTGGGTGGGTTACACTCTCTTACCAACTTCTGCCGTTAAATTGCAGTACTGTATCCCGCTCTGAAAGGTATAGAGAACCGGTATAATTACTAGCTGCGAGGCATTCCATCGTAGTCCTCAGATGTAACAATGCGTCCGTAGCCTTCTTTGCTTAAAGATTACAAGAAAGACTACACGTGTACATGGTGTTACGAGCTTAGGGTTCGTGACGATAAAAACTGCCGATTGAAATACCAAAATTTGTCACTTTAATTACCGACCACTAACTATAACTTAAAACACACCAATAATTAATCACACTTAACATTTCAGTTCGCTTTATTTCGCTCCTATATCTTCGCTTGTATTGCCAATTCAATACTGGCTCGGTCGCGGCTCTTAACGGCTTTATATAGATAGGCCTTTTACATCGAAACATCTAGATTGTTCCAGCAAAAACCGGTCCCGACCGACTAGGTGAAAAAAATTCGATTGTGGAGTTAAATGCCCCCCCCACACCAACAACCCCAACCCAACAAACCCCCCCCCAAACCCCCCCCCACCCACCTCTAAAAAAATCGACCATTTTCCCATTTATGGCACAGGACGCCATCCTGAATCAGCAAGCTGTCCCATTGGGCCAAATAGCTTTTCGTGGTCGAACTCATCGCCGAGACGTCGCTCCACTTGGGCTTGAGAGCACTGGCCCCCATCCATTCCAGAATCGGCTTTATGTCCGAATCTTCCTGCTGTGCATGTCGTAGGCTGTCCTTATATTCGTTGCTGAGGGGTGGTCTGTCCTGAGAATCCTCACAGATATCACTTACTGATACTACACTAGAAGACCTTATCCTGATGATTGTAAGAATAGTACTAGGCAAGAGGATAAGGATGTCCTTACCCTCTCAATCATCAGGATAAGGTCTTCTTGACAACACATCTGCGTTGTCATGCAATTTCCCGTGAGTGCAGTCATGGCCTGACTTTTATTCCAGCCGTTCGCCTCCATGGCAGCCTCTAACTGGATTTTGTAGGCTGACCAGGAAGAAGTCCTGTCGAATGACAGCACTTTGAATCCACGTAGCGAAGGTGTTGTAGCTACTACGGGAGCTGTAATTCCATCCCCAAGTTTGACGTCAGCGTTTTCTTCACGTCAGCCATCACGTTGTCAACCCGATTGTTCACTTGGTTGATTCGGATTTCAGCTTCTGAGAGGTGGTTGTCATGTTAAGCAACCCTATCCTTGAGTTACTTTATTTCTTTCTCGAAGGTAGCGTGAAGGTCCTTCATGAGGAGCATCCGCTCTTCCAACCGATGGGCCTGTTGCTCTTGTCCGCCCCGCAGCTGCTCTTCCAATCGGCAGGCCTGTTCCGCCTACTGATCTCTTCACGGGCCTGTTCCACCTGCTGCTCTTTCAACCAACGGGCCTGGTCCTCATGTCGGAGGACCTGTTCTTCTTGTCGGCGGACCTGTTCCTCTTGTCGGCGGGCCTGTTCCCCCTGCTGCTCTTTCAACCAACAGGCCTGTTCCTCATGTCACTAGGCTTGCTCCTCCTTTCGGCGAGCCTGCTCCTGCAGCTTCAGCATCAAAGCACCTAAGTCAAATGCTGCAGATGTAGGAGCTACTGACGGGCCGGCCTCCGTGGCTGGCAACTGACCCACCGACGTTGCTCCACCAAATCTTCTCTGGTCCATCTCCTGCTGGCGCTGACTTCGGGTACGGACAACCTCTGTGTCATCCATCGGTAAAAACGGCACGATTTTATCTCACTTCTGACACAAATTGTTACGAGCTTAGGGTTCGTGACAATAAAAACTGCCGATTGAATTACCACAATTGACACTTTAATTATTACACCAATTAAAACTTAAAACATACTAATAATTAATCACACTTAACACTTTAGTTCACTTTACTTCGCTCCTAAGTCTTCGCTTGAATCGTCAATTCAATGCTGCCTCTGTCGCGGAGTACTCGGAGACGTTTTCCCAAGAAATATTGGCACGGCTGATGCACAGAGCATCACCAGCGCTGTCATCTGCATAGCAATTATACATCTGCATATATATATGTGTATGTGCTCAGATGTCAGATATATGTATATGTATATATATATATATATATACATATATATATATATATATATATATATATATATATATATATATATCTATATATCTGACATCTGAGCGTCACGCGAGTTCAGTGCTTTTTCCCTATCCGAAAAGTGCCCAATGTGCCTTAAGTTTTCACTTTAAAAACCTTGCACACTATTGAATAGGCCAACGCCTAATTTTCAAGAATGGACTGTTACAACTTATAAGCTGGTAAAATTAGTAGGTAAGAAATATGTTAGCTTAAAGTCAGTTTTAACTTTGCCTCACTGGTGAAGCTTAACATACGACTAACACATCAACAATCTGGTAACAGATCACAACTGTAATATTATAATCATCACGCTTGTAGACTAGTTTAGCAACCGCAGTATCATACATTTCAAATCTTAAACACTTCTTCCAGCTCTTATCATCACTCGAGATATTTTATGTCAGATCGTGACCACATAATGTTACTTAGCATTTGACTAAGTTTCGATACTTACAGGAGAAATATGGCAGTAGATTATTTTCTGACACCAACATAAGTTCCTTAAAGTTGCAATCACATAATAGCAAAAATAAAGATAAAATATAAAATTTATTTCAATATATGTACTAAAATAGTTTTAATTAACTATTTACGCTGTCTTGCGCACTATACTTTCCTTACAACCAAAATACACCCTGTAATTTTGCTGTCCATTCGAATGGATTTTGAAACCGAATTCCAAATTGATCCAAATTGCCAATAACTTTCAGATTAACAGTTAAAAATACATTCGTTTACTTTTTCCCCGACGATTTTAAACTGCATCAGTGCACAGAGTAGGACTATTAAAGCTAAATTGAACAAAATATAGTACTTTTGACGTGCGACATTGTAATTATTGATACTTCTCGATATATGCTTGGAAAAAATAAGCGCGCTAAATAATATTTTTCGATAATAACAAAGGCATGTTATGGAATAAGAATGTTCATCAGGTGCATTTTAATTGAGATCCTTTATTTTCTGATTTTTAGTGAAAACGTTTCAAATGAATACGGTCTTACAGAATACTCGTACCAGCGTAAAATAATAGGCTTAATGCTGCTGTGTTTCGTATGGTGAGTGTAGAGAACTGGAGACCCTTTTTACTGGAAACGAGGCATTCCATCTTAGTCCTCACGGGTGACAACGCACTTGTATTTTGATTCGTATATGTACATGTCTATGGGCCACAGCAACCATTTACCATCAGATGGACTGTGTGCTCGATTGTCACCCTATCCTATAAAAAAGTAACTTTCTTTCACCGAATGTCGCAATCCTACTTCGTACCGGCCAATATGAATGCAGCATAGAAGAGAGGAAATGCTCCCCTGAACCTCTACCACGACATATACGGAATTAAAGTGCTACTTGGGTTCTTATATCATATCATATCTATTGCCGGGTTCTTAATCAAACTTCCTGCATGTATTATTTTAATGAAGTCGATAAATAAGTAAGTAAATTTCCTACGATATCAAACACGATGTGACGGTGGTCAGATAACGTGACCGCCTCCACCACCACTCGCCAGCCCGACAGCATTTGCATTGCAGAAAGCGTTGCCCACATAAGATTCATAATGGATCCCTGATCCATTAATCAGAGATTTATTTATATTTTTAATTATTTTAGATTTTTTTATAAGGTGAGTTGGGGTAATACCGGACGATTTTCGACTAGTTAAAAGAGTCGGGCAAAAACTTTATTTTCTCGACATCCATATACGTCAGATTTCTGAAACATGGCGCAAATCGTTAATTATTACACGTAATTTAGCTATAAGAAGCTTTTACTTTTCAAAACTCAACAGTTTCTGCTTAAAACGTGTGCGAAGACAAGGCATAATTTTTTATATGCATGATGAAGAATTGGCCATCAAGGGGAAAGATCGGACGTCGCTAAAAATCGCAAATAAAAGTGATAGGGAAAGACCGGACGGACGAAAAAAATACAAAAATTACCTAGTTTTATAAAATAATGCGCAGCACACGCCCTACTTGTCGGAGCGACTGGCTAAAACTTGGGTTCGGGGCAGAATAAAATGGAGTCTTGTACCATATTGCTAGCTTTCAAAGATATAGCATAATTCACCGCGAATTTGAATTTTACGGTGTTACCCCATCACCGATCTTACCCCAATGCACTATACTTATTTTGGATTTTTAAAGGGCAAAATATTTTAGACCTAAGTATTAGTCTAATCTGAGAGCCCTTTTTAAATGGAATTCAACAGATTCCAGTTAAGTAATTTATACTATCGGCAAAGAAACGGTTTTTTTGTGTTATGCTAATCTCCGCTTTGTACCTGTAGGCTATACCAATACATAGGGTAACGATGTAAGAAAACCACCACTTACCTCTCCGTGTTGGTATTGTTAGAGCCAACTTTAGAAAACTTTAGAAAGCCTTTTATTTATGTGGTATAACCGTCGTATACGCCAGGTAGAGAAAACCCTAGGATGTGATGAGAAGCAAGAAATTTGTAACTAGCAATCCTAGCAAAGAGTGTTGATGGTGACTTACTATGGAAGAGACTCATATCCGGCAGTGACTGTTTATGGGTTGATTAAAACGAAGAAACAAGAGACGCAGTAGCTTTAGCAATGAGTTACGGCATTGAGGGTTTTAGGGCCGCGGATTCGAATCCCGCACGGAACAAGTATTTGTACGGCCTGCAAGTACCAAACTGTTAATATCCGGGTTGGTATGAAGCATTTTGTAGGAGATCATACATCCAGAGATTAATTTCAATTATTTCTTAGATGAGAAACATCATGAAGTCAAACCTTCGTGGTTTCCCATCATGATGTTTTCCTTATATTTGAACACTTCTTAAAGAAAAATAAAATGTTCGAACATATTCGTATTTCATTTGGTCCACTATAAATTCATTAAAGCATATTTTATTGCAGAAAATAAAAAAGTTAAATTACCCAAAAAAAACCAATGATCGATGAAGTATCGACTGAAATAAATAAGAGGTCCGATCAGGCGGAAGTATATTGTGTGACTGTTTTTATATTTTCGATGCATCTATTTAACTTAAATTTATTAATTTATGTTATGTTAATACTTCATAGATATAAATGAAAAATGATTATGATATGGGCGAAAAAAAATACATAGACGAAAGCTTGCAATGAAATCTCAAAAATTTCTCCTACTTAAAGAACAGAAACTTCATTGTTAAAATAAAATTGTCCAAAATATAAACATCAATTCGATGTTAAAATAAAATCGTCTACTTCGTTTTATTGTCTAAGTATGTGTATTATTAACAGTAGCTACTTAGTCATTGTTAATTTTTACCACCTTCCGCCCGCGACTTTGTTCGCCTGGTATAAAAATTATCCCACGGGATTCTTTTATCGGGATGAAAGTATCTTATGTCCTACCTATTATTTATTCTGTGGTCTTACCCAGATCGAGCTCTATCCATGCGAAAAATTTCATCCAAATCCATATAGTGGTGTCTACGTGAAAGCGTAACAAGCTTTCACATTTATATTATTACTATTTACTAGCAATTCGCCCTGGCCTCGCACGGATTCAATTTATATTTGGTGTCGGTTACGTTTAAAAAAAAATGTAAAAGATAGATCCAAATTTATCCACGGCTTACAGATTTAACAACTTTGGGTAATTTTAGCTGTTAATGTCAAAGTTGTATGCCTTCATATAAGGTGGGTGGACCATGGAAGGCCATGCTCCTTCGAAGGTCAATTATTAAAATGTCGTAGTTATTCTCATGTGATGACAAATTCCTTCTACTTACACAAACACCCATCGAACTGAAAATCACAGACGCGGCGGCGAATCGCTCGCGCTACTATTTTGACAGTACGGTCCCTCGCTTCATTGATTTCGGGAATCGACGACGTTAAGTTAAGGTGGGTGTCATGGAAGGCACGGTTATTATTCGTTTATTTACTTGATAAATGAAACTAGCAAATATTTAAGTAATACTTTGTTTTATTACGTAACATATAAACCACTTCTTTTTATTGTAGATTTAATCGCTATTTATTAAACTTTAGAGTAGGTGTAAGGCGACCCCCCACTGGATGGAATGACGACCTGGTAACACATGCAGGAAGTCGATGGATGCAGGTGGCTCAGGACCATACTTTGTGGCATACCTTGAGGGAGGCCTATGTTCAACAGTGGACTTGTGAAGAGCTGTAGTGATGATTAGTGATGATATGCCCTTTGAGCAACAATTCTACAAAATGCCGGTTTCTATGTGCTGACAACGAAGGAGGCTTCTCCAGACGGATTTAAGAAGCGTATGGTCGTCCATCCAGAGAGCCGTGGTAGCTCAGATGGTTAACGCTCGCTGTACATATAACATAACGCGAGTAACCCGGATTCATTCCCCGCCGGCACCAATGAAATTGTTAATTGTAATTTTAAGTGCTGATTTGCCATGTGCTCAGCGGTGAAGGAAAACATCGTGAGTAAACTTGCATGTCTGAGAAATTAGAAAAAACATATTTCGAAGACATGTGAAGTTCGCCAACAGGCATTGGGGCTGCGCGGCGAACACTTCCTTGCCCTAAAACCCTCTCAGAAATGAGGGGTGGTCTGTGTCCAGCAGTGGGTCGTATATAGGCTGTAACTTTATTTTACTTTTTATGTTCGTCCGTAAGAGGTTGTTTTGCAAAATCTTAGAAAAGTACTTTCAATATGTCTCGTCTCGAGTCAATCACCTTGTAAAACAAAGTTTCATAAAACTGTAACACGCTATTTCCCCTCTTACCGTTACCTATACACCCAGTAGTAAGTCCGCTGCTGAACATAGGCCTCTCCCATAGATTGCCACACGGAGGGGATATTTGCCATAGTTGCCAGCTTGGCAAGCGGGTCAGCAGACGCAGTTTATTTTTATTTTTAGTCGTTATCAGGAAGACGTTGCTGCCTATCCCCTGATTTGTTTCCCTCCGTCGCCTGTTGACACACCCACGGGATATGATGTAGTGGATATTCTTACACCGCCACTGCACGGTAACTCCCCTCTTACTAAGGGTTGAATTTTCCAAAATTATTTCTTAGTTGATGCCTATGTTATGAAAGATAGCTACCGGCTTATTTCTATGTCTCGCTTTTAAGGATAAACGTCTTAATACAATATTTTTCATGCAATTTTTTTTAAACCGTTTTTAAAAAAGGAATAGAGTTTTTTCATTCTTTTTTTAATTCCAGTGTATGAACTAATTTTGAAATTAAGAATATCATTAATTGATTTTTATCTGGTCCCCCCGTAACGGGTTGTTTTCAAAAATTTCTAAATCCCAATTAATTTATTTCATATACAGTAAAGTATCGTTATTTTGGTTCAATTCAATCGCCCCGTCTAAATAGTTTCATACAAAGTATAGCACGCTGTTTCACCTCCTTAGAGGATGAATTTTCCTAAATCCTTTCTTAGTGGATGCCTACGTGTTAAAAAAGCAGGCTACTGTCCAATTTTCAGATTTCTACCTAAAGAGGTTTGAGCTGTGCGTTTATAGATGAATCATTCACTCTGGATATCCTCTTATATACGCATAGATTAAGAAGTACGGTTAAATATTACCTGCTGCGTTACATATATACTACTACTCAGTAGTAGCTTTGCTTTATTATACTCTTCTGTGGGCAATAAAGCGCTGAAGATGAAGTAGTTTTCTACCTTTAAAGAATTTAGTTTCAAATAGGGCAATAAATTCTTTTCCCGGGGCCCTTGGTTAAATAGCTACGCCACTGAGAAAATCGACCTAAAAGATCGACTTTCTCCTTTGCGGCACGGGCCAGTGAGTCGCTCTCCCTATGCAGACATGGAACAGATGGCTGACGGAAGTTCCCTTGGACAGCCTTAGCTAAACACCTTTTAAGGGCCCCTTTTCCCGAAAGTTTAGGCATTTTACGCTCTGAGACGGCTCGCGCCCGCGTTGCACAGGAGCCGGCGCGATATGAACTTGGGTGACCTATGGAGGCGGGCGAGCACGCCACAGTATAAATAAATCAGTAGTTCGATTTTGTTAGCTATCCTAGGAATGTTGTTGTTAAATAAATTAACTACTTATCCTATACTATTAAACGAGCAATATTTGTATATTTATATTTATATACATATATATATATATATATATATATATATATATATATATATATATATATATATATATATATATTTTAAACGTTACCCCTACACTAGGATTTTCTCCTGTATCGTGGGGGCAGTTTACAAACATAAATTGCACAAGTACAAACATCCAGACCCGGAACAATTATTTGTAGGCCATACAAATACTTGTTCCGTGCGGGATTCGAACCCGCGACCCCCAGTGCAGCCACTCATTGCTAAGCCACTACGCCACGGAGTCGTCAATATATATATATATATATATATATATATATATATATATATATATATTTAGATGAGTTCTCGAAAACGGCTCTAACGATTTCATGAAAGTTTCAATTTAGGCGTTTACGGGGACGAAAAATCGATCTAGCTAGGTCTCATGTATGGGAAAAATCGTTTTCGCCCGTTTTCGCCCTATTTTCACGCATAAAGATTTACCCGCGCAGTATGTTTCGTAATTTCGCCGCTATTGTTACGTAGCCAAGCGGTTATAGTGTCGGCCTATGAAGTCTACGCTGAAGAAAGGTTCGGGTTCGAATCCCCATGCAGACTTTTTGTTTTCGTTTGATCAATTTTTATTTAGTTTTTTTATTTGTACATTTTTTTGTTGTTTATTGTACTTATAATTTTTTTTGTATTTTATTTTTGTATAGAAACGAAATTCACAGAATACATCTACCTACTAAGTTTCAAATATGTAGTCCGAATAGTTTCGGAATAAAAGGCTGTGACACACGGACGGACGGACGGACAGACATACATGATGAATCTATAAGGGTTCCGGTTTTTTCCATTCGGCTACGAAATCCTAAAAAAAGCTTGAAAAGGCTTTTTTTATAATCATTTACAAAAAATATCCCATTTAGATTGCCAAGGGCCTTGGAGATCGAACCTGGTGATCCGAGGAATTTGGGCCGTGGTATGGGCATAAGAAATCTGACAATTGAAGAATACAAATATTAATAATAGGTAAAACTGGAATGGAATAAATAAATTTACAAAATTTCAAAAAGCAAAAAAAATTAATTACTAGAGTTAGTAGGTATGCAAAAATATAGGTGAATATTACTATAGGATTTAAAATTCTTGTCATACTGACTTCGCTAGTCTGTGTAGCTTAGCTAGATTACAGTAAATTATATTGTGACGAATCCACCCACTAAATAGTGGAACATTAGAATACGAAAATAAAAATTGTCATACTGATTTAGCTAATCTATGTCCCTGTTAAAGTAGATATCTAATTATTCCAATATGTATTTTTTTTTATTGTAAATGACCTGTTGATGTTACGCTAGGGCTAGGTTATAGGAACTTACGAGTATAACCTAGCCCTAGCGTAAGTACTTACGCAATACACTTTCGGATCTTCTTCACTTTCACGACAACGTAGTCGCGAGCAAAAATAGCACAAGTCCTCCCTCGATGACGTCCGGCTGGACACTGGCGGCACTGGCGTTGTGCGCGCGAGTCGCTTTTTACGTATTTTATTTTATATGGAAAAAAATAAGTGCCAAATTATAAATCTATCTAATAATATCCCTGTCAAACCTGATTAGTAAATGAAATATAAAATTTTCATAAATATAGCGTTCCCCTAATTCTCATAAAACTGAAAATGCTTTCAAAATCGATGTTACTTCTGATTTTTTTTTTATCGAGTTAAATGTTTAATATTGTGTTTTTATCCAAAAGAGTCAATAGATCAAACGTTTATCTGTACTATATATTTTTTTAGGATTTTAAATATGATGATTTCTTTGAAAACAACACGATTTAGAAACATAAATTTGGGAAAAGGGGCCCTTAATTAGATGTAGAGAAGTGAGCTTGAGCTGTTTAAAATATTTGAATTCAAAAGGATTCACATATTTTTTTTAAGTAAGTAAAATTAAAGGCGAATAAATTTGTAAAATTAGAATTTATTCATTGGCTGTGTTTGGCAGAAAAAAGCGCTAGCAAGCGCTTGTAAGCAAAATGGCGATCGTAAGCGGTAAGTTAAATCGTAAGTAGCTATTTTCCTCTAGGACACGAAGTTAATTTTAACCGGGGATCCTAACCTAATTTAAATATATGATTGTAAAGTATTCATATTAAAAACTTACCAATCATGATTTTTTAATAATATGTATAGGTTTATTCATGTCATTACATTACTTAAAACTAATATTGCACAAAACTTATAAACTCTACTTCAAAACAAACAAATTAAATAAGCAAAATGGCGAATTGTGTCAGCGCTACTAAAGTTAGCAAACGTGTCCTGGCCGAAAACTGTTTAGTTTTGCCATTTTGCTTACAAGCGCTTGCTGGCGCTTTTTATGCCAAACGCAGCCATTGTGTAGTATTCGTGTTAATTTAGGAAATCATTAATTTAACGTAAAATAAAATTCAAAACTTATTAGATCTGTCTTTTATTAGACTCGTAACAAAAACTGCGAGGTTGTTCTAACATTGTACAGAATCACACAATCGTTTTACATTGGAACAATGTGTGTAATCATTGCTTGTCACATCACTCAAAAACCGGGCGCACCGGCGGATCGGAAAGGAGTCATACGAAGGCGTTCCCCTCTGTCAAATTATATGTCCACACGGTCTTATGCGTACAGTATTACTAGTTGCAGCAAACAGATATAATATCAATAGAATTTAATCAAAATCCACAATTTTATCAATAAACATCGCAATTTAACTGACTAATATAAACATGTCTTACCAAACTACATGTTTTACCAAACTCTTAGAAATAAAACAGTGACCTAGAAATTAACCTTATAATTACAATTTAAAATAAGTGAAGTATAATCGTAAATGCACAACTGGAAGAACCAAACAAATTGAGCTCATAGAATATGGCGAAAATGTATATGGCACACAGTGACTGATGATAGCGAACTTCAAAGATAACAGAAAATACTGTATTTTAATAGCTCTCTTGGCTATCGAGAGCCACAAGTGTTCCAATATTGTCGTCGGCGCTTTAGTGATATCATATAGAATCTAACCATAGGACTAATAGGCAAAGATTCCACACAACTTAACCATTTGCCGTTATCTAAATGCAATGCGTCTTGTAACCGGTTTCTATAATTAAAGAAACCTAAATTTTTACGTTGCTATTAGTTGTAGTACAATGTGTACAAAATGACAATCTCATGAGCCAACTTACTTCTACTTGCAATGGTAAGTGGATGATGTGCCTTGAGATACCTACATCTATCCTCGATTAAGAACCAACGTGCAAATGCATCATCACTCTTTAGGACTTGACGGAACCTTAATATTAAAAATGCGGCGAACATTTTCCAACAGCTAAAGGTAAAACGATGAAGTTGCGATATCGTATATTAATAATATATATTAGTTGCTTTTAAACGTAACTTCTTCCGCGTAGAATCAAAAAAAACCTGCCAATCCATCAAAAGTGGTCGTAGTACTTCGGCATGTAGTTCAATTATTGAAAAAACACTCATATTGGAAAATATTAAAAAACAAACATTGAACATGTATTAATTTATGTAAAAAAAGGTCTTATCACCTTAAACACTCATATGTTTATTGTAAAAACGATCTAGAAGTAAAAAAAAATGTTAAAAATCAATTTTGCATCAAAACTTTAAGGAATAGACGATGAAATGTAAGGAATTTTAACACGCTTTTATTAGCTTCGCGTGTTTTTATCTATGTGACGGATTGATTGACGTGAAAATTTGTAATCTTCAAATGTAGCAAATTTAAAAAAAAAATTGGTTCGAATCTTTTTATCTGTTATAGTTTATGGGGATAGTCATCAAATATCATTCTATAATATCTATTTTACGATTTAAAAGTAATTCTCTATGTTTTTGCATAATATAACGCCAAAATCACTCCTGTTATTGCTGTCTATCTATTTTAGAATAGCCCAGACAGACAAGTAAAAACTAAAATTGATTTTACATCCTTAATAACATACTAATAACTTAATAAAATACCACGTATAAAAGTGATGATGCATTTTGCAAAATAGAAATGTTTTCCCTCATATATAAGTGGGGCAAACGAACATACGGCCCACATGATGGTAAGTGACCAGCGCCGCCCATGAGCAACTGCAACACCAGGGGAATTGCAGGTGCGTTGCCGGCTCTTTAAAAATAGACGTAGGCTGTTTCTTGAAAGTCCCTAAGTCCGGTAGAACAAACCGCAGGTGATAATCCAGATGGTATATAGATGGTATCGCGATGTGCGATGGTGAAATTAAGTGGCTGGAATTAGTCCGAACAATTCCTCAGAGCGCTCCAAGTGGTAGATGCGATAGAATACACAAAGAGATAAAAAACGTAACATTTTCTAGAAAATAAGAAATGGTATCGGATATAAATTTAGACCAAATTCCACGTATTTTTTTGACATAACGTATAACATGTAATACTGGATATATGGATAGCAGTTAAAATTATATCAATTTTTTAATATACTTATGTCCAATACTTAATTACTAAAGTATAATAACGACCCCACAATGATATCTTTAACTACCCAAGGTAGAACATGTTAAGACATCAGTATATCATAACTTATGGTAATTAAGAATGTTTATAGATATTATAATTCATTTTTATTAAAAATTAACCATTTCGTAACGACTTGAAATTGTGATTATGCTGTATTACCAGTCCAGGTGCATTCCGCATTTTACGTACGAAACTATAAGTATATCGGTGGGACCGTTTTGGCAGTTCAATTCGAGTGGCCAGGAATGCTCGTAAGCCCCTCGTTACACGTGCCATGATAGAAGAAATAGTGCCTTGATAGATAGAGGCACATTGTAGGTGAATGAAATATTAGGCACTCAAATATGTGCGAACTGAAATGCACTTTAATGCGTTTTAATAGTTGCTATTTATTTAAATGTCTTTACGGAGTGATCCTTCGGTACCTTGTGCTAATAAGTATTCTAATAATCTTTTAAGTATCACATAGTTACAATAAACTCAAATTCCATGTGATTGCAAGTGGTCAATTCCACTACATGTATACAACAAAGGAGGTGTTTACAGATCACCCCTGGGAACCAAGATAAAAAGACTCAAAGCTTGTAATTCGTATCGACTTTTTAACCATTATTTAAACCCCTTACGAAAACAGAGAGGTGTTAAAAGTTTGTACTATATGTATACGTGTATCACCTATGTGCAATGGATGAACCGGTTTTGATTAAGAAGAAATTATTTGAAAAATGTCTTAATCGAGTGTTTTAAGGTAAGATTCAACAAAATCTGTTTAGCCGTTTGAAGATAATCAGTTCTTTTTGTTTCGGGGGTTTTTAAAAATTTCAATTTAAGTTAATATCATAATACGACAGTAGGTGCACTATTGCGTTTGCGGCAGTAATAAGAAAAAAAACACCTTGAAATAAAATTCGTTGAGTATTTCATTCAAATAGAATGCTAAGAATAGATAAAAATTAGAGATGGGCCGAATATTCGTTTCATATTCGGTATGCGGCATATTCGGCAGCTTTACCGAATATTCGTGTATTCGGCCGAATATTCGGCTAAATCACCGAACATTCATTAAAGTGGTACTTAAGGTGTCCACTGTATTGAAAACATGTGTGAACAATGCTGTCTTCCATAATTTTACTGTTGAAAGTATATTTTATTTATGAGTTAAATCTATTTGTATAGCGTTATGTTTTTGAGGCACTGTAGATTTATTTTCTTGCGTTTGCGGCAGTAATAAGAAAAAAAAACACCTTGAAATAAAATTCGTTGAGTATTTCATTCAAATAGAATGCTAAAAATAGATAAAAATTAGAGATGGGCCGAATATTCGTTCCCATATTCGGTATGCGGCATATTCGGCAGCTTTACCGAATATTCGTATTCGGCCGAATATTCGGCTAAATCACCGAACATTCATTAAAGTGGTACTCAAGGTGTCCACTGTATTGAAAACATGTATGAACAATGCTGCCTTCCATAATTTTACTGTTGAAAGTATATTTTATTTATGAGTTAAATCTATTTGTATAGCGTTATTTTTTTGAGGCACTGTAGATTTATTTTCTTGCGTTTGCGGCAGTAATAAGAAAAAAAAACACCTTGAAATAAAATTCGTTGAGTATTTCATTCAAATAGAATGCTAAGAATAGATAAAAATTAGAGATGGGCCGAATATTCGTTTCATATTCGGTATGCGGCATATTCGGCAGCTTTACCGAATATTCGTATTCGGCCGAATATTCGGCTAAATCACCGAACATTCATTAAAGTGGTACTCAAGGTGTCCACTGTATTGAAAACATGTATGAACAATGCTGCCTTCCATAATTTTACTGTTGAAAGTATATTTTATTTATGAGTTAAATCTATTTGTATAGCGTTACGTTTTTGAGGCACTGTAGATTTATTTTCAATATAGCAAATAGAAAGCTTGATAAATGTTTTTGGAATCAAACAAAGAAACATTACATTACATAAGCACATTTCACTTTACTTTGGTCGTCAGTTTCTCTAAAATAAGTCCAAATAGTAGATCTCCTGCCACTCATTTTTATCATATTATCATCAATTTTCACTAAAAATATCATAACGAAATACTTTTTTTTTTCACGAAAATAGTCAAAACAAGGATGTGCCGGCAATTTACTCAGTATTAGATGATGCCATAACATGTCAGGTGTGACGGGGGAGCGAGGTGCAAGGTAAGGCGCTAATCCCGCTTGCTTTACGGTAACAACTCTCGACATAAATTGGTTAGGTACCGAGGTGATCCTGCCGAATAATGTTCGGCCGAATATTCGGTTCGGTAAGTTTTCGGTGATACCCATATTCGGCCCATCTCTAATAAAAATAAAGGTATTATTACGATTGAACAAAAACTTAAAAAGGAGTGTTTTTTTTTTTAAATTCAAATCTTCACTGAACTAACTTAAAACAACTTATATAATAGCATCACTCAATATAACAACACAGAAGCAGGAAAAGTACCCGCATATTTAACTGATAACCTTCGATTCATACCAGCCGTAATTCATGTCATAAAGAGCCACTTCGAGCACATCTAAAAACTATCAGAAGTTACGACTTTGATATGTAGTACTATGTATATACTATTGAAGACAGCAATTAATCCGTTACAAACTCATTTCTCAAAATGTCTTACCGCATTTTCGCAATTCCACACGTATTTACACATTTCCTCTAAACGGTCGTATGAGCAAAGTAGCTCCTACCTACATCTTGGGTCCCGGGTTCGGATTTCAGCATTTACGGAAAAACAAATTATTGGTGTTAATAGGATATATGGGTCACGAGACTTTTAAAGTGAGTTGTTACCGAACAACCGAGCTAGAAAACCGAGAGAGAAAACTGAAAACTGTTTCCTCTTCCAAACCGGGAGAGATTTTGTTTTCAAGGGCATAATAAGAAGAATGTCTTTTTGACAAAAATTACAAAAAGAATTATAACAAATTTGTTTGGTAGTAGAAATGTTGGACGACTCAAATTATTAAAATAACTATTTTATAGCAAAAAACAAAAAAATTGAAACATGGCATATATAATTTATCTTTTGTTTCAATTATCTAGAAAGAAAATAGTGGTACATTTAGTATGAACTAAACGCCGCCCGGATAGCTTTAAAAGTCTACTTTTTAAAGAGGTGGCCGCGTTCGAAATGGACCAAAAGAACATCATTATTTCCCCGTATACGGCATATTCACAAAAGTTTACACACACACAGCTAAAAAGTACAAAAATATAGCTATATACTTGCATCAGTTATTATAACCGAGTGCAATGTCTATCCATTTTGTTTCATTAACAAGTTTACTCGGAACAGAGACTTAAATTGTAGTGTTTAGTAATATACCTTAAGTCACAAAAACAGATTCTTATTATAAAAATATAATTAATGATTATCATACGATTTCTCATTTTAAGATTTTAACAAAGTAACTAAAACTATGACTAATTTTAAATTCTAATACTTTAACAACATAAAACACAAAGTAAACCATGAACAAACCTTACTAAGCATTTAACTGCTTAACTTTGTTCTACGACTATAGATATTAATTGAAGTATTAAATCAGCCACACTCCATAAAATGGTCAGTTTTTTTTTAATGTATACGCAATAAACAATCTAGTTAAAGCTACTTTATATCATTCTGCTTATTATAGAAAACAGATCATTTAATTTCCAATTTTTTTTAAATAATTTGATTTAATTTCAATTCTCAAGAGAACACTGCAATGTCTATGAAGAAATCCTGAACAACTGTCAGAACATATACAATATATATTTAAGCTTTGTACGTAGGACTTCACGAAACTAATTTAAAACATATAAACAGTACTATTTTTCCTTTATTACGACTTTCTTATTTTAAAACTATTATGTCACGGGAGTAATAAATGTACGAAACAGTTTTAGGATTTTAACAAAACACCTGTTTGATTTCTGTATTCCAGTTCTTAAAGGAAACAGTGTTTCATAAAACTCATGTTCACTACCGAAATAACAAAATTGTAATCAATATCGAACTTAACTGCTATAATTGACCCATTTTGACTAATTAAATTTTAATTTTGTCATTTTAATACTATCAAGTATTTGTTTTACTTTATATTTCATGCATGTAGAAAAAAATGATATATAATTAAAATCTATAAGAAGAATAGTTTATCAGTAAGAGCCTCCGATGGTTGTTGGTGTATGTTTTGGCCCACCAAATATGCAAGTTTATGGGCGTACTGGCATGGAGCGGGGACCCGTACAGTGCCCGGCCAATTGTAGTACAAATGGCACATTTTATATGTGAGCCGCTGGCATTGGTCGGGGGTCATTCCACTATCGTCGTGTACCACCACGTAATGTGTTGGTGTGACTGTGCCTTGGTTCACTTTCTGAGACACAATCAAGAAATCGTACCTGGAACGGAAAAATTCTAATGTAAATATTAACTCTATTGTGCCATCATACACAAACCCCCTCCACAGTCTAACAGAGAAGTTAGATATTTTTTTATTTTATTTATTATTTTTTTTTAAAGTTCACTAAAACTAATTAAGAAAAATAAAAAAAATATTACGATTTAATTTTTCATGTAATTTTACAATTAAAAATGGTTTTTCTAAAATGTAAATTCAAATTCCAGTGATGTCATTATATCGCTTTAGTAACTCCAGAGCATGGTGAAATGATAAAACACTCGTTTTCACATTATCAAAATTGAAAAAATTGTCATTGCATAAATACAGGTTGTATCTGTTTTGAGTTACATGACACATGGTGATCTGAATATAGAAAATACATTGTATAGCATGATTGCGATTCGCTCACAGCTTCAACAGATATAATAATTACGTCACAACTAATTACAAGTAGTTTTTTATCAAAAAATTTACGATTTTTTATTAATAATCACTAAAAAAATGGGATTGCTATTAAAAAAAAATATTTAAATATACCTTAAATGAATTATTCTTTCATTTATAAATAAATTTCTGGGAAAAAAATTAATGCAGCTTCTCAATTGTGTAGATAAATAACAACTTTTATAGTGGGATTGGTTCATACGAAAGTCTCCCCTTATCAAATTAATTTTTCGGGTATAGAAATTAAACAAAAAATAATAAATTACATAAGTAAATCTTTAAAATGATACTATAAAAAGCTTTTAAGGTTACTTTCCCCCAAAATTAATTCATCTTAAAGGTATATTTAGTTAACCATTTTTTACAACTAAAATATTAAGCAGAATTACAACTCTAAACTTAAAATTTAAATCATTTAATTGTAACAATCTCACAAAAAACCCTCTGCAACAGACACACACTGATAAGATTCCAAATAAGTATTGCGTTTTGCTTAGTTAGGAACGACACACTAAAATGAATAAAAAGTAATTACTTACCAATCTCTTCGTGTAATTGCGTGATCGACAACAGTACCGGGACTCGGGTTTTCGAATCCTTTATCAGATTTCAAGAAAATTCTGGTATTTATACGCTTCTGTACCACTATATATGTTAGTGTCGGTTTGTAAGTTGTACCAAGGAGGGAAAAGCATATCTGCATTTGAGGTATCTCGTACTGCTGGACGAGTTTCAGCTGACCATCACCAACACCATCCCTGACGATAAAGGTCAATAAGTATTAAATTGCCATGTAGTGGCGGCGTAAAGAAACAAGTTGCATCTAGGGTTGCCAGATCGGTAGACCAAAATATCTGGGCAAATTTTGAAAAAGTCGGGGTTTTGGGGTTGTTATTGGGAGAAATGAATAATAAAAATAAAGTTTATGTTTTTAATTAAGAGGCTACAAAAAGTACATTAAATAAAACGAATTTAAGTATATATATTTAACTTAATATTTAGATTACCACATGTATATGGCATTTTTACGTGGTAGAGCCATGCTGCAGTTATATTAGTAGTATAGTTGTAACACGAATGGGTCGGCTCGACCGGGGAAGGACCACGCTCTCACAGAATACCAGCGTCAAATAGCTTAATGCTGCTGTGTTTCGTATGGTGAGTGTAGAGAACCGGAGCCCCTTTTTATTGGAAATGAGGCATACCACCTAAGTCCTCACGGTTGACAACGCATCTGCATTTTAATTTGTAATCGAGGATAGATGTAGATGTCTATGGGCTACAGCAACCACTTATCATCAGGTAGACTGTGTGCAAATTACTAACTCAGCTTTAAATCGAAGGCCATACACTAACTTTCCGAGGAGATGTTTGGCTGGAGATTTAGAATTTTGTCGGGAGTCTGGAGATCATTTAAAATGTCGGGAGAATCCAGACGAATCCAGACCATCTGGCAACCTTACATGCGCCTCTACAAGGGAACAGAGGGCAACTAAAAAAGGATCTCCTTTTTTAGTTGCCCTCTGTTCCCTTACAGGTAGGAGCATTTTCTTGATAACAACTCGAAATAATGAAGAACTGCAGTTGCCAACCTGCCTGCTAAACATGGTAATTACCTGCCTGCTAAAGCACAGAGAGTGGTAACGATGGACAAAATCCATTGGGCCATTCACAGTTTCCTCCCCTATAAGGCGGCAGGAGTTGACGGCATATTCCCGGCACTCCTACAGTGGGGGGGTAAAGCCCTAATAGTCAGACTTGTTGCCATAATGAGAGCCTGTCTGGCTCTTAAATATGTTCCTAGGGGATGGAGGGAAGTGAAAGTCACATTTATACCCAAACCAGGTAAGAGCGATTACACTGACCCTAAATCCTACAGGCCCATTAGCCTCACATCCTTTCTCCTAAAGACGATGGAGAGGATGTGTGAAAGGGAATTAAGGGGGGTCGGCGCTAATGAACTTACCACTACACGACAAGCAACACGCCTACAGTCTAGGCAAATCAACTGAATCGGCACTACATCAGGTAATTACAAAGATTGAAGAGGCCATCCAAAACAAAGAAATATGTCTAGGTTCTTTCATAGATATAGAAGGTGCTTTTGACAGAACGAAATTCTCCAGCATAAAAGGTGCACTCAGTAGACATAAAGTTGAACCGGCACTGATCGACTGGATAGTTTGCATGCTCAGTACACGAATAATAAAGATTGCTGGTGAATCTCAACCAATCCTAATTAAGAAAGGCTGCCCGCAGGGTGGGGTCCTCTCACCTCTCCTGTGGAATATGGTCATTAATGAACTCATCAGCAAATTAAATACTAATCACTTCTATACAGTAGGTTATGCTGATGACCTGACAATACTGGTCTCGGGAAAGACAGCAAGCATAGTGTGCGACCTGACCCAAGCGGCTCTCCGTATAGTGGAGAGATGGTGCAGGGAATACGACTTAACCGTCAACCCAAATAAAACGGTTTTAGTAATGTTCACACAAAAACGAATGCTGAATAACTATCATCTTCCAAGTCTTTTCAGCACAAAACTCCAGCTATCCTCTGAGGTAAAATATTTAGGTCTTACCTTGGACAGCAAACTTAACTGGAATAAACACATAGAAAACAAAATCAACAAAGCTAGTATAACTTTCTGGCAATGCAGAAACATGATTGGCAAAAGATGGGGACTGACGCCAAAAATCATACTGTGGCTTTACAAAACTGTAATTCGGCCCATGATCACATACGGCGCTCTGGTATGGTGGACCAAGACCAATGAAGCCACCACAATTAAGAAGCTTCAGCGCTACCAGAGACTGGCATGTATGGCTGCCACAGGCTGCATAAGAACTACGCCAACAGCAGCCTTGGAAGCGATGCTGGAGCTAACTCCGCTTCTTCTAAGGTCGCTTCTTGTTGTATATGTAGAATATACAACAAGAAGCGACTTTAGCTGCCATCAGACTCAAGACCCTAAATCTTTGGAGTAAGAATAGTGTCCCTCATACAGGCATAATTGATAGAATTCACTCAGAAATTCCTATCCTACAAGCCAAATACGATAGGATTCCTAAACATTTTGTTTTCGATAAGAAATACAAGATACAATTAAATGAAAACAGCCAGCCGGAAGGATTAAGCCCAAAAGAGCTTAGAATTTTCACCAATGGTTCTAAAACAAATGAAGGTGTAGATTCTGGAGCTTTCTCTGAAGACCTCAATATTCACATATGCACACCGCTGGGTACCTATAACACGGTCTTTCAGGCGGAATGTATGGGTATCATTCAAGCGGCCATAGCAATAGATGCTAGGAAGGTAAATGACTTCCCCATCAGAATACTGACCGACAGTAGGGCGGTACTACAAGCTCTGAGTTGCAATGGGGTGAACTCGGGACTAATATATGAATGCCATCAACGATTAAATGAGGTATGTAAAAACAACAATGTGACTCTGCAATGGATAAAGGGACACAGTGGATCCAGAGGCAACGATGCAGCGGACGAACTGGCCAGAAGAGGATCGGCTCTGGCCACTATAGGGCCGGAACCAATCATACCAATACCCTTTGGTAACGTTCGTTCAATGGTACGTAGACACTTCACTAATCAACACGCTCAGCTTTGGAAAAATCTAGTAGACTGCAGACAAGCTAGGGAGGCACTACCTGTAATAAACAGTCGCTTAACCAAAGTTCTAATGAGACTGAACAAGCCACAGATCAGGATAGTAACAAGTGCTATCACAGGACACGGCACCTTTAACAAACATTTATTTACTATAGGTGTTACAGATAGTTCCCTGTGCAGGGCATGTATGGGGGAGGAAGAAACGGCGGCCCACGTGCTACTGAAATGTCCGGAGGTCGCTACGTACAGGGCTAAACATCTCGGCACGCCGGGATCACTCCCCGAAGTTGCATGCAACATCAAGGGACTGTTGAGCTTCTTCGGGGAGATCTCATGGCTCGAATAAACACATTATTCCTGCCCACACGCAAAATACGCGCACAGACGTGGAGTTGCGGAAAACAGCCCGTCGCAAACTAAACTAAACTAAACTAAAACATGGTAATTGTGCTATGAGGCAATCTGTTGGGGAGGAATTTTGTCTGTAATCTTATACATAAAGTAAAGTAAAGTTACAACCTATATACATCCCACTGCTGGCACAGACCTCCCCTCATTTCTGAGAGGGTAAGCCGTTGTACCTCAGATGGTTAACGCTCGCTGTAAATATAACAGAACGCGAGTAACCCCGGTTCACTCCCCACCGGCACCAATGAAATTGTTGATTGTAATTTTAAGTGCTGATTTACCACATGCTCGGTGGTGAAGGAAAACATCATGAGGAAACCTACATGTCTGAGGAATAAGAAAAAAAAATATTTCGAAGACATGTGACGTTCGCCAACACGCATTTGCGGACACTTCCTTGCCCTAACACCCTCTCAGAATCTTATACATCCATCTATCGATTACAGTCCATAAAAGTACACTGCTGAACATAGGCCTTCCCATAGATTGCCTCATAGAGGGAATTATGTCATAGTTGCCACTCACGGCTAGTGGATTGGCGACCACAGTTTTTATAATTTTGAGCTGTTATCAGCAAGACGCTGCTGCACATCTCCTGGCTTGTTTCCTTTCGTCACCTCTTACGACACCCACAGGACGAGATAGGGTAGTGGATATTCTTACACCCCCATTACAAGGTCATTTAATCACCACTGGTTGTATGTTACGAACGAAATTATTTTGCAAAAGCGCGGAAATATATATTTATAAGTAATCTATTTTTCTTAAAGGAATAATTTAAAGAAATTTAATGGGCATTTTTCTAGCATTCAAACAATGTAATGGAACTAAAAAAAACATTCAGCACGTTTTTACTATGATATTATTTTATATAGTATATTTTACTAAAAGATACTTAATACAAAAACATATAATAACTAACCTGTAAATAATAATTCTGTCTGGCAGTCTACCGTTAACACGCAGGTAATGCTTTAGCGAATCCACTAAGCAAGACTTGAGGCTGTCAACAATCTCCTGCCCTCGCTCTTGAAATATTGCCTTGGAATACCAATGAGTCATTGTTTGATTGTACGATGCTATGAAAGCTGAAATGCAATATTGTCACATGTTATACTAAAGATAAAAATACGAATTAATCTATGGCAATTAGAGTCCATTAATTACTATTATTACATACAGGGTTATTTTGAAATAACCGGCCATATTTGCAGAGAAGTGTCAGAATAAGTAATATAGGCAAATGGTGAAGAAAAATTAATTAAAAAACCTCAAACTGTCCTTTTTATCTTTTAAATTCAAAATGCGAGGTAATGCATTTTTTAAACGATTTTACTGCGAACGCACACTTTCATAAGTGTTAATCGGTATGCAAAAACGTTGCCCATAAGTCACATTCAATTTGGGATAATTTTAAATAAAATTAGAAGTCTTATTTAGTCATATTTTCAAAAAACTGCAATAACGGTATATCATTACCTATACATTTGAACTTAAGTTTAAAATTTGGCTACTCTTTGAAAAATAATGCTGTATAATTAGCTCAAAAAGGAGTTCTGACAAAGTTTCACCAAATCATACCTAAAGGACGAGGCTGAAAATAGCACGTCAGCATCTTAATTAAAAGAATATTCTTATGTAGAAATACAGTTAATCGTATCGTACTACAAAATCAATCCCAGGCATAAACAATTTTTTATTTTTGTCCTTGCCAGAGGTTCTCTGATTTTAAACAATCGCTGCATAAATATCAACTGTGATAGCTGTATCAGTATTGAACACTTAAGTATTTAGTGGTATAAGACAAAGTGCATACACATCAAATCAAATAAATTTAAATATTTAAAAGGGTGTTAATAATATACGGTGCGGCGGCCTAAGAGAATCCATTAGCCCATTTAGTCCCATTGGAGCTATGAGAGAGAGAGAGAGAGTTAATTATCTAAAAATCTTATAGCATCTCGTTCACGCCAGATGTATAATAATACCCAGAACGACGACGGGTAGCAACGTTAAGGACGTGAGATATCTGGTACTGCAATCATCAATGGAAGAGGCTCATGAACAGCAGTGGACTTTTCATCATCATTACTTCACAAGTCCACTGCTGAACATAGGCCTCCCCAAGGGAAGGCACAAAACCGCCACCTGCATCCATCGACTTCCTGCATGTCTTACCAGGTCGTCACTCCATCTAGTGGGGAGTCAGCCAACATTACGCTTACTGGTATGAGGCTGCCACTCGAGAAACCTTTTTCCCCATTGGGTGTCGGTTCTACAAGCTATATGGCCGGCCCATTGCCACTTCAGCTTACCAATCCGTTGGGCTATGTCGGTCACTCTGGTTCTACTGCGGTTATCCTCATTTCTAAGTTTATCACGCAGAGAAACTCCGAGCATAGCCTTTCCCATAGCTCGCTGAGCGACCTTGAGCGTCCTCATACAGCCAGCAGTGAAGTAACACGTCTCAGATCCGTAAGTCATCACCGGCAACACGCACTGGTTGTACAATCTAGTTTTCAGGTTTTGAGGTATACTTGACAAGAAGATGTGTCGTAATTTCCCGAACGCTGCCCAGCCGAGTTGAATCAGTCAATTGACCTCTCAGTCGAAGTTGGACTTACCTAGTCAGACTATTTGTTGCAGGTAAACATACTCGTCAACAACTTCAAGCTTAGTGTTCCCCACAACTACCAGTATAGGTGTGACATGGACATTAAACATGATCTTTGTTTTGGCCATGTTCATCTTTAGACCTATCCGTTGGGAGACACTATTGAGGTCATTGAGCATAGTGCTTAGGTCCTCCAACGATTCTGCCATAACGACTATATCGTCGGCAAATCGAAGGTGAGTGATGTACTCGCCATTGATGTTAATACCGTATCCTTTCCAGTCCAGTAGCTTTAAAACGTCTTCTAATGCAGCGGTGAAGAGTTTTGGGATATAACGTCACCCTGTCTTACACCTCTCTGCAGTTGGATAGGTTTCGTACTCTGGTTCTTTACTCGGATAGCCATTGTAGCCCTACTGTACAAACACTTCAGCACTTCGATATACCGACAGTCAACTTGGCACCACTGAAGAGACTGAAGCACCACTGAAGAGACTGTAACACCGCCTGTAAATTTATTGTTTAATGCCACCATGGAGGATGGAATTGAAGAGCTTCTGATGGACTTTAAGTACCGGTGTTCCACCCGCTTTCAGTAGCTCCGCTATAATTCCATCCTCACCTGGGACCTTACCAATTTTAAGGTGCTGGAGAGCCATTCTAATCTCGCTCAGACTGAGGTCTGGGATATCATCGGAATAGTGTCGGATAAGACTTGCTCTTGGATTGTTACTAACACTTGCGTGTGGTCTATTAAGGGCTAATAATGATTATGTTCTCTGTGCACTTAGGAATCAGTGTATTAAAATGTTTAAACCAAAAGTAGCAAAAACAGTATAAAGTTATATATTATAAAAATATTTAAATATACTCACCGCAAACACTATGCTTTTTTCGGCTTGCATCATGATAAGAATCAATTCCAATAATCATGGCAGATTTCATTGGTATACTGATGTTCCATAGAGTACCGCCTAGCTTGCAATTGATTTGAAGTAGAATCTTTTGAGTTATTGCACGAATTTTTTGGCTGTTCATAATAGTTCGTGCATTAATCACCTACAAAAAATAATGTTAGAAATAAGAAGCACTCAATATCTTAACTTCTGAAAACAAAATTAAGTATTGTTCTAAGAGAAATAATGCTATACTAAAATCATATCAAAAATTCTTCATTTTTATATTTCTTATTTTACGCGATTACAAAATTAATAAAACTAGTTTTTTTTTTACGGAATTTATCGCGTTAAAATGCTTTAAACTGCAGTATTAATGGTTGCATTAAAAATGTTTCCAATTTCAATTATTTTTCTACTCTAACTAAATATGCCGGGAAACTCATTTAGTGAATTATGGTTAAAAATAGATTGTTTCGCTAGACGTAAGTTCGGATCGTCAATTGTTTCGCTAATCTTGGAAAATAAAACAATTCTCAAATGTTGTATCCTGTGACAAAATTCCTGGTAACTTTTACTACGGTTTAATTTTAAGGATTCGAGAATGAATATTTGTTTTGTAACTGGTTTCCTCGGAATTAATGAAGTATGTACTCACATTTTTTTATAAACAGTGGTAAGTCTAGTATCGCCATCGAAATTAGGGATAATTTTAACCTCTTCCTTAGGAATTCTCACTATATTTTCATTTTTTCTTTCTTTTTGTCACAAAATACAGTACAAATTCGTAAAAAGAAATGATAAAATCAGAAAAATTATACATTACTCTACCTCATACAAAAATGAACTTTAAAAATATGTTGACTAAAAAGTATAATACCATACAAACATTTAAAATTAAAAGAATTTAATAGAAGCCCACTACAAGAAAATTTTGATTGCAGCAGAAATGGGTTGACTCTACTGTGGAATGCGCAACACTCTCACAGAATACCAGCGTAAGATAAAGACATAGTGTTGGTATGTTTTAGTATGTTAAGTGTCGAGAACTGGCATAGTCTTCAGTTCACAGGAATGACGATGCAATCTGTATTTTAATTTTTAATCGAGGAATCCCTCAACCCAATTAATTGTTTAAAACATTTAAATAATATAGCTAACCTGTGAAGGTACAGGGTAGTCAACACAGCATATTTTCTTGATAGCGGCATAACGGTCGTCACGTGACGTCGGACAAATTGCCACGACTAACTGAAGATTCGACATGATACATTTCTTCAAAGCCACTACATATGAATCTGTGCGGTCGTTGGGTAGGCGTATCAATTCTGGGCTAGACACATTGATACCCATTGGTCGACAGCAACGCTTTAATGTATCTAGGAAATCCTGAAAATTTATAATAATTATGTACACCATTACAGCCTTTTAAATTCCACTGCTGAACATAGGCCTCCCCCACAGATTGCCTCATAGGATAAATATTTGCCAGAGTTGTCATGCTGCGCAAGAGAGTCGACAACCGCAGTTTTTTTAATGTTTACGTCACTATTAGGAAGACGCTGCTTTCCATTTCCTAATTTGTTTCCCTATGTCGCCTCTGACGACACCCACGGAATGGACACAGACAAATATTTATTTATATACATGTATATTTTTTTAACTTGGTAATATTATACAACACGCAACGTAATTAACGCACTTTGAGAAAGTAGTTTGTTCAGAATCGTTTACTGAATCGATTCCTATCATTTTTAATATAGGTAATTTTTTATCCCAAAAATAATTAAAAATACGTATATTACAGTCACACTAAATCTGTACAGTCAAAACAAACTGAAATGGACCATAACTTAAGACAATAAGACTTAAGAGTGCAGTTTTATTTGTATTATTACTAATTCTGTCATTCAATAAAAATAAAGAAAAATGAACTTTATTTCAAGCACGTTAAAGTCTTTGCGTTCGTGGATTTGTACTGTGACCACAACATTCTTCCTGAATTAGTATAACTAATTTGATAAATAATCAGTGCATAAAAATGTTTAACTATAAAATTCAGTGTATGTATTACGATTATAACATAATATACTAATTGGGGTGTCTGGGGGTGTGCGTTAATTATGTTACATATTGTATAGTGTAAGATAATAATAGGTCCTCATCATCATCAGTTACAGATAAATTTAAAGAGATTTAGACAACTTTGGCACTGCTCCCTAATGCCGATCTGGGTATTTTAAGTCTAATGTAAACAAGATGATAATACCGTCATTATATATGAGACTAGCTTTTATGGCATTAGTACGGCTGCCGCAGGCTGCATAAGAACTAAATCAACAGCAGCTTTAGAGGCTATACTAGAGCTAACCCCGCTTCATCTACACATACAACAAGAAGCAACTTTAGCTGCCATTAGACTCAAGACCCAAGAGTAGAGTCCCTCATACAGGTATAATTGATAGAATTTACTTAAAAATTTCTATCTTACAAACCGTATGATAATATCCTAAAACAATTTGTATTTAATAAAAAGTACAAGATACATTAAATGAAACCGACCAGCCGGAGAGATTAAATCCAAAAGAGTTTAGCATTTTCATGGCTGGTTCTAAAACAAATGAAGTTGTAGTATCTGGAACTTTCTCTGAAGACCTTAATATCCACATATGTACACCGCTGGGTACCCATAACATAGTCTTTCAGGCACAATGCAAGCGGCCATAGCAATAGATGCTAGGAAGGTAAAAGAAGGTAGGACTTCTGCATCAGAATACTGACCTACAGTATGGCGGTACTACAAGCTCTGACTATTATATGAATGCCATTAACAATTAAATGAGGTATGTAAGCATCCATTGCAGAGTAACAATGTGACTCTGCAATGGATTAAGGGACACAGTGGATCCAGAGGCAACGATGCAGCAGATGAACTGGCCAGAAGAGGATCCGCTCTGGCCACCTTAGGACCGGAACCAATAATACCAATCCCCTTTAGTAAAGTTCGTTCACTGGTACATAGAAACTTCACTAATCTATACACTCAGCTTGGAAAATCTAGTAAACTGCAGACAAGCCAGGGAGGAACTGCCTTAACCCTTAAGGTACCATGGACATGTTAACATGTCCACGTTTTGTGACCACTGAGTACCGAGGACATGTATACATGTCCGCATTACGTGCTGCTATTTTCGTCATTAATTGATATAAAAATACAGTATATTTTCGATTGAACACTATTTCATTCGATTGTGAACGAACTAAAGAATATTCTGAAGAATTATATTCACTCGGTTACATAGACAAAATCAATTATAACAGCCATTCGCCTTTGCATACCGGTACGGTTAGTTGCGTAATCGTTGAAGTTTTGTGATTGTGATTTTAGTTGGATTTTCTTTCAAAAAAACTGTAAGTAATATTATTTATCTTTACTACGTAATATTTTTGAATGATTTAAGTTACAACAACAGTAACTTTTTATGTTTCAATCGATAAAAAAGTAGAAAACCTCTACGCGAACAATTCATAACGGTCAAGATTTCTAATAAGATTCTAATAAAATAATAATAGTATATTTCTTATTGGAATACCACAGTAAATACTTTGACTAGGAATTGCTAAATGTTATATCTATATGATTGTATAAGAAAAATAAAGGAAGACGATATAAAATATATACACAAAAAGTAAATAGTAAAGTAAAAAGTAAGTGTAAACTCATTTTCAAAGCAAGCGCGAACTGTCTATTGTCGAATTTTTTAGCAAATGTTTGCAAGTAAAAAAAGTAGAATTATTATAATTATTACATGCATAATTTCGGTTCATTTAGGAAGAATATGTTGTATTGATTGTAAGGACATAAAAATAAAATAGAAACTTACGATGTTTCATTCATAAAATAAAATTTATCGTCAGTAAGTACACTTTATCAAGATCGGTTAGAAACAAAGAGCTGTACAAAGTAAAATAAAAATTATTATGTTATGGTTATTGTTTCTACTTATCAAAAAATCTTATCGGCTTCAAATAACTGTAACTAAAACCTCTTTAAACATAAACGAAAGGTCGTGAGAAACATAAGTGTTTATAACAAGTGCCGCCAGCTGAGGTGACGACAGAGGCCCCGGTACAAAGCTCTGTTTTTTGTTATGGCGGGCGCGGCAAGGGAAAGGTTAAATAAACATTTGTCTAACCAAGTTTCTAATGAGACTGAACTAGCCACAGATCAGGATAGTAACAAGTGCTATCACAGGACATGGCTCCTTTAACAAACATTTATTTACCATAGGTATTACAGGTAGTCCCCTGTACAGGGCATGTATGGGGGAGGAATAAACGGCAGCCCACGTGTTGTGACATGTCCGGAGGTCACTGCATACAGGGCTAAACATCTAGGCACGCCGGGATCGCTCCCTGAAGTTGCTTGCAACATCAAAGGACTGTTGAACTTCTTTGGGGAGATTTCATGGCCCGAACACGCAAAATACGCGCTCAGACGTGGAGTTCGGAAAAAAGAACTAAGAAATAAGCAAAATGAAGTAAGTACAAAGCAATTACTAAACATTTTTTAAAGTAACATACTATAATTGCCACTTACTGTCGTAACATTTTTATCCCTGTCCGTGAACAGTATAACCCATCGGAGTATATCCACGGCTTGCATCACCGCATTTTTCGATACTTCGCCATTCCACTCTGCATTAGGTTTCCCAGGCACTTTGACGTCATTCCCAAAGTATAATGTCTCAGGTGGCAAAGTTCTTGCTGTAATATTTATTGTCTCTGGGGCAATGCTGAGACCCCATCCTGCTAAACGATTTTTTGCCGTTTCATTTCCAAGGACATTTTGGATATACTGAAAATGTTAAAAAAACAGTAAGAAAATGAGATTACAAAAGTGACTTACAGTCATTAGACCAGAATTGAATTTCTATTGATACATTTAAACAGTCCGAAAAACAGCTACTACTTTGATGAATTAAAATAATATATTCCTACTTAAAATGCGCTCGAAGTATTGTGCAGTTTTGATTTCCGTGTTTTGTTTAGTTTCTGGTTATAAATTTTGTATTGTTATATCAACAATAGAGATATTTTCGTGATTTGTATATATGATACACAGACTGAGTCAAAAAACTTAAGGGGATATAGTAAGTCAGCTCAAATTCTAATTTCGTTCCCACTTGCCCGCGCGTCGTATGCTATGTACCGACATGTTTGTAATCACTAATACTGTAAATAGAAAGGTCGTTAGACATTAGGTTTATCATATTTATGCCTGTTTCTTAACGCCAAGCCAGTCACTTCTTATTTTTATTACGGTTATTTTCCATTTTAATTTTACGTCGTCCTGTTGCGTAATGTATATTCTGATCGTAAGCGACACAACCTCCCCCTTCAAAGGCCGAAGCGAAGTGACCGTGCGGCAGGAATCACGCTTCAAGAGGCCGATAGTTTAGGTAATTTCTTTTTACAGTGAAAATAATGGTATTTAAAAAAAAGTAAATAACATAAGCACTGCTTTATAGTTAGTTCAGTTAGTATGCAAAGTTTCATGATCTTATTTAAAGTATTTTATGAATAACAGCGGTTTATTGTTTATTTTGGAGGTAACTTTGGATTTTTTTTCTATCGAGAAAATTTTACGAAATCATGTTTTCGTCTAACATAATCCTTAACATTAATCCTCAACTTTACCAAATATTTATTTCAAAATTAATACTGCAATATTTTCGGCATAACGAAGGATCTTGCTAAGCCATTTGAGATTATATTTCCCCTTAAGAGATGTAATTTAGATAGGTAGTTTAAAATGTATAAGTACTTATATATTGCGATATTATTTATTAAATATAATCAAAATCTTTGCCCCTGTTATAGTTAGGGTTACAGCATATCAAAAGTCTACTGTTGAACATAGGCCTGACAAACTGGCATTGACACTCAAGTGGGGATATCTGCCATTGCTGCTACACTTGTCAGGCGAGTTTGAAGCTGCAAGTCTTTATTATTTTGGGATGTTATCAGGTAGTTACTGCTGCCCATCTCCTGTTTAAGTTTACCTCTGTCGCCTCTTATGATAGATATCGTAAGAGGCGACTGATAGCATCGCCTTCATCGATTTTAAATCACTACTAATTGGCTTGTTATAGTTAATGGGATATGAAATACAGCTTTTTATAGTTAATAGGATAGCAAAACGGTTCATTGACTGTGCATGCATCACAATATTATGATCTCAATATTCCGATATATCACATAATTAGAAATAAGAATTATTATGTTTGTTCATGGCATCGGTATACGGTAAAGCTTATGTATATACCGTAAAATATTGATTTACCTAGGTGGATTGAAAAGTACTCGGCCTAACACAGATCCATTCAATTCTAAAAATCAAATCTACCCACATTATTTAGTTCAGTTCAGACTAGTTCATTGTGTGAAGTTCGAAACGTGTGCGATAATTAGTTGTGATTTTATAAATTTATTAACAAAGTAATTGGACATAATTTCCGCGAATGGAGCAAATCGAGCAGCGTGCCGTCATTAAGTACCTCCATAAGAAGGGGCTATCATCAAAAGCCATCCATGATGACATGGTCAGTACATTAGGCGATTGTGCTCTGTCATATTCATCCGTCAAAAAATGGATAGCAGAATTTAAGCGTGGTAGAGAGAGTGTGAAAGATGAACCCCGCTCTGGAAGGCCTTCGACGTCAACTACTGACGAAAATATTAAAAAAAGTACTTGATTTAATAATGGGAGACCGCAGATTAAAAATTAGAGAGATAGCCGAGATTATAGACATCTCTTATGAACGAACTCAAAACATCATTGTCAACGAGTTGGGTTTCCACAAGGTGTCTGCGAGGTGGGTTCCGCGACTGCTTTCAGTTGAACAAAAAAGGACGCGATTGACTATTTCACGCGACTGTTTGGAGTTATTTGAAGCCGATGCAGATGATTTTTTGAATCGTTTTGTTACTATGGACGAAACATGGGTTCATTACTGTACACCGGAAACAAAACAACAATCAAAACAGTGGAGAAGACCTGGTTCACCACCCCCTAAAAAGGCTAAGTCGATTTTGTAGGCAAATAAGGTGATGGTTTCAGTATTCTGGGACTCGAAAGGTGTGATTATGATTGATTATCTTGAAAGGGGTCAGACTCTAAACTCTGATTACTACTGCACCTTACTACGTCGTTTACGAGAGGAAATAAAAGAAAAACGTCGAGGAATGCTCAGAAGAAAAGTCCTGTTTCATCAAGATAACGCCCGTGTTCACACGTCAGTACAGTCAATGGCTGAAATTCACAACTGTGGCTTTGAACTGTTACCGCATCCGCCGTATTCACCTGATCTGGCACCATCAGACTTCTTTCTGTTCCCTAACCTAAAAAAGCACTTGGATTTTCGACAAACGACGAGGTCAAAGCAGCTGTAGACGCATATTTTGACTCTAAGGAAGAATCATTTTTTTTCAACGGTCTAAATGCTTGGAAGGGGAGGTGGCAAAAGTGTATTGAACTTGATAGTGATTATGTAGAAAAATAAAAATATAACTGATTTAGTATGTGTTTATTTTCTTGGTTAGGCCGAGTACTTTTCAATCCACCCTCGTAAGTATTGTAACATTATTATCAAATAAATAGAACAAATTGTTTGTGTTTGTAGGCAGAAAGGACCTTAATCTATTAGAGTTTTGTGTGAACGCTTTACCTTTTTAAAAGCAGCATGTCGCTGATTAGGTGTAATCCGAGTATAGGTGGCGACATCTTTCATAAGACGGAAATTACTTCGCTGATCATCAGTCAGACCAGTCAGTTGACATAACTCAGGTATTAAGCAGATCATAAAATCTGTGGGCTCTTCGGATCCCGGCATGCGCTTCGTTTCTCTGTTGAGTAAGAAATAAATAAATGAAACTTTTTTTTAACCCTTTCGCTCTGACAGCGCGCGACATGTTATACTCCCGTTCGCTCGGGACCGTAATGGCGGGAAAATTTGCAAATTAGCAAATTTTTTGCTATATTGGAAATTTTGCTATATTTTCACTTTGAGACAATATTTATGGATAAAACTTACAGGATTTCTTGTTGAATGTATAAACTATCGAATAAAATTATTTTTGGTTGCTAGAAATTGTAATAAAATACATAAATTACCCTATATAGCATAGTAGTACCATATACTTCAATTTTAGTGACAAAATTACTACTAATTTGAATTCTAAACTTTGTTTTTTGGAGAAATTTATATGAAAATGTTTGGAAATATGCATATTTTTATGTTTTATATGTTTCCATTCGTTACTCATACCAAAATATTGAAATATAAAAAAAACTATAATAATATTTTATCTGTGTGACATTTAGAACAATATTTCAAAAATAATTATGTGTGAATTTGAAATAAATACAACGTCAAGTTATTTGAAATATATAAGAAAACTATTTTTACTTACATTTTACACTAAAAATAAATGAGAATATGAAAAATAACGCATTTATGACCCAGCCGCCATAATGGGCCTTCCAGATTTTGAAGCACTTTTGGCAATTTACTTTTCACTTTTTATACCACAAATTATATATCTTCGTGTTCACTATATTACAAGGAATATAAAAAAAGTATAATACTTTCGTTTTTAGTCCAGACACAATTATAAAATTCTATAAAAAAGATGGAGCACATTCATCAAAACGACACGTGGAACGCCGAAAGTTTAGAGTGATTTCTTTTTTTTTTTTCTAAGAAACATTGCCAGGTTATGGTTTAAAATAAAAGAGCATATCTTTGTCTTTGATACTATTATCTATTGCATATTGTCTTTGGTTTTGTTTTAAAGGAAAAAGTAGTTTTTTCATAAGGCAGTACTTCTGATATTATCTGATCTAATTAGCCCCGTACTAGAGCGGGCGTAAGGTAGGTATTGTATGATCTGATTAGATTGTTAGCCGAGCGAAAGGGTTAACTTATATTTAATTAAACCCATAGCACTGGTTCTCTGACAAATTCAACAGAAGTCCGTTATTTTAATTGTTATTCCAACTTTACTAGACCTAGTTGAAAGAAACGCATATAAATTAAATAAGCCTAAGTTTAACTAACCGCAATCGACTATATCTAACTAGTTATAGCGGGTTAAAACCTAATGGGTACTTAATGATTTCTTATATTTACGCAAACACTACACATTTAAACAATACTAGTTTTTACGAATTTTATCGCGTATACTAACTTTTGTATATACCCGACGCGACGTTTCGAGCACTTTACAGAACCTATGTCACCCAATCCCCCTGTGACCATACCATACGCTCAGCTTTGGAAAATCTAGTAAACTACAGACAAGCTAGGGAGGAACTACCTGAAATAAACAGTCGTCTAACCAAGGTTCTAATGAGACTGAACAAGCCACAGATCAGGATAGTAACAAGTGCTATCACAGGACATGGCTCTTTTAACAAACATTTGTTTACCATAGGTGTTACTGATAGCCCCCTGTGCAGGGCATGCATGGGAGAGGAAGAAACGGCGGCTCAAGTGTTGCTGACATGTCCAGAAGTCGCTTCATACAGAGCTAAACACCTCGGCACGCCGGGATCACTTCCCGAAGTTGCTTGAACATCAAAGGACTGTTGAACTTTTTCGGGGAAATATCATGGTTCGAATAACAACATTATTCATGTCCACACGCAAAATACGCGCTTAGACGTGGAGTTGCGGAAAACAGCCCGTCGTAAACTAAACTAGTATTATCTAATGGGTGCTTTTCCATTTGCCGGCTCGGCACACCTTTTCCACTCGGAGCTTCATTTCTCCACTGGGCCAATGCCGGTGCCGGTCTACGCTCGATGCAGTACTAACACAGACTTCAGTTCTACAACACGTAAAAATGGTCTCGTCAAGTCATCGTATTGATCTCTTGCATTTAAGACGAAAATAAAATCAACGCAGAGAAGTCAAATTTTAAATTCATCTAATTAAATTATATCTTAGAAATAAGATACTAAGAATAAATACAGTGGGAATCCAGGAGACTTGCCCAGGAGGGTGAGTTGGACCATCTTTTAAAATTGTATTTCAATTTAGCGCGAACGGAACGTCAATTCGTTCATTGGAGGCCAAACACAAATTATGCCGCCATTTTGCATAATAGCTGTTTTATTTGGCAGTGAGAATGTAAAACGCGTTTTAGTTGCTGCGAGTATTTTTTTTTAAATTTAAGTAGTTTTGTGATTGCTGTTGTGTTTATTGAGGTAAGTATTATGAGTTACTATTATTTTATTACCAGATTAATGGTAGTTTAAAGTGTGCTGAGTAGTTTTTTCTTTACGATTTGAGGTTTTTCTATGCCATGCGCTAAACGTGAAACTAGTGTGAGCGGGAGAGTTAACCAGAGAGTTTGTTTATGAAACGGAAGACGTTTTCCGTCTCTGTCTTTTATGTTATAGATAATATATGTTCATGAGTTATGTATATTCTATTTCATTTGTCATGAATGTGATAAGAAATAGTTTTCTGGGCAGTATAAAGTAAAAAATATTTATGTGATTTAAATTTATTAAATCATTTTGATACTGATCAAAGATTTATTAAAAATTAATAGTTTTAAAAAAGTTTATAAAGACTGATTGTTACAAAGTTTGATAGTAATATGTTATCTAAGTTAATAATTAATGTTCGGTAATTTGGTTAAGGCAACGTTTATTTGAGAAAGGTATATTAAAAAAGATTTCATATTGATTAACAATAATTTAGAGACTGGTAAATGATGTCAAATTATTAGAAATAAGGTAATAATAAAAAAAACTAAAATAAGTAATAACATGTTTGTTTAAAAAGTTTATTGTTGTAGTTTTGTTTATTTTGGAACATTTTATTACAATCTTTATGAAAATTTGTAATTTTTTGTTTTCCTAGCTGGGAGTACTAAAAGCAAGTTAATTATTGTATAAGATAACAAAAACAGAAACTTTTTGATTTAATATAGATTATAAATAATGATTATTGAAATTCACTTTTATAATTTATCACTTAATAAAGCTATGATTCAAGCTGCAAATTATTTTTCTTTTTCCTAAAACTCTCCCCATACCCCGGTTCAAGTGTCCTGGCTGGTGGGGAGACTTGACTCGTATCTCATTTTTATGAAAATGCCAAATATTTTTTTTACCTGCTCGTTATATAAAAATACAATTATGCACAAATATAGCTATATACTATAATAAGGTATCGCAAAATTGTATAATCGATTCTCTAAACTCTGTGAACAAAAAATATGTAAAAATCGTTTCAACTCTCCCGGACTCCCCCTACTAAATCCTATTTTAAAACTTGAAAATGAAATCCAAAAATATTTTAACTACTTCTACATGAACGACACCTTTCATCATTTCACAACACGGCTACAATACGTACACAATGCACATGCAGTTTTACCGGCATGTATCGAGCGAGAAGCTTGCTGCCCCGGCACCGGCGAAGGTAAGGTGGAAAAACACGCCTGCACATGCCATACATATAATAAATTTTTGCTGTCCAGCAGCCGGGCCAGTGCCGTGTCGGTGCCGTGCGGCGAATGGAAAAGCGCCCGATAGCCGAATAAATAAAATATTTTTAATATGGCAGTTAAATTATTAAACACAAGCTATAAGAAAATCTATTACTGTTATGGATATTTTTATGGTACTTATCATCTGGTTGGGATGCATAAATAAACTCTTAAAATATATATATATATATATATATATATATATATATATATATATATATATATATATATATATATTACCGAACCGAATATCCGTCGAACATTATTCGGCGGGATAACCTCGGCACCTAACCAATTTAATATGTCGAAACTTGTTACCGTAAAGCGGGCTACATACGACATGATATCGGTGGCGATCTAGGGTGGAGTAGTGGGGATGCCTCCTAGATTGCCTCTAAATCGTGTCGTATGTAGGGCCATCCTAAGTCGTGGCCGATATCGCCTCCTTAATCGGCTGGCAGGAGCAAAAATGCAGCCGATGCTTCCTAGATCGGGGCCCCGCCCCCTCCGTACTGCGTGTGTGTAGGCGCATCGGCCCGATTTCTTTTGGCAGTCGCTGCCGGCAGCCCTCGCGGAAGGACGTTAACGAAACGGTGATACTAAATAACCTTTTTACATAACAAAAATTTTACATTTTAAACATGTGAACGGAGTAGAAGCCTATGGCACTGATATTTTACAAAATACAAAAAAAATTAAATAAATAAATTAATTAAAATCTATCGAAATTCAAATCATATCCACCCTAGCCTGTGACCTTGCGAAGTCAAGAATGCCTGTTAAACTAATTATTTTATTGCCGCTCATAAAGTAGGGTGTATGAAGTAAGTAAGGAGAAGATAAAGTCTCTCCTCAACAACTAACTCCTATTCCAACGCTATCAACACAAGACCGCACTCATATCTCTTATGAGCCTTCATCCTCTCATCAACAACTAACTCCTACTCCTTCACCATATCCACATCAACAAACAAGCTATATAGAAGGGAATATGTCCGAAATTAAAGGTTTCTTTATGTTTAAAAGATAAAAGATATAAGCTATTTTATTTTTTGATAGTTTTAATCCATAAATAAAGATTACATTAAAAAAGTATACATATTATTATACAAAAGTATTTTATTTCTTTGTGTGTAGTACATAACCCGATTTTGTTATTTCTTTGTTCGTTGTGTGTATTACATACCCGATTTTGACCAAAGCAGAAATGAACAAAGAGAAGAAATAACTAAATAGCATAGGTAGGAGAAATTGATGTTTTTATATAAGTTGCGAATCATAAATGTAGAAAAATTCTAGAAGGTTGTAAAAACTGTCTTCATCCATCCGGAGAAAATTAATCATGTCTTTGGATTACAGACCATTTAGTACGTTTATGTGGCTTAATTTTTGTCTCTTTTGGAGCCATTTTTCACCCAGCAACTCCTCTTTTTCTATTTTTGAATAAATTAACCGAGAGGGCTAATTCCAAACCAACACGTTGGTGTTTTAAGAGAGTCGGAGGCATTTTGAAGAACTCTACCGCATATGCGTTCCGCTCCGAGTCCAAACGCGTACTGCTAGGCAGGCCCGTGTGTAGGGTCTGCCTCGATAAAAGCCCCGATTTCTTTCCACCCTAGATCGCCACCGATATCGTCTCGTATGTAGCCCGCTTAAAGCGCGCGGGATTAGCGCCGGAGCCTGCATCGTGGCGGGTAGCCACACCTGACAGTTATTGCATCAATTAGTACTGAGCAAATTGCCGGCACATGCTTATGTTTTTACTATTCTTGTGATAAAAAAAAGTATTTCGTTGTTTTATTCTTAGTGAAAATTGATTGATAAAAATGAGCGGCAGGAGATTCATTATTTGGACTTATTTTAGAGAAAGTGACAACCAAAGTAAAGTACTAATGTAATGTAATGTTTCTTTGTTTTATTCCAAAAACATTTTATCAAGTTTCTATTTGCCATAATCGGAAATAAATGTACAGTGCCTCAAAAACGTAAATGTATAGATTTATGATGCATTTGAGGCACTCTAAAGTAAGTAGATTTAACCCATAAATAAAATATACTTTCAACAGTAAAAGACATCGCATTACTCAATTCGTACATTTCAATACATTGGACACTAATACCCAAATTTTAAAACGAATATTCGGCCCATCTCTAATATATATATATATATATATATATATATATATATATATATATATATATATATATATATATATACGAATATATAATACGTATCATATGCATAAATAAATATAAAGAGTCAAAACTATAAATAACATTATACTATAAAATGAAATAAAATAAAACAGTCATTGTTTGCATTTATAATATTGGCATTATGAAAATCATTTGCAAACACTTAATAATCTATGAACAGTCGCACAGAGTCGCCAAAAATTTTTAAAATTTTGCCAAGAAAATAATTAATGACAGATTCACTGAATAATCTGTGAATTTTGTGTGATTTCTAATGTTGAAAATGAATATATATCTTGGTTTATATACAAACTTAAAAATTTAATGAATTATCAAATTTTGACCACGGGACAATCACTACTATGTATATTAAAAGCTAACCAGACCAAACTCTTCGGCAGTGAATACCAACGAAAAGTGATAAAACGGCAATGTAGCATTTATTAATATTATTTATTATTCTAGAAATAGAAAAAGAAATCACCTAGATATGAGTAGTGGTTGATCCCAATCCATAATATCAATGCCATAATTTTTCTTGTAGTAGTCAACGAAACTTATCTTTACAGGTTGACCGTTTTCATTCTTTTCAAATGTTGAACGCGGAGTCATGGTGTCGTCTATACTATCCACCCTAAGAAGCAAAACATTTTTCTTAAAAACTTATTCTTTTCTCTTCAATTATCTATTAATTTTGCTCATTACTTACCGAAACAATTTTTTATTATATGTGGTCATAACTGAACAGCCGACAAGCTTATCAGACAAGGCTCGCTTCCAGTTGGCGCCTTCGCTCTGCACAGTTTCTTTTATAAATGACAAAACACTTTGTGTACGAAGTACACGATGAGTAGAATCAAGGGTCAACATAAGACCTCCTTCATATTCATCGACTGCTGTCACATACCTGAGTAATTAATATTAACAAAATTATAAAATGCATAAACAAAATATGTATTGCAAATTTAACCTCTCAACCCCCTAGCGGTCTTATGAAATCGCGGTCATATTCCGTCAAATCCCTAGCGGTCTCATGAGGTCGCACCCACCCACAGCACTTTAATCCATAAAAACTTATATATAGAGACTACCTTTCTATGAAGAAGTTTGGCATTATATAATCAATATGAAATACTCTATTCTCTAGTGCAATAAAAAAACTTATCCTATGAATATTTATAATCTACGTTCATTTCGAACGCCATTTTCGCGTTAATGTTAGTGTGTTGATTTTTGGATTTTTTTAGTGTTTTAGTATAGTGTTTTATTATAAAATTGTAATGAAAGTTTTTGTGTGAATAATTTAACTTTTACGAAAAAGAATAATTGTGATTTTCACGCTGCCGACATTCGCTTGGTAGTTTTTTTTTTTTTGTTATCAAAATACAATAAAATCTTTTTGTAATGAAGTAAAACCTGACTTTTGTTTAGATCACAGGATAGAGAATTTTGTATAGATTTTATAATGCTAAACTCATAGAAAACTAGTCTCTAAATATAAGTTTTAATGGTTTTAAGTGCTGTGGGTGAGTGCGGTCGCATGCGACTGCATGGGATTCTTATGGGCGCTTGAAGGGTTAATATTTTAAACACGTCTTAGTGTAAAATGTTCAATATTAATAATCCTTTGGCACATATTTTGGAATAAAATAAATAGATTAAAATAAAAACGGACAAAAGACAGGCTTTGTGAATATCATACAAACTATTTCTTTTCGAATTTCAGTGTTGCAGGCAATGATCAAACTCTGTTTGGGCAATACGAAATTTATGAGAGGACTTATTTCCTGCACATTCAAGTTTTTCTGCTTCATTCAATATAGTTGTGTGGTGCCAGTATAAGAGAATCAATTATCCCAACACTGTCGTGAGAGGCGACTATAATAAAATGCAGAAACATCTTATTCCTTCCGATAGATGGTTGTATGACTTTCTTGTTTCCTCGGCATCAGCATCAGTGCAGGACAGATGGTAACACAAGTCAATCTGCCGTCGAAGAGGGATGAACACAAATACTCTCTACAACGGGAGACTATGTCTCACAGTGAAAAGTCAAATTTTATGGGCTGAAGGAAAAAGATTAAAAAAAGACGATAAGTTCATTAATTAAATTATATATTTTACCCGGGCCAAACTTCAAGTTTATGCTGCGGTATTTGTATGGCACCCTTCTCATTGTAGTGCTGTCGACCAAACCTCACCAGTTGAAGATCCTTCATAATGTGCTTAAATAGCACATTGTAAATATGTATCATCTCACTTAAACGCCGCGTCCTCCTGAATATTATCTACAAATGATAATTATATTTTAAAATAAAATATCAATGAATAAACGATAACATAATCAAAACTGGACTTGTTATTAACATTTTTATAGAATAGAAATGTCTAATAACGTCCACCAGATGGTAAGTGGAGTAAGTGGAGCCGACCCATTCATGCTACAACTATACCACTAATATAACTGCAGCATGGCTCCACCACATATAAAAAATACCGTTACTCCTCCCCCTGCAGCCCCTCTACCTCTGCATCAATAGTGCGGCCCCGGCAGAGTCGCGCAGGATATGATGAGTAGCACATACCAACACTCCTCTTTCCCAGCGACTCCACTTTGGCTGCAGCAGTAGGGGAGAGGAAACCCCTCGTGCCACAGCCGACAAAAAACATCATGTGGCCACCTGATACCAGTAATGTGGGTTACTCTTCGTTCACCATAGGTGACCAAACCACTGCTACTAAGTCCCCGCGCTACGACAAGGCGGGGGTAACCAGCATCGTCCCCTAGGGGATCTCGATAATGGCAAAACCATACCAAGTTGAGGACTCTTCAGTAATTGTTTATCAAAGGCAAAAATGCTGGATTCCCCCGAACGGATTCCCGCCGCAGCGGAAGGCTTAGTAGCTGTGGCCCGCGGTGAACAAAGACGAAACCCCACATGGTCGGCCCGAGGTGAAGAGTTGCCCCGAGGTGGCCACTCCGAGTGGACTTGGCGAGACTACCTCTTTCTACAGCCGAGGTGGAGTCACGGACGAAGAGAGTTCATGCGGTAGTGGTGGGGCTAAGGCTAGTGCTTGTGTCTTCGCACACCGGACAGGGGGCGTCCGTTGCGCAGGTCAAGTTTGAGGCCACACGGAGATAAGCGCGCCTTCTGCTCCTAGTGCGACTTTCTTGAGAAGGGAATGGGCGGTGAGAAGTCCTCCCCGAGAGGTTGCCATTGGGCTGCCGCGCTGGTGGGGCCGTGGGTGTGTGATAAAGCGGTCGCGTAGCCTTACCAATATGCGGCGAAGGTGGAAAACGGTGCGAGTTCTACATAACCGGCCCTTGCCCCCCACGAGGCGAGTATACGTAGGCATTTCTTCATGTAAATAAAAACTCAGAATTACAGAATGATGGATATTGGGGGTATTTTCAAAGCATGATCTATTAATTCCAGTATTAAAGAGTCGTGAGTTCGAACCCACCATTTGACTACTGTTGGGAATGGATAAGGGGAACATTAGTAATGCTCATAGGATTGCTAGTATTATATTTCTTAAAAGATTATAACTTACTGAAATTTCAACTTTGCTGTTGTCAAAAGGATTTGTTGATATAAGTTTTGTGGCTTCATCTGGCAACATATGGGGAACATATAGAGTGGTTCCATCAAATGTTTTCTCTTTGAAGTATTTGTTATGCTCTATAAAACAAAAAAATACTTAATTATAGAATGTTTACTACTAACAAGTTAATGACAAAAAAAAATTAGGAATAACATAAAAAATCCTGAAATGTGTATCTTCCATAATAAGTAGGAACTGTTCATCATTCAGATGTAAATTAAATGGCAGTGGCAAAGTTAAAAACACCATTCTTTTACTAACAACAATTATTTACATTTAGCTACGAGTCCAATAACACCTAATTTTACTATGAAAATCTTAACATTACAGCCTATTTAAGTCCACTGTTGAACACAGGCCTCCCACTTACATTGCTACATAGGGGGAATATTTGCCATAATGGACAAGCTTGGCAAGCGGGTTGGCAAGTGTAATTTTTAAGTCGTTATTAGGAAGGTGCTGCTGCTCATCTTCCGATTTTTTTCCCTCCGTCGCCTCTAACGACACCCACAAAATGACATGGGATAGCGGCACTACTACACGGCAATGTAGCGAAGATGTAATTTAATACCTATTTACTTATCTAATTTATTATAAGCCACATCAATTTTATAATACCAACTAAAACAGAGATTTTAGATTGTAACATCTATCATGGTATAAAATAGAAAAACCATTCCTAGAATTATTACATAATAATTAAGGATTATTTATTACTTTTTATAATTATTTTATTTGTAATACCACCCAATAGTATTTTTTATTCGTCAAATGTATTGTCAGTAATCTTCCAACGGCTTTATACTTATTAATTATGAATTTATGAAACAAGTTAAACTTATTATATTTAAATGTTTTTTTTTTGTACTAAACCTCTTGAGAAATGATCTAAAAAGTAAAATAAATTCTATTTCGTCAAATAATGATTTCAAACAATAATAATATGATTTAAACGACAAAAACAGACCATTCAGTAGTTTAAAACGCAGATGCTTGTAGTCCTGTTCAGGTGCATACTTCACTTCATATTCAAACACGTTATTTTCCTCAAAGTTGAGGTAAATAAAATTGGCCGTAACCTGGCACGGCGTTCCTGATTCACCTTTTTTAACAACAGGTGGTGTGTCTTTTACTTCTCTCTAAAAGAAAAAATAAATAACTTTAGCAATTTATTAACAAGTAAATTAAACTTTGGCAGCGATTATTGTATCTTATCAAATCAAAATTCAAAAGTAAAAAATCAAAATTCCGCTCAAAACTACAACTGCTCTGGGCAAACGGAGCAACAAGACCAAAGGCGACCCCTGCCACGCTATCCGTGAATTTCTGCAATATCAGGGGACTTAACTCTAACCCAAACGCCGTCCACTACCATCTCGAGACGGCGAGGCCGGCTCTACTCTTTCTACGGGTGACCTCTCCAGCTCATGTCTCGTATCTCTCCTATCCGGGGTACAAACTGGAACACTCCTTTGTGCCTCGGGCTGGAGTTTGAGTTTACGTCAGAGAAGACATCTGTTCTCGACGCCTCGGCAGACATGAAGGTTCGGACCTGTCCATCCTTTGGCTACGCGTAGAAAGCGACGACCATCCGCGCGTCTACGGGTGCCTCTATAGGTCCTATAGCAGTAATGCCGAAACAGACCGACTCTTCGACCACGTCCAAATGGCTACAGATTCGCTGCTACAGCAGATCCCCTCCGCAGAGATCGTGATCCTCGGGGACTTTAACGCCCATCACGCCGAATGGCTTGGTTCACGCTTAACCGATTATGCGGGGAGATCTGTTCATGATCTGATCTGATCATGCACCTTCCCTGTTTGACCTTCTGCTGACCTCTCACCAGGACGGATATCAGATTTCCGTCGACGCCCCTTTAGGCTCCTCGGACCATTGTCTTGTCTTGAGTGTGGTGCCACTCACGCTGAAATCGCAGTTACATTCTGCAGACTGCCGCCGTGTTTTGCACTATAGGTCAGCCGATTGGGATGGGATGCGGTCTTTCTTTGCATCCTACCCGTGGGTTTGCTTCTTGCCGGACGATCCCAACGTTGTTGCGGATTCTGTCGCTGATGTGGTACTCCAGGGTATGGAACTTTTTATTCCTTCCTCTGTGGTGCCCATTGGAGGCAAATCTCAGCCATGGTTTGGTCACTCCTGTAAAATAGCATGCTATAAGCAGGAGTGCTACCAAGCATGGGCTGACGCATCAACGTCCCGGGATGTAAGCACCTGTGCTCTAAAAAAAAAGTATAATTCCGCCTCTAGGTCCTTCAAAAGAGTTATTGCCAAGGCAAAGTCAAAGCACATAGGCAAAATTGGCGAGAAACTAGTTCGCCTTCCATCTGGAACCCGTGCATTCTGGTCTCTCGCCAAGGCTGTTCAGGGGAAATTCTGTCAGACATCTCTTCCATCTCTGCTCAGGGAGGACGACTCACTTGCCCATACCGCAAAGGAGAAAGTCGATCTGCTAGGCTCTTTCTTTGCGTCCAATTCGACTCTCGATGACCGGGGTAGTACGCCGCCGACCATTCCGCGGTGTGAGTGCTCTATGCCGGAAGTGCAGTTTACACAGCGCTCGGTTCGCAAAGCACTCCTCTCCCTGGACATCCACAAGTCGAGTGGGCCTGACGGAATCCCCCCCAGTTGTGCCGAAGACGTGTGCTCCAGAGTTGGCACCGGTTTTAACGCGTCTTTTCCGGTACTCCTACTCCCTAGGCGTAGTCCCAAAAATAATGGAAGACGGCTTTCGTCCACCCGATCCCTAAAAAAGGCGACCGCTCAGACCCGTCCAACTACCGGCCTATCGCCATCACCTACCTCCTTGTTATCCAAAACAATGGAGTCTATTGTTAACTTCCAGCTCATGAGCTACCTTGAGGATCACCAGCTGATTAGTGATCGCCAATACGGTTTTCGCCGTGGTCGATCAGCTGGTGATCTTCTGGTCTACCTAACTCATAGATGGGCGGAGGCAGTAGAGTCCAAGGGGGAGGCATTGGCCGTTAGTTTGGACACTGCGACGGCCTTCGATCGGGTTTGGCACAAAGCGCTTCTTTCGAAGCTTCCTTCCTATGGGTTTCCCGAGAAATTGTGCGATTGGATCACCAGCTTTCTTGCAGATCGGAGCATCGAGGTCGTTGTAGACGGTGCAAGCTCTGATCACAAGCCTATTAATGCTGGTGTTCCACAAGGCTGCGTGCTATCGTCAACGCTGTTTCTTCTGCATATCAATGATATGTTGCAAACCGTAACATTCATTGCAATGCAGATGACAGCACTAGTGATGCTCTGTACACCGGCCGTGCCAATATTTCTCGGAAAAACGTCTCCGAGTACCGGGACAAACTTGTGTCTGAAGTCGAGTCTTTGCTGAACAGTCTCGGATTGAAGAAGACACAAGTTTGCGCGTTAACCGCTAAAAAGAACCCCTTTGTCGTATCTCCACAATTTCAATTCACTCCCCCTGTTGCCTCTGCCACTATCGGTATCCTCCACGAAACTGCACGTCCTCGACATATCGAGTGACTTGCAGTTTCGTGGTCACTTGGAAGAGAAGGCCAAATTGGCCTCTAAAAAGCTCGGCGTGCTCAGCAGAGCGGGACAGTATTTCATGCCGGCACACCGGCAAGGCGCAGGTTCGACCGCACATGGAATACTGTTCCCATCTCTGGGCTGGGGCTCCCAAGTACCAGCACCTTCCAATTGACCGCATCCAGCGCAGAGCGGCTCGAATCGTCGACGACCAAGTGCTTTCCGATCGGCTCGATTCACTGGCGCTGCGAAGAGATGTTGCATCTCTTTGCATTTTCTTTCGCATATACCATGGGGAGTGCTCTGAGGAATTGTTCGTATTAATCCCAGCCGCCAAATTTCGTGAACGCACTACGCGGCAAACGTCGCGATAGCATCCACACCATCTGGATGCTTGGCGGTCCACCACTGTACGTTTCACAAGTTTTCTTCCGCGTACGACTTCTCTGTGGAATAGTTTACAACCGGCGATTTTTCCGGACCGATACGACCTGAAGCCCTTCAAGAAAAGAGCTTACTCTTTTCTAAAAGGCCGGCTGGTGTTGCGGTTGATCATGGGCGGCGGTAGTCACTTAACATCAGGTGAGCCGTATCCTTGTTTGCCCCCTATTCTATAAAAAAAAATGTGACCACGTAAGAAGCAACAGCTTACAAATAAAAACAGAATCATAAAAATCGGTACCTCTATAAAAGTTCTGAGGTAACACACAAAAAAGTACAGTTGAATTGAATACCACCTCCTTTTTTAAAGTCTGTTAAAAACTAGTTAGAATATGCCCCAACGCATCATCTTGTGTTCATCATGTTACTGATTAACAATTACTAGAGGCGAGTTTAGTCGAAATTAGACTAGTTAATTGGTGAATTTTTTTTTGTATAAAAATGTCATGTGTATATGTTGCAATTATGGCAACACACGTACACAATTTTTTTCAGCACATCTATGGCACAGTATTGAATCGTAAAAGCAATAAACTAATATAATATACTATATTGTACAACGCATCTACAATTCCCCTCGTGTTGCAGTTGTTCATTGCTGATGGCAGTCACTTACCATCATGTGAGACCATAGAATACTATAATACATAATAGAATGGCTGTCAACCTTATTTTGTACGACGATAGGCGTCGCCGGGAGCACACATACAAGCAATTACGTCGTATTATCAGTTAATCACTACTACAAACCCGATTCGCTGTGTTGACAGACGGATTTTAATACATATTTATTTGTAAATAGCGTGCACTTTGGCATTTTCTAAATAATTTGTCAAAACACATCTCACCCGTTCTATTATGAGTATTAATGTATTCTATGTGTGAGACAAATGCTCATTTGCCCCCTCTTATATAAAAAAAAAAGCTTTTGAATAATATTACTCTCATCCCCTTCCTTTTAATAAATTATAAATAATTTGCAGAATCAGGTGGCACTTATTGGTATTCAATATTTAAATAAGAGAAAATATTTTCATATAAACTTATAAGTGTAAAACTTACGAAATATTTATTTTTAGCGACTGATGATGACTGTACTGATGATATTGTACTTTGAGCCATTTTTTGTGTGACCTCTTTAACCTCTTCAACTCCAACCTGAGGCTGTTTCTGCGCCATTTGTGCTTTCCTATAAAACATTAAATGCTAATATATTCACTAAAAAGCAAGAAAACGCAAAAATTACATTTATTGCCTAGGTATGCCACACTTTAATGACATAAATACTATGTAGCATCATTATATCAATATTATACAAGAAGAAATTAAAAAAGCAAATAATAAAAAGACAGGATTTTCGGCTTAACAAAATATGTAATGTCTTTTTCCTATACTTTAATGAAATACTTCAGTGCTACTGTTCATTACAGCAGTCCACAGTATGAGGGTATATCCAACGGATAATGAAAACATTTAAACCTTAACCTTTTACTAACTCTTCACAGAGTTCCTCTTCAACCTATTTAATAATAACTAATAAGGCTTTCTCAGAAGCTTGTCAAAAGTTATTAATATTAAAACTGTTTTAATCAATCTGTCAAAATTACCCTGAAAATATACCAAATTTTTCTGATGTCAACCTAATCTGCGAGATTACTATAATTAACATGATAATTTTCAACCACAAGTGTGGCATAAAATATAATATAAAAGTTTCATGTTATAGCAAATAAATGTTTTTTAGACATAAAGTTAAAAGTTAAGTTACAGCCTATATACGTCCCACTGCTAGGCACAGACCTCCGCTCATTTCTGAGAGGGTTTAAGGGCAAGGAATTGTCCGCCGCGCTGCCCCAAGGCGTGTTAGCGAACTTCACATGTCTTCGATATTTTTTTTCTTATTTCTCTGACATGCATGTTTCCTCACGATGTTTCCCTTCACCGCCGAGCACGCCATCACTTAAAATTGCAATTAACAATTTTATTGGTGCCGGCGGGTATCGAACCCGGTTTGCTCGCGTACTGTGAAATTCACAGCGAGCGCTTTTAAACATATATAGGCTAAATTTTAGTGTAATAAATCAAAAAATATTTTCTTTTGAGTAAAATTACTTTTTAATAGCGCCATCTACTTCAATCTTTAGGTAAAGTCATTTTATCAAAAAAAAAATTGATTAACTCGTAAAATGGTCATTAGATGATCTAAAACAACTAATTTAATATCTACCGAATTTCAAATCGCAATGTTTCTAAAGAAGTTTATAGTTTAAAAACGCGTCATTTGAAGTATACATACTAAAGACCTTCATACAAAAGCGGATTCTATTCTATAAGAGGTAAAGCCATGATGTAGCCATATTATGGCTGTAGAACGAATCGTGCGTCAGCTCAACTGGGGAAGGACGACACTCTCACAGAATATCAATGTAATGCTGGTGTGTTTCATAGGGGGCGTCCATAAATTACGTGAGGTGTTTTTTTAATTTTCTGTACCTCCCTCCCCCCTGGTGAGATGTCGTGAGATTTGGATCGGAATCCTAGTGCAAAGTTAAATTCTATTTTTACTGTACTATTTCATTAAACATTTTATTTATCAACAACGTCTTACAATCGTTGTTTCTCTTGCGCTCACGTGACCTTCATACAAATAATTCGATATTTTAATTGTTGATAATTTTTTTTGGACAAGAATATGGTAATAACTCTAAGTTATATTTTCCTTCATTAAAAAACAATGTCTTTGGCCAAACCTAACTATACTCTTTGGCTTGACCATAGGTTTGACTAATTGGTTTAATAATCTGACATTTCAGTAGTGGTTAATCCGTAGACAGAGAAACCTATAGACGAATGATTAGCGTGGCCTCGAGTGAGAAATGACGATAACGTAGTTTTCTGTTAACGTAGGGTTCTGAGGGGATAAATACTATAGCAGATCAGTCGCTCCTAGAAGAACAGGTAGCAGCTGTTACTAAGGCCATGATAGATAGCTACCATGAATCATGTCCAGAAATCACTCCACCAAGGCATGCCGAGGTAAAGCAACAGTGGTGGGGTGTAGAACTCGATAGGAAACGCAAGAAGGTAAGAAAAGCCCTAAACAGGGCCATGAATACCTCAATGGATGAAGACTGGCTACTATATAAGAAAGCTAAGTCTGAATACAAAAAATGTATCAGGTATCGACGCTCGACTGGGTGGCGTAAATTCTGTGGCAACATAGAAACCTGCAAACAAGCAAATAGGATAAGGAATATTCTAGCTAAACAGAACACGTCGGGATCCATGTCTCTAAAGAAACCCGACGGTAGCTACTCAACATCGCCGGATGAAGCCCAACGCATCCTAATTAAAACGCACTTCCCAGGTTGCTGCTTAACCCAGGAGGCAAACCGGCATGACGACATACTGACACCAACAGTAGAAGACTGGAATTTAGCACAGAGAGTGGTAACGATGGACAAAATCCATTGGGCCATTCACAGTTTCCTCCCCTATAAGGCGGCAGGACCTGACGGCATATTCCCGGCACTTCTACAGTGGGGGGGGTAAAGCCCTAATAGTCAGACTTGTTGCCATAATGAGAGCCTGTCTGGCTCTAAAATATGTTCCTAGGGGATGGAGGGAAGTGAAAATCACATTTATACCCAAACCAGGTAAGAGCGATTACACTGACCCTAAATCCTACAGGCCCATTAGCCTCACATCCTTTCTCCTAAAGACGATGGAGAGGATGTGTGAAAGGGAATTAAGGGGGTCGGCGCTAATGAACTTACCACTACACGACAAGCAACACGCCTACAGTCTAGGCAAATCAACAGAATCGGCACTTCATCAGGTAATTACTAAGATTGAAGGGGCCATCCAAAACAAAGAAATATGTCTAGGTTCCTTCATAGATATAGAAGGTGCTTTTGACAGAACAAACTTCTCCAGCATAAAAGGTGCACTCTGTAGACATAAAGTTGAATCGGCACTGATCGACTGGATAGTTTGCATGCTCAGTACACGAATAATAAAGATTGCTGGTGAATCTCAACCAATCCTAATTAAGAAAGGTTGCCCGCAGGGTGGGGTCCTCTCACCTCTTCTGTGGAATATAGCCATTAATGAACTCATCAGCAAATTAAATACTAATCACTTTTATACAGTAGGTTATGCTGATGACCTGACTATACTGGTCTCGGGAAAGACAGCTAGCATAGTGTGCGACCTGACCCAAGCGCCTCTCCGTATAGTGGAGAGATGGTGCAGGGAATACGACTTAACCGTCAACCCAAATAAAACGGTTTTAGTAATGTTCACACAAAAACGAATGCTGAATAACTATCATCTTCCAAGTCTTTTCAGCACAAAACTCCAGCTATCCTCTGAGGTAAAATATTTAGGTCTTACCTTGGACAGCAAACTTAACTGGAATAAAAACATAGAAAACAAAATCAACAAAGCTAGTATAACTTTCTGGCAATGCAGAAACATGATTGGCAAAAGATGGGGACTGACGCCAAAAATCATACTGTGGCTTTACAAAACTGTAATCCGGCCCATGATCACATACGGCGCTCTGGTATGGTGGACCAAGACCAATGAAGCCACCACAATTAAGAAGCTTCAGCGCTACCAGAGACTGGCATGTATGGCTGCCACAGGCTGCATAAGAACTACGCCAACAGCAGCCTTGGAAGCGATGCTGGAGCTAACTCCGCTTCATCTACATATACAACAAGAAGCGACTTTAGCTGCCATCAGACTCAAGACCCTAAATCTTTGGAGTAAGAATAGTGTCCCTCATACAGGCATAATTGATAGAATTTACTCAGAAATTCCTATCCTACAAGCCAAATACGATAGGATTCCTAATTTGTTTTCGATAAGAAATACAAGATACAATTAAATGAAAACAGCCAGCCGGAAGGATTAAGCCCAAAAGAGCTTAGAATTTTCACCGATGGTTCTAAAACAAAGGAAGGTGTAGGTTCTGGAGCTTTCTCTGAAGACCTCAATATTCACATATGCACACCGCTGGGTACCTATAACACGGTCTTTCAGGCGGAATGTATGGGTATCATTCAAGCGGCCATAGCAATAGATGCTAGGAAGGTTAATGACTTCCCCATCAGAATACTGACCGACAGTAGGGCGGTACTACAAGCTCTGAGTTGCAATGGGGTGAACTCGGGACTAATATATGAATGCCATCAACGATTAAATGAGGTATGTAAAAACAACAATGTGACTCTACAATGGATAAAGGGACACAGTGGATCCAGAGGCAACGATGCAGCGGACGAACTGGCCAGAAGAGGATCGGCTCTGGCCACTATAGGGCCGGAACCAATCATACCAATCCCCTTTGGTAACGTTCGTTCAATGGTACGTAGACACTTCACTAATCAACACGCTCAGCTTTGGAAAAATCTAATAGACTGTAGACAAGCTAGGGAGGCCCTACCTGTAATAAACAGTCGCTTAACCAAAGTTCTAATGAGACTGAACAAGCCGCAGATCAAGATAGTAACTAGTGCTATCACAGGACATGGCACCTTTAACAAACATTTATTTACTATAGGTGTTACAGATAGTCCCCTGTGCAGGGCATATATGGGGGAGGAAGAAACGGCGGCCCACGTGCTACTGAAATGTCCGGAGGTCGCTACGTACAGGGCTAAACATCTCGGCACGCCGGGATCACTCCCCGAAGTTGCATGCAACATCAAGGGACTGTTGAGCTTCTTCGGGGAGATCTCATGGCTCGAATAATCACATTATTCCTGCCCACACGCAAAATACGCGCAGAGACGTGGAGTTGCGGAAAACAGCCCGTTGCAAACTAAACTAAACTAAACGTAGTTTTAGGTTATACAATAACCTTTGACTTTTAGACATATTTAAGATAAAAAATTTAATTGTTATAAGAACTGAACTGTACGAGATTCACCAATCTTAAGCTCACAAAACACTTTTTTGTCACTTAAATCAACTTGTCTCCTGTCTCCTGTCGCAGTCCAACTCCTTAGATCGCTATGAACTGTCAAAGTTGTTTAGCAAAGTGTAGTTTGCTAAACAAAAAAACCGGCATGGAGAAAGGGACAAACAATCACACCGCTCTGTCTCATTTCTATGCAAGACGTATGCATAAATCTATCTTTTTCGTGTGCGAATGCGAAAGAAGGCGTCATTTTGTCTATAGGTTTCTCTGTCTACGGGTTAATCGTATTACTATATACGCTTACGATTAAATCTTAAGCATGTACAATCTGGATTAAATGGACCAAAATAGCATAATTTTTTTTTTGTTTCAATCAGAAAAAAAAATTGCGTGATATTTGCCGAGACCCCCCCCCTCTCCAACGTAAGATTAGATGAGATTTTACTCGACCTCCTCCCCCCTTAACATCTCACGTAATTTATGGACGCCCCCATATGGTGAGTGAAGAGAACTAGAGGGATTTTTTACTGGAAATGAGGCATCCCATTGTATGGTAACAATGCATCTGCATTTTGATACTTATTGAGAATAGATGGAGATGCCTGTGAACCACAGCATCCACTTACCACTAGGTAGACTGTATGCTTATTTATCACTTATTCTATAAAAATGGTTTATAACGTAAGGGGCCGTTCACTAATTACTTAAGGATGGTTTTGGCGATTAAGACCCCCCTCCCCCCATGCTCCGATATAAGAAGAGGGAAGTGGGGTTCGAGAAATCTTATGTCTTAGTAAGGGTACATAAGATTTCTCGAACCCAACTTCCCTCTTCTTACGTAAGATTCTATAATTTTTATTTAGATTAGATTAATATCCGGGAAGAATATACTATAATTATTACTTATTTATTACATTTAAAATGGATAAAACTGAACACGGTTAAGATTTTAAAATTTTAATAAACAATAAAAAATGAAATAAGATGAAAATCGAAGTGTACATTTTAAAACAATAAAAAGAATTATACAACAACTGGATAACTATTTTTAACGTCTACTATTTTTATTTGTATCGTAAAATATAACTACTGCATGACTATTTTTATCGTCCAAAAAAATAGGGTGTAACAGGTGAACGGAGTAGAAACCTATGGCACTGATACTTAAAAAAATATAAACAAACATTGTGAATTAAATAGATAAATTAATTAAAATCTATCGAAACTCAAATCACACCCACCCTACTTTACGACCAGCAATAACATCAACGAATACGTAACGCGATGCCATACATTTTAAACAACAACGACACTAGAAGCAGCCGCGGTAGACCTCTTTGATGTCCTTTATCAGGCGAAGTGCCGCCCGCACCACAACGCGTGACGTATTGTTTATTTTTCCGTGTGTGCCCGCTGATAGTAATCTTATAGCTCCTCTACACGATGGCCCACTATGATGGGCCAGCGTGTAGAGGGTGTAGTTGTATCGGATGGCCTATGGCGCGTGCAATGGTCTTAGGGATGGCGACGGTGTCTGTTTTTCCGACGCACGTCAAAGGTAGTGGGCCAGCGATGGTGGCACGCATCTACACGTGGCTCATTCCACGTTGTGCGCGCTCGACGATTGCATGTGGACGTTCGTGCTTTGTTTATTAATTATCGAATTAAAAATGACGAATATGTGGCCACTTAATGAAGTTGTAAAATTTTAATCATAGAGCTACTAAAATCAGAACATATACATTTTTTATTTATTTATTTTTAATAATTATTTAATTATTTTTGTTTAAAGAAAACTAAATTGACTAAGGACATATTTAGTTCTATTGCGATGGATAGAAGATAACATCCACCATTTCTTTTTGATAACTCTATTCTTGTGCTCATTAAGAAGACAATAAGAAAATGACATGTTGTATAAATATATTGCTGCAGCGGCTAATTTTTCCACATGCATCTCGAAAAACGTTTCAACCATCGCATGGCCATCTCGTTGGGCCAGCGCTGGCCCAGCGTGTAGAGGAGCTATTAAACATGTACCAATACTCTAATGTCGATTACCTAATAATGGGCCGAAATAACGATTAGTGTACACAGAAGAAGCATAAACACACAGTGTTAGTGATTTAAAGCAGCGTATAATAGACGCATTCAATGTTATAAAAAGTGATAGGGGCACGCTTCGGAGTAACAATTTACAAAGATGTGCTACTTTATGTTTAGAAGAAAACTGTTAGACATCTTGAACAACTACTGCCATATCGCTAAAAAGGTAATTTTTATTTGTAAATAACAATAATGTAGTATAATTTTGTAAATATCAATCAGTGTAGTTTGTAAATAAGTTGATTTCTATTTACTAAATACGCCAAGATGTTGCAGTATAAGGTAAGCATAAAAATTTCCTATATCCTGAAACCTCCTAAGCCCTCGCCTAAAATCCTGCACTTGTGTAGTTTTGGCCGTATGGATGTAGAGAAGTTGTGTCAGGATGCTTCTAAAATTAACTGGGACACAGTGACAGCCGCTCCCACGGTAGACGAAAAAGTTAGCGCATTTAATAACATATTAATTAATCTGTATAATATGCATGCTCCTATTAAAAAAAGTAAAGCTAAAGCGGCTGCCAGCACCTTGGATGACAACAGAGATCCGCGTTGTGATGAGACGTAGAGACCGAGCCTTTCAGAAATATAGAAAAAAGCGGTGTGAGGAAAATTGGTCCATTTTTAAAACTGCAAGAAATCGGTGTAACCAGATGATACGCAACGCAAAACGCCGATATATTCTTAACAACATCATATCCTCTTCCCCTGCAGATATCTGGAAGTTCCTTGGAACCATGGGTATTGGTAAGAAGTCCCATTCTGAGTTTCAGAGGACAATTGGTTTGGATGATATCAATCAACACTTCTCTTCACATACACCTCTGGATCACGAAACCAAGTGTCAAACTGTTAATCAGATAATGGGTTTACCTCGTCCTAATATCGCTTCTTTCTGCTTCTCTCCAATAACTACGAATGAGATTAGGAAGGTTATACTCTCCATTAAGTCTAATGCTATTGGTTGTTACAATATCAGTCGCCGTATGATTATTAATATTATAGATCATCTCCTCCCTGCTATTTCCCATATAATTAACTTGTCTCTGGATTCTGGAGTTTTTCCGTCGCTGTGGCGTAAAGCTTACATTATACCTCTCCCAAAAATTTCTAATCCTTATTTACCTAATCACTTCCGACCTATATCCATTTTTCCCTTTTTATCAAAGGTGCTAGAGGCTTGTGTACACAAACAGCTATCACATTTTATCTTCTCGAATAACCTGTTAAGCTCATTACAGTCTGGTTTCAGGCCGGGTCATAGCACTGTTTCCGCACTCCTCAAAGTCACTGGTGACATTAGGGCAGGCATGGAGGAAACTAAAGTCACAGTACTGGTTTTGGTTGACTTCTCTAACGCCTTTAATGCCATCAGTCACGACATCCTATTATCAATCCTTTCACTTTCTATGATCTCATCTGAGGCTTTGGAGTGGTTCTCATCTTATATTCGAGGCCGCCAGCAGTCAGTTCGCATTGACGAGTCCTCATTAAGTTGGTGTGACTTGCATGCTGGTGTTCCTCAAGGCGGTATTCTATCTCCATTGTTATTTTCAATATTTATAAATCTCATTACCCCAAATCTTCAGTGTGCGTATCATTTGTATGCTGATGACTTGCAGTTGTACTCACACGCGAAGGTCGACTGTATATCTACAGCAATTGAGTCTCTTAATAGGGACCTAGAGTATATAAAGAACTGGTCTGATAAGTTTGGTCTTAAAGTTAACCCATCCAAATGTCAGGCTATAATAATAGGTAGCCAACGGATGATAAAGAAACTGGATCCCACAGCTTTACCACCGATCATTTTTAGCGGTTTTATTTCAGAACTGAGTAATTCCGTGAAAGACCTTGGATTGCACATTGACTCCACCTTGAGCTGGCAAACTCAAGTGTCAAATGTTTGTCAGAAAGTGACAGGTATTTTGCGTTCTCTCTACCGCCTGAAGAACTTTCTCCCGTCCAGGACCAAGACGATTATTGTGCAGACCTTAATTTTTCCCATTTTTGACTATGGTGATGTGTGTTATTTTGACCAGAATGCAGAACTCTTGAACAAATATGACCGTCTTCTTAATAACTGCATTCGATTCATTTTTAATCTTCGAAAGTATGATCATGTGTCTACTTATCGCTCTCAACTCAACTGGTTACCCATTCGTCAGCGCCGTAGTCTACGTGCACTCACTACTCTTTACTCTATCTTGATGTCTCCTAATCCTCCATCTTATTTAACTCATCATTTTCAATATCTTAGCTCCAATCATGATAGAGTTCTCCATTCTAGTAATAACCTTTTGCTTCAGTGCCCCCCCTTTTAGTACTAACTTTGTTCAATCATCGTTCTTTGTTCAATCTGTTCTTCTTTGGAACGCTCTGCCTTCCGAAATCAAGAGTGCCGAAAACCGGATTACGTTCAAGTCTAAAGTGCGAGAAATGCTCGTCAATAAAATGGCAGAATCAACTTAGCGTTCGTAGTTAGCAGTATTTAATATTATATTTAATATATATGTGTGTGTGTGTATGTATGTATATATATGTATATATATATGTTTAATTTTATGTATATATACTTACATAATGTTTATATATGTATATATTTATACGCTTATATATGTATGAGTTTATATATGTGTATATATGTATATGTATATATGTATTGTACATACTTCTTATTACACCTACTTCTTTTATCTCTGCACTACTCTAAGGTAGACTGGTAGATAATGCCTCAGGCATTAAGTCCGCCTATATAAAAAAAAAATTATTATTAAAAACTGTTTATGAATTCATTATAATGCAAGATAAAATTTCATATGTAATTCTACTCAATTACAGCATATTAGACAGCCCTAAGCCCGTAAAAATATGAAGGAAAGATCGAAATAAGAAAAATAATAATCTGAAACGAAAGGTAATTTACCTACTTACCAAATTCTGTTTCACTTTTTTCCCCTATTTACAAACATGCGACACGCTACGGTATTGTTTCTTTTATCGACCAAGTATTTTACTAATAACCAGCATATGCTGGTCTTGAATTAGTAGACAGTAACTAGTACTAGGAGATCTACTTACACCTGAACCGTTTTAAGGTCATTGACATTATACGCAAAAAACCACCACCAACCAAGGGCTCATCGAGGCACGGGGGTGAGACACCGCCAACTTCCTGACACCAGGTACATACCTACTGAGGATTTCTTGAAGGAAAAGCTCAATAAATTGTTTTTTTTTTTGAAGAATTCGAACCCAGTACCTCATGATCACCTGTCACACTACTATAACCACTACAACAACGAAGCAGTCGAAATAAAATATAAATATCATAAGTGCCTAAATACTTATGAGAGAAAAATACTTTTTTGTTTGCGTGGTAGAGCCACACTGTCATCGAGGTGAGGGACATATGAATACGAATGTGGCACATATGTAGACATGACATTAGCTGTTTTTTTTTGGAAGTTGGGGTTTTAGAATCGATGCGTCTATCCCAGAGTACTAAACCACGACACCCACCTAATTGGAACAATTAGAAAGAATAGAAGGGGTTTGCCAATGGCAGTAGTCGAAGCCAAACTGGAAAAAGGCGAATCCATAGCTATGGAGAATCAACGGGGTATAACGGCGTCTATCCCAGAGTGGTATCCATACCCAGTATATATACCCAGTTTTACCCTACACTATGACTTAGCACTGACTCCTAAAACTGTAATGTGGAAATTTTGACGCCTCCGTAGCGCAATGCCTTAGCATTGAATTTCTACACTGATGGTTGCGGGTTCAAATCCTGCACGGAACAATTATTTTTATAGCCTACAAACAATTTTTTTTAGTTTTTTATTTCAATTTATTCATCAGTCTGGATGTCTATCCTTGTACAACTTATATAAGTTGCACAAGGGTGCACAGATACATATATGTATATGTAAACTGCCTCTATATATGAAAGATCCTTCTCGAAAGAATCTTAGTATGGGTACAAATAACATTTAACAAAAACAAAAAGAGAAAAATAATCTATTATTTTTATTACTTTGAAGTCGGCTTTTACTTTTTAATAAATGTTCAAACGTTACTACATTTAGTTACGTAATTTTGTTAGACATTTCATATACCTGCAGTACGAACTAGAAAAAAACAAATTAAAATTAAAATCAATTCATAAAATTGTTTTTATTCCATGTATCCTTTTATACATATTAGAGCCAGGCTGCAGCACACTTATGGTTGAAGCCGACGACGCTCGCCGTACGACCACGCTCTCATTGAATACCAGCGTAAAATAGCAGCTTAATACTGCTGTGTTTAGTATGGTGAGAGAACCGGAGACCCGTTTTACTGGAATCGAGGCATTCTATCTTAGTCCTCAAGGGTGACAACGCACCTGCATTTTGATTCTTAGCGAGGTTAAATGTAGATGTCTACGAGCCACAACGTCCACTTACCATCAGGTGGACTGTGTGCTCGTTTGTCACCCTTATCCTATAAAAAAAACGTAAGGCGCGCGTTAGCTGTTTCTAAAAATGTTGGCTGCAACGATGTTTGGGCCGCTGAACTTGGCCGCCTGGCGCCTACATAACTAAAGAAATGCGCCTGCGTCTCGCTCGGTCTTCCAACTTTCATTCACTAGTTTACGCAAACGCCGTAGGATGAAATGTTTTTATGTATTTTTTTTTTTTGGATTGGAAAATTTTACTTATCTAGTTATATTTTACAAATATTTTCGAGGACAGTTTCTATTCCATTTACAGAAAACACCATATTATTTTCCAAATGGTAAAAATAGTCGCCCAGTAGAATGAAGAAAACTATTCAGCATCCAAAATGCAACTAGATTTCTAATATTAAATTCCGACTTACGAAATATTATGTAAGAATGGGTTTTATTCCCCTCCCCCATCCAAAAATAGGGCATGTAGAGAATTTAAACCCCCCACAACACTGTCGGGACCCTTAAGTAATTAATACATGATAAGGTAACAAATTTAGTAATGAAGAAAACATACAAGTTTTGTAACAGCTTTATCCCACGACCTGCACCTACTGTTGTTGTTGGACTCGGGCTAATGTCTGCAGCGGGTGTGAAGGACGTAGACGGTGGATCTGTGTGATATAAGTAGTAAAAATTATTTAATTTCATGGGATTTAAATTTTTTTCGAAACCCTAATTCTTTTTCTAAAATAAAAATAGCCTAAGTTACATCTTGTAATATCAGTTATCTGCCAGTAAAAGTCCCATAAAAATCAGTCCCGCCATTTAGGAGATTAGCCGGAACAAACATATAGACAGACAGACAAAAATGTTATCAAAATGTTTTTTGTTGGGTCACCTCGATTGGGGAACGAATATGCTCTTACAAAATAATAGCGTAAAATAGCAGCGTAATGTTGCTGTGTTTCGTATGGTGAGTAGCATGGTAACAAAGCATTCCATCTTAGTCCTCAGTGGTGACAATTGATAACACATCTTTATTTTGATTCTTAATTGATGATGGAAGCAGATGTTTATGGACTACAGTATACATGTACCTTACTAACCATTTACTAGAATAGAAATAAACTCTGAATGTATGTAGTACATAAATTGTAATCATGCTTTAAATTCTCATGATAACATGTATTCAAAGGTTACCTTTTGGCTTTTGTTGCATTTTTGATAGCATCATTGCAGCTACTCTACCTCTTCCTCCAATTGTCGTTGAAGATGGAGCAGTGGTAGAGCTGACCTGAAACCATCAATCATATTACAAATGAACTAAACAGATAATTTCAGTACTTTTTAATTAATTACTAATAAACAGATACACAGACAGATTTCTCTTCTACATGTATCACTATCCCAGTTTTAATAATGTTGCAAGTTTTAGTTATAAAAATTACATTGTTGTATTGTGTTATTTTAATTTTATATTTTAGATTTTATTTCCTTCCATCCATTGTCGGAGTCTATTTATTTTTAGACTACAACATGTGTTGCATTAAAATTTGAAGCACAGTAGCCAATGGCAGGGCGCCGTCAAAGGTCGTGGGTTCGAATCCGCCATTTGACTACTGTCGTGAACCACTCCTAACACAAGCATTTTCAAGCTTACCAGTAGTGGTTAAAAGGAATATTAGTAATGTTAATTAATAAGATTACTAATATTTAAAAAAAAATGTTGCTGTATGTTTCCTAATTTACAAATATGAGCGTAAAGGAATGAAGGTTCTCTTTGAACTAGGTAATACATATCATTTTATTTTGTTTTCACAAGATTAATTTATGCATCTTTAATAACAAATATTCATCTAGAATATGAAAATGTTTATAAAAACTATATAATGGTTAAGCAATGAATACTTTTTTCGTTTGCAGAAAAGATGGTGTTCATTAGTTGTTGGATGGGGTGCATTGGGGAAGAGAAATTCTAAATCTACAATTCTGGTCTGTTGTGCATATACATTATTATAGGAGAAAAAATAGTGATGATGTATTGATGAGATGGATAACATTGGCTGTATGTGGAGGCTCAAAGTCGATCAGCTAACTATGAATAAGGTTAAACTCGGAATTTCTCCATGAGAAAGAGTTTGTATGGGTTATTCCATTTATCCACCTTAACACTCCATTACGCGCCCCTGTTTGGGACACGAGTGCTCGCGCACTCTACATATGTAGAACTATTTTGTGTAAAGATTTTACAGGAACAATAAACAAATATAAAAATACTTCAATATCATATGAAAACAAACTTTAATAAGAAACTAAAATAGACGAAATATAAGTGTTACCATTTATTAGGCTCTTAATATCAGACTTCTTGTGAATTTTGAGAAAAATCAATGATTTTTTGGCATCAAACCTTCTCAGTCTCCTTTCAAGGCATCCCGTCTCCTGTCCAGTCAAGGCATTGAAGAACTTAATGTTGAGGACGAATCCACTTTTTACAGGTGTCACATAGTTTTCTAGTAGACTAATTGCGCGCTCTGCCACAAAAGGAACATTTCCCGACTCGACCAGTATTGGGGAGTTGTGATGGGCATGGTTGTAATTCCGATGGATCTGTCATGCTCAAAAACATTTTCCCTTTCATTGTCAATGATTTTGAAATACTTTCAATATTTATTCTGCGTTGTATGCATGGCGCGACTTGGTAAAAACCAAGTTCATATAAAAAATCCTTCCTGGCCTTATTTCTGTAGTCCTTGTTTATTGTATGTACAATATAACCGTTTATAGCACTTATATCATTAAATTGAAAAAAATGGTAAGTGGCCATCGCCTAGAATTTTTGGAGACGTCATAAATACTACAAATAATGTACACGCCATATTTGGTATTATTGTAAAAAGTTATTATTTCCGTCTTACGTTTCTCTACTGTTAGTAAATCGATATGATCATCATAGTGCATAGTTGAGTAAATAAGCACCACTTTCTTTGATTTTGGCATGTAAGATACTAAAGTACCTTATTTTTGAAAGCCAAAAATTTAACTCATTTCGCTTCTGTTTCTTGTGATTTGGAATTCTTTGGGAATTTGTGGCTTATTTTTCTTCACAGTGCCTACGACAGTAATTTTGCTACCTAAGAGTTCTAAGCATTGAGGTATATTCGTGAACCAATTGTGCATTGTGACGTTATAACCTAAACCATCCAATGGGGTAAGCATTAGTTGCACAATGGCTGAGCACCTGCGTATATTTCCATATGGTAGGCATAAGGTACCTTTGTATGCGTTAGTAAAAATATGTGTATCCCATACTTTGCTGGTTGTTTCATCAGTAATAACTTCTTCCAAACATCTCAAAATATGTGCCATCATTGTGCGAAATATAGTTACTTCAGTTAAAAATAATATTATCAAACAAAAAAATTCATAATAACAATATTTATACATAATATAAACACTTACATAAAATAAAAACGATAGGTAAACTTCCGACAAAAATGACACGCGAGTGCTCGCGCGCTCTACTATTGTAGAATTTTAGTTTTGGTGTGAAATTTCTAACAAGTGCGATCGCGCAGTTTGCCGAAACGGTACTAATTGTGATCACCAGCTAGTAATAGAGGAATACTATGAGTGTGTGCGTTAGACACCCACAATTAATGTTAAAATCTCACGAAATGCATGCCTGTTCTACAATAGTAGAACGCGTGACTAATGGAGTGTTAAAGAATCCACCCTTGGGTGGATACTCGGAAATGCGTGTTCACCTATCCATCCAGACAGGGTGGATAACTGGAATTCGTATGTTATTTTCTTCCAATTTTATCCCTCTGCTGTGTACAGTCATTTATATAATGCCAGAAATTGCAAATATTCACCTTGTCTGAGGTGAATAGATGAGAACATGTTTCCAAGTATCTATCCTAAGGTGGTTTCTTTATTGTGGATAAACAGAATAAACTGTTTGTATGAGTATATCCACAGTAGAACCAGAGTAACTAATATAGCGCAATGGAATAATAAGGTAAAGTGCAATGAGTTGGCCATATAGCTCAAAGAACTGACAACTAATTGAGAAAAAAAGGTTCACGAGTGGCAGACTTGTACTGTCAAGGGAAATTTAGAGAGTCTTTTCCACTAGATGGTTGATGAATGCAGGTAGCTATGGACCATGCTTTGTGGCATTACTTGGGGAAGACCTTTGTTCAGCATTATATTGGAAATGGGCTGTAATGATAATGATTACTTAGACTTGCAATGAATATTCGACTATTATTCAGTATTTATCCTATTCTAATATAGAATATCGAACAAATACCAAATACTGAAGTAAGAGGTTTTTTGTAATCAGATGTGTGTCTGATATTTAACTGGTAAAATGAAGATATTTATTTATTTTATAATATTTTTTTTCTTGTAATCATTAAAGTAGTCATAGGTACATAATCAACTTCTATATTATAAAAATTACAAAAAAGAACTATCCGATAAATGTCTATGCACTTGAATTACTGTAATTAAAGTGGAAGATAACTGTGCAGAAAGACCAATTTTTCTTAATTTCATTTTATAGGGATGGGCCGAATATTGATTTCACCGAATACAAATATTCAGCCGAATGTACGGTAAAATTTTTACCGAACCGAATATTCGGCCGAACATTATTCAGCAGGATTACCTCGATACCTAATCAATTTATGTTGAAACTTGTTACCATAAAGCGCGCGGGATTAGCGCCAGAGCCTTCCCCTCGCTCCCCCGCCACACCTGACATGTTATTGCATCATCTAGTACTGAGCAAATTGCTGGCACATGCTTATATTTTAACTATTTTTGTGAGAAGTTTTTGAACTAACTCTAGTTAAGACAAATTTTGCTAGTCATTAATTTAAAAGACAGGCAGGTTACTTATACAAAGTAGTCAATAAAAACTAAACATCTAATCACTGAATTCTAATGAGTTCAAAAAGACAGTGACAGAATGGCTTTTCAAACCTAACTATTATGAGGTCAAGGCATTATTAAAAGTTAGTAAATAAACTTTACATATGCATACAAACAAACAAACACACACACACTTATACAGAACCCTTATTAAATAAATATAAGTTTAGTTTCTTGTATTTTTATGTGTTAGTGAATGTAATTAAAGTTAGTTAAATAATAAACAAAAAATGTAATTCTAGCTATAGAAGAGCGGGACATCCTGCCACAAGTATATATTTACTTAAAAGGATGTCTCACTTACTCCCATACCTATGTAATGTGTGATATTTTTAAAGAAATAAACAATTTTTAATTTTTTAATTAATAATAACCACTAACCTAGTGCCATTGTAGAGAGAATTGTAATTGCCATGTTTGCCACCCCTAACAAGTGGATTAGCAATCACAGTACCAGACTTTAAAATACAGTGTCTAAGTGTTTTGCCCTAAGTGTTTTCGCTTGCTCGTACTGTGGGATGTGAGTTTTGACCGATTAATATGGACAAACATGTAAAAATTATGTACATAAATAACTCCACAAGAGAAATTTCTAGTGTGGGAGTAAAATTGTTAAGCTTCTATCCAATGACGCAATTCAAGTATTTATCTTATTTTTACAAACATTTATGTAAGTAATCATGCAGTTGAAAATTATTCTCTTACAACACTTGGAGCCACACTAGGACCAGGAGTAACATCTGGAGATGACTCTTCTGAAGGTGGCGGTGAATCCATCATTTGAGACTTTTTTAGGGCTTGCAGCAAGGCCATGCCTCGACCACGACCCCTATTTTGATCCGCCATTGTCTCTAAAATAACAAACACGTATGAAATAAATTAATAAGTTTTATAAAGTAAACTGAATCAACGAATACATATTTTAAATTAACATAAGAATTATTAACAAAGCAAGGTAAACACAAAAAACAACGAAGCTTATAGCTAACATATGAAGTTAAATTCAACTTGATACAAATTTTTAAAATTAACACAATATAACATATATAGTTATCAAAATCTTGTGCCATGTTATTCATAATTTAGTAATTACCTTATCAGCCTAACTCTCAGTTTAATTTACAATAATTCACAAACAAATATTATAAATAAAATGTTCCTAATTTCTGTTGCGGCAGGTAATCCATAGACAAGTATATATTAGGCATGTCGATCTAAAATCGATTAATCGGAAAATCGATTCTTTGGAGTAAAAAGAATCGATTATTTAGATCGATTCGAAGCACCGCATCGATTCACTGAATCGATCCAAAAACCTCTTGAATCGGACTGATTCATTTGATTCAAGAACTAGCTAAAATTCCCAACTGGCTGGGGTAAGATACCACAGTTTTTTAATTTTTTGCTGTTGGGGGACGCAAAATCAACCGGTCGTACTTGGTTGATAATTTGAACGCAATATATACAATATGTAACGTAATTAACGCACACCCTCAGACACCCCAATTAGTATATTATGTTATAATCATAATACATACACAGAATTTTTAGTTAAACATTTTTATGCACTGATTATTTATCAAATTAGTTATACTAATTCCGCAAGAATGTTGTGGTCACAGTACAAATCCACGAACGCAAAGACTTTAACTTGCTTGAAATAAAGTTCATTTTTCTTTATTTTTATTGAATGACGGAATTAGTAATAATACAAATAAAACTGCACTCTTAAAAGTCTTATTACTTTAAGTTACGGTCCATCTCAGCTTGTTTTGACTGTACAGATTTAGTGTGTGTAGTGACTGTGATTTACATAGTTTTAATTATTTTTGGGATAAAAAATTACCTATATTAAAAATGATAGGAATCGATTCAGTAAACGATTCTGAACAAACTACTTTCTCAAAGTGCGTTAATTATGTTACATGTTGTATTTGAATAAAATAAATGTTTATGAACGCATCCAACAATATCGAAAAGTTGTCATTTCATTTTCATTTCTAAAATTCTTAAGCCTACTTTCCACTAAGGGATATAATGTAATTTATATTACATCTCGAGATATAAATTAATATCGCTCACCGTACTTTTAAATGGAACCGTTTCCACTGAGATGTAATATATATTACATCCTAAGCTATAAATATTTTTTCGATCGACCGAGCGATATTTTCATATTATATTTCACCTCCTGTACTATAATATTATAGCTGTGAACCTGTTTGAACCGTGAATTTGTGAATTTACATTATTTATTATCAAAAATATACATACTGTGAGCTGTAAGTACAAACAGAGTACTTTTTAAATACCTAGATACTGTAAATAAATTCGTACGTTGAAGTTTATAGAGGTTTATAGTAAGGAAATAACCAGTATTGTGTTCGTGTAGCATTCATTTCAATATGATAAATAGTGAATTATTAGATTGAAACAGATTTGTCGAGAAATCTTGCAGTTTGCACTTTTATTAAAGTATTGTTGTTGTTTTTAGCCTAAAATGTCAAATAAAAGTGTTACGTGGAATCACTTTTTAAAAAAAGGGATCGAGTGGAGTATGTACTAACCTCTCCTAACACAAGCGTTTCAAGCTTACCAGGAGTGGTTAAAAGGATTATTAGTAATATTAATAAATAAGATTACTAATATTTTATTTAAAAAAAATATTACAGTTTAGAAGTTAAAGAAAAAAAATGGAAAATTCTTGAAATTTCGTTTGAAAATGTCGCGATTAATCGAAAATCGATCTTTTAATCCTCGATTTAATCGATAATCGATTCAAGTACCTTCGATTCAAATCGATTCGGAGATCGATTTTTTTAAGAGCGAATCGACATGCCTAGTATATATTTTTTTATAGTTGGGTAGTTAGGTAGTCAAGGTACCAGGGCTGCCAGGTGCAAAAATGGTGCGATCGTACAACTAAAAAAAATCGTATGCCAAGGAAATTTAGAAATGAAAAGATCGTACAACTAAAAGTACAAAGTTTTTTTAAAAATAAACAAATAATCGTTTAGTTTTAGAAAAGAAATGCAATAAAAGAAATAAAGAAAGAAAACATATTTATTTGACAGATGCCTTATGTATATTGTATACAACAAAACAAAAAAAAAAGAATAAAATAAAAACTTAGAACTACACAATTAAAAAAACTATTTATTATACAAATTTTCTGTGGTCATATTGTTTAACATTTCTTTTATTGGCTTAAACTTCGTACGATTTTCGTTTCTTCTTATTAATTGTTTGACTAATAATGTTCCCTTTAGTGTTTCATTCGATAAACTGTTTCTAAGTTTTGTTTACTTCGCTGAATGCTCTTTCAAAATCTGCACTAGAATGGGGCAAACATAATAAATTTAAGGCAAATTGAGAGAGTGTTTTATAATTCTCAAATTTTTTTTTGATGATGCCCCAAAACTCGTCGGTATTCATAGATATATCAATTTTATCTGAAATGTTGGGAAAACTGCGCCATTCGTCATCTATGGCCTGCATCATTTGAATGTCGTCGGGTTTTATGATTCTTGGAACAAGTATCATAAGCGGCTGTAAGGTAGGTACTTTATTCCTGTGATTACTAGCAACAGCATTGGTAGGTTCAATAAAGTCTATTTTTGATAGAATGGGATCATCTAGATCAATATATTTTTTTAATTAAATCTTTAGCGCTTGCGACTAAAAAAATGCCGACAGCGATGAAAAAACTCCTTAGTGGTAGGAATCTGACGACGAAATTCAGGCTGTGTAATTTTTTTCATCACTAGGATTCCCAAATAAATTTGATCATCTTTTAACCATTTTTCTTGTCGTGCAATATCAATGGTAGAAAGCTCAGTTTTGTTGACATAATCACGATCCAAAATACATAGCAAAAAAATCTTTATACATTTCGAGCACCTTTTCGTTTAAACATGTAATCACTACTTTTTCCGATTGAAAAAGTTTATTGAAATTGGTAAATTTGGGCAATATCCAAGACAGGAACAGGTAATAAAGCTGCGATGGATCATTTAAGCTATTAAATATCAGTTCTGTTGAAACAAGACGTTCATTCAACCAGCAGTCAGTAAAGAACAATTTTAATGCATCCCATTGTTCTAATAATCGATCTACAACCACCACCAATGACAACCAACGGATATGTGAAGGATGCAAAATCTTGTGAGGCGAAGCACTCACAAATTCTTGAAACTGTTGAAGGCGAAATTGTCTTTTTGAACCATTTTTGAAAAAACTATATATCTCTCTCGCTAAATCTTCGCAGCGCCTTGGTAATTGTTTGCACGATTCAGATGCGCAAAGGTATGCAGAGTGGCAAACACATTTCATTACAAACATACCTAGCAAATTTTTCTTGAGTCTGCTCGCCACAGAGTTATTTCCACCCATCATCACGTTGCAATCGTCTGCACCAAAACCAATCATATTTTTGTCGATATATCCTGGTCAGAAAAAGACTTCATCAGTATGTTAAGCAAATTTTTCCCCAGTAGCACCTTCTGCTGTTTTTTCATCATCAGGGCTAAATATTTTGCAAAGATCCCAAAACTTACTCACAACTTTATTTTCCTCAACGTCATAATATCTAACAATTATACAACTGCCCTTGTTAGTGCTGACATCTGTTGACTCGTCAGACATAACACTGAATTTCTCAGTTTTCAGTTTTTCGGCTAGAGACGATTTTTCACTTTCACCAATTACTTCGGTGATTACAGCTGTAGCTTTTGTTCTTTTCATAGCAATTTTATGTTCCACTCCAAAATCTTCCAATATACCATTTATTAAATCTGACATATGATCTGCAGTTTGGAATGCAATATTATGCTCAGCTAGAAAACCCGCCAGCTTGATTTCAGTCGCTGTGACAACTTTATTTTTCGACATAACTCCTTTCGTAACAAATGCGGACATGATATTACGCTGTTTTGTTTTGCTTGGTATTGCCGACATGGCTTTCGTATGCTTTTGTCTTGAAGAATGTAATTTTAAAACTCCATATTCTGAAACCATTTCGACGTCACAAACAGTGCACCTGGCTTTAAATTGGTTTTTACCAGGCCCTAACCAGTTCTTAAAAAAGTCTAGTTTTTCCCAATCAGGACGATACTTCTGTACTCTGTGTTTATCCCTCTCTGCTACAGAAAGCTCTCCTCTTTTAGCCAATTTCTTTTTTGGAGTACCTGGCGCAGGTCGCTCGTCTTCACTTTTGTCAAACATTCTTGCTTGACCAAAAACCACAAACACAAAAAAGCACTGAAGGCAGTATACAGATTCAAAGAGCGTATATAAACTACGTACAGTTCGAGCGAGACTAACAAGAAAAAAGAGTTTTTAAGAAATCACAATTATTACCGAAAGAAAAAAATAATAAGTTTCGAAAAAATGCAAACAAATACAGCCTTTAAATGACTCTACAAAGAGTCTTCATTCAAGTAAAAGATCTACGTACGCGTTAGGTTGTTGGGGAATTCCCCGAAACTCATACTTGCCAGTTGAGCACGTTCAATTCATTATGAAATGTTGCCAGATTTGCCAGGTATATAAAAATCGTACATTTTCCGTACGATCTTGGTCTAGCGATAGTACATGAGTAAAATAAAAAAATATAGTAAAAGTTTTTTTTGAAAAAAAAATATTTAAAAAAACGCATTTTTTTTTTATTTTAATGAAAATAAAATATTTTGCAAATTGTATGTGGTGGTGTCAGAAGTGGGATAAAATCATGCCGATTTTACCTAAGGAGGAAACGGAGGGTGTTCGTACCCGCAGTCAACGCCAGCATGAGACGGACCAGAGAAGATTTGGTGGTGCAAAGCCGCAGACGTCGGAGGGCCAGCCGCCGGCAACGGAGGCCGGTTCGTCAGTAGCTCCTGCATCTGCAACACCTGATTTAGGCGCCTTGATGGTTATGCTGCAGGAGCAGGCTCGCCGACAGGAGGAGCAGGCTCGCCGACAGGAGGAACAGGTCCGTCAGTTGAAAGAGCAGCTGCAGAGCGGACAAGAGGAAGAGGCCCGCCGACAGGAGGAACAGATGCTCCTCATGAAGGACCTTCACGCTACCTTCGGGAAGGAGATAAAGGAGGTGAAGGATAGGGTTGCTCAGCATGACAAACGCCTGTCGGAAGCTGAAACCCAAATCGCGAAAGCTGAAAACCGAATCGAGAAAGCTGAAACCCGAATCGACCAAGTAAACAATCGGGTTGACAACGTAATGGCTGACATGAAGAAATCACTGGACGAACTCAAACTTGGAGATGGAGCTACAGCTCCCGTAGTAGCTACAACACCTTCGCTACGTGGGTTCAAGGTACCACCGTTCGACGGTACCTCATCCTGGTCAGCCTACAAAATCCAGTTCGAGGCTGTTATGAAGGCGAACGGCTGGAATAAAAGTCAGGCCATGACTGCTCTCACACTAGGCCTGCGCGACCAGGCCTTAACAGTTCTGGAAGCTCTCGGTGAGGAAGTGACTTATGGGCAACTCCTTGAGGCATTGGAGGCGAGATATGGTGACGCTCACCTGGAACACGTCTTTCGTGCGCAGCTTAAAGATCGTGTGCAGCGCATCAACGAAAACCTGCAGCAGTGGGCTCTAGAAGTGGAGAATCTGGCGCGAAAAGCATACCGGTCTGTACCTGCGCTCATTGAAGGGAACCTGGTGCAGACATTCATCGACGGCATCCGCGACCTGGAAGTCAGAGCTGCTGTGAGGCTCGGGCACCACGAGACGCTTAAGGACGCCTTGGCCCATGCACTGGAAGTGGAAGCCGTGCGGCAGGATCATCGTTCCCATCGCGTCAGGGAGGTTGCAGCAACTACAGTTCGCGACCGCATCAAAGGATACAGCCCAAGGTGCTATGGCTGTGGGCAAAAGGGCCATCTTCGATCCAGCTGCCCTAAGAGAACCGTGGAAAGGAGAGTTGATCGATCTCGAGAGGGTCGTGCAGCTAATGGCACCGCCTGGCGGTGGCAGGATCGTCGTTCCCCTAGCGCTAGGGTGGTTGCCGCAGTTACGGTTCACGACCACAACAAAGGATACAGCCCCAGGTGCTATGGCTGTGGGGAAAGGGGCCATCTTCGGTCCAGCTGCCCTAAGCACACCCAAGGAAGGGAAGGTGAACGGTCTCAGAAAGGAAGTGCGGCTAACAGCACCGCCCAGCAGCAGCAGGAATACGACTTTACTATCAGATACTGCAGCAGGAAATCTCACGGCAACACAGATGCATTGTCAAGAAGACCCTGTCCTGAAGATGGCAACCATTGTAGTAGGCAAGTAAAGGAAGTGGTATCCGTGAGGATGCTCAGAACAGACCACCTCAGCAACGGGTGGAAGGACAGCCTACGACATACACAGCAGGAAGATCCGGACATCAAGCCGATTCTGGGATGGATGAAGGCCCGTGCTTCCAAGCCTAAGTGGAGGGACGTCTCAGCGATGAGTTCAACCACGAAAAGCTATTGGGCCCAATAGGACAGCTTGCTGATTCAGGATGAAGTCCTGTGCCGTAAATGGGACAATGGTCGAGGAGACAGCTGTTGTTTGCAAATGGTTGTCCCTAAAGCTAAAGTGCCGAATGTTCTACCGCTGTGCCATAATGGTCGTTCAAGAGTCCATCTGGGAGTTAAACGAACTCTACTGAAGGTCCGAGAACAGTTTTACTGGGTCCATTATCGTGACGATGTCGAGGATTGGTGTCGTACATGTATAAGTTGTGCGGCCGTGCGGGGACCTCAGACATGTAGTAGAGGAGCACTGAAATTGTACAATGTTGGTGCACCACGGGATAGGATAGCCCTTGACATTGCGGAGCCGTTACAGAAAGGCGCAAGAGGGACTCCTAAGATCGTCCATGTGAATCGCTTGGCGCGTTATTATGGGGCCGATAATGCTCGGGACGAGCATGTCTTAGGAGGGGGCAGTGTTACGCGCTCAAGTCAACGATACACTAGCGCCATCTAGTGTCAGGAACGAGAGCGAGGGGAGCATTGGGAAAATGACATCACAAATCACTCAATCGACAGCGCCTAGTCGAAACTCGAACGCTCGGTACCTTGCGCGTGTTTACTTGAACATTCTGGATATTTCTTTGCTAATTTAAATATATAGGCGCTGCAAGATGCGATGGGGGCAGAGTTGAACTCGGCGACACAAGCGAAGCTTCGGAGCGGAATTAAGTGAATTAGTGTGTTTAATTACTAGTGTTTTAAGTTTTAATTTGTGTAAAGTAAATTAAAGTGTTAATTTAGGTAATTCTATCGGCAATTTGTATTGTCACGAACCTCAAGCTCGATCGAGCTTGAGGTTCGCTTCGCTTCGCTTGTGTCGCCGAGTTCAACTCTGCCCCCATCGCATCTTGCAGCGCCTATATATTTAAATTAGCAAAGAAATATCCAGAATGTTCAAGTAAACACGCGCAAGGTACCGAGAGTTCGAGTTTTAAACTCCAAGAAGTTTAGTTCTTCGGTTCGAGACTAGATGGCGCTAGTGCGCCGATTTTAGCGCGTAACACTGCCCCCTCCTAAGACATGCTCGTCCCGAGCATTATCGGCCCCATAATAACGCGCCAAGCGATTCACATGGACGATCTTAGGAGTCCCTCTTGCGCCTTTCTGTAACGGCTCCGCAATGTCAAGGGCTGTCCTATCCCGTGGTGCACCAACATTGTACAATTTCGGTGCTCCTCTACTACGTGTCTGAGGTCCCCGCACGGCCGCACAACTTGTACATGTACGACACCAATCCTCGACATCGTCACGATAATGGACCCAGTAAAACTGTTCTCGGATCTTCAGTAGAGTTCGTTTAACTCCCAGATGGACTCTTGAACGACCATTATGGCACAGCTGTAGAACATTCGGCACTTTAGCTTTAGGGACAACCATTTGCAAACGACAGCTGTCTCCTCGACCATTGTCCCATTTACGGCACAGGACTCCATCCTGAAGCAGCAAGCTGTCCCATTGGGCCCAATAGCTTTTCGTGGTTGAACTCATCGCTGAGACGTCCTTCCACTTAGGCTTGGTAGCACGGGCCTTCATCCATCCCAGAATCGGCTTGATGTCCGGATCTTCCTGCTGTGCATGTCGTAGGTTGTCCTTCCACCCGTTGCTGAGGTGGTCTGTTCTGAGCATCCTCACGGATACCACTTCCTTTCCTTGCCTACTACAATGGTTGCCATCTTCAGGACAGGGTCATCTTGACAATGCATCTGTGTTGCCGTGAGATTTCCCGCTGCAGTGTCTGATAGTAAAGTCGTATTCCTGCTGCTGCTGGGCGGTGCTGTTAGCCGCACTTCCTTTCTGAGACCGTTCACCTTCCCTTCCTAGGGTGTGCTTCGGGCAGCTGGACCGAAGATGGCCACTTTCTCCACAGCCATAGCACCTAGGGCTGTATCTTTTATTGTGGTCGCGAACCGTAACTGCTGTAACCTCCCTAGCGTGAGGTGAACGATGATCCTGTCGCCGCCAGGCAGTGCCGTTAGCTGTACTACCCTCTCGAGATCGATCAACTCTCCTTTCCACGGTTAGTTTAGGGCAGCTGGATCGAAGATGGCCCTTTTCCCCACAGCCATAGCACCTAGGGCTGTATCCTTTGCTGCGGTCACGGTCTGTAGCTGCTGCAACCTCCCTGACGCGATGGGAACGATGATCCTGCCGCACGGCTTCCACCTCCAGTGCATGGGCCAAGGCGTTCTTAAGCGTCTCGTGGTGCCCGAGCCTCACAGCAGCTCTGACTTCCAGGTCACGGATGCCGTCGATGAATGTCTGCACCAGGTTCCCTTCAATGAGCGCAGGTACAGACCGGTATGCTTTTCGCACCAGCTTCTCCACCTCTAGAGCCCACTGCTGCAGGTTTTCGTTGATGCGCTGCACGCGATCTTTAAGCTGCGCACGAAAGACGTGTTCCAGGTGAGCGTCGCCATATCTCACCTCCAATGCCTCAAGGAGTTGCTCATAAGTTACTTCCTCACCGAGAGCTTCCAGAACTGTTAAGGCCTGGTCGCGCAGGCCTAGTGTGAGAGCAGTCATGGCCTGACTTTTATTCCAGCCGTTCGCCTTCATAACAGCCTCGAACTGGATTTTGTAGGCTGACCAGGATGAGGTACCGTCGAACGGTGGCACCTTGAACCCACGTAGCGAAGGTGTTGTAGCTACTACGGGAGCTGTAGCTCCATCTCCAAGTTTGAGTTCGTCCAGTGATTTCTTCATGTCAGCCATTACGTTGTCAACCCGATTGTTTACTTGGTCGATTCGGGTTTCAGCTTTCTCGATTCGGTTTTCAGCTTTCACGATTTGGGTTTCAGCTTCCGACAGGCGTTTGTCATGCTGAGCAACCCTATCCTTCACCTCCTTTATCTCCTTCCCGAAGGTAGCGTGAAGGTCCTTCATGAGGAGCATCTGTTCCTCCTGTCGGCGGGCCTCTTCCTCTTGTCCGCTCTGCAGCTGCTCTTTCAACTGACGGACCTGTTCCTCCTGTCGGCGAGCCTGCTCCTCCTGTCGGCGAGCCTGCTCCTCCTGTCGGTGAGCCTGCTCCTGCAGCATCACCATCAGGGCGCCTAAATCAGGTGCTGCAGATGCAGGAGCTACTGACGAACCGGCCTCCGTTGCCGGCGGCTGGCCCTCCGACGTCTGCGGCGTTGCACCACCAAATCTTCTCTGGTCCGTCTCATGCTGGCGTTGACTGCGGGTACGAACACCCTCCGTTTCCTCCTTAGGTAAAATCGGCATGATTTTATCCCACTTCTGACACCAATTGTTACTCACACGAGTATCGGTAATGCAGGATCTTTGATAATCGTCTTACTCCTCGGCCAATGTAAAGATAATAAAACCACATAAAATTTGCAAATTAAATTTTTTTTTCATTAAAATTAATGTTTTTAAATGCGTTTTTTTGAAAAAAAAATTATTTCTATATGCTTGGATACTGATTCTGATAACGCAGTTAACGGGAACCACAGGGTTTTTGTTACATGTTATATATATATATATATATATATATATATATATATATATATATATATATATATATATATATATATATATGTATATATATATATATATATATATATATATATATATATATATATATATATATTACGATTTGGAAAGTTATCGATACACTCGATATACATACATAAACACTCACGCTTGTCACCCAGAGGGGTAGGCAGAGACTACAGACTTCCATTTGGCACCATCCTGACACACCTCTCTTTCCTCCTTCACATCCATACACCTACGCATACATGCTCGTCGGTTAAGGGTACTCCTAATTTGGCCCGTTTTCAATAAATCGCCAATTTGGTCGATAAATTTTCGCCTAGGACGTCCCTTTCTGACTCTGCCATTCACTTCTGCACCATAAATTTTCTTTGTCACTCTTTCCTCATTCATTCTTTCCACATGACCAAACCACCGAAGCATTCCTTTCTTAATCCTGGTCACAACATCATCTTGCAAACCACTTTCTTCTCTTATTACACAATTTCTTACCCTGTCATTCAGATCAGCCCTAACATACTCCTTAACGACCGCATTTCTACTGCGTTTATTCTACTCTCGTGCTTCTTCTGCCACACCCAACTTTCACTACCATACGTTAAAGTAGGGACCAACAAAGCATTGTGAATTGCGTGCCTTTTTCGACACATTTTGACTCTTCACAATAGAGTGCAAGGCCCCATTTACTCTATTTCCCGCATTCACTTGTCGTTCTATATCCTTATCATATCTCCCATCCCTGCTAAATACGCAACCCAAATATACAAACTCATCTACTTGCTCGATCAACTCCCCTTCTATTCTTATTTCACAAATCGTTTTACTTTCTTTTCTTTCAAAAACCATAACCTTCGTCTTACTTGCGTTCACTTTCATACCCCTTTCTTTTAATGATGCGTTCATTAATGTAACCATCATTTGCAACTCGGCCGCCGACGACGCAAGAATAACTTGATCATCGACGTACAAAAGGCATTTGACGGTTAACTCACCATTTTTAATCCACATTCTTCAACTTTCAAATTTTGCAAACAACTGTCCATAAATAGGTTGAACAGCCACGGGGAAGCCACACAGCCCTGTCTGACACCTTTATGGATGTCAAACCAGTCCGAGTAGACCCCGTTGATCCTAACACAAGCACTAGAGTCCCTATAAAGAGACTCCAATGCCTGTATCAAGCCAGCGCTCAACCCAAATGAGTTCAGTGTTTGCCATAGAAATCCCTATCCACTCTGTCATAGGCCTTTTCCAAGTCCATGAACGCACAAAAAACCTTTTGGTTTTTGGCCAGAAACTTCTCCGCGATCATGCGCATTCCCTTTCTAAATCCCGCTTGCACATCCCAAATTTTTCCATCAGTTTCTTTCACGACCCTTTCAATCAGTACCTTAGCATACAGTTTTCCACAATGCTAAGAAGGCTGATGCCACGGTAGTTTTTACAGTCCTGCTGCGACCCTCTTCCTTTATATACTGGGACTATCACGGCTTTGCACCAGTCTACCGGTACCCGCTTCAGTTCCCAGCATAAATTAAACAAGGTGTGCAGCAGGCCTGCGACCACTTCCTCTCCAGCCCTTAGCATTTCGAGTGAAACTCGATCATATCCGGCAGCCTTACCTGCTTTCATGCTTTTCATTGCTTTCATTATTTCATCTATACTTATCTCGCTACCTCTTTCCTCTTCTTTCGGTGTTTCTACTTCACTTAGTACACACGTTGTCTCCTCACTCATAAACACGCTTTCAAAATATTCCTTCCATCTCTTTAAACTCAAAACTTCATCATTCAGAATATAGCCATTCTCGTCTCTTATAGCATTCATCATAGGCTGTTTTGAATGTCCCCTGGCAGTTCTTTCAAGTTTCCAGAACGATTTCTTAAATTTACGCGAACACTGCACATTGAATAAAACTATTACTTACGGATTTTATCGCGTTTAATTACTTTAATTTATTTTTATTATTATCCCGACGTTTCGGGTGCTTTACAGCACCCATGGTCACGGGGGGGACTGAGATGTTTGACGTCCCAATGTCATTGTTAGCCCGGCTACCTTCAGTTTTTGAATATTAATTTTTGGTCCGATTTACGCAAAACGAACTTACAGTATCTTGAAGTCTTGCAGTGGTATGCTTGGGTTTGGGTTTAATTTTGTTAATTATAGGATCCCAAGCAGATGGCAGCACCCAACCATCTTCTCTATTGAAATTAAGATGTTTTTTAATTTCAATAGCCTCACGTATCATCCTTGGTAGGAATCGGTGTTCTTTTGCGAGGACTTGTGGTTTATCAAATCTGATGTAATGGTGGGGACGATCCTGAACATGTTCACAGACTGCAGACTTCCCGGAGCGTCGGTGCTTCACGTCAGCTATATGTTCTTTCACGCGGGTTTTTATGGATCTTTTTGTTTGACCTATGTAAGAGAGACCACATTCACAATCTAACTTGTACACTCCTGCATCTTGTAGAGGGATATTACACTTTTTTTTGTACTGTACTGTGTATAGAAAAAAGACCCATACCAACCGATATTTAAATAGTGAATCTCACATCATCCTTCACAGTTAGCTACCGTGGGTAAATCTTTGTTTCAGAGAGCACGAGGGATCTGTGACAGAAAACATCTGGCCGCGGAGCTTCAGCACGTCAAGCAAGTGTTGCAAGACAACAAGCTTCGGATCCCGCGCCTACGTCACAGTGACCGAGTGAAGCCGGCCACAGACAAGATTGGCTACATCTTGAAGCGAGCGTCCATTAAGGCATACTACAAGCCGCTGAAGAAGATTAGTCAATTTTTACCATCCATCAAATGTAATATTCCTCTACAAGATGCAGGTGTGTACAAGCTAGATTGTGAATGTGGTCTCTCTTACATAGGTCAAACAAAGAGATCTATAAAAACCCGCGTGAAGGAACATATAGCTGACGTGAAGCACCGACGCTCCGGGAAGTCTGCAGTCTGTGAACATGTTCAGGATCGTCCCCACCATTACATCAGATTTGATAAACCACAATTCCTCGCAAAAGAACACCGATTCCTACCAAGGATGATACGTGAGGCTATTGAAATTAAAAAACATCCTAATTTCAATAGAGAAGATGGTTGGGTGCTGCCATCTGCTTGGGATCCTATAATTAACAAAATTAAAACCAAACCCAAGCATACCACTGCAAGACTTCAAGATACTGTAAGTTCGTTTTGCGTAAATCGGACCAAAAATTAATATTCAAAAACTGAAGGTAGCCGGGCTAACAATGACATTGGGACGTCAAACATCTCAGTCCCCCCCGTGACCATGGGTGCTGTAAAGCACCCGAAACGTCGGGATAATAATAAAAATAAATTAAAGTAATTAAACGCGATAAAATCCGTAAATAATAGTTTTATTCAAAGTTTCCAGAACATTTTAATATTTGCCTGGAAGTTATCCGATATTCTTCCGCTAATATATACTATATAATGTTATAAGTGCAAAAACTATAAGATTAATTGCATAATCAAACAATTTAATGTGAAGTGTAAAAACTAGTGCAAAACGATAAAAACTTAGTGATTGTAACAATTGAATAGTGCCGTGAGTTTATTTTTACCTTAGTTATACCTAATCATGCATATATATCAATATTTAATAACACAAATCTAAAATTTCATATAATATTTTTATGCAAGACCGTTGACAGACTCGAAAATTTAAAAAAAATCTACATGAACAATACATCATAATATTATTCATAACAGTGCCATCTAGTAAGGTATAATCGACCTGCACATAACACTCAACAACATGACATCTAAATTCAATGTGAAAACTACTAATAGCGGCCGCAAGATGCCGATAGTAGTAACATGTTATAAATGCAAAAACTTAGTTGATATAAAGAAAACTGCAATATGTTCATTATGTAATAATAGATATGATTTAGACTGTGATGGCTACCCGGAAAAAACATACCGCCTAATGGATCAAGAAAGAAAAAAGAAATGGCGATGCAAAACATGTATAAAAAATAAAAAAGATGTGAATAGCGACATAACTAATATCACAGTGAGAAAAAAAACAAAACCTCCCCGGACAATGTACATCCCTAGAAGAATCAGGTTATACAGAGAAATTGCAAGGTTTTGAATCTTTACAGGTATCGGAGAAAGATACATCTTACACATTAGACTCGCACATACTCACGGACTATAATATATCTGATGTATCATTTTCAACGCCGAGTAAATTATCAAAGAGCGTAGACGGCACAATGTCTGAGACAACGTCAATCTCAGAAATGAAATCTACAATATCTCAGTTAAAGGGTAACCTTCGTAGTACTCAAAATGAGTTAGAAAACATAATATTAGAAAATAATGATCTTCACAGACAGATAAATAAGTTAACCACAGAAATTAAAATACTAAAATCTCTATGCTATTCCCCCATAAAAATTGATAGTCCTCAAACAGGCAATACATCTAAGAAGAAGAGACACTCCATGCTACTTCACAGTCTATCCTCCATGCCATCCTCACCGATAGTCACGTCATACAACGATCCCCACCCTAATTCGACGATATCAAGCCTTCAACAAAAAATTATCAACTTGCAACAAGAATTAAAAGATGCAGAAAAAGAGATCATAACTCTCAATAAAAAAATTATAAATCTGACACAAAATACTCACTGTGAAACCAAGGATAAATCGAGCAAGACCTCAAAACCTGTGACGAGACAGCAAAATAACAGCCATGAAAAAATTATTTACATCATCGGTTCTCAACAATGCGTTGGCCTAGCCGCAGCATTATCACACTCAAGATCAGAGACACAATATGAACATTATGGAGTTATTGGTGAAACGAAATCCTATGCACCAAGTAACGAAATAATAAAAAATTGCCGCAACATGGAATTAAAACCGGATGATAAATTAGTCATATGTTTAGGAGAAAATGATCATAATTTAAAACAAGTTTTGTCACAATTACAAACTATAATAGATACTTTTAGTAAAAATACAATAATTGTACTTAATGTTATTAAAAATAGGTACATAAATGTTAATGATTTAAACTATAGTATCAAAAATATTTGCGAAAAACGTAAAAATTGTAAATTTGTAGATTGTAAAAAATATTCAAATCGCTTCGACATTTGTAAATCAATAAATTATGCTATTGACTATAGTGACTACGCAGAAAAATATTTAAATCCTAGTGAAATTAGTAAAAGAATAGCGAGTAATAAGCCAAGTTTTAAATTATGTAAAACCATAAATAAACCAAAAAAAGGAACAATTCCCTTCTACTTTAAAAAAAAAATTGACGAACACTCAAAACCTTCTGTTATTTATAAGAAAGGGACCATGCCCTATTATTTTCCAGTAATAAAAAAGAACAATAAATTTTTTCGACCATAAAAATTTAACTAATACTCATCATTTTAGTATTCTTCACCAAAACATTGCTAGTGTTTTGTCAAAGAAAGATTTAATAGACGTAACTATAGAGGAGTTAAGAGCAAAAAAATAATGATCCGGATGTAATATGTCTTTCCGAAACTTTCATAAAAAAAAGGTTGTGAGAGTTATGTAAGAATATGTGGGTATGACATGGCCGCCAACTTCTGCAGAGAAAAACAAAGAGGTGGAACATGTATTTTAGTTAAAAAAGGGTATAATGTTCAATGAATTATCATTCATAAAAAAGTATGCTACCCAGAATACGTTCGAGGCATGCGGCATAGAAATCATACATATTAAATTAATTACTATTTGTCTCTACAGAACCCCCCAATCCGACCCAGCACAGTTCTTATTTAAGTTAAACACACTTTTGCATGACCTAACTGTAAAATACAAATCGAAAGTACATATAGTTATAGCTGGAGACTTTAATATAAACACACTAAAAAAAGGCAAAATCACAAACTATTTACAAGATTTGTCCTACAATTATAACTTGAAAATACATTTCAATGTTCCTACACGTAGGTCATCTTGTATAGATCATATATTAAGTAACATTAAAAATGCGACGGCAACATTGCTACCACTGTATCTTTCCGATCATGATACAGCACAATTGTTAAGCTTTCCTATAAAAGGTAAGCCACAAAAACATGCTATATATTATGTTTACAAGAGAGACTACAACTTAGATAACATCAGGAAGTTTAAAGAATGCCTGAAGAATTTGTCATGGTCTGAGGCATACATGGAAAATGATGCTAACACAGCATTCAGCCGATTTCATGAATTATTCTGCCTTTTCTACTATCTCTGTTTTCCAAAACAACGACTTAAAATAAATTTACAAAATAAAAAACAAAATTGGATAAGCAAAGGACTCAAAGTAAGTTGTAAAGAAAAACGAATGTTAAGATTTAAATACTATAAAAATAAAAGTAAGGCTAACAGACTACGTTACCTATCATATTCTAAGCTCTTAAAAAAATGTGTATTTAATTTAAAAAAGAATGCTAATATTAAGTTTATAAATAAAAATAATAACAAATGTAAAGCAACATGGACCATTATCAAAAAAGAAATATCTAACCCATATGACAAGAAAAATATAGAAAAAATTATAGCTAATAATAAAGTTCTTACGAATCCTGTAGATATAGCTTCTGCCTTTAACAATCATTTTATTGATTTAACCCGTGAATCAACAACACACACTAAAGCGAAAAATGTAACCATTAACAGCGCGAATGTCAACTCTATGTTTCTTAGACCTATGTCTGAAAATGAGGTTAGAAGGGAAATAATGCTATTAAAAAATACTAGCTCTGAAGGCCACGATGACATAAACACAAAAATAATAAGAAAATGTATAATTGAATTAATTGAAATCTTGACATATTTAATAAATTTTTCATTTTCGTGTGGAATCTTTCCAGATACATTGAAACTATCAATAGTTAAGCCGCTGTTTAAAAAAGGCGAGAAAGATGATATTAATAATTATCGACCAATAACCCTAATATCCGTAATATCAAAAATATATGAAAAATGCATGTATAAAAGACTTATTGAATTTTGTAATAAATATCACATTATATCAAACGAACAGTACGGTTTTCAAAAAGATAAATCTACAACTTTGGCGATATTTTCACTCATGAAAATAATACTATCAAATATCAATGATAATAATTTCACAACGGGACTATTTTTTGACCTATCTAAAGCCTTTGACCTAGTTTCACATGACCTATTGTTACAAAAATTGGAAAAGATTGGAATTAGAGGACCAACCCTACATTGGATAACATCATATCTTTATAATAGAAAACAATGTGTTATTATTACTAAAGCCGATGTAAATGGGGACATAATTCCATACTCGTCCGAATACCGAAACAAGAAATATGGCGTTCCACAGGGAAGTGTTCTCGGTCCAATTCTGTTTTTGTTGTACTTAAATGACATTGTTAATATTACTAAGCATAAATTTATTCTATTTGCTGATGACATTTCAATAATCGTGACTTCCAATAAAAAAAATAATAACTTGAGTGACCACGAAGCTGACATAAATAATACAATAGATACTTTAATTAACTGGGTTGACATACATAATTTAAAAATTAATTTAGACAAATCTTTATATATACAATTTAATAAATGCACTAATAATAAACATAATATTAAACTTAACATTCCAAAAATAAAAGCAGCTAGTCATACGAAATTTTTAGGTTTAACTATAGATGACGATATAAATTGGAAACTACATGTAAGCGATGTCTCTATCAAAATAAATAAATTCGTGTATGCACTCAAACAAATAAAAAACATAACAAACATAAAAACCGCTGTCATGTCCTACCATGCATATGTAGAATCTCTACTACGGTATGGTCTTATAATGTGGGGCAACAGCACTGATCAAAACAAAGCATTTGTCGCGCAAAAAAAATGCATTAGAGCTATATGTGGGCAAAAACCAAATGAATCGTGTCAACCAGTGTTTAAAAAACTTGGCTTATTACCACTACCATCACTTTATATATATGAAGTATGCATGTTTGTACATAAGCACAAAACGTTGTTTGCAACGATAGATGATGTAAATCCCCGTAATCGTCGAGATCCATATAGACTTGTACTAAACGATAATCCTAGAATAAGAAAATATAATAAAAGTTGTTTATTTATGTGTGTTCACTTATATAATAAGATACCTAATTATTTAAAAATATTAAATACAAGATCATTTAAATTAAAATTGTATCAGTGGCTAAATAATTGTAATTTCTATAGTGTCAAGGATTTTTGTAGCCAAAAATATTAATGTAAAAAATTTTGCATGCTATGAATAACCGTAGCAAAACATGCGATCTGAAACGTTCTGTAAAATCTATTATATACCATGTTTTGTGCAAATAAAATATTATTATTATTATTATTATTATTATTATTCTATCATTCTTATCCGTTCTTTCTTGCTTTTTTCTTTCAATTACTTCTTTTACTCTCTTATTAAGATGTCTAAAGACTGCCTTTTTTCTTTCAATATCACCATTCCTACCACTAGAATTAGCAGCCTTTGTTGCTAGTAAATCTAGCCATGCTCTCTTCTTTGCTTCAACTTCCATACGTATCTCATCATCCCACCATAACGTATTATTTTTCCTTTCATTCTTTCTCTTACTAATACCACATACTTCGGTAGCTGCATCCACTAAACCTTTCTTTACATTTTGCCATATATTCTCCAAGTCTAACTCCTTCATACATAGTTCATCCAAACCACTTATATTTTCTTTCAGTCTACATTTGAACTTGTTTTTATCACTTTCATATTGTAACCTTTCTGTTCTAATACGCTGTAACGCAGTGGTAGACACAGACGATCGATGGCGTCAACGCCTGAATAGACCATTAATTCGGCATAAAACTAAATAATGATCCGTTCCTACGTTAGAACCCCGGTAAACTCTCCTCTTTCCCAAGTATACATGTGAATCCTCTTGTGGCGAAAGCAAGTGTTCGTCACAAAAAGATTCTTTTCCATACATACGGTGAGGAGACTTTCACCATTCTCATTTATACTTTCATCACCAAACGTTCCCAATATCCTTTCATAACCAAGCCTCCTGACCCCAACCCTTCCATTAAAATCTCCTAACATAACAATATTTTCATTTCCCTTACACTTCATTAACACCATCCTTACCATTTCCCAAAACTGCTCTCGGGTATAAGTGGGCTTAGACATGTCTGGGGCGTAAACCCCTAACACAAGCAACTTCTTTAAGCCCACTTTCATTCGTATCCATAGCAGTCTTGGGCTTACACATTCATACTCTTTCACACATTGGCCCATTCTTTCTGAAAGGATGATACCTACTCCCTGGCATGCCCGCTCGATCTCGTCTACACCAGACCAGTATGCGGTATACATGCCATGTGTAGTGACATCCTTCCCCTTTCTTTTCGTCTCATTTACGCATAATACATCTATTCCTCTATCATACATCATATCGCATACTTCATCCATTTTATCATTCATTGCCCCACATACATTCCACGTAGCCGGGCCTCTGCATTCCACTTTTCGCCTCTCCGGGAGACAGAACGTGACGGGTGGCGAACCTCGTCACCGGTTTTCCTCCCGGAGATTCTTCGCACCCCTGCCCCATTAAAGGGGCGCCGGGAACTCGGGGCCATTTCTTTAATTCGATTCTTCATGGTACGAAATGGGGTGGTATATTAACGCCGCTACCACGGCGTGGAGCCGAGTCTGTATATCGACTCGATATATTGATGTATTTTCTTAAAATATTAAATCAATGATTAATGATTCATCAGCTATTAATATTATACTTCTAAATCCGTTTAACATATTATATTAAACCTGTTGGTGGTACTAGTCGGGACCTGTCAATCCCTTACGCAGCAAAAAGAAATTGAAATTGACTGGTTGGCAGCACTGTGTTAGAGAGAATTGAAAAAAATCGTCTGTTCTGTTTGCGTGAATTTTGAATAAAAATGCTAAGTTAAATTTGATTTTAATTATGTCGTGAATAAAAATATTAATTACTTTGCAACTTTCTGCTAACTAAATACAATGATGTGTCTTACCTCGATTGAAGAGCACCTCCCGCCGACCCTCAATATGCAATATGCATGCGCACTAACTACGTCAACACTAGTCCCAGCACCACTATTCCAGGTAAGACAAAACATTGACGATAATACGACACGTGTTTCAACTCTACACGAGGCATCCTCAGGTGAAGTAGGCTCTACGGCAGCTGACCGCTAAGTGAGCGGCGAGCTGAAACAGCTGCTATTTATACACGCCGACACAACCGCTCCCCACCAAAGACGCGAGTGACCGCGCCGTGCGATAACAAACCTGCAACTAATTATCATTATTAATATTTTTTAAATATTATTATTATTGTTTTTTATTGATTAGCCTTAAAGATGTTTAACAAAGGTGAATTAGAAACATTTGTTTGTTCATTCAGCAGTGCATTATTACCATTATTATTTTTTAAAATTTCCAACTGTTCCAGCACATACAGTCGCAGCCCCTTATTACAAGTATGTAAGACTTCAAAGGAATGGTCGCTGGCTAGGTTGTGTCCAGTGTCCAAGAGATGTTTAGCAAAATGGGATTTATCACGAGTGCAATTTCTGTACGCGGCCAAATGCTCTTTATAGTGCGTCCCAAAATTGCGACCAGTCTGACCCACGTAAACGACGTGGCATTCGTCACAAACAAGTTTGTAAACTTCCGATTTTTGACTAATATTCAACTTACCTTTATTTTTACAAATATTCCTAAGCGAATTGTTTTTTTTTAATGTTACCACGTTAAAGCCGTTTTTTCTAAGAGTATTAGCTATTTTTTCCAATATTTAGCCTAAGTAGGTCAAACTCCTCACATATCGCTGGACACTTTAAGATCGAACCGCGTACAAAGAATTGCGAACAACTTGCTTTTGTTTCTTTTCAATAAGATTATTAATGACATTTTTTGATAACCGTTAGAGACTGCAATTTGATAAATTATATTAAGTTCTTTTAAATAATTTTCTTTAATTTTTGTGTCGTGAATGTTTTTGTGAGGAAAATCCCATTGTTTCTGTACGTGTTCGATTGGATGGGTAAGTGTAATTAAGTTGTAATTAAGAAGGTTTTTAGGTTAACTTATTTATTCTCTTATGAACAAAAGTGGAGTTTTATAATTTAGTGAAAGTGAATGAATGAATAAATAGAAGATATTTTATAATTTGTAAGATACTTTATAACACAAATTATCTATATTTTCATCCTAAATTTCATCAAATCATTCGCGAATTGAGTCGCGAAGCCATCTTAACAAATTCAATTATAATATAACTAATAATTTGTATAATTTTGCTTAAACAAAAACCGTAAATTGTTATACTCGGAAAAAGTACTCGATTTAAAAAAACATCGATGTTTCTAACCGATGCACCTAAAATATCATCGATATTTTTATATTCTTACATTGAAAAAACATCGATTTATTTTTAAAGTGGACACTCCTACTACCATGAAGGTTAGAGAATGGGAGAACGATCACTACGTACTAAAGCATAGTCCGCCTGTCCTTGAAATTTGTAGAATTTATAGCGGCGCTGACGTCGGTGAGTAGTGACTGTGAATTTAGCTGTTTATGAGTACGAGTAGATGAAGTTAGTTGAATAATGTACTGTATAATAATGTATGTAATCTCCGTGGCAATGGTGAAAATTTTTATGCTCCGTAATTTTGTAATTATTGACAAAAAGAAACATTAAAAAATGGACAAATATTTTATTGTGCGTGGATGTGCAAGTGGTTTAGCATCTGATTGGAAAAATAGACTGAAAATGACACTTGTATTGACCGAACTTAGCGATCGCAGCGCCTCACTTATGGTGTCCCTATTTTTCAGACACTATTTTCTACGGCGATCGTTCTCCTGTTCTCTAACCTTCATGCGTACTACAGATACGACAGCGACTTTTAGTCAAGTTTCACAACTACGCGTTTTGGTAGGTCCATGAAGTTGGCACCCGGAAATAATTATTAAAAGTGCGACTAGTATAAATCGATTGCGCGTAAAAAATGATGTTTATCGGTACTAATTATTTGTTTGCGCGTCAAATATTTGTTAAGATATTTAAATAAATAAGGCGGGTGCTGTGAAATAATATTTTTTTTATTTTTTGCTTAAAAATGACTGTAAAAGAATAATTAAACAATGTACATTTGTAGATTTTCACACGCGCAATCAGCACCGGATATCAGTTTATCCATAAGTTATTTATTTACATCGTAAATATATAATTAAATAATCCCATAGCCTCAGCTGCAACGTCCGAGCTCGAGAGTGCAATATCTCTAGTACGCTAGCGCTTTGTAATAGTGGGAATATGCGGTCCACTATTAACAGACTCCGAGTGGTCTAGTGGCGGAGAAATGAAACTACTATTTATGTGCAAAGGACTGGTGTATCAAGTATTGAATATGGAATACGGAATATGGAATATGGAATGAATTTTACGTCGACCCAGCCTCTATTTATATGTTCGGCTACGTCGTTAGTTAACCAATAGTAACAATTTTTATTTGCCTAGCCAATTATAGTACATACATTATGATCAATAAATATTATTTAAAATACAACTATTACGTACGTTCCATTTGCCTTCATCATACGAAACAGAGCAGTACTAAGCTGCTATTTTACGCTAGATTTTGTGAGAGCGTGGTCCTTCCCCGGTCGAGCCAATCCATTCGTGCTACAACCACAATATAGCTGCAGCTTGGCGCTAACACGTATAAAAACGTAAAAATTTAATTAAAAAGTTGGCTATGGATACTTTTTTGTTTAATAATTAAGGCTTTTTTCCTGTTTTACTTTTAAGTAATGTATTTTCAAAGGTTCGCTTACTTCAATTCAAATCTTTTCTAGGACGTGTTTGTTTTCATTATCAAAGATGTCTTTGTTTGAATATAATATTTCTTGTAAACTTGTAACTTTTTCTTAATATACTGTTTCTGTGGTTGAAGCCTTTTTATGTTATTGTGTTTTCTTTCGAGGCGTTTTTAGTTTAATTTTCCTTTTTGTATAGTCTGTTCGCTTAGATACGGTCGCTTTTGTGGTGCGCCGCCTTGGCACGTGCCGCATTTTTCAATGGCGCCAGGACATTAAAGGGCGAGCTGTAAAGCAAACGAAACGTCGGGAATCAAAAAGTCTAAATTAAACGCGGTAAAATCCGTTAAATTAGTTTCATTTAATATCCAATGTTCGCGTAAATATAAGAAGTCATTATAGCAAACTTATGGACATTCTAAAATATTTTCAATAAAAATATTATTGGCGTGAAGGGTAATAATAAAACTATTTAATCTATTGGTATGATTACAGCTAGAGACATTACTTCCCACAAGTTCAAGTTTGATACGGTAATATAGGCTAACCTTATTTTATTGATAGCTTGGGGTATGAAATAAAATTTATCAAAATATTAGGAGCAAATAGTGCTAGTCCGTTCAGGTATCCAAGATACATGATTTCTACAAATTGCAATCCAAGTTTACCACCTAATAGGATCTCTTGGAAATACGTAAAATAAATCAAGAATAGAAAAATTTACTGCTTCTTATAAAACTTTATTATAAAATCTAAATCGAAATTAAAAACCGGTTCGGCAGAAAAATCCGAACGGTTAATTAACTTATCGATAGTTACGAGTAAGTTGTGGTGTACTTCACTGTAAATAAACGTGTATCACTGCAACCGAAGGTATTGCAGTACCTTCGGTTGCAGTGATACCCGTTTATTTTACAAAAATTGCACACTTTGCTACGAGGTGGCAAGTGTCGGTTCAACGTATTTGGCCTTTATTTTGTATAATATTTTGATTAACATTCAACAGTGTTAGTCTGGTGAGTGTAGGTGGCCGGAGGCACAAATCCCCCCCCCCCCATCAATATGGTAGCGGAATTAAATGTCAAAATACCCCAGGAGGATACCAGCACCCATGGAGAATCCCTCGTTGAGCATCCACGACCAAGTTACTCCAATCATGAGCGAGGGTGCTTAGGCTACAGCAGATCCCCTCCGCAAAAATCGTGATCCTCGGCGACTTTAACTCCCATCACGCTGAATGGTTTGGTTCACGTTTAACAAAACCAGAGGCACTATAGGTCAGCCGATTGGGATAGGATGCGGTCTTTCTTTGCATCCTACCCTTGGGGGCGGGTTTGCTTCTCGCCGGACGATCCCAACGTTGTTGCGGATTCTGTCGCTGAGGTACTTCAGGGTATGGAACTTTTATTCCTTCCTCTGTGGTGCCCATCGGAGGCAAATATCAGCCATGGTTTGATCGCTCCTGTAAAATAGCATCATCATAAGCACTGCCTCACGTATCAACGTCCCAGGATGTAAACAACAGCCCTCTAAAAAAGAAGTATAATGCCGCCTCTAGGTCCTTCTAAAGAGTCATTGTCAAGGCAAAATCAGAGCACATAGGCAGAATCGGCGAGAAACTAGTTCGCCTTTCTTCTGGAATCCGTGCATTCTGGTCTCTCGCCAAGGCTGTCCAGGGGAATTTCTGTCAGCCATCTCTTCCATCTCTGAACAGGGAGGACGACTCACTGGCCCATACCGCAAAGGAGAAAGCCAATCTGCTAGGCCCTTTCTTTGCGTCCAACTCGACTCTCGATGACGAGGGGGTTCGCCGCCGACCATCCCGCGGTGTGAGTGCTCCATGCCGGAAGTTCAGTTCACACAGCACTCCTCTCCCTGGACATCCACAAGTTGAGTGGGCCTGACGGAATCCACCCAATGTACTGAGAACGTGTGCTCCAGAGTTGGCACCGGCTTTAACGCGTCTTTTCCGGTACTCCTACTCCCTAGGCGTAGTTCCAAAATCATGGAAGACGGCTTTTGTCCACCCGATCCCTAAAAAAGGTGAGCGCTCAGACCAGTCCAACTACCGGCCTATCGCCATCACCTCCTTGTTCTCAAAAACAATGAAGTCCATTGTAAACTGCCAGCTCATGAGGTACCTTGAGGATCACCAGCTGATTAGTGATCGCCAATAGGGTTTTCGCCATGGTCGATAGTAGTGTAGACGATGCAAACTCCTATTACAAGCCTATTAATGCTGGTGTTCCACAAGGCTGCGTGCTATCGCCAACGCTGTCTCTTCTGCATATCGATGACATGTTGCAAACCCGTAACATTCATTGCTATGCAGATGACAGCACTAGTGATGCTCTGTACACCGGCCGTGCCAATATTTCTCGGGAAAACGTCACCGAGTACCGGGACAAACTTGTGTCTGAAGTCGAGTCCTTGCTGAACAGAGTCTCGGATTGGGGACGACTAAATCTAGACCGGTTTAACCCTCAGAAGACACAAGTTTGCACGTTAATCGCTAAAAAGAACCCCTTTGTCGTATCTCCCCAGTTTCAAGGTACTCCCCTTATTGCCTCAGCCAGTATCGGAATCCTCGGCGTCAACATATCGAGTGACGTACAGTTTCGTGGTCATTGGAAGAGAAGGCCAAATTGGCCTCGAAATAGCTTGGCGTGCTTGGCAGAGCGGGGCAATATTTCATGCCGGCACACCGCCTGCAACTTTACAAGGCACAGGTTCAGCCGCACATGGAATACTGTTCCCATCTTTGGGCTGGTGCTCCCCAGTACCAGCTCCTTTTACTTCACCGCATCCAGCGCAGGGCGGTTCGGATCATCGATGACCGAGTGCTTTCCGATCGGCTCGATTCACTGGCAATGCGAAGAGATGTTGCATCGCTTTGCATTTTCTTTCGCATATACCATAGGAAGTGCTCTGAGGAATTGTTCAGATAAATCCCAGCCGCCAAATTTCGTGAACGCACTACGCGTCAAACGTCCAGATACCATCCACACCATCTGGATGCTTGGCGGTCCACCACAGTACGTTTCACAAGGAGTTTCCTTCCGCATACGACCTCTCTGTGGAATAGTTTACCACCGGTGATTTCTCCGGACCGATACGACCTGGGGACCTTCAAGAAAAGAGCTTACTCCTTTCTAAAGGGCCGGCAAAACACCTGCAATTCCCCTGGTGTTGCGGTTGATCATGGGTGTTGTTAGTCACTTAACATCAGGTATAAAACAAATAAAAAATACTAGTTGTAGATTGTATTAAATTCAGAATCGTGTTGAAATTGAACTGATTTAGTTAATAGAAAACACATTTTTGTCAATATATTTATTGTGTTAAAGTTACAGCCTATAAAAAAAAAATAAGAATTCCTTAGTACCTATAAACAAAATTAAATTGATATATTTATAACTTTAAGTGATTGTACATTTAGAAAAATATTAAAGAAAGAAGAAAATTAATGATGTAATAATGTATCAATCGTTGGTAATCCTAATAAAGAGAAAAAAATACGTCCCACTGCTATGTGCAGGCCTCCTCCCATTTCTAAAAGGGTTTTAGGGCAAGGAAATATCCACCGCGCTGCCCCAATGTGTGTTGGCGAACTTCAGATGTCTTCGAAATATTTTTTCTTATTTCTCAGACATGCAGGTTTCCTCACGATGTTTTCCTTCACCGCTGAGCACGTGATAAATCAACACTTAAAATCGCAATTACCAATTTCATTGGTGCCGGCGGGATCGAACCCGGGTTGCTTGCGTACTGTGAAATTTACAGCGAGCGCTTACCATCTGAGCTACCACAGCACTTATTTTTTGTATTAAATTATATTTCTTGTGTAGTAAATTATATTTATTTAAATACTTACTTGTCACTTCATGAATTATGATGCAAAACTTGGTATTTGACAAAAATATTCAGAAGATACTAGTTTTAAAGATAATATTTTGTTAAAATAATAATAATAGAAGAAAACTCACGTGGTTCTTTTGTAGATTTGACGTTTTTGATTGTTTTTTGAATGAAATGCACAGCAATTCAGCATTTTGTCTCAACTCGATTGACTGGCACGATCACTTGCGGAATGGCAAACGACGCGGAGCAACTATACTAGAATTATTTTGTCCATGCAGTTTGGGTCATAAATCTTCGGATTATTTCGCTCTTTCTCCCACTCACGGGCCTTAGGGGCGAGCATAGTGATGCGCATTATTGTTGTCGATAAGCGTTATCGATAGTGTATTTAGTTTTTAGTCATTATGTGGGCTAGTGACAAAAGGAAAAAAAAATAGATAAAACAACGTATTTATTAAATAAGAACAGTAATGATTTAAAATAAATTATTAATAAGGTAACTATATATTTAAAAAAAAACTATAAGTACAAATGTTTGGAATGTAACAAGTTATATTAAAAATAAATATAAAGATAATAACTTAATATCTAAAAGAGACTTCACAGCACGGAATACCTATCTGGCTTCGGGTATAAAACCATATTTTGCGCAGCCTGCACGACAAACTGAAACAACACAATTAAATGAATATCATATTTTGTATTTAATTATTATTAAGTCTTATTTCTTACATAAAAGATGAAGGAATATTTACCAATTAGTCTGATCCGCATTCCCGTTTTTGTGTTTAAGCCGCCTTGTTCATCTTTGTCTAGCCAAATTCGTTTGCAGCTGTGATTTTGGTTCACCCAAGTCTCATCTAAATAAATTCTTGGTCGACGGTCTTCACTATCTCCCAGGTTCTTGACTTTTCTCAGGAATTGTAGCCGCTCACAAACGATGTCAGTCCTTTCCATCAATTGCTTACGACCATCTGGAGCTTGTGTGTATTTGTACCCAAGTTCTATGAGTATTTTACGCATAGAAGAAATAGAACACTGGAATCCGTTAATTCTTTTTTTTTGCTGTACTCAAAATTTTAGCCATTGAAGGGTATTCACCGTCGCGATAAAACGATGACACTATTTGCTTAATTACACTTTTGTCAAAGTCGTCTAACGCAGTTACTGTACAAGGCCGACGCTTTCTCGTGGAGTTTTTTTTTGCGCCCGAACAATTAAAGGGCTACCCTATATGTAGGGAGGCGGAAAATGCATTACGCATACCACGATAGCCGGTCTATCGTGGTTATAAGGGACTCACTGCCTACCGGGGGGAACCTAAGTGTTACCCTCTAAAAACCGTCTTTGGGGACTGGCAACTGGCTGTTTAAGCTTTCCTATGCCGTATCGGGAGCGACCCTCTTTTGGGAAAAGAGGGCGCAGGCGGCTACGAGCCGCTGAGGGAGTGCCTACGAAGGCAAATTAATTATGAATAATTTAATTTAATTAGAGTTGGCCTCAGCCGCCAGGAGGCAGTTCAGGTCGTTTGACAGTTTATTAGGCGGGTCCGAGTGAGAGTTTCTCGGCCTGCGGACTCGATAGCGAGAGGAGGGTGGGGCTGCATAAGTAGCTGCCTCACGAATAAAATGGTTGGAGTGCGACTCTGAGGCTTTGAAGAAGTTCTCAGAGAATTTTTTAAGAAATTGTTGAATCTTAGGGAGCTCTAGGTCCCGATGAAGGTCGGCATTACGGACGTACCAAGGTACGTACGCAGCTCGACGACAGAAAAGGATAAAGATAAAGATAAAGATATTTTATTTTGCAAATATGGGTACAGTACATGGAAATTTAGGTAGTGAGTTCAGCCATATTTTACCAGTAGGCATGCAAAATATACAGAAATATAAACTTATCACCTAAACAGCTATAACAAAATAAAATAATAGCACAAAAACAAACATAATTTAAATTTTTCAACATTATACAGTCTTAATCTCAAAATGAAAAATTTTTTTCTGTCAAATATTCTGTTACGCTATAGTATGCTTTGACTGTCAAGAAGCTACGAAGCCTTTTTTTAAATATCGATAGCGGCAATTCTTTCCAACTTTTTGGTATTTTATCATATATGACTAGAGCCATGCAGTATATACTTTTGCGCATTAGTGCTGTCTTAGCGGATTGATGACATAAAAGGGTATTGTCGCGTCTATTACGTGGAACTACTTGGTCAAGGCGTTTAAAACGTTTCGGATGCAATTTAACAAACACTGCTACTTCTAGTATGTATAAACAAGGCAATGTCAGTATTTTATACTGTTTAAAATATGGCATGCAACTATCGGTAGTTTTGAGCTTAAACATCGCCCTTATGCATCTTTTTTGAGCCTTAAACGCTGGTTCTTTTTCGGTTGAGTTACCCCAAAATATTATTCCATATCGGAGGTGGGATTCTGCTAAGCCGTAGTAAGCAGTGAGGAGTGCATCCGTGTATACTATTGAAGACAAATTATGTAAAGCATATGCGGTTTTACTAATTTTTTTACATAAAGTATTAATGTGTGCTTTCCAGTTAAGATGTTTATCTATTTCGAGACCCAGGAACTTTGCAGTTTCAACTTCTTTTACAACATCATTATTGTAGTGTACATTTAGGCTCATGCTAGGAATCCGTTGACTGAAATGGATAATTTTTGTTTTATTTAAGTTTATTTTTAAATTGTTTTCGTTCAACCAGTTTACAACAAATTTTAAGGAGTTATTAATGTCATTTTCATAGGTCTCTACACTTTTACATGGTATTGTCACTGTGGTATCATCCGCAAATAGTGTTACTGGTTGCTCAATGCATTTAGGTAAGTCATTAATGTACAATATAAATATAAAAGGACCCAGCACACTCCCCCTGTGGTACTCCAAATTTAACTTCGCGCTTTGACGATCGAAATATCTCTTCCTTCTTTTTTGAAAGGTTTGAAAGGTTTTGAACTATTTGAAGTTCGTTAATAATTTTACGGTCGGCGTGGGCAAAAATGGGGCCCGCGTAGGACATGACTGGTCGTATACAGACCTTATAAAGGGTACGCTTGTTTGTGAGGGACATTTTACTGTGTCGGCCCAACATACTGTTGAGCCTACTCGGGTAAAAACGTGCGTGACGGGTTACTCTTTTGACGTGGGCCTTGTGTCTAGAGTGACACCTAAATATTTGGCAGTCGTATGCCAGGGGACAGGGGTCCCTAGCATACGTATTGGTGGAGTGTTTTTGAGACGGCGTCGTTTATAATCGAAGTGAAAGGCGGAGCTCTTCTCCGGGTTCACATCGATGCGCCATTTTTTGAACGAAGCTCCTAGGTCGTCAACTGACTTTTGAACCTTGTTCCGTATGAAAGGTAGCGAGATACCTTTGCAGTAGATAGCAGTGTCGTCTGCGAAGAGGGAGAGCTGAACACCTTTCGACGGGATGGGAATGTCGTTGGTGAACAGGATGTACAGCAGAGGAGCAAGTACTGAGAACTGAGGGACACCAGCTTTGATAGGGCGCTGTGAAGATAACGTGCCTTCGTGTCTAAAACGAAAGGTACGATGCTTTAAATAAGAGGCCACGAGGCGTACTAGACGATCGGGGAGACCTATTTTGTACAGCTTGTAGATAAGGCCTGTATGCCAGACTCTATCAAAGGCTTTAGCTAAGTCGAAAAAGACCGCTATGGTCTTGTGAAGACGAGGTTAAAAACCGCTGAGGATATATTCCACAATACGGTGAACTTGTTGGGGACATGAGTGTTGCGCTCGGAAACCGAATTGATGGGGAATGATAAGAGGGTCACCATCTGTGGGAAACAGATAGCGCCTCATGCGAGTTTGGATGACTCTTTCGAAGAGCTTGCCCATGGCCTTGAGGAGGCTAATGGGGCGATGACTGGAGGGGAGGTTGAGAGGCTTATCTGGCTTGGGAATACCAATCACCGTTGCCTCTTTCCACGTAGTGGGAAAGTAACTAAGGTTGAAGCAGGCGTTGAAGATAATAGACAAAAAGGTTAACACCTGCTCAGGAAAGTGTTTTAGGGCTTGGTTGGAGATGCCATCCGCACCCGGAGCCTTTTTGGGCTTAAGTCCTTTGATGAGGGATGAAATCTCATCACTGGACACAGAGATAGGTTCGGAGGCTGTAGGGGGTGAGTTCCGGCAGCGGACCTCATCCTCCACTGCCTGGACGTGTGAGGGGTCGACGGGTTGAGAGCTGGGAGAGCATTGTTAGGCAATGCTATCTGCAAAGCACTCAGCCTTTTCCTCGTCCTCGAAGGCAACCGTACCGTCGGGACGGGAGAGGAGGGGAAGTGTGGGTGACAGCGTCTATGCGGAGGGCTCTAGCCTTCTGGTAGTGCGCTGTATGAGATGGAGAGATATTCTCCATGAGTTTACTCTTTTCGAGGTCTCGAAATTCAGAGAGGCGGAAACGGAGTTCTCGTTGAAGACGATTGGCCTATATTCGTGTATGGGATATTTTGCTGCTCTCCGGAATGCAGCTTTCTTGGCTTTTAATAGGTTGCTAATATGTAGGGGAAGCCCACTATTGTTAGCAACCGTGACAACCCTTTCGTTCTCCCTTAACAGGCAAAGTACATAGAGGACCACTTAAGTTTTTGGGTGATTTTAAAGGGCAAGATGTAGTTAAGGACCACAATATGTCAAACATCATACAAAATATTTTTATGACTAAAAGCAGTTGGAGTAAAGTGGAACAAAGACAAAAAAGAAAAAAATATTTGACATTTCTCACTTTTGATCAACAAATGATTGTTGTGTGTTAGTTGCAGTGTAGAAAAGCCTAAAAACCGAGTTGTTTGGTGTTCAGCAATTAGATTACTATCTATGTATTTTGTTTTCGAACAATAAAGTAACATTGCTTGAGGTCCATATACTCATTGTCCATTATTTTGGGAGGATTTAATAAGGGTGGAGAGTGAATCGACCGCGGTGTCGATTTTTTCGGGACTGTCTAAGTCCGCCGGTAGGGAGATGGTAGAGTCCTGTGAGTCCAGAGCTTTAGCTAGGGACTCCTTGAATCCCTTTCAATTAGTGAAGGTTTCCGTGTGTGTTGGGGGAGGCGGCTGATGGCCAAGAATGAGGGATACCGGTCGGTGGTCGGATCCTAGATCGTCTAGTGTCTCGATTGCTCTGAGGTTGAGAGAAACTCCTTGGAGTAACGCAAAATCTAGTACATCGCGGGCGTGATCGATGTTATCGGGAAAGTGAGTAACACCGAGGGGACTATGGACGGTAATATCAAGAAACTGCGTGATATCGAGCAGTATCTTGCCACTAGGGGGAGGTAGTACGGCATTTCCATTCAGTATGCTTGGAGTTAAAATCTCCAAACATAATGACTGAATTGCCTAAAGATAAAATAGCCTCAAAATCTTTTTTGAGGGGATGGGTTCCTGAAGGGATGTAACAGGAGGCTATGAGGATGGACTGATGTCCAGTCATAGCTAGCCTGCATACCGTGGCTTCCATATTGGTAAGCTGCGGAGTAGAAATGGGCGAGCAGTGAAGTGTCTTCTTGTAATAGATGGCCGTTCCACCGCCTCGGCGGTCGGGTCTGTCATTACGAAGAAGAGGAAGTTTTTTTATAGAAAGGCCTTTAGTATCCTTAGTTTTGAGATAGTTTCCTGTAGGAGGAGGAAATCGGCTTCACGATTCCGAAGAAAGAGCTTAAGCTCTGGGAGGTTATTTCGCAAACCGCGAATATTAAAGGATACAAGCGATAAACCCTTAGGTTTGATACGACCGTGAGACTTTGGTAGAGCAAACTGCTCTGTCATTGTGAAGTTAAATTAATTAAATTAACTTAACTTACAACGAGCACAAAAGATTATGATGCTCTGTAAGAGCGAGGAGACGGTCCTGAGGGGACCTCGCAGCGCGCAATTTGCGTGCTAACACCGCGATTTCACTAACGTCTATGTTCCTAATAGCGGAATACAGCGTTTTTAGGTCTTCAATAGTGGGCTGTGATTGTTGTTGTTGTGGGGCGGAGGTTGTCCGCGGTGGGTCTGCCTTATTGGGGCCCCAGGGAAAGACTGGATGCGGCATAGGCTTAGAGAACCCGGAGGGGGCCGAATAATGCCCTGAGGGGGCCTAGGGGGACCCTGAGAGGGCCGAGAGAAGCCCTGGATGGGCTGAGAAAGGCCCTGACGGGGCCGTTGGTAGAGAGCCAGGAATGAGCGTTCATTGACCGGCGGTGGAGCTTGTCTACTGGGGCGAGGTTGAGGTGCGCAAGGGCAGCCTCTGTAGTTTGCCGGGTGGCCAGTTTGTTTGCACAGGCAACACGTGCGGGTGGGGATTCGGCGTCTTAGGGCCGAGGACACTCTTTGGGGGTGTGGGATTCAAGGCACTTAACGCACCTGGGTGGGGCGGAGCAGTTGGCCGCCGCGTGACCATATAGCTGGCAGCGGTGGCACTGCGCCGGGAATACGCGCCTATGTGGGGGCTCAACCCTCACTCTCGACAGGCCACAAACTGTGCGTACCTGCCGGAAGATGGCTTTTGCCTCCGGCACGTTTGTTAAGATGACTAGGGCAAGATTGAACTTTTTGCCCGTTCTGCTGTGCATTTTGTGCACGGCTTCTACGGGGAAACCTTGGGACTTAAGGTCCTCAAGGATTTCCTCGTTGGAGAATTCGAAGGGGACGCCTCGAATGACGGCCCTGACTTTTCGCTCTTCCGGAAGAGCGTAAGTGTGGTAGGAAACTCGTTCGGCTGTGAATAGCCTGGTCAGTTGACGGAAGTCATCTATTGAATTGGGGATGATTTTAATAGTCTCCCCGAGGTTGATGGCGTGGTCATATTTAATACCTGCGTCGTAGCAGAATTTTGATAATTTCGTGAATTTTGCCTTGTCTCTTAGGAAGATAGGGGGCGGGACTTGCTTCTTAGCAAGGACTGGAGCGCATCGAGAGGCTGGTTTGGTCGTAGCGGGGATGTCTAGTGTTATAAGTGGGACCGCGCCAGCGGCGGGGGCTGCAGGGGCAGTGGCGGCAGCGGGAGCTGCGAAGGTTGTAGGAGCGGCAGGGGCCGCTGAGACGGGGAGGGTGCGTATTTTCGGGGCGCGTTTACCGCTGGAGCGGCTGGAGTTCACCGTGGTGAATGAGGAGTCTATGGTTCCGTCGGAGTCACAGGATTTCGATGAACCGGTGCTAGAATCGGTGGCGGGCCTCTTCCGGGAGGCTGACGCGGAGGACTCGGAGCGTTCGTACTCCATTTCTAAGGGTGCAACGGAGTACCCATGTGTGTTTAAGTAAGTCGCGATTACGGGCGGCGGTTGGAGTGCTTGAGGGGCAGGGGGGAGTAACTTGGGCGGCGATGGCGGCGAGGACCGTCTCATCGAGGCTTAAGCACATGCCAAGAGTTTGGTTGGGACCAAGAGTTTGGTTTAGGGCGGCGACGAGGGACTTAATATGGCTAACTGTGGCTATTTTGAGGCAGTAGTTCTATGAACAGTAAGGATTTGGGACGAAGGGACTTGATCACAAGCCGTAATACGATACAATATACACGTATAACAATAAATAATAACAGAGAATTAACAAAAATCAACAATTAAACAATAACAATAAGAATAACAATAAAGTAACAATAACAAGCGGAGGTCAGTCAAACCTCCCCATCCGAAGACAGGGGGGCAAGAACTGTTAGCGGTAAAGACTCACCGATGCGTCGACGCTGTATAGCGCGAGCAGGACAGCGGAGGCGCGAGAGCGAGATAGCACTACCGTACAGGGACGAGAGCGCGGACTACCTGGGCACGACCGCTCGAGAGCGATGCCACAGGTATGTACGGAATGATTCTCGTGGAGAGCTAACTTCTCCCTTTATACTCGTACTTGTGTTGGTATATTGGTGCCAACAGGCAAAATATTATTTTCAATAAATTCTGCCGCTTTGATACAAAACAAAGGAGTATTCATTGTGTCACTAAAGAAATTCAGAGAGCGAATGCGCAAAAACAAATTTCTCTTCGATAAATGTACTAAATCATCATTGCACTAATTTGCAGGTATTAGGTGGGGGTAATAATGGAAAACAAATGACTCATAACATAACCATGTCGCACCAGCCTTTGTATACCGCGCCGCCGCCGTGTACCTGCCTTCGATGACTCATTTGTTGTTATCGATAATGGCGCCCGCACAACATGCTCACCGCCCTAGCAGGGCTGAGACCGAGTTATGATTTATGACCCCAACAGCACGGATAAAATAATTTTACTATAGTTTTTCAAAACGGGTATTTGTCAGACTTGCCCGTGGTATCGTAAAAAGCGACAGAGGGAAACAAACAGGAAATGGGCAGCAGCATCTTCCTGATAGCAGCAACCGTACAAAAAAAAGGAAAAAAAGCTGCCAAGCGTGGCAACTATGGCAATATACCCCGGCGGTATATAATTAAAAACGGATAATATAAACGGCGGGGCAGGGGGGTGCTCAGAATCTCCGGTGGATGTTTGGTTGCCACCTACGACAACTTGACCTGGCAACATATAACGCACGCACCCTAAGGACTGACGAGAAGATTCTGGAGCTGGAAGAAGAGATAGATAAGTTGCGCTGGAATATTATAGGATTATCCGAGGTCCGAAGAGAGTGGGAGGACACGGTGATTCTCGAATCCGGCAACTTTTTTTATAACCGGGAGGGTGACCATCTGTCCCAAGGAGCTGTTAGATTTATCGCCCACAAGTCTCTCGTTAACAACGTTGTAAAGATTAGGAGTGCATCGACGAGGGTTGCGTACCTTATACTCAGAATCACCAAACGGTATTCGCTGAAGGTCATACAGGTTTACGCGACAACGTCAGAACATCCCAATGAGGTAGTGGAGGAAATGTATGAAGATATTTCTAGAGACATGCATTCTTCCAAAACTCACTATACTAAAGAACGGTGAGCTAAAGGACATTTGGGATAGGGCAAAGGAACCCAAGTGTCAGCAGTTGGCTGACTTCATGGAGAAAAAGGGACTCTTTATGATGAACTCTTTCTTCCAGAAGCGGCCCGACAGGAAGTAGACCTGGTCGAGCCCCGACGGTTCGACAAAAAATGAGATTCACTTTATTATGACGACCAGACGCCAACTGTTCAGTGATGTCTCAGTGATCGCATGGGTGAAAATTGGCAGCGATCACCGAATGGTTAGAGGCACACTGAAACTAAACGTTAAATTGGAGTGATCTCGTATAATGAAGTCAACGCTCCGTCCCCTTCATGCTCTAGTCCAAAATCCCGAAAGCTTTCAGCTCAAAACCGCTTTCAGTGCCTAGAAGATTGCAATACAGTGGACGATATGGATGACAAGCTCGTGGAAACACTCCATGCGGTTGGAGCCAAGTTCTGCAAGACCCGCCGCAGAAGAACACAAAAACTCTCCGATCACACTCTTAATCTCATGGCTGTTAGAAGGGAGATGATGCTGCAATCGTCAGCAGAATTTACAGCAAACAGGCAACTGAACAGAAAGATCTCCAAATGCATGCAGCGGGACTTGCGCAACTTTGATACTGCTCGTATTAAAGAAGCGATCGAGCGGGACCATGGCTCTAAAGTCTTTGCCAGAGATCTGTCTGCTAGAAAGAGCCAACTGTCAAAGCTAAAGACTGAGTGTGGCAGCATCGTTTCCGGAACACTTGAGATTTTGAGTGAGATTGAGAGGTTCTATGGGCAGCTGTATACATCATTGTTGGAGCTACACGCGAGTGTGAGTACCGATCCAAGAGCAAGTCTTATCCGACACTATTCCGATGATATCCCGGACGTCAGTCTGAGCGAGATTAGAATGGCTCTACAGCACCTTAAAAACGGCAGGGCCCCAGGCGAGGATGGAATTACAGCGGAGCTTCTGAAAGCGGGTGGAACTCAGGTACTTGAAGTCCTTCAGAAGCTCTTCAATTCCGTCCTCCATGGTGGCACTACTCCAGAGGAGTGGAACAGAAGTGCGGTGGTCTGAACAAGAACATTCAAGAAAGGCGACAACGCTCTCTTGAAGAAGTACAGAATGATTTCCATTCTGAGCCGCGTCTACGTGCTGTTTTCGAGAGTCATTACGAATCGTCTCGCACGCAGACTCGTTGACTTCCAACCTCCCGAATAAGCCGGTTTCCGGAAAGGCTTTAGTACCATAGACCACATACATATCCTACGGCAGATTGTACAGAAGACCAAAGAGTACAATCTGCCACTTTGCCTGGCGTATCTGGACTATGAGAAAGCCTTTGATTCCGTCGAAATTTGGGCGGTGCTACAGTCTCTTCAGCGGTGCCAAGTTGACAGTCGGCATATCGAAGTGCTTAAGTGTTTGTACAGTAGAGCTTCGATGGCTATCCGAGTACAGAACCAGAGTTCGAAATCTATCTAACTGCAGAGAGGTGTAAGACAGGGTGACGTTATAGCCCCGAAACTCTTCACCGCTGCATTCGAAGACGTTTTCAAGCTACTGGACTGGAAAGGGTACGGTATTAACATCAATGGCGAGTACATCACTCACCTTCGATTTGCTGACGATATAACCCTTATGGCAGAATCGCTGGGGGACCTAAGCACTATGCTCAATGACCTCAATGGTGTCTCCCAACGAATAGGTCTTAAGATGAACATGAACAAAACAAAGATCATGTTTAATGTCCATGTCACACCTATGCCGGTAGTTGTTGGGAGCACTATGCTAAGTTGTTGACGAGTACGTTTACCTGGGACAAATAGTCCGACTAGGTAAGTCCAACTTTGACCGAGAGGTCAATCGACGAATTCAACTCGGCTGGGCAGCGTTCGGGAAATTACGACACATCTTCTCGTCAGTTATACCTCAAACCGAAAACTAGATTGTACATCCAGTGCGTGTTGCCATTGATGACTTACGGATCTGAGACGTGGTCCTTCACTGTTGGCCGTATGAGGACCCTCAAGATTGCTCAGCGAGCTATGGAGAGATATGCTCGGGGTTTCTCTGCGTGATAAACTTAGAAATGAGCATATTCGCAGTAGAACCAGAGTGACCGACATAGCCCAACGGATTAGTAAGCTGAAGTGTCAATGGGCCGGCCATATAGCTCGAAGAACCGTTAGCCGATGGAGAAGAAAGGTTCTCGAGTGGCAGCCTCGTACGGGTAGGCTTAGTGTAGGGCGACCCCCCACTAGATTGAGTGACAACCTGGTAAGACATGCAGGAAGTCGATGGATGCAGGTGGCTCAGGACCGTGCTTTGTGGCATTACTTGGGGGAGGTCTATGTTCAGCAGTGGACTTGTGAAGGGCTGTAATGATGACGATGATGATGTGTCGGACTCTCGTACCTTTGACAGATGGGTTGGCATTTAGTTTAATATTCAAAGGTTGAAACTGATTTAGATATTTTAGATGAGGTAATACCAAGTGATTTATACAAGATATAAGTAAAAATATGTCTATGTAGTATACAAAGATATTGTATTATATAATATCTTTGGTAGTATCCTCTTAAAAGTCTGTGATTAAAATTAACTGCTTTAGTTATTGTTCTGAGTAACGGGCATAGACTTAGAATATACTGGCATATAGACGACCTGAAAACCCAAAAACGCGTGACCAATTTTGATTTGTCATTATGTGCGTCAGCTAGGGATGTACATTTTACTAACAAGGACTATCGAAAAATGATTGTTAAGGAAGCGATAGAAAGATTTATAAAAATAGTTAAGTACACAAAACTCTCAGAAATGAAGGGAGGCCTGTGCCCAGCAGTGCGACGTATATGTGTAAGGTCGTAAAAAATTTACTTTTTAAAAGTTTTGAGTGAGCTCATGTTTGATTGTGAATACCATACGCTAACAAAAAGTATGATAATGTTATTAATTAACAAAACATTGATAATCATGTTTAGAATAATGTAGAAATAACCATAATATTCAAGAGGCTTAACCCTTAATTTGATTTCGTTAAGTATACTCAACACTCGAATCAAAAAAAAAAATATAGTAATATATTTTTTGTCGCGGTTTTTTTTTTGTTTTTATATAATTTGTAATTTAGTATTTTTGGTAGAAAAAAATATTTGAACCTGGTGGCAACACTAAATTTGACAGTACCAAGCAAAAATGGCGACCAGGCGAAACACCGTAGACAGAGAAACCTATGGACAAATTGACGCCTTCTTTCTCATTCGCACACGAAAAAGATAGATATATGCATACGTCTTGCATAGAAATGAGATAGAGCGGTGTGATTGTTTGTCCCTTTCTCCGTGCCGGTTTTTTGTTTAGCAAACTCTACAGTTTGCTAAACAACTATAACAGAGTAGCGATTTAAGGAGTTTACAAGTTGCTTTAAGTGAGAAAAAAGTGTTTTGTGAGCTTAAAATTGGTGAATCTTGTTCAGTTCAGTTCTTAGAACAATTAAATTTTTTATCTAAATGTGTTTAAAAGTCATAAAGATTATTGTATAACCTAAAAATTCGTTATCGTCCTTTCTCACTCGAGGCCACGCCGATCATTAGTCTATAGGTTTCTCTGTCTACGCGAAACACGCTGCGAACTGTGCAGGTAATTTTACATTTTTTTTTGTGTTAAGTGTCTAAAAATAATAATTATGACAATTGTTTATATTTCTATAATGTATATTCTAATGTTTAATCATCATTTTCAATTCTATACGCTATGAGATATAAACACAATAGGTATGTAAACATGAATGTTGAGTATCATTAACAAAGTTCGGTGGTGTGTAATTGAGTGTGATAAACGTATATTGAGTATACTTTACAAATTTGTATGGTGGGATATGCGATGGCAGTTTTGTTTGTTAAGTCTGCTTAACAATAATAAGGACTTTGGTGTTCTTATTTTATTTATAATATGCATAGCTTTTTTCTTTTTACGCAATACTTTAATTTCCACCATATAATATTCTTTTCCGAGCTATATTAACATGTATATTGTGTGCGATAAAATGCTTGCTTTGTTTTTTGCCTGCAAAATAAAATTCTTGTTTCAGAATTTGAGGTCAAAACGTATTTTGGCCCTTGTACCCCAAGAAAACGCTCAATCTGATATAAGTGGGACATCGAACTCTGAGAATGAGCTTGAAGACGAAGTCTACAACTTTCAAAGTCGAGCTTCTGAGTCATCTAAAGCACCATCAATTGACTTTACTTTAGAACGGCTCGATATAGATTTTTCCGAATACGGCTCCGACTGATCACACAGGATATGATGAGACTGACAATTATGATGATGATCACCAAGCAAATAACTTTTCACTGACATCCATAAGTTCTTTACCAACACTTTCTCCAATGTCAAACATACCTTCTATGACGCCATCATTTATATAATCAACCAAGTAAGTGACTCTCCCCAACAATCTCCATGTAATTCTACTTCAACACCTCTTCCAAATCGTTAAACTCGAAAAAGACGCCGTCAGCAAAACTCGATCTCGAAAAGGCCTTGTATTGTTACTAAAAATAAGAAAGTCAACCTCAAATTTCAATGGTCAAGCGGAAGTTTTCGATTTCGTGCCGAATTAAAACCCGATAAGTTTTGAAAGTCCTATATTTGATGGAAAAACAACATTAGATTATTTCAACGACTTTTTTTCAGAAGATATGTTCGACGAAATATGTCACTACACAAATATGTATTCCATTCAGAAAACAGGCCGATCAATAAATTTGTCACGTGCCGAATTGCGCAAATTTATAGCAATTAAAGTCATTACGGGTATCGTGTCCATGCCTTCATATCTGGATTATTGGGCTACTAACACCCGTTTCCCAATGGTTGCGGATGTAATGCCTCTAAAGCGTCATCAAATTATATGGAGATACCTACATTTTATAGATAATACAGATACTGACTCCGACCCATATTTTAAAATAAGTACCAGTAGTGGAAAAAATCCGTGAAAACTGCCTGAAAGTAGAAGAAGAGACTAGATTCAGTATAGATGAAATGGTGATTCCATATAAAGGCACCAAAGCTGGGAAAAAAAGACAGTATAACCCGCGCAAGCCACGAAAATGGGGCTTTAAAAATTTGGTGCGAGCAGGTGCATCAGGGATTATTTACGATTTTTTTCTTTATACTGGTAACGATAATTTTGAGGACTGTAACTTTACAAAGGAAGAAGAAGACTTAGGTTGGGGGGCCAAGGCTGTTTTAAGACTTTGTAAAAGCATAAAGAAAAAAACCTTGTGTCGTCTACTTTGACAACTTTTTTTTCTTTGGAGGAATACACCATGTATTAGCTCCAAAGAAGAAAAAGAGTTAGGAATTTCTACGGAATATTTAGTCTTGGTACAATGCGTACAAATCGCCTGAGAGATGCCGGAAAAAAAACTGAAACCAGACAAGGTTCTCAAAAATCAGGACAGAGGGGCTTTTAGTCAAACTGTTTGTAATAAAACCAAACTCTCTGTGGTCAAATGGAACGACAATAAATGTGTTGTACTGGCTTCAAGTTACGCAGACGCATATCCACTAACTAAGGTACGAAGATACTGCAAAATTAGGAAGCAGAGGATTGAGGTACAGTATCCTAATGTTGTTATGCATTATAACGCCCATATGGGCGGCGTTGACCTGTCAGATATGCTGATAGCTTTATATCGCACCGAAATGAAGACCAGGCGCTGATATCTATCGATTTTTTCGCAATTACTTGACATATGTATTAATAATGCTTGGTTGACTTACCGAAGGCATAATAAAAGAAAGGGAGAGACTAAATATAATATTTTGAAACAGCTTAGGCTAAGTATTTACAAGGTATTGCTAAAAAAGGGGACAACTGTAGACGCAGCTAATCTACAAGATCTTAATAAAATAAATAAAATAAAAAATCCTACGCATTCCAGACCAGTAGATGATGTTAGATTCGATAATATCGACCATTTCCCAGAACACGGAAAGGATTATGGTTGTTGTGCTTATTGCAAAAAAGGATTTACCACCGTTTTGTGCATGAAATGTAACGTCAGACTTTGCTTTGTTAAAGATCGCAATTGTCATTATAATTACCACCATAGGAAGCCTTAATACTCTTGTCAATTTGTCAAAATTTTTCGAATAAACATTATTTTTTGATTGAATTATGTTTGATCTTGCAGTACCCTTATTGAGATTTGTTAAGAATACTCAACGCTTATAACATTACTTTTTTTCTTGTACATCGAATTTTGTTGAATATACTTACTTAACGTCTGTTTTCCAGGAAACCCTACAGTAAATAATTTTATTTAGATTTTTCCCATACATTTCTGATGTCCAACAGCAAAATATATTCATCTTAGCTTATTGCCATAACTTAGCTTGGCTTGCCAAATTAAGGGTTAAACATAAAAAATATTTTTTTTATCAACAAAATAAAGCTGCATACAAAATTTATTTGTCTCCTATCAACTTACGGTACGAAAAAATTCAACACAATAAAATAATATAGCATTATGGTTTTAAAATTGTAGTTTACTTTGAAAGCAATAAATGCCGTGTGATAATGTATAAATATGTATAAATTATTGCAATAATACAATGCTAGTTGAAAAAATCTCATTCTAATTTGTGTCTCCAGTTTATTAGATAAACAACAAAAAGAGTTTATTAGATAAACACAAAAAGTTTTTTTTAATCATTAGTTATTATTTCTTAAATTGATACTATATTTCTTCTTTCTAAATTAATAATATATTTCAATTTCTTCTTAAATTTGGTTCTGTGGGAACGCGAATAGTGTCAAATGGGATAGCCCTTGTAATTAAAAAAAAAACAGTAACACAAAATTCTGTGATAAATGGTAATAATTACGGTACTGTTCTAATTGTAAACTGTAAACACATATTTGTTAAATTCGTTATATTTCTTTTATGAATAACCTACTTTATTAGTACCTACTGTTTTTTGTAAGCATATTATTTTGTTGAAGGCTTTAATTCTACCGTGTTGTGTTATTTTGATGTTTAGTTTAGCAAGCTATGCATAGTCTAAGATTCGTTTTTGATTATCTTAATTTCATGAAAATAAGTAATTGATAATATTTCAAAATGGATTTTACTCGAACCTATTTCCAAGTGAAGATTGACTCTTTATTGTGTTATCGTGTGTTATATCTTCCAGTGAGTTATTTACGCTTTTTTATGACCTTACCCATATAGGCTGTAACTTTACTTTACTTACTTTACTTTACACAAGACTTAATAACTTTTATACCTAGACTATTTTATTAAAAATTAACTGAACTTTTACCATGGTAGTTCGAAAATAATTTATAGTATGCAAATAGCACGTTCCTGGGAATAAGCTGCACTTACCTGCCTTATTTATCATCCATTATCCATCACAGCCTATAAAAATCCACTGCTGAACATTAGTCTCACCATAGATTACCTCATAGAGGGAATTTTGCCATAGTTAACACGCTTGGCGAGCGGATTGTCAACCCCAGTTTTTTATTATTATGATTTGTTGTTAGAAAGATGCTGCTGGTGGTGTCCATTATCTGTTTCAATTTCCCTCTGTCGCCTCTTACGATCCTCATGGGACTATATGGGGTAGTGAATATTCTTTCACCGCCACTACCTGCGTTTTGTTGAATTTTAATTCAAAATCTACAAAATTAAAATAATCTCTGAAGAGGTGAGTCTACCGATAAACCTAAACAATTTTCCCCAAGAATCAGATCGGAAAGTTGTTTTTTCGAGCATGGGCTGTTTTCCTGGAATTAAGTTTTGAACATAATGTTAATGTTGATCAAATATATAAAATAAAAATAAGTGTATACTTAATTAAGTATCTACCTATTTATATTTCATTAAATGTTTGGCTGGTGAAATAAAAAACGGGAACACGGAGTACATAATGGCTGCTTTATTTTTTATATAAATATTACTTTTAATAACTACAAAATAGAAACAGAAACAAAAAAAAACAAAAACATTAAATAAATAAATACACAGAATTAAAAAGAAACATTTTAACAGAATTACAATAAAAAACGTTTAATAATTAAGTACAATATAGAAAATTATTTTAAAACATTATAGTAAAACACTAATAAAATACTAAAAAAATCCTAAAATTAAGACAATAACATCCAAATGAAAATGGCGTACGTAATGAACGTAGATTATGAATAAATATCCATAGACTAACTCACTTTTTATTCCACTCGAGGATAGAAAATTTCATATTGACTATATAATGTCAAACTTCTTCATAGCAAAGTGGTCTCTAAATATAAGTTTTAATGGTTTAAAGTGCTCTGGGTGTGCGCGGTCGAATCCGACGGCTTGGCATTTGACGTAATATCGCCTTGGTCGGATTCGACCACTTGGGGTTTGAGAGGTTAACATCCGACTTCAATATGAAAGTAAACTTAATAACATAAGTAAGGAAACTTGTAGGGATCAGTAAAATGATAATGTTTTGTTTAAATTCCAATAAGTAACTGTAATTAATTTGTTTAAAGTTATCATTTTGATATGTTTTGCTGGTGAAATAAAATGACTGCTTTATTTTTCATAAGAGTATTACTTATTTTCATTTATTTATTTTTCATATAACTTATTGACCCTTAAACAGAACAATCTTATTTAATTGGTTCTTACAAGTTTCCTTACTTAAATTATTAAGTTTAAAGTTAATTCATATTTAAGCCGAATGTCAAAATAAACTTCTATAATATATTTCGTTATTAAATATCTGTGCCCACTTAAATATCTTGGTCCAAACTGTGGCATACCATACATGAAAACAAGTCAGTATTATCTTTCAATATAAGGAGTACAGCTTTTTTCAGTATAGGCTTCTCGATACCTTTAGTGATTTTATTATTTTCTCGAATAAACATTTCACATTTTAGACAAAGGTGAATTACATTTCGTGAAGGATATGGTAAATAGCCTTCGATCTTAAATGAAAAATCTTTTTAGTTTATAAATGAATTTGCACTACTGAATTGGCGGGAATATTGTACGGCATTGCAACACTCTTCACCAACAATTTTAACTTTTACTTTTCTTACCACGAAATCGGCTATGTACTCTACTACACGTTGTATTGTGATTGTGCTTCATTGTAAGGCAGATATAGAAAATCAAAATCGATGTCACTCTGCTGCTGTTATTTTATTATATATCAAAGATGTATTTATTTGCCGTTCCGTAGTCAACTTCGAATTGGATAAAATGGTTATATCTTCTAAATCACTGACCTCTATATATACAAGTACGCTGGACTGGCTGTACACCGTGACATGATGAGGAAATTTGATTTGCGCCATTTTGGCGCTAACGGCAGAAGTGCACGTCCATACACGTGTAAGTATCGATAAAAATTACATACCCTACCGATACCTAAATAAATAGAATGGACTCTACCCGTAACGTCCATTCTATTTATGTATCATATTAATATAATGCCATTATCATTCGTCATCATTAAAGCCCTTCACAAGTCCACTGCTGAACATAGGCCTCTCCCAAGGAATGTCACAAAGCACAGTCCTGAGTTACCTGCATCCATCAACTTCTGTATGTCTTACCAGGTTTTTGGTTAGTTTTTTGTAGTTTGTTAGTTTTGTGTACTTTACTATTTTTATAAATCTTTCTACCGCTTCCTTAACAATCATTTTTCGATAGTCCTTGTTAGTAAAATGTACATCCCTAGCTGAGGCACATAATTACAAATCAAAATTGGTCACGCGTTTTTGGGCTGTCAGGTTGTCTATATGCCAGTATATTCTAAGTCTATGCCCGTAACTCAGAACAATAACTAAAGCAGTTAATTTTAATCACAGACTATTAAGAGGATTCTAACAAAGATATTATAAAATACAATATCCTTGGATACTACATACACATATTTTAATTTATATCTTGTATAAATCACTTGGTATTACCTCATCTATAATATCTAAATCAGTTTCAACCTTTGAGTACTAAACTAAATGCCATACCCATCTGTCAAAGGTACGAGAGTCCGACACATCATCATCATCATCGTTACAGCCCTTCACAAGTCCACTGCTGAACATAGACCTCCCCCTAGTAATACCACAAAGCACGGTCCTGAGTCACCTGCATCCATCCAATTCCTGCATGTCTTATCAGGTCGTCACTCCATCTAGTGGGGGGTCGCCTTACACTACACCTCCATGGGTTATCGGTTCTTCGAGCAATATGACCGGTCAATTGCCATTTCAGCTTACTAATCCGTAGGGTGATGTCAGTCACTCTGGTTCTACTGCCGATATCCTCATTCCTAAGTTTACCCTCTTAAGATTTCCAGCTTCGGTAGTGCCACGTATTCTAGGGGGCTTGACATATCGCAATCCATAGGTTCTTGATCGAATACTTAATTGCTTTTGTCGGTGGATATTATGCAAGAGGAAGCTGCCAAAAACCGTGAATGTAAACGATGGCCAGAATTTGTAAATAAGAAATAAACTAAAGTAGGGCCACTACGAAGTTGAAGCACAAATTAAATCTTGAGACTCGAGAGAGAATTAAATGTCTAGACTCGCACTTACTAAAACCCCATGGTAAATTTACATGTTTTTTAGTTAGCTTTATTGCCAAATGCAAACCGATTAAACATTTAAACTTGTTTAATTACAAATTTTGTACATTTTATGGGATTTTGTTGTAAAAGAGTATACATTGCCCCATAAATGAATTACTAATTTTGTGGAGTCTAGTAACTAGTATTACAAGCTTATTTTTGTTCCTAGTGTTTAAAGTATGACCATCTTTATTAATATTAAAGCTATTCATGTTTTTATGTACATATATTACATTTTTATAAATGTATTGCAATGCCAAAGTTAATATATTTATTTCCTTAATTTTTCCTCTAAGCGACTCTTCACAATTTAAGTTACAAATTGCCCGTACGACTCTTTTGTAAAACAAATATGACTTCACTGTCAGTCGCATTACCCCATAGTAAAATTCCATAATACATTATGCTGTAAAAGTAACTAAAATAAACTAATCTAGCTGTCTCAACGCTGGTTAGACTTCTAATTTTTCTTAGAGCATATGCTGCAGAACTTTGATTTACCTTAGTAAACTTTATTAAACATTAGTACTTTTTGAGTTATGAATGCTAACAAGTTCTATGTGTCATTAGCTATGGTTTTGCAAAACGAACAACTAGATAGCAGCTCTTTCTATCGAAAAATATTAAATTTTACATAGTGCTATGTCGTTATTTATTACAAAAAGAAATAACAAAATTCTATGTTAAACATAGAACTATTTAATTTTGTTTTTATTTATTTTAAGGATAACAAGGTTTTATGTTAAACGATCATAAGGTCATCCCTTAAATACCAAAAAGTGATTTTGTGTAAAATCACGGGTAAAACGTATGAGTGGCAAATAATTATCGATTATTCGAGTGATGACTCAGTGGCGGATAAAGATTTCGTGCCTCCATCACCTCCTTGTCGTATATCCTCAAGTTCTTTGAGTTCCACAGATTCTGACTAATTTAGTAGGTGAGTCTAGTTCAATTTCATACCCAACATTTCATGTTCAAGAAGTTTTGAGAAGTGATAATTTTTATGAACTAAACTAGTTTTTTAATTTCCAAGTCACAATTTGAAGTGTGTTTTAAATTTTCACACAATGCAGAATCATACATTGTAGCTAATGTGAGACCCCAGAAAACCAGAAGGAATTCAAACACACTTTTTGACTACACCAAAATTGTTAAGAAGTCCTGTATCGTGCAAGACTAAAATGGATAACGTACCGTACCGATGGATGCCTACAGTAGACTAGGAGTACTATGAGGCAATATTCAAAAAATAGAATGTTACTTTGTAACTTTTTCAATATGATTTATTTTGGCTAAATATGCATACTTTTTATAATATTTCATGTATCATTTTTAATACTATTGTGAAATGATATTATGTTATCTTCAAGTATTAATTTTTTTAGTCTTTATGAATAATGAATAATTCATTAGACTAAAAAAAATAATACTTTCACATAAACTTTTTCTCATACTTATTTCAGAGAAACAAGGTCCTAAGTTCTGATTTTAATTAAATAATAAATATTTTTTCAATCACAAAGTTCTATGTTATTTTAAATTCTAAAATATTTTAAAACATAAACGTCGAAATCCAATTGTTTGTTTCTAGAAATCATTTTGTAGTCATAAATTAAGATAATATAACACTAGGTATACATTTTACTAAAGTCAAAAATTTAAAAGTCTAATTATCAAACATTACTAAAATTAACATAGAACCTGGTTAATAGTGAGTCAACGATATGTACAGTAAAATATATAATTAAGAAACTACACACCGGCATAAATATTGTGGGTATTGAATCGGAACGCAGCTTTATTTGTGCACTTCTATGAGAACAATATTTAAGTGCGCTTGCTACACATAGATGTACATTTTTTGGGAACCCAGTCTTCTCTATTTATTATTTATAACCAATTTTGTTTAACCTCAATATTTTTTTGTAAATCTGAAACATTATAAGAGTTTAATTTATATCACAAAAATATTTACTATAATGGCAAAAATAAAACATTAAAAATTAAATTACAAAGTTAAAAGAGGCTGCATCCAAAGATATGCCTTTACATGTTATAAGCATATTATCGATAAGGTGACATCGATAGTGTCAATCTCTACAAAAATTATGACTATTATGATTATTATAGACCTTATAGACCAGTAGCAGACTGTCTGACCTCCATGATGTTTTATATAAAAACATAATAATATATCTCTGTAACTTTCCCACCTTTGTGAATGACGAAGGCAACTTGTTGGTGGGTGAGACAAACATGATCGAAAATGCATTTACTCAACGTCAGTTACACACAACTTTTCTGATGGCAAATTATTACTAACATCTTATAACTGCCTTTTGGTTATATCTGCCGTTGTATTGGTTGGTAGAGCATATGTGTCTACCTCATGCGGGTGGTAGCTGGAGGGAGGATCTGAGGAGACTCTCAAGGCTGCGGCCGAAAGCCACACAACGTGGGACCCTATTACCTTGAGGTGAGTGGTAGACTCATGAGACGCTCTGCGGCTAGTAGCCGTGCTGATCATGCAATCGGTGGTGATACCATACACTTACATCACGTCTGCAGGAGCGGCGGTCTGGCAGGCGGTGGCGCTCACGGAGGGTTTACGGGCAGTGTGCTTATTTGCCTAAACCGTGTGACGTACATTCACTGTGGTTGGATTCGTTCGTATTTTGTATGGCGTTTACACGCATTGATATGCGCGACTTCGGTCGACGTTTGCGCTTTCGCACTACCAAGGGGCCAAGCCCTCTTTTACTGGTTCGCCAGTTATTTTGCTGTGGAAGGGAGCGTTCCCTTTCGGGAACTATACCGTATAGTTCCCGAATTAGCGTTCCCTTCGAGGGGAGTGCATCAAAATAGTTGGCGCTCACCGCGCATGGCGTGTGTGGGGCCGTGTGCCCCCCTACATTTTTTTAACAAAAATTTAGGAGAGCGAAGCCCTTTTATCGAGTATTTTATGTATAAATATACTGTGAGCCTTTCCCAAGCGGGAAGGGATAACTAATAATAAATTAATAATATAAACCTGATACAAGTGGAATAGGGACGTTTTATATTCTTAATCTTTCTCGAGCCCTGTCTTTCGTGGACGGGGTTCTAAGTGAACCCTACACACACACTACCAACAGCTTTCAATTGCTCTAGTGAATATTCATTCTTCCAAAAGACATCTAAAAGAACTAGAACTAGTCCAGTTTAATCCACAGAAGACACAAGTTTGCGCGTTTACCGCTAAAAAAAACCCCTTCGTCGTATCTCCTCAGTTTCAAAATTTGTTGCCTCAGCCAGTATCGGAATTCTCGGCGTCGACATATCGAGTGACGTGTAGTCTCGTAGTCACTTGGAAGAGAAGAACTTCCTTGTGGTTTCGACTAACACCAGAGATTTTTCGGGACCAATACGACTTAGGGACCTTCAAGAAAAGAGCCTACTCCTTTTTAAAAGGCCGGCAACGCATCTGCAATTCCCCTGGTATTGCAGTTGTTCATGGGCGGCGGTAATTACTTACCTTCAGGTAAGCCGTATGTTCATTGCCCCCACTCTAATAAAAAAAATCTATGGAAGACTTGCGTTTGGAGTGGCTTTTTTCCGTGCGGGATTCTCAACGCAGAGGCGGTCATAAGCTTAGGGCCGGCCAACATACATACGGAATGCCATTTCAGGATTCCGTTTCGAAATTCCGAAATGAATAATACTTGTTGTGTCCCGCATATATACGTGGTAAACCCACGTTGCTATATTAACTATGGTTGTAGCATAAATGGGTCGGCTCAACCGGGGAATGACCACGCTCTCACAGAATGCCAGCTTAAAATAGCAGCTTAATGCTGCTGTGTTTCGTATGGTGAGTGTAGAGAACCGGAGACCCATGAGAGGGTGACAAGTGACAACGCATCTGCATTTTGATTCTTAATCGAGGTTAAATATAGATGTCTATGGGCCACAGCATTCACTTACCATCAGGTGGACTGTGTGCTCGTCACCCTTATCCTATAAAAAAATAGAAGCAGCTCAGTTCAGAGGAATTGCAGAAGTTCTTTATCAGTTGGTCACACAATGTCATTTAATTAAGAAGATAGAAGATAAAAGTTTATCAGTTTCTAGAGTATAGTATTAATACACAAAACAATGCCTCCGTGGTTTGGTTTATTTATTTTTAATCTAATTAATATAAAATATAACTAATAGTAAAGAAACAAGTAAAATCCTTTACATTTCGAACAAATTAACTTCGCCGCTATGAAATCTGTCAAATATTACACTTCATCTTTAAATGGCGCCGCCCTAGAGGCAGAAAAAGTCGTGGATTTGTCATTTCCATAATAAGACTTAAGCAAAATAGACTTTGCGCGTATAAAATGAAATAATTTGTCAAAAGAGTTTGTAGACATCCGTTAGTACTTTAAAAAAATTCTGGATAGGCTCCTAATTTGGCTCTTTTTGCATGATGCTGGTTATCTTGTAATGTTAGGGTGTAAAGGGGATGCACCCAGCAACGGCGGCAATACGTTTTCGTCTTGCCTAGATACAGCAACAACGCACTCGCAATATCGTCATCCATATTCGCCGGCTGAATATCTGTACTCAATGGTTAACATCTCCCAACTGAGCCTTGTTATTCCGAACGGAAAAAAACTTTATTGCGGAGTACATTGACATAAATAATAATTATCTGCACTCATTAAATAAATATCAGAAGCTGCAATAACTTCTACGTCGTCCATATCGTTCCAATTCTCATCATCATCATCATTACGCCCTTCACAAGTCCACTGCTGAACATAGGCCTCCCCCAAGATATGCCACAAAGCACGGTTCTGAGCCACCTGCATCCATCGACTTCCTGCATGTCTTACCAGGTCGTCACTCCATCTAGTGGGGGGTCGCCCTACACCTCGCCTACCGGTACGAGGCTGCCACTCGAGAACCTTTTTTCCCCAACGGTGTCGGTTCTTCGAGCTATATGGCCGGCCCATTGCCACTTCAGCTTACTAATCCGTTGGGCTATGACCGTCACTCTGGTTCTACTGCGCAAATCCTTATTTCTCAGTTTATCACGCAGAGAAACTCCGAGCATAGCCCTCTCCATAGCTCGGTGAGCGACATTGAGCGTCCTCATACGGCCAGCAGTGAAGGACCACGTCTCGGTTCCGTAGGTCATCACTGGCAACACGCACTGGTTGTACAACTTAGTTTTCAGGTTTTGAGGTATACGTGACGAGATGTGTCGTAATTTACCAAACGCTGCCCAGCCGAGTTGAATCCGTCGATTGACCTCACGTCGAAGTTGAACTTACCTAGTCGGACTATTTGTCCCAGGTAAACGTACTCGTCAACAACTTCCAGCTTAGTGCTCCCAACAACTACCGGCATAGGTGTGACATGGGCATTAAACATGATCTTTGTTTTGTCCATGTTCATCTTAAGACCTATTCGTTGGGAGACACCATTGAGGTAATTGAGCATAGTGCTTAGGTCCTCCAGCGATTCTGCCATAAGGACTATATCGTCGGCAAATCGAAGGTGAGTGATGTACTCGCCATTGATGTTAATACCGTATCCTTTCCAGTCCAGTAGCTTGAAAACGTCTTCCAACGCAGCGGTGAAGAGTTTCGGGGATATAACGTCACCCTGTCTTACACCTCTCTGCAGTTGGATAGGTTTCGTACTCTGGTTCTGTACTCGGGTAGCCATCGTAGCCCTACTATACAAACACTTCAGCACATCGATATACCGACAGTCACCTTGGCTCCGCTGAAGGGACTGTAGCACCGCCCAAATTTCGACGGAATCAAAGGCTTTCTCATAATCCACATACGCCAGGCAAAGTGGCAGATTGTACTCTTCGGACTTCTGTGCAATTTGCCGAAGGGTATGTATGTGGTCTATGGTACTAAAGCCTTTTCGAAAACCGGCTCGTTCGGGAGGCTGGAAGTCGTCGAGTTTGCGTGCGAGAAGATTCGTAATGACTCTCGAAAACAGCACGTAGACGCGGCTCAGAAGGAATCGGTCTGTAGTTCTTCAAGAGGGCGTTGTCACCTTTCTTGAAGAACAAGACCACCGTACTTCTGCTCCAAGCCTCCGGAGTAGTGCCACCATGGAGGACGGAATTAAAGAGCCTCTGAAGGACTTCAAGTACCGGTTTTCCACCCGCTTTCAGAAGCTCCGCTGTAATTCAATCATCACCCGGGGATTTGCCGTTTTTAAGGTGCTGGAGAGCCATTCTAATCTCGCTCAGACTGACGTCCGGGATATCATCAGAATAGTGTCGGATAAGACTTGCTCTTGGATCGTTACTCACACTTGCGTGTGGCTCCAACGATGATGTGTTTAGCTGCCTATAGAACCTCTCAATCTCACTCAGAATCTCAGGTGTCCCGGAAACGATGCTGTCACACTCAGTCTTCAGCTTTGACAGTTGGCTCTTACTGGCAGACAGATCTCTGGCAAAGACTTTGGAGCCCTGGTTCCGCTCAATCGCTTCTTCAATACGAGCAGTATTAAATTTGCGTAAGCCTCGCCGCATGCATTTGGAGATCTGTCTGTTCAGTTGCCTGTATGCTGTCAAATCTGTTGACGATTACAGCCTCATCTCCCGTCTAACAGCCATGAGATTAATAGTGTGATCGGAGTTTTTGTGTTCTTCTGCGGCCGGTCTTGCAGAACTTAGCTCCGATCGCATGGACAGTTTCCACGAGCTTGTCATTCATATCGTCCACTGCATTGCAATCTTCTAGGCACTGAAAGCGGTTTACGTAACTCGAGCTGAAAGGTTTCGGGATTCTGGATTAGATCACGAGGGGGACGGAGCGTTGACTTCATTAGACAAGACCTCTCTAACTTAACGTTTAGGTTCAGTGTGCCTCTAACCATTCGGTGATCGCTGCCAGTAGCGATCACTGAGACATCACTGAACAGTTGGCTTCTGGTCGTCGTAATGAAGTCAATCTCATTTTTTGTCGAACCATCGGGGCTCGACCAGGTCCAATTCCTGTGGGGCCGCTTCTGGAAGAAAGAGTTCATCATAAAGAGTCCCTCTTTCTCTATAAAGTCGGCCAGCTGCTGGCACCTACGGTTCCGTTGCCCTACTCCAAATTTCCGTAACTTCAGCTCACCACTTTCTCTTGTGCCTAGTTTTGCGTTGAAGTCACCCATCAACACCGTGTAGTGGTTTTTGGAGGAATGCATGACTCTAAAAATATCCTCATACATTTCCTCCACCTCCTCATCGGAATGTGCCGAGGTTGGGGCGTAAACCTGTATGACCTTCAGCGAATACCGTTTGGTGATTCTGAGTATCAGGTACGCGGCCCTCGTCGACACACTCCCAATCTTTAAAACGTTGTTAACGAGAGACTTGTGGACGATAAATCCGACACCTCCTTGGGACCCGATGGTCGCCCCCCCGGTGATAGAACAAGTTGCCGGACTCGAGGATTACCGTGACCTCCCCCTTTCTTCGAACCTCGGATAATCCAATATGCCAGCGCAACTTGTCTACCTCTTCTTCCAACTCCAGTATCTTCTCTTCAGTCCTCAGGGTGGGTGCGTTATAAGTTGCCAGGTCGAGTCGTCGTAGGTGGCAACCGAACCTCCACCGAAGATTCTTAGCACCCCTGCCCCGCCGTTACCATGGTCGCCACCGTAGCCAGGAATAGCGGGGCCGCCGGGGACTGGGGGCCGTTTGTTTGCGTGCACTTGCCATAGTTGCCACGTTTGGCGAGCGGGTTGGCAACCGCAGTTTTTTATTATATTATTGTTGTTATTAGGAAGATGCTGCTGCCCATCTCCTGTCTGTCTCTCTCTGTCGCCTCTTACGACACCCACGGGATGATATGGAGTAGTGGATATTCTCAACCGCCACTACACGGCATTTTTCAATGACACGGCACGGCAAAGTCTCAATGACAACTAATTACGGCCAACATGTGGATAGCTCCACAAAAGTTCGTGAAAATTGGCCTTGACATTGGTCTCTTAGGAACCTGATCAACGTGTAGGCGAAAGTACTCTGTGCTACACCACAGAGTACTTTCGCCTACACTTTAGCACTCGCATTGTACCAATTTGCCTACGCTCGCGTTAGCTGAAACTTGACCAACATGTATTGCCGGGATTAGCTGTGGCACCATATAATCTGGGGAGGAATTCACCCGTAAGGGTGGCGAAATTCGGGACAAAGTTTTTAATTTAACTATTGAGACTTGATATTCTTTAGTCCATCCACACAAAGAGCTGAAAAAATTAATAAATGGTAAACATAGACATCAAGGAATTAAAAAATAAACTTTCTGAAGTTGGAGCTTTAAATTCTTCTAAACACTGTGTCTTAGCAGCAACATGTTTATCAGTAAACTTTAATGGGCTGTAATGAATGAAAGAATTATAACCTATTATGCTGTGAGGAATTCCATTTAGTCCACTCAAAAGGATAAAAAAATATTAAAGTAAGTAAAAGCAGACTTCAAAGAACTAAAAACAGATTCTCAAATCGGAGCCTTAAATTCTTCTGAACACTTTGTCTTAGTGACTATGCTTAGCAGTGAAGTTTAATAGGCTATAACGAATTAATCAATTATTTTTATATTATAATAATTATATTTATTATTATAGGTTTGTCGTAAAGAACTTCTCTCGTCTTTAATAAAAACGAAAGTCTTTATAAAATAACAACTTTATTCCTAATTCATAATAATTATTTATACATACTAGCAAAGCAACAGGTAACTATTTCTGTATTATTCTATGTAAATTACTTAGAAAATATGGTATTTTGTATTCAGTAAAATAATAAAAGTCTACTCATTTTTCTCCTTTGTTTTTAATTGTTCAAATTCTTTAAATATTTTCTCACTCAACTTTTCTCCTTCATCGTCTATTTGTTCAACGGCTAAAACTTCAGGTATATAAAATTGCATCATGTTTTGTACCTGTAATGTGATATATACGAGTATATAAAAAATATTTACAAGCTGCAAACATGCTACTGTGTACATTTTAAATAACTGATCACAAAGGGCAAATTCAATGTCTTTTGGCATTACACATTCGTTGGCTAACCTCTAGTTGCATTCATGAACCACAAGCCTACAAAGGACATCTGGACTAGTGACGCTCACCCCGTATTTCCTAGACACAAAAAACATTTACTCTGCACATAACGGCCACCATTCAAAATTCGAGCCACTTATTTAGCAATATGTGCAGTTCGATGGTTTAAGTCAGTTAGTAGGTCTGCTAAGCAACTACACTTTTAGTGACATTACAATGTGATCATCATTATCATTACAGCCCTTCACAAGTTCACTGCTGAACATAGGCCACCCCCAAGTAGTGCCACAAAGCACAGTCCTGAGCCACCTGCATCCATCGACTTCCTGCATGTCTTACCAGGTCGTCACTCCATCCAGTGGGGGTTCGCCCTACACTACGCCTACCGGTACGAGGCTGCCACTCGAGAACCTTTCTTCCCCATCGGTTATCGGTTCTTCTAGCTATATAGCCGGCCCATTGCCACTTCAGCTTACTAATCCGTTGGGCTATGTCGGTCACTCTGGTACAATGTGAAAGGGGAATATAATTTTTTTTATTTAAATGTTAACACTTTCTGCGTATATACTGTGGTGCAACCAGCCGACTAACTAGCAAGGCCCTGATGACCGACCATTGTTAGAAAATGTCTTTTTCTTAAAAAAATTTGTGAGTCACTAGGATTTCCTGCTGTATTTTCGTGGACGTTTTTACATACATAAAAGCATAACAACAAACATCTAATCTTGGAATATAAAAAAATAAATAAAATTTAAGTTAAACTTACTCCATTTTTTAATGTTACTATGGAACTGGGACATGATGAACAAGAACCTTGCATTTTGAGCCTCAACACTCCATCTTTGAAATCCACAAAGAGGACATCACCTCCATCTTCTTGCACAGTTGGTCTGATGCGAGTGTCGAGGAGTTCTTTAATCATTTGAACTATTTCATCATCATCGTCATTTATTTCTATAACAGATAAGAAATTTATTTTAGATAAACAGCTAGTTTGCTCAAAATTACTTGTTGTTAGTTGCTATACTCAACCAAATCTAAGAAATACCTTTTGATGTTTCACATGATTCATTCCACAATAACTTTGTACAAGCACACTCACACAATTTAAAATAAACTTTCACAAAAATCCTATTAATTATGAAGTTATCTATATTTCATTACAATGTGCATAGTTCTTTATCCCTAATTTAAATATGAACCTTCCAAAGAAAGTAACATATAAAAAAAATTACAAGAATCAATGTTTATGCTTGATGTTCTTTCAATGATATGTCATTATGAACCATATCTTAGTGTTTGCTTGTGCTTATGCGAATAACTGGTAAAATATCCAAATAATCAAACATTTACATCCTTTTAATTTATTATTTGTTTATTTAAATATTTATTTCTAAAGTCACACATATTATATGAATCAGGAATTAAGAAGTCTAATTTTATTATAATTTTTGTGAATCCCACTGTGGTGAAGTTATGAATAAGTTTAGAAGACGCCAGATTCTACAACGGTATGATAGTCATTAAGAACCATTTGAAAAGGAATTGGCTTCCGATACAAAATTGACAAATGCGAAATAATTATTTAGGGACATGAATGCAAAGAATAATGTTTATACGAGAAATTAAAAATATAACCAATACAACATAATATTAATTAATGAAACATGACTAAACGCCAACCACACTGTGCTGCAGACATGGACGGACAAATGACACATGCCCATGCAAAGTGCAAAGGTAGGCCTCATGATTTGCTATCTGGGATCCGCCCCGAAAGGGAGTTTCCTGTGAACCCTCCTACTCCCACCACCGTACGGGAGTACCGGATGTCTATAGTATCCTTATTTTGAGTTGTTGTAATAAAAATGTGCCTCCTTATTTCGTCTTTTATTTTCCTCCGTCAATTCTTTGACATCACCGGGTTAGTGGATTCTCTGGCGTCACCACTAGCCAGTTAAAAAAATAAAATTTTATGTTATAAATTATATTAATTAATATAGTTATCAAAATAAAAAAAAACAAACATACGAGTGTCTCCAGAGGGTTTAGCATCTGTAACAATAGGAAGACCACTAGCAAAAAAGTCCATTATAGTAGCAAAAATTTCTGGTTTAAGTAATTTCCACTCAACATCATCTTCTTGTTTAGTAACTGTGATAAAATCAGGACCAAAAAACACTGCTTTCACACCTTCTATGCGAAAAATCATTTTAGCTGGAAAAAAAATTGTATCTTTATCATCTTTAGAAAACATAAAATTAAATTATACAAAATAGATGGATTCAAAGTATATTGTAAAATTATAGAATTTGTTAGGATAGGCAATGCAATGCAATTGCAAATATTTTTTAAATCATGTTATATTACATTTCATAATCTAATAATATAGCATTATGTTACAGTCACAGTTGTTATTCAATTGGGAGAATTCAAAAAGCAGACCAGGTTTAAATTGAAAATTGTAAAAGAAGAAGATAGGCTTCAGATGGGATGGCAAACCTATTGCCTACACAAACCCAATATCATATTGGTCGCCTTCTACGACTTGCTAGGCAAGTAACACAGTTGGCACATTGTATAGTGACATGGGACTAATAACTCCAAGACCAACATGGGATGATTATTAAAGTTTAACATTCTATTATTTTACATCACAATGTGACCTCCTGACACAATCTTCTTGGACTTATAGCAGTCAATGCACACAGTTGTTTATGATTTCATTTTCCTATTTGTGCATAAGCTTTTTCTCTTTACTATTATCCAATATTATACTAAATTAGACAAATGGCATATACATACACAAATATTCACACATAAATTTCCAACTCTCACAATGTCTTGATACTGTTTATCTTGTATATGAACATAAACATACATAAACACTCACGCCTGTCACCCAGAGGGGTAGGCAGAGACTACAGACTTCCATTTGGCACGATCCTGACACACCTCTCTCGCCTCCTTCACATCCATACACCTACGCATGCATGCTCGTCGGTTAAGGGTACTCCTAATTTGGCCCGTTTTCAATAAATCGCCAATTTGGTCGACAAATTTTCGCCTAGGACGTCCCTTTCCGACTCTGCCATTCACTTCTGCAACATAAATTTTCTTTGTCACTCTTTCCTCATCCATTCTTTCCACATGACCAAACCACCGAAGCATTCCTTTCTTAATCCTGGTCACCGCATCATCTTGCAAACCACACTCTTCTCTTATCACACAATTTTTCACCCTGTCATTCAGATTCAGCCCTAACATACTCCTTAACGACCGCATTTCTACTGCATTTATTCTACTCTCGTGCTTCTTCTGCCATACCCAACTTTCACTACCATACGTTAAAGTAGGGACCAACACAGCATTGTGAATTGCCATACGTGCCTTTTTTGACACATTTTGACTCTTCACAATAGAGTGCAGGGCTCCATTTACTCTGTTTCCTGCGTTCACTCGTCGTTCTATATCCTTATCATATCTCCCATCCCTGCTAAATACGCAACCCAAATATACAAACTCATCTACTTGCTCGATCAACTCCCCTTCTATTCTTATTTCACATATCGTTTTACTTTCATCTCTTTCAAAAACCATAATTTTTGTCTTACTTGCGTTCACTTTCATACCCCTTTCTTTTAATGGTCTGTTCATTAATGTAACCATCATTTGCAACTCAGCCGCCGACGACGCAAGAATAACTTGATCATCGGCGTACAAAAGGCATTTGATGGTTAACTCACCCATTCTTAATCCGCATTCTTCAATTTTCAAATTTTGCAAACAACTGTCCATAAATAGGTTGAACAACCACGGGGAAGCCACACAGCCCTGTCTGACACCTTTATGGATGCCAAACCAGTCCGAGTAGACCCCGTTGAACCTAACACAAGCACTAGAGTCCCTATAAAGAGATTCCAATGCCTGTATCAAGCCAGCGCTCAACCCAAATGAGTTCAGTGTTTGCCATAGCACATTCCTATCCACTCTGTCATAGGCCTTCTCCAAGTCCATGAACGCACAAAAAACCTTTTGGTTTTTGGCCAAAAACTTGTATATGAAATGAGGAACATATGAATATTACAGGGGATACACAGTATTAAGAGATTAGTTATTTTCGCCTTTCAATTAAAGTTGGTTGATGTGTGGTCAGTGGTGGGATTTTATGTTGGAAGCAGTGTGGTGATGGCGTAAGAATATTCGCCACCACATTTCTGCACAACTTTGATTTTGTAGGAGGCGATTATGGGAACTGCTAGAACAATCCCATGGCTTCCAATAACTTGACATCTGGAACTTATTTTAAAATATGACTTCAAATGAAGCCAGGTGTCAAGTAATTATCAGTCAAGCATGTGAGTTAGTGAAAAGTATTATAGATATGTGTATGGAAGAGAATTTTTTTTTAAATTTATTACTAAACTTAAGCATGTTGGTATATGTTAAATTGCGGTTGCATAAATTATCTTTCATTTCTTTTTCTTTTTTGATTATGAACATATTTTTCTCAAATTTGTTTAACTTTTATAACACAATACATGCTGTGATTGCCTATAATTATAAGTTAACAGTTAATCATCTAATATTTATAACACTGTAATGTAACCAAGCATTCATTGCTGTTTCTTATGTTGGAATCCAAATAAATAAAAAATAAAAAGAAGCAAAATCATTAATATAAATTAACTCAGGAACAAGTTATAGACAGAGTTGCATAATATTATAAATATAAATAAATGATGGTTATTAATTATTAGAGAAAATGAAAGCAGGTGTTAATGTATATAGAATTATAAAATGATTACATTTTGATTTACAGAAATTATTCTTACAATAGAATAGAATAGAGTAAAATCATTTTTATTCAATATAAATTACAAGAAACTAATAGAGTCATTTTTTTCCACTGCTTTAGTAAAAACCTCTGTCGTGGGAAGAACTAGCAGGAAACCCAGCGCAACTTTTTTAAATAAAATCAATTTACAGTAAATTATTTTATACAATTCGTATGAACACATTAGAAACAGCACGGTGGCGATCACCGCATTCCCAAGAATTATTATCAATCATATGGTAGTATAAAAACCCTTACTAAAAAAATTTGCTTTATAAAAATTTTAAACTTTTGATAGACAATATTTTCTGGGACTTTCTTGTAAGTGTATACATTGTCCCATAAAGCAATTATTGACTCTTTGGAGTCGAGTAATAACTAACTTGTGCTTGTTCCTACTATTTAGATAATGTATATCACTATTTTTTCAACCCATTTTTGTTTTTGTGTACATACATTAACTTTTCGTAAATATATTGAGGCCAAAGTAAATATATTTAATACTTTAAAAAAAATCTAAAGGATTCCTTCATACCTAGGTTATTTGTTAATTTGTAGATAATTGCTCATATGGCTCTCTTCTGCAAAGCAAAGATAGTTTCAATGTCAGTCATATTCAGCAAGATTCCATATGACATTATGCTATGGAAATAACTAAAATAAACTAATTTAGCTATTCCAATACATATAAGGCTTCTAACCTTTTTTACAGCATATATTGCAGAACTAAGTCTGTTAGCTGGTTTAGATATATGTGGGCCCCATTGAAGCTTAGAGTCAACTGTTCTTCTGAGAAAAACAGTGGATTCAACAAGACTGCGCTCTTCTTCATGTAAGAGCACACTGGTATTTACCTGTTTAACACTGGTGATTTAACACTTTAACACTGGTGTTTTAAATTTAATACATTTCGTTTTATTACTGTTTAAAAGCAAATTATTAATGTTAAACTAGTTCTAACATAGCATAAAGAGATAATCCACCATTTTTGCAACAACATAAACTTTTTTCACATACATAACAAATTACCTTTAAAAAGCACTGTAGTCAATACCCCGGTTGCTTAATATTATACAAATTCCTTGATCCAAAATGTTTTCAATGAGTTACTCTCAAACCCCAAGTGGCCGGATTTGACCAAGGCGATATTCTATCATATTCCAAGCAGTGGGATTCAACCGCACACACCCACAGCACTTTTAACCACTAAAACTTATATTTAGAGACTACTTTTCCATGAAGAAGTTAAGCATTTCAGAATCAATATGAAATTTTCTATTCTCTAGTGCAATAAAAAGTGAATTAGCCTATGAATATTTTTTTATAATCTACGTTATTACGTATGCCATTTTCATTTGGATGTTGTTGTGTTGATTTTAAGATTTTTCTAGTGTTTTATTAGAGTTTTACTATAGTGTTTTATTAAAAAATTGTTAGAAGTTTTTGTGTGAATATAATTTATCCTATTAAGTAAATAATATCATAGTGATTTTCACACTGCCGATATCCACTTGGTATGTACCTGTTTTTTGTTATCAAAATACAACAGTCTTTTTGTAATGAAGTAAAACCTGACTTTTGTTTAGACCACAGGATAGAGAATTTTGTATAGATTTTATAATGACAAACTTTTTTATAGAAAAGTAGTCTCTAAATATAAGTTTTAACGGTTTTAAGTGCTGTGGGTGGGTGCGGTCGCATGCAACCACTCAGGACTTGACGGACACATACAACTGCATGGAATTTTTATGTGAATTGAAGGGCTAAGGGTATCAAAAAGAATAATCTTTCTAATTATTTTGTAATGGCAGCTGTTTTATAATCTATTTTAACATTTTGAAAGTTAAAATAGATTATAAAACAGCTCATCACAGTTGAAAGTATTTGTACTACTTATAGGGAGAAATATAATTAATTGTTACCTAGAGGGCTGCACTGTGCTGATCCTATATTTGGAAAATCAAGAGTTTGACCAGGTTCAAGAACTTTTGTACCAGGCAGAAATTTTAAACAATTTGGATTTGGTGTATCTTGGGTCTGTATGAACATTGATCGGCATGGACACAAGTTAAATATTGTTAACTCCTTTCGATTCCTGGGTACAAGAGTATATTGGGATAATCCGCTAAATTGTTTTTCCTGATTCCACCTGTGTATGAAATTTCATCATGTAAATTATGGTAAAAGGCACTTAAATACTCATTATATTGAATAGTTTTTAATTTAATGAATCACTATTTATAATATTCACTTTCATACCTGTAAACTCTTTCAGGAGATAGATAACATGGGTATCTTATCCGAACATTTTTTAATGAACTTCTAAACATTGTTTTTGTTTTAAGTCGAAAGGCTCTTTTCCTTCTCTTTATTTCTATTTTCCTTAAATATTTACTACACTCTTTGATTTCTATTTTACGATTTGCGCAGAACCAAAATAAAAATATTAATGACAAATTGTCAATTGTCATGTGCAAATGTCAAAGCGTAAAAGCAAATGTCTTTTTTATTAAGCTTTTTGGCTTGGATGCACGGCTTAAAGAATAAAAGAGCAAAGGCTTAAAGGACATGGCTTAAAGAACAATCTTTAAGCCATGTCTTAATTCTGGATTTTTTTCTTCACAATATGCTGATTCGTAACATTGCGAAGTTTTTGGGAGGTTTTGACGACAGCCCAAGGCTCTTTTTTATTTCTATTTTCCTTATATATTTACTTACTTATCTTCAAAAAGAGATTTAATTGTTAATTAGTTTCAAAAAAATAATGTTTTGTGAAAATAACATATTTCAATGTTATATAATATGTGATAATATATTTATAAGTTTGTTTGCCTGAAGTGATGACACGAAATAACGATGTATTGTTTATGGCTGAATACATCAAGAATTTTATTGTATTGTTACGAGCTTGAGGTTCGTGACAATAAAAATTGCCGATAGAATTACCAAAATTAACACTATAATTCACTTTACACTAATTAAAACTTAAAAGACACTAATAATTAATCACACTGATTCACTTTATTTCGCTCTGAAGCTTCGCTTGTCTCGCCAAATTCAATACTGCTTCGATCGTTTTTTTTTGCGCCCGAAGTAATTATGGGCAACCCTCCGGAAAGCGGGGGAGGGAGGCGGTGAATGCTCATAGCATACCACGCAGCCGGCTGCGTGGTTATGTGGAGACTTTTACCCCGGTAATATTATCTATACAGTATTCCAACTTCATACAAACGGACGAAGCGAGAGCTATGCCTACGCGCCTCGATCTCGGCATGCAGACAGTGGAGAATGTGCCGCAGTGATTATTTTGTGAAATATATAAAAAAATGGAGAAAATAAATAATAGAATAGAAATAAAGAAATAATAAATCTGAACTTCATTTAAAAACAAACATATAAATTGTAAAGTAGCTGCAGGTATCTGTAACCAATTAAAAGATATTCTTTTTCTCCACGTTGTCCATGTTTCCCAAAACAATTTTTAATTTATATTATTTTTAGCTTTATATTAGAAAGCGGATTTTTTATATATAAAAATCTAATAATAAAGCATTTCGTAAGTCTCAGCCGAGGTGCAAATATTATTCAAACATAAACATGGTTTTTTAATTAAAACTACCAATCAAAAAACGACACGCATTTTTATTGAACACCTCCTATTTAATTTACAAAGTACCTATTTTATTTGTTTGTATAAAAAGTATATTTACAATCATAAAACTAAATGGAAACACAAACTAGGCAAATGTAAAAATGCTGGAGGCAGGCAGCCTTATCACATGTTTACAGCTGTAGGCATTAATTTGAAAGATACGGCCGAGTTACAATACTATATAGATAATATTACCGTGCTTTTACCCACTAAACACCGCCTTTATGGATTGGCTTACCGATCTGACGAGAGATCTCTAAGCCGTATACGAATGCGACCCTCCTTGCCAGAAAGGAGGGCGCAAGCTTCGATCGTGGCATGCAGCGGGTTTAAATACACTTTTTTCACCGAAACATCCAGAATATTCGAGTAAATACGCGCGTAAACCGACCAGGCGCCGAAAGTTCGAATGTGAGGGCTTCTAGAAAGCTTAGTTCTTCAATTCGATACTAGATAGCGCTGTTGGTTAAAAGAATAGTCATGTCATTTTCTGGAAAGATATCCTCGCTCTGTTACCCGACACTAGATGGAGCTAGTGCCAGACGTCAACTTAGGCGAGCAACACTGCCCCCTCCTAAGTGCTAGTGCCATCTAGTGTCTGGTAACAGAGCGAGGAGAGCTTTCCAGAAAATGACATGACTAATCTTTCAACCAACAGCGCCATCTAGTATCGTTATAATTATTTTACTTAAATAATTCTTTTACTTAATCGTCTTATAACATTATCAGATATATGAAACTATCATTATAGACATCTGAGACAAAGAAGCAGTATTATTCAAAAGCACCATATCTTCTTCACAATCTGTTTTTTCATTTTGGATAGATTCCTTACCTTCCTGCTAACAGCTCGTTGAAAATTTTATTATAATTTGATACATTATTAATTCTATCAATTGTTGACATGGAGCTGGTAGATAATACTGCAATTTTTTCTAGTGGCAAGTAATTGCCACTTTCACTTAATTTTATTTCAGTATGACATAAGAACCTTTTGTAGGCTGCCGTAAAGTTTTTAACTGTGAGATTATTGTTAAAGCCTCCTTTTGATCGGATAGCGCTGAAAAAAGTATCCAAATGGTCTTGAGACATCTTATAAGTAAGTGAAAATTTCAAACCATCTTGTTTTTCAACCAAATTTACATATATCCATTTCAGCGTAATAACATTATTTTAAAAAAAAAACCAAAAATCCATAGCTGTCTCTGCGTATTTTTGAGAAATTTCCCATACGGACGTTTGAGTGTTTGAAAGTACTCATATACTTCGTCAAACTTATTAAATATGTCCTTTTATTGTTTGGGTAAAGACGCTTTTTAAACCAACATTGTTTAAATTTCTAGAATTAAATATGTCAAATATGTCATTAACACATTGCAGGAATTGCAGTGTTGCATCAGTGTCGTGAAATTCAGGTATGAAGAGATCTTTTTCACAAACAGCAATTGCTATTCCTACCGATCTACATAACTGTGCAGCTAGTCGAACTTTCATTTTTTGATTTTTATAATTTATGTGTCGTGCTGATAATTTATTGGCAAGATGTAGACGTTTTTTTTCTGCAATTCCTGCAACTGTTCTAAAAGTCTAAATTCAATTCTGTGCCCAATGTTGTCACAAAAGAAACAATTCCTGATCAGCTTAATCAGATGACACGGATCAAACAAAATCATGTATTTCTTGTTATTATAAAAAATGATTTATAAGGTGGTGTTAGAATACTCGCACCAAGTATTTGCACTATGTTCAAGTTCGAAAGTAATTGCAACTATATGACAGTATTTTTTATTATGTGCGAGCAGCTATGCAGGGCTAGGTAAAGAGACCAGTATCACTGCGACCTAGAAGATCTATTGTGATTGCTGCTATAATTCACTGCTAAGCCCTATGTCTTCAATGAATCGAAGGAGTTGCTTAGCAGTGAGCAATTTCACTTCTTCTGGGCGGAGTAGATAGTGTCCCAGATGAGTGTTACGTTTGCGCATTAAGGGTCCGCAAACGGTTAGGATGTGTAGAGGCATTTCTTCCGTTACGGAACAGAACCGACACATCCTTGAGTTGCTTATTCCCAGGATGGACATGTGCTTTTTAAGACAACAGTGTCCAGTTAGGGCTCTTGCCAGAATGCGCAATTTATTTTTAGTTAATCCCAGGGCTTCTGAAGCGAATTTACGATCAAAAGCCCGGATTAAGGTTTTAGAATGTTTTAAGCCTGGTGTGTCAGACCAGATCTTAAGTGATTTATTGTGATAAAGAGTTTCAAGGGTCAATCGGGCTAGGCTTCTTGAGATTCCACAAAATGGCTCGGGTTCAAATTGTGTGCACTTTGAGTCCTCCCGTGCAAGTTTGTCGGCAAATTCGTTGCCTACAATACCCTTGAGACCCGGAACCCATCTTAAAACGACCCTGTATATACAAACCAGGGCGTTTAAACGGTTCACGCAGTCTCCAACTAGCTTTGAGTTCACTAAGTTTGATCTCAGCGCTAGCAGTGCTGCCTGACTATCAGAGTTTATGTAAATTTTATGGTTGACGTAGTGTTTTTGCAGATTGATTTCCGCACACCGAAGTATGGCGAAAATTTCTGCCTGGAAGATAGAGGTAGCGTGACAAACGAGCACACAGTCCACTTGATGGTAAGTGGTTGCTGCGGCCCATAGACATCTACATCTATCTTCCATTACAAATCAAAATGCAGATGCGTTGTCACCCGTGAGGACTGAGATGGAATGCCTCATTTCCAGTAAAAAGGGTCTCCGGTTCTCTACACTCACCATACGAAATACAGCAGCATTAAGCTACTATTTCACGCTGGTATTCTGTGAGAGCGTGGTCCTTGCCCGGTCGAGCCGACCCATTCGTGCTACAACTATACTACTAATATAATTGCAGCATGGCTCTACCACGTAAAAAACGGGCGTTCCCCGTAAATTCCAAAGCCTACGTCGAGGCTCATTTTAGACCCATCGGTAAACCATATGAGGCTACCGACCTCACAGATAACCTGACCATTCAGCCAGTCTTCTCTGGAGGGTAATTCCACTATATACTTTTTATCAAAAGTGTATAGTGGACGCATGATATCTGAGATCATGCATAAGACCGGTGATTCCTTAAATGAGTCGAGCATGAATCTCAATCTGTAGGAGAGCAAGCTCAGACCGCCCTGGGCGTTATTCCTATATAAACTAGCCCTCACCTCCTTGTCTAGATAGAGATCAAGGGGCGTTAGACATAGAAGTGCATTAAGAGCCGCTCAAGGCGATGATCGCATAGCTCCAGTTGCCATTAGGCAGGCAGTCCTTTGTAGACTATTTAGTCTGTCCGCAGTCGTCTTTTGGTTGGCCTTGTTACACCAGTCAATAGAGGCGTAGGTGAGAATCGGCCTCACTATGCTGCTGTACAGCCATAGGACTATACTGGGACGCAAGCCCCAGTTGTTCCCGACCAAACGACTGCATGTACCTAAAGCAATTTTGCCTTATGGCATACGTCGCTAAGGTGAGCATTCCACGTTAGTTTTTGGTCGATTGTTATGCCCAAGTACTTAACTTCCGTGGAAAATGGTACTTCTTTACCATTAAGTTTTGGTTGGACTAATTTGTCCAACCGTCTCTTTTTGGTAAAGGGTATTATAACAGTTTTATCAGCATTAACTGATAAACTGTTATCCCACACCAGTTATTTATGGTGTTTAGGGCTCTTTGTATTATTGACGATAAAGTACTTTGGCAAAAGCCCTTTGCAATGATCACAAGGTCATCAGCATAACACAATGTGTCAATGCGTAGGTTTGCCATTTTGTACAATAGTTGGTCAACCGCAAGAGTCCAAAGAAGGGGTGACAAAACACCTCCTTGTGGGCAGCCTCTTATGGTTGTAACCTCAATCGAAGTTTGAAACAGCGCTATTTTTGCCTTTCTGTTTGAAAGCATCGACTTCACCCATCTGATGGTTGTGGGGTCAACATTTTTAGATGTTAGGCCCCCAATCAGCAGTGATGTGTGGCTACTTTCGAAGGCGCCCTCAATATCTAGAAAGGCACAAAGAGCTATTTCTTTATTCTCCAGTGCTTTTTCGACCCTGTCAATGACACTGATCAGGGCTGTTTCCGTAGATTTACCTCTGCGGTAAGCATGCTGGTTGCATTAATGGGCCTCGTAGCTAGAGCTACATCCCTTATATATCTATCTATAACCTTTTCCAATGTCTTAAGAAGAAAGGAAGACAGGCTTATAGGACTAAAGGACTTTGGTAAAGCGTAGTCCTTTCTACCAGCCTTAGGTATAAATAGAACCTTGACAATTGTCCATCGTTCTGGAATATATCCCCATGCAAAACTTGCTCTGAAGATTTTCACCAGATAAGGAAGAAGGATATCGATACCCCTCTGTAGTTGGATGGGAATTATTCCATCCTCCCCGCTTGATTTAAATGGTTCAAAGGATTAAAACTACTTTTACGGATTTTATCGCGTTTATTTTTACTTTTTATTTACTTTTATTTTTGATTCCCGACGTTTCGGGCGCTTTCCAGCACCCATGGTCACGGGGGACTGAGATGACTGACGTCCCGATGTAATTGTTAAACCCGGAGTACCTTCAGCTTTTTTTAATTATTGTTTATGGTCCGATCTATGCAAAATGAACTGACTATGTCCTGAGGTCTTGCAGTGGTATGCTTGGGTTTAGTTTTAATTTTATTGATTATAGGATCCCAAGCAGGTGGTAGTACCCAGCCTCCTTCTCTATTGAAATTAGGATGTTTTTTTAATTTCAATAGCCTCACGTATCATCCTTGGTAGGAATCGGTGTTCTTTCGCGAGGATTTGTGGTCTATTAAATCTGATGTAATGGTTGGGTCCGTCTAGGATATGATCACAAACTGCAGACTTCCCGGAACGTTGATGCTTCACATCAGCTATATGTTCTTTTACGCGAGTCCTAATTGATCTTTTTGTTTGTCCTATATAAGAGAGACCACATTGACAATCAAGCTTGTACACTCCTGCATCTTGTAGAGGAATATGACACTTGACAGATGGTAGGAACTGACTAATCTTCTTCGGCGGCTTGTAGAATGTTCTAATGAAGCTCCTACAACATACAAAAAATATATAAGTCTGTCTCTCTCCTTCATGACCAACAGTCCCTCTCACACATCTCCCTCCATGTATGTATGCTCTAAGAGAAGCTCGCTTCAAGATATAGCCAATCTTGTCTGTGACAACTCTGACATATGGTAGTACAGCTGGAAAACGCTCGACTGTGGCCGGCTTCACTCGGTCACTGTGACGTAGGCGCGGGACCCGAAGCTTGTTGTCGTGCAGAACTTGCTTGACGTGCTGAAGCTCGGCGGCCAGGTGTTTGCTGTCACAGATCCCTCGTGCTCTCTGTAACAAAGATTTGCCCACGGTAGCTAACTGTGAAGGATGGTGGTGAGATTCACCGTTTAAATATCGGTTTGTATGGGTCCTTTTCCTATACACAGTGTGACCAATGGTGTTATTAGGATTTAGGATGACTAACACATCTAGGAAAGGTAAGGAATTATTTGCCTCTAACTCCATAGTAAATTAAATTTTAGAGTTTATGGAATTAAGATGTTCTAAAAAATGCAGTTACTTTGTCTGATGGTAAAATTGTGAAAGTATCGTCTACGTACCGCTTGTAGATCCTTGGTGTAACAGGTGCAGTAAGGACGGCTTTCTCCTCAAAGTCTTCCATGAATATATCGGCGACAATGGGAGATACAGGTGAGCCCATCGCAACACCATCTACTTGCTTGTAAAACTCTTCCTTCCACAATAGATAGCCAGATGTAAGGCAATGTCTTAGTAATACTGCATATTCTGCTGGCATGTTATTTTCCTCTAGTTTCCTAGTTATAATTGAGATGCAGTCTTCAACAGGTAGGCATGTAAATAGAGACTGAACATCAAAACTGACCATGGTTTCATTGTCAGTAAGATGTAGGTCTTTTATCTCACTGACAAAATGGTATGAATCCTTAGTGTGTGCTATTGTGTGTCCTCTGAGTGGTGATAATATTTTAGCTAAGTATTGAGCCAATCTGTAAGTTGGCGAATCAATCTGACTCACTATTGGACGTAATGGAGCATTCGGTTTGTGTATCTTTGGTGACCCATACAACTTCGGTGGTTTGGCACATGAAGGTATTATCGAATTAACGTCCAAATTCAATTTTTCGGAGTATTTCTTAATTAGATCGCTAGTTGTTTTAAGCGTATTAGTTGTAGGGTCTGTTTTGACCTTTCGATAAGTAGTTTCATCCGACAAAAGTTGTTGTATTTTAAAATTGTAATCTGACGTATCCATTATAACCGTAGAATTACCTTTATCTGCGCGGAGAATCGTAAGCTCTGTTCTGTTGCGTAAGTTTTTCAACGCGTTAAATTCATTTTTGGGAAGATTTAATTTCGGCACTGAACTTCGACGTAACATAGACAATATGTCTTGACGTATGGCCTCTAAATCTTCATTACCAATATTATTTTTATACAGACAGACCTCAACATTACAGATAATGTCCTCATACGGTATTTTTCGCGGTGTTATTGCGAAATTAATACTGTTGCATGAATAAGTCAACTAGCGCCATCTAGTGTCAGGAACGAGAGCGAGGGGAGCATTGAGAAAATGACATCACAAATCACTCAACTGACAGCGCCTAGTCGAAACTCGAACGCTCGGTACTTTCCGCGTGTTTACTTGAACATTCTGGATATTTCTTTGCTAATTTAAATATATAGGCGCTGCAAGATGCGATGGGAGCAGTGTTGATTTGGGCGAAACAAGCGAAGCTTCGGAGTGGAATTAAGTGAATTAGTGTGTTTAAATTATTAGTGTTTTAACTTTAATTGTGTAAAGTAAATTAAAGTGTTAATTTAGGTAATTTTATCGGCAATTTTTATTGTCACGAACCTCAAGCTCGTAACAATACCTTTTTTTAAAACTTTTATTGTGGCGTCGTCCAGTGTTTGTCTTGATAAGTTGTAGACAGCGCGTTGTTTATGATTCGTGTCTGTGGTCAACGATTTCGTATGTTGGACATTTGATTTAGTTGTTAATTTATGGTATTTATCAATGTGTTTATTTTTGCATTCATTGTATTTAGTTGTTTCGCGTTTATCTAAAGTTTCCATGCAATTTTTATAATCAAATGTCGATAAAACTGTCTATAATTCACTGGACGAATTGTCTATGGTTTTGTTTATGAAATATAGATCGGTACGTTTTTGCTGAATCACCGTTATTAACAACTTTTTACTAGCCTGATTTAAGATCTTAGCGCTTCCTCGAATGTCTTTTTTTAGTGGATATCTTGACGCACGTAGGATTGAGATTATGATCTCTGCATCTCTTCAAGAAATTTAAAGCTGTTATGTATCTTGCGCGCTTGGTCTTTAGATCTTCTAATCGGCGTATTTTATTTGCTATTTCCAGTCCGTACTGGTTTACATAATGATTTCTTATATTTACGCGAACACTATACATGATTAAAACTACTTTTACTGATTTTATCGCGTTTATTTTTACTTTTTATTTACTTTTATTTTTGATTCCCGACGTTTCGGGCGCTTTCCAGCACCCATGGTCACGGGGGACTGAGGTGACTGACGTCCCGATGTAATTGTTAAACCCGGAGTACCTTCAGCTTTTTTTTTAATTATTGTTTATGGTCCGATCTATGCAAAATGAACTGACTATGTCCTGAGGTCTTGCAGTGGTATGCTTGGATTTAGTTTTAATTTTATTGATTATAGGATCCCAAGCAGGTGGTAGTACCCAGCCTCCTTCTCTATTGAAATTAGGATGTTTTTTAATTTCAATAGCCTCACGTATCATCCTTGGTAGGAATCAGTGTTCTTTCGCGAGGATTTGTGGTCTATCAAATCTGATGTAATGGTTGGGTCCGTCTAGGATATGATCACAAACTGCAGACTTCCCGGAACGTTGATGCTTCACATCAGCTATATGTTCTTTTACGCGGGTCCAAATTGATCTTTTTGTTTGTCCTATATAAGAGAGACCACATTCACAATCAAGCTTGTACACTCCTGCATCTTGTAGAGGAATATGACTCTTGACGGATGGTAGGAACTGACTAATCTTCTTCGGCGGCTTGTAGAATGTTCTAATAGAAGCTCGCTTCAAGATACAGCCAATCTTGTCTGTACACCTCTGACATATGGTAGTACAGCAGGAAAACGCTCGACTGTGGCCGGCTTCACTCGGTCACTGTGACGTAGGCGCGGGACCCGAAGCTTGTTGTCGTGCAGAACTTGCTTGACGTGCTGAAGCTCGGCGGCCAGGTGTTTGCTGTCACAGATCCCTCGTGCTCTCTGTAACAAAGATTTGCCCACGGTAGCTAACTGTGAAGGATGGTGGTGAGATTCACCGTTTAAATATCGGTTTGTATGGGTCCTTTTCCTATACACAGTGTGACCAATGGTGTTATTAGGATTTCGGATGACTAACACATCTAGGAAAGGTAAGGCATTATTTGGCTCTAACTCCATAGTAAATTGAATTTTAGAGTTTATGGAATTAAGATGTTCTAAAAATGCAGTTACTTTGTCTGATGGTAAAATTGTGAAAGTATCGTCTACGTACCGCTTGTAGATCCTTGGTGTAACAGGTGCAGTAAGTTACACCAAGGATCGTATCGGAAGTAACGTTAATTCGATAATACCTTCATGTGCCAAACCACCGAAGTTGTATGGGTTACCAAAGATACACAAACCGAATGCTCCATTACGTCCAATAGTGAGTCAGATTGATTCGCCAACTTACAGATTGGCTCAATACTTAGCTAAAATATTATCACCACTCAGAGGACACACAATAGCACACACTAAGGATTCATACCATTTTGTCAGTGAGATAAAAGACCTACATCTTACTGACAATGAAACCATGGTCAGTTTTGATGTTCAGTCTCTATTTACATGCCTACCTGTTGAAGACTGCATCTCAATTATAACTAGGAAACTAGAGGAAAGTAACATTCCAGCAGAATATGCAGTATTACTAAGACATTGCCTTACATCTGGCTATCTATTGTGGAAGGAAGAGTTTTACAAGCAAGTAGATGGTGTTGCGATGGGCTCACCTGTATCTTCCATTGTCGCCGATATATTCATGGAAGACTTTGAGGAGAAAGCCCTCCTTACTGCACCTGTTACACCAAGGATTTACAAGCGGTACGTAGACGATACTTTCACAATTTTACCATCAGACAAAGTAACTGCATTTTTAGAACATCTTAATTCCATAAACTCTAAAATTCAATTTACTATGGAGTTAGAGCCAAATAATTCCTTACCTTTCCTGGATGTGTTAGTCATCCGAAATCCTAATAACACCATTGGTCACACTGTGTATAGGAAAAGGACCCATACAAACCGATATTTAAACGGTGAATCTCACCACCATCCTTCACAGTTAGCTACCGTGGGCAAATCTTTGTTACAGAGAGCACGAGGGATCTGTGACAGCAAACACCTGGCCGCCGAGCTTCAGCACGTCAAGCAAGTTCTGCACGACAACAAGCTTCGGGTCCCGCGCCTACGTCACAGTGACCGAGTGAAGCCGGCCACAGTCGAGCGTGTGCCTGCTGTACTACCATATGTCAGAGGTGTCACAGACAAGATTGGCTATATCTTGAAGCGAGCTTCTATTAGAACATTCTACAAGCCGCCGAAGAAGATTAGTCAGTTCCTACCATCCGTCAAGTGTCATATTCCTCTACAAGATGCAGGAGTGTACAAGCTTGATTGTGAATGTGGTCTCTCTTATATAGGACAAACAAAAAGATCAATTAGGTCCCGCGTAAAAGAACATATAGCTGATGTGAAGCATCAACGTTCCGGGAAGTCTGCAGTTTGTGATCATATCCTAGACGGACCCAACCATTACATCAGATTTGATAGACCACAAATCCTCGCGAAAGAACACCGATTCCTACCAAGGATGATACGTGAGGCTATTGAAATTAAAAAACATCCTAATTTCAATAGAAAAGGAGGCTGGGTACTACCACCTGCTTGGGATCCTATAATCAATAAAATTAAAACTAAACCCAAGCATACCACTGCAAGACCTCAGGACATAGTCAGTTCATTTTGCATAGATCGGACCATAAACAATAATTAAAAAAAAAGCTGAAGGTACTCCGGGTTTAACAATGACATCGGGACGTCAGTCATCTCAGTCCCCCGTGACCATGGGTGCTGGAAAGCGGCCGAAACGTCGGGAATCAAAAATAAAAGTAAATAAAAAGTAAAAATAAACGCGATAAAATCCGTAAAAGTAGTTTTAATCATGTATAGTGTTCGCGTAAATATAAGAAATCATTATGGTTCAAAGGAGTCAACAGCCCACTGCACCTACATGATAGTTTGTGTCTTTCAATAAATCTAAGCAAATTTTTAAAAGTCTAGTTTTTCTACAGCTGTGAAGTTTTTTACAGGAAACAAAACCGACAGGTAATTTCCAATACCCATTTATGACTACTACCACAAACACCAGTATTTCTTTTGCAACATCAATTTCATCGCCACTTAAATCATTCCCCACGTTAACATATCCATAACTTTTATTTGCCAAATTTTTCTGGCTCTTCCCTTATTTTTATCTCGTCAAAAGTGAGAGCTTCGAATACAGGCCCATTTTTGGTTAATTCAAATATCGTGTATAGAGATTCTTTTGTGAACCAAGGCTCGCAATCTAATTGTGAATACCATTTTCGAAGAGTGTTTACATGTGGTAAACCTAAGTCAGATTTATCTCTAATATATATAAGATCTGGGGCTGTAGAAGTGAACCGTCAACGCCAATTTCTTTAGCTTCTCGTTGTATTCAGTAGTGTGCTGTTTTATAGCATAGGATGACAAACCAGCACACAGTCCACCTGATGGTAAGTGGTTGCTGTGGCCCATAAACATCTACATTAATTATCCTCGATTACAAATCAAAATGCAGATGCGTTGTCATCCGTGAGGACTTAGATGAAATGCCTCGTTTCCAGTAAAAAGGGTCTCTAGTTCTTTACACTCACCATACGAAACACAGCAATATTAAGCTACTATTTGACGCTGGTATTCTATGAGAGCGTGGTCGCTCCCTGGTCAAGCCGACCCATTCGTGCTACAACTATACTACTAATATAACTGCAGCATGGCTCTACCACGTAAATACAATCACATAAAAAAAGTGTGACTGATTTTTACCTTAGCTCTGCCGTTTACTCTATCTACTAACTTCTGCAGTAATTGTTGTGGCACGCGGCTTGAACCTAATTTCAGTGATTTTTGAGGCCCGGTCTATTATTAAGATCTTTGACAACTTCCCGTAAATTTAAAATTATTTTTTTCATCCGTTTAGTATTGGTTTTCAAATTCCTTAATACCCTGTTTTTTCAGAAAATTTTCTTTTTAATCGCATATTCTTATCAATGAGTTTTTTTCTCGTTATAAGTACTTGACTTGACCCAGGCCCAGGTGTAGGTGAAGCAGGTTGGGTCAATTCTTCTCTTGGAGGGGTAATATCTCTATTGACATATGAAGAAACTGATCATATTGGTTTCGGTTTAATCTGCAAGAAATTATGCATTAATAAGGAGAGAATAATGCATTAAAAGCTTTATTTTTGCATATTCAATCAGAAAAAATAAAATACAACACTTACAGGAACAAACAGAGTGGGTACTGAATCTTTCAATAATACACGTCAACAGTTTCTCTGTATAAAACATTTTTCATCGAAATGTTTACTGCAAACTGTTGAGTTTTTGCTTGGAGTCCAACCCGGCCGATTTATAATACGTATCCATTTGTCACGTAGTGCAGGTCGAAAAGGTAACTTTGAAAGAGACAAAATCATAAGTCAAAATCGTAAAAATACTCAGACTAACATATTCTAAATAGCTAGCCACATATTTAAACATAACAAGCACAAAACGCAGTTAACCGTTAATAATGATGCATTTTTAATCACTCGGTTTAAATAACTAATAACGGACTTTGCATCTAGTTCTATACTATTACACAGTATTGACTTAAAATATGTTTTTTTATTCAGTTTAAGGTCCTATACAAGACTTTTATCGATAATTATATCGTCAGCATTTAGTCAAGCCCTAGCGTAACCCCAGATTTTATAAATTTCTGAAAAATACTTAAATTCCGCTTACAATTATGAAATATAACTACAGGCAACAACGTAATTAAATATACTATTGTTAAATCTATTGTTTTAAACATATTTGCAACAAAAGTAAATAAGCTTCATAAAATTCCAATGACAAAAATCGTATTTACCTGTGAATCGTGTAGTTATTTGGGTTATTTCTTCTTATCATGTCACAATTTCTCACTGCACATGATACCATGATAATACAAAACACTCTTTCGTAATTTATTTGCTATAAATTGAATATTTTTTACAAAAATTATCACCACGTCACAGCAAGCGGGCCGCTATGGCCTCTTACTCGAAAAAAACTTGACACATCGGTACTTTGTTGTGCATCTCTTTCTGTCTTGCGGGGTATCCTATGAATACAAATGTCTCTTTCCTACGCATCGGTCGTCTTTAGCGTAAGCGTAATCCTAGTTCTATGGTTCTGCCGGCTTGGACTTAAATCGAAAAATAGAAGTCAAAGAGCATAGTAAATATATATGAAAAATAGAAATAAAGAGAAGGAAAAAGGTCTTGTTGTCTGTCTGTCAACTGTCGTCAAAACCTCCCAAAAACTTCGTAATGTTACGAATCAGCATATTGTGAAGAAAAAAATCTATAAAAATATCCCTAATGTATTGTAGACATTGCTTAAATAACAAGCGTCCAAGTCAAAAATCTTAATAAATAAAGACATTTGCTTTTACGCTTTGAAATTTGCTTATAAGTAATTCACTGACCTCTATATATATATACATACTTGTATATATAGTGGTCAGTGGAGTAATTACATACATACGTAATTAGCTTATGAAAATTTATTAATTTGACTTTGTCATTCATATTTTGGTTTTGCGGGCTTGGGCTAAAATAAAAAAATAGAAATCAAAGAGTATAGTAAATTTAATTTTATCTATATAACAATAATGAGTATAATTAAAAAACAAAATTAAGAATTCCACTCATCATTCATCATCATTACAGCCCTTCACAAGTCCACTGCTGAACATAGGCCTCCCCCAAGTAATGCCACAAACCACGGTCCTGAGCCACCTGTATCCATCGACTTCCTGCATATCTTACCAGGTCGTCACTCCATCTAGTGGGGGGTCGCCCTACACTACGCCTACCGGTACGAGGCTGCCACTCGAGAACCTTTCTTCCCCATCGGTTATCGGTTCTTCGAGCTATATGGCCGGCCCATTGCCACTTCAGCTTACTAATCCGTTGGGCTATGTCGGTCACTCTGGTTTTACTGCGGATATCCTCATTTCTGAGTCTATCACGCAGAGAAACTCCGAGCATAGCCCTCTCCATAGCTCGCTGAGCGACCTTGAGCGTCCTCATACGGCCAGCAGTGAAGGACCACGTCTCAGATCCGTAAGTCATCACTGGCAACACGCACTGGTTGTACAATTTAGTTTTTAGAGATTGAGGTATACCTGACGACAAGATATGTCGTAATTTCCCGAACGCTGCCCAGCCGAGTTGAATCCGCCGATTGACCTCTCGGTCGAAGTTGGACTTACCTAGTCGGACTATTTGTCCCAGGTAAACATACTCGTCAACAACTTCGAGCATAGTGCTCCCAACAACTACCGGCATAGGTGTGACATGGACATTAAACATGATCTTCGTTTTGTCCATGTTCATCTTAAGACCTATCCGTTGGGAGGCACTATTGAGGTCATTGTGCATAATGCTTAAGTCCTCCAGCGATTCTGCCATAAGGACTATATCGTCGGCAAATCGAAGGTGAGTGATGTACTCGCCATTGATGTTAATACCATGTTAATATCCTTTCCAGTCCAGTAGCTTGAAAACGTCTTCCAATGCAGCGGTGGTCGTCCATATAAATGCCCGAAAAAATTGTGTTTTAATGGAATGCTACTATCTGTGATTTCGCATTAAATGACGTTGTAATAGTACTTCCAGCTCATCTATCTCCACGTCGCTTATTTACGCAGAAATGTAGTTGGTGTCAGTCGCTTCAGATCCGGTTGTAGTGACCCACAAACCCCGTGCACGGTTCGATCGATCACTCTGGTTTTACTGCGGATATCCTCATTTCTGAGTCTATCACGCAGAGAAACTCCGAGCATAGCCCTCTCGATAGCTCGCTGAGCGACCTTGAGCGTCCTCATACGGCCAGCAGTGAAGGACCACGTCTCAGATCCGTAAGTCATCACTGGCAACACACACTTTAGTTTTCAGAGATTGAGGTATACCTGACGAGAAGATGTGTCGTAATTTCCCGAACGCTGCCCAGCCGAGTTGAATCCGTCGATTGACCTCTCGGTCGAAGTTGGACTTACCTAGTCGGACTATTTGTCCCAGGTAAACATACTCATCAACAACTTCGAGCATAGTGCTCCCAACAACTACCGGCATAGGTGTGACATGGACATTAAACATGATCTTTGTTTTGTCCATGTTCATCTTAAGACCTATCCGTTGGGAGGCACCATTGAGGTCATTGAGCATAGTGCTTAAGTCCTCCAGCGATTCTGCCATAAGGACTATATCGTCGGCAAATCGAAGGTGAGTGATGTACTCGCCATTGATGTTAATACCGTATCCTTTCCAGTCCAGTAGCTTGGAAACGTCTTCCAAAGCAGCGGTGAAGAGTTTCGGGGATATAACGTCACCCTGTCTTACACCTCTCTGCAGTTGGATAGGTTTCGAGCTCTGGTTCTGTACTCAGATAGCCATCGTAGCCCTACTGTACAAACACTTCAGCACTTCGATATACCGACAGTCAACTTGGCACCGCTGAAGGGACTGCAGCACCGCCCAAATTTCGACGGAATCAAAGGCTTTCTCATAGTCCACATACGCAAGGCAAAGTGGCAGATTGTACTCTTCGGACTTCTGTACAATCTGCCGCAGGGTATGTATGTGGTCTATGGTACTGAAGCCTTTTCGGAAACCGGCTGTCCGGAGGCTGGAAGTCGTCGAGTCTGCGTGCGAGACGATTCGTAATGACTCTCGAAAACAGCACGTAGACGCGGCTCAGAAGGGAAATCGGTCTGTAGTTCTTCAAGAGAGCGTTGTCGCCTTTCTTAAATAACAAGACCACCGCACTTCTGCTCCACGCCTCCGGAGTAGTGCCACCATGGAGGACGGAATTGAAGAGCCTCTGAAGGACTTCCAGTACCGGTGTTCCACCCGCTTTCAGAAGCTCCGCTGTAATTCCATCCTCGCCTGGGGCCCTGCCGTTTTTAAGGTGCTGGAGAGCCATTCTAATCTCGCTTAGACTGACGTCCGGGATATCATCGGAATAGTGTCGGATAAGACTTGCTCTTCGATCGTTACTCACACTTGCGTGTGGCTCCAACGATGATGTGTACAGCTGCCCATAGAACCTCTCTATTTCACTCAACATCTCAGGTGTCCCGGAAACGATGCCGCCACATTCAGTCTTCAGCTTTGACAGTTGGCTCTTTCTGGCAGACAGATCTCTGGCAAAGACTTTGGAGCCCTGGTTCCGCTCGATCGCTTCTTTAATACGGGCAGTATTAAAGTTGCGTAAGTCTCGCCGCATGCATTTGGAGATCTGTCTGTTCAGTTGCCTGTATGCTGTCAAATCTGTTGACGATTGCAGCCTCATCTCCCGTCTAACAGCCATGAGATTAAGAGTGTGATCGGAGAGTTTTTGTGTTCTTCTGCGGTGGGTCTTGCAGAACTTAGCTCCGACCGCTTGGACAGTTTCCACGAGCTTGTCATTCATATCGCATTAGAATCATAATCGAATCATATCCATATAGAATTCCACTAATAAAATTAAAATATTTACAATTAATATTCATTACACACAATATAAAAAACTGTAATTTACAAAAACTAAAACTAAAAAATTTAATTGTCAAAAAGTCCTTCTCCCTGTGGTATCGTGCTAAAAACGCTGGCTGCGATTCTTCGCTGAATAGCTAAACCTAGTCTTTGAGCGAGAATAGAGTCGTGGATAGAGTTCCTTTAGGAACGTCATTGCACGTGGACCCCACGGACCGGTAGTCTCTACAGCAAATGGCACAAATATGTAATAATTTCTCAATGACTCATATTTTTGCGCCATTTATTTAATTCAGCTGGCTCTAAAAGAGTTACCCTTGAGATGAGAGGCCGCCAAAGTATCAACGCATATAGCGTCCCACACTAGGGCTTTACCTCTGTCTCAATCCCTTGCCATCCGAACTCTTGGCATCGTCTCTAAATATCCCGCAAGGCTCTGAAACCGAGGGAATATTTACAGAGACAAGAGCCCTTCGGTTGACTTCCTTCAAAGAACAGTGGCGGGAAACTTACCTGTACTTTTCTTACATGAAAGTCCGTAGAGCCCAAACTCATCGACGCTGCTACCACAGGGGCACTGGTTAGGTTAACAAATTGCCGCTCCTAGGCGGATTCCTAAAGCGATGCGCAAGCTTTCCCCATAAAGCAATGTGCCGTAATTACTTGATGGTACAGCGTGTAACCAGTGACTAGATTCCTTAGTCGAGACACGATAGAAGGCGAGCCTTATCTTGATCACTGTGGAAATTGTGTAAAAAATCTTTCTGGAGCCAACGACACTGTTTTTGTTGGTTAACTTTCAGTGGGACATTTTGGCCAGGACAGAGCGTTAACCATGTTTGCGTTGCCCCCGCAGTTAAGCACAGGTCTACTTTATTATTTAAAATTATGTTATATAAGTCATTGACACTATGCACGGAAGCAAGGAAAGCAGGCAATGTGACGCTAGAAAGATTTCTTACACCAATACCACCAAATTTTATAGATAAAGTAGCTTGATTCCAGGATGTTGTATTTAATCTCAAATTTAGAATTTTTTCTAAAGCTATTTTAAGATAATTATCAATATCTTTTAAATTATCCGAACATTTCCAAACTGGACTTGAACGTATAAAGTATAATCAAATTTTGTTTTTAAAACAGGTTTAATACTATCGAAAACAAGGGCCCACCGAGCAGGTATAGCGATTCCGTATTGAGTTTAAAGAAAAAAATTGAATTAAATTATCTCTGTTAGAATTAGGTAAATTATTGGATATAAATATTTCACATTTATTGCTATTTGGTTCACGACCAATACTTTAAAAACTTTGAAAAATATGAATATTGTTGCAAGCCATAATTGATGCCCCTAGCGCCATCTAGTGTTGTGGAGCAGAGCGAGGAGAGCTTTCTAGAAAATGCCATGCCTGAACTTTCCACCAACAGCGTCATCGTGTATCGAATAGAAGAATTAAGCTTTCTAGAAAAGTTCACACTCGAATTTTCTACATCTAGTCGGTTGGGACCGTTATTTGCTGGAATATTCTAGATGTTTCGGTGGCCTATATAAAGCCGTTAGAGGCCGCGACCGGAGCAGTATTGAATTGGCAATACGAGCGAAGCTTTCGGAGCGAAATAAAGTGAACTAAGTGTTAAGTGTGATTAATTATTAGTGTGATTTAAGTTTTAATTGGTTTTCAGTAATTAAAGTGTCAATTTTGGTAATTCAATCGGCAGTTTTTATTGTCACGACCCCTAAGCTCTTAACAGCTTAGGGTTCGTGACAATATGCCGTCGTCCAGGTAGATCCAGACCAGACATCCAGTTTGGATTTCAAATTTGAGATAATAGGTTGAATTCTCAAACTGAAAAGAGCTGGACTTAGTGGATCACCCTGCTGAACAACGACAGCAGACTCAATAATATGATTTTGATAAAACAAGTTCTAATTTTGACTGTAATATTGCCAAACGCAATGATAAATTTTGGGGGTATTGTTAGCCACTTCTTTCAGCGGGGTTACCGTATCAATAGTGTTAAAACAATTTCTTAGGTCAACCTTCAGAAGAACACCTGCATTAGAATTTGTTAAAACAGTACGCGCCGAATGTACCACCACCTCACAGCCACCTTTAGTACCAAAGCCTAGTTGAATAGACTGAAATTTTGTCTTAAGGTTTGAGATTATGTGCCTGCAAGCTAATTTTAAAGTTAAGCGTCGATATGTGGAACCAACAGCAATAGGTTATCCTTTCTTTCTTGCAGGCACACAATCTTGCCCCATATAAGTAGCGAATGAAATTGGGTATGATATTACCAGAAAGCATAAAATTACATAATTTTGTGATGTCATTAAGAAGTACTCTACCGGCATCACCGGTAAACGTGCTTACAAGATCTTTGAGATGTTGAGGCGTAATCCCGTCAATACCACCGGTAGAGCCATTCGAAAATGACAAGATTGCGTCTAAAGTGTCTTTTTCAGAAATTTGTATAGGTTGCATATAGAAGTATTAGGAGGCAGCGGTATATTCTCAGAGGGATTGGCCAAATGATGTTTGTGACAAAGGCCTTCAAGAGTTTCAACATTACGAAGAGCCAGGATCTCGTCTGAGATTAGAATATAGGATGTTTTTTAAGTCGCCATCCATTACTTTCGATTCAACTACTTTTTTTAAATCAAATTTAGGACAAGGTAAATGACAGTATTAATCGGGTAATCTAAGTTTTGAAAGAAAGTCTCTTTTAGTTGAGACGTAATTGATTTATTTATTTTTTATTAAAATGAAAATGGGAATACGCGAATGTAAGTAATTTTACTATTTTCACAATGCGTAAAACAATTTTGAATAGTGCATGACAATGCTTTAGCAAGTTGCATCCTCGTACCTCTGGGAATTCTTTTAACCACTGGTACGTTACTGTGAAAATTGTACAATTGTTCCGAAAAAAGTGTAAAATTTGTGTGATTAGGGATATTACTAAGAGTCTTGAATTTCTACGGTAGACTTTCGAAATATACACATAAAACGATGCCATACTTTTAGTATGGCATCGTTTTATGTGTATATTTAATCCCCTTTTAACTTTAAACTGCCTATCGTCGGTACAATTTTGACACCGTCTGAAATCTGGTTGTGAATGTGCGTTCCGATAACGCCATTATTCATTGAAAAAGTAAAAAAAAAATGTAGAAATATATCTAAGGCCCTCAAATGTCTATAACATGGCATAATAAATTCGTATAAAATCTTGAAAATTAAAGAAACCTAGTTCTTGAGCTTTGTTTATCGCGTTTATATTATTAAGGCAATATATAAACGCGATAAACAAAGCTCTAGGCGTTGCATCTTGAAATGGCCTTTAACTAGAACCATTTTCAGTTAACGGTTTCAAAGCTTCTTTTGGTGACAAACTCAAATATAAAACGCCAAAGCATCCCAATAAAAACGCGGCATTAGTTTTTTTCTTGGGATCAGATGAAGTGTAGTGAACATTGATGTAGTTATTTCGACGTTGTTTCATTTTTAATATTTTGCAGTATTTGTAAACACAATCGAGATTTAAAGGTCCAAAGTCAGAGTAATATCAGCAGTATTTCTTAAATTCCTCACTGGCCGTATTGATGCAAAATACTGTTGCGCGCCTAAGTTGACGTTTGGCAATATTACAGTCAAAATTAGAACTTGTTTTATTAAAATCATATTATTGAGTCTGCTGTCGTTGTTCAGCAGGGTGATCCACTAGGTCCAGCTCTTTTCAGTTTGAGAATTCAATCTATTATCTCAAATTTGAAATCCAAACTGGATGTCTGGTACCTGGACGACGGCATATTGTCACGAACCCTAAGCTGTTACGAGCTTAGGGTTCGTGACAATATGCCGTCCGTTTGAATTACTTTAATTTTATATTATTAATAATACAGTTTTTATTGTCACGAACCCTAAGCTCGTAACAGCTTAGGGTTCGTGACAATAAAAACTGCCGATTGAATTACTAAAATTGACACTTTAATTACTGAAAACCAATTAAAACTTAAATGACACTAATAATTAATCACACTTAACACTTAATTCACTTTATTTCGCCCCGAAAGTTTCGCTCGTATTGCCAATTCAATACTGCTCCGGTTGCGGCCTCTAACGGCTTTATATAGGCCTTTTCCACCGAAACATCTAGAATGTTCTAGCAAATACCGGTCCCAACCGACTAGATGTAGAAAATTCGAGTGTGAACATTTCTAGAAAGCTTAATTCTTCTATTCGATACTAGATGGCGCTGTTGGTGGAAAGTTCAGGCATGACATTTTCTAGAAAGCTCTCCTCGCTCTGCTCCACAACACTAGATGGCGCTAGGGGCATCAATTATGGATTGCAATAATATTCATATTTTTCAAAGTTTTTAAAGTATTGGTCGTGAACCAAATAGCAATAAATGTGAAGTATTTATATCCAATAATTTACCTAATTCTAACAGAGATAATTTAATTCAAAATTTCAATCATATTTCTCTAGGAATAAAAACTGTCAATACGGAATGGCTATACCTGCTCGGTGGTCCCTTGTTTTCGATAGTATTAAACCTGTTTTAAAAACAAAATTTGATTATACTTTATACGCTCAAGTCCAGTTTGGAAATGTTCGGATAATTTAAAATATATTAATAATAATCTTAAATTAGCTTAGGAAAAAATTCTAAATTTGAATTTGAATTTAAATACAACAGCCCTAGAATCAAGCTATTTTATCTATGAAATTTGGTGTTATTTGTGTAAGAAATCTTTCTAGCGTCACATTGCCTGCTTTCCTTGCTTCCGTGCATAGTGTCAATGACTTATATAACATAATTTTAAATAATAAAGTAGACCTGTGCTTAACTGCGGGGGCAACGCAAACATGGTTAACGCTCTGTCCTGGCCAAAATGTCCCACTGAAAGTTAACCAACAAAAACAGTGGGATATACCGTTGGTACGGAGTGTCCAGAAAGATTTTTTACACAATTTCCACAGTGATCAAGATAAGGCTCGCCTTCTATCGTGTCTCGACTAAGGAATCTAGTCACTGGTTACACGCTGTACCATCAAGTAATCACGGCACATTGCTTTATGGGGAAAGCTTGCGCATCGCTTTAGGAATCCGCCTAGGAGCGGCAATTTGTTAACCTAACCAGTGCCCCTGTGGTAGCAGCGTCGATGAGTTTGGGCTCTACGGACTTTCATGTAAGAAAAGTACAGGTAAGTTTCCCACCATTGTTCTTTGAAGGACGTCAACCGAAGGGCTCTTGTCTCTGTAAATATTCCCTCGGTTTCAGAGCCTTGCGGGATATTTAGAGACGATGCCAAGAGTTCGGATGGCAAGGGATTGAGACAGAGGTAAAGCCCTAGTGTGGGACGCTATATGCGTTGATACTTTGGCGGCCTCTCATCTCAAGGGTACCTCTTTTAGAGCCAGCTGAATTAAATAAATGGCGCAAAAATATGAGTCTTTGAGAAATTATTACATATTTGTGCCGTTTGCTGTAGAGAGTACCGGTCCGTGGGGTCCACGTGCTCCTAAAGGAACTCTATCCACGACTGGACGTCACTGCTGGTGATAAGAAGGCTGGTTCTATTCTCGCTCAAAGACTAGGTTTAGCTATTCAGCGAAGAAACGCATCCAGCGTTTTTAGCACGACACCACAGGGAGAAGGACTTTTTGACAATTAAATTATTTAGTTTTAGTTTTTGTAAATTACAGTTTTTTATATTGTGTGTAATGAATATTAATTGTAAATATTTTAATTTTATTAGTGGAATTCTTAATTTTGTTTCTTAATTATACTCATTATTGTTATATAGATAAAATTAAATTTACTATACTCTTTGATTTCTATTTTTCTATTTTAGCCCAAGCCCGCAAAACCAAAATATGAATGACAAAGTTAAATTAATAAATTTTCATAAGCTAATTACGTATGTATGTAATTACTCCACTGACCATTATATATACAAGTATGTATATATATATATATATATATATATACAAGTATGTATATATATATATATATATATATACAAGTATGTATATATATATATATATATATATATATATATATATATATATATATATATATATATATAGAGAGGTCAGTGAATTACTTATAAGCAAATTTCAAAGCGTAAAAGCAAATGTCTTTATTTATTAAGATTTTTGACTTGGACGCTTGTTATTTAAGCAATGTCTTCATTACATTAGGGATATTTTTATAGATTTTTTTCTTCACAATATGCTGATTCGTAACATTACGAAGTTTTTGGGAGGTTTTGACGACAGTTGACAGACAGACAACAAGACCTTTTTCCTTCTCTTTATTTCTATTTTTCATATATATTTACTATGCTCTTTGACTTCTATTTTTCGATTTAAGTCCAAGCCGGCAGAACCATAGAACTAGGATTACGCTTACGCTAAAGACGACCGATGCGTAGGAAAGAGACATTTGTATTCATAGGATACCCCGCAAGACAGAAAGAGATGCACAACAAAGTACCGATGTGTCAAGTTTTTTTTCGAGTAAGAGGCCATAGCGGCCCGCTTGCTGTGACGTGGTGATAATTTTTGTAAAAAATATTCAATTTATAGAAAATTAATTACAAAGTAGTGTTTTTTATCATCATGGTATCATGTGCAGTGCGAAATTGTGACATGATAAGAAGAAATAACCCAAATAACTACACGTTTCACAGTTAAATACGATTTTTGTCATTGGAATTTTATGAAGCTTATTTACTTAATTTTTGTTGCAAATATGTTTAAAACAATAGTATATTGAATTACGTTGTTGCCTGTGGTTATATTTCATAATTGCAAGCGGAATTTAAGTATTTTTCAGGAATTTATAAAATCTGTGGTTACGCTAGGGCTTGACAAAATGCTGACGACATAATTATCGATAAAAGTCTTGTATAGGACCTTAAACTGAATAAAAAAACATATTTTAAGTCAATACTGTGTAATAGTATAGAACTAGATGCAAAGTCCGTTATTAGTTATTTAAACCGAGTGATTAAAAATGCATCATTATTAACGGTTAACTGCGTTTTGTGCTTGTTATGTTCAAATATGTGGCTAGCTATTTAGAATATGTTAGTCTGAGTATTTTTACGATTTTGACTTACGATTTTGTCTCTTTCAAAGTTACCTTCTCGACCTGCACTACGTGACAAATGGATACGTATTATAAATCGGCCGGGTTGGACTCCAAGCAAAAACTCAACAGTTTGCAGTAAACATTTCGATGAAAAATGTTTTATACAGAGAAACTGTTGACGTGTATTATTGAAAGATTCAGTACCCACTCTGTTTGTTCCTGTAAGTGTTGTATTTTATTTTTTCTGATTGAATATGCAAAAATAAAGCTTTTAATGCATTATTCTCTCCTTATTAATGCATAATTTCTTGCAGATTAAACCGAAACCAATATGATCAGTTTCTTCATATGTCAATAGAGATATTACCCCTCCAAGAGAAGAATTGACCCAACCTGCTTCACCTACACCTGGGCCTGGGTCAAGTCAAGTACTTATAACGAGAAAAAAAACTCATTGATAAGAATATGCGATTAAAAAGAAAATTTTCTGAAAAAACAGGGTATTAATTAATTTGAAAACCAATACTAAACGGATGAAAAAAATAATTTTAAATTTACGGGAAGTTGTCAAAGATCTTAATAATAGACCGGGCCTCAAAAATCACTGAAATGAGGTTCAAGCCGCGTGCCACAACAATTACTGCAGAAGTTAGTAGATAGAGTAAACGGCAGAGCTAAGGTAAAAATCAGTCACACTTTTTTTATGTGATTGTATTTACGTGGTAGAGCCATGCTGCAGTTATATTAGTAGTATAGTTGTAGCACGAATGGGTCGGCTTGACCGGGGAGCGACCACGCGCTCACAGAATACCAGCGTCAAATAGTAGCTTAATATTGCTGTGTTTCGTATGGTGAGTGTAAAGAACTGGAGACCCTTTTTACTGGAAAAGAGGCATTTCATCTAAGTCCTCACGGATGACAACGCATCTGCATTTTGATTTGTAATCGAGGATAATTAATGTAGATGTCTATGGGCCACAGCAACCACTTACCATCAGGTGGACTGTGTGCTCGTTTGTCATCCTATGCTATAAAACAGCACACTACTGAATACAACGAGAAGCTAAAGAAATTGGCGTTGACGGTTCACTTCTACAGCCCCAGATCTTATATATATTAGAGATAAATCTGACTTAGGTTTACCACATGTAAACACTCTTCGAAAATGGTATTCACAATTAGATTGCGAGCCTTGGTTCACAAAAGAATCTCTATACACGATATTTGAATTAACCAAAAATGGGCCTGTATTCGAAGCTCTCATTTTTGACGAGATAAAAATAAGGGAAGAGCCAGAAAAATTTGGCAAAAAAAATTATTGTTATGTTAACGTGGGGAATGATTTAAGTGGTGATGAAATGGATGTTGCAAAAGAAATACTGGTGTTTGTGGTAGTAGTCATAAATGGGTATTGGAAATTACCTGTCGGTTTTGTTTCCTGTAAAAAACTTCACAGCTGTAGAAAAACTAGACTTTTAAAAATTTGCTTAGATTTATTGAAAGACACCAACAGTCATGTAGGTGCAGTGGGCTGTTGACTCCTTTGAACCATTTAAATCAAGCGGGGAGGATGGAATAATTCCCATCCAACTACAGAGGTGTATCGATATCCTTCTTCCTTATCTGGTGAAAATCTTCAGAGCAAGTTTTGCATGGGGATATATTCCAGAACGATGGACAATTGTCAAGGTTCTATTTATACCTAAGGCTGGTAGAAAGGACTACGCTTTACCAAAGTCCTTTAGTCCTATAAGCCTGTCTTCCTTTCTTCTTAAGACAATGGAAAATGTTATAGATAGATATATAAGGGATGTAGCTCTAGCTACGAGGCCCATTAATTACAACCAGCATGCTTACCGCAGAGGTAAATCTACGGAAACAGCCCTGATCAGTGTCATTGACAGGGTCGAAAAAGCACTGGAGAATAAAGAAATAGCTCTTTGTGCCTTTCTAGATATTGAGGGCGCCTTCGAAAGTAGCCCCACATCACTGCTGATTGGGGGCCTAACATCTAAAAATGTTGACCCCACAACCATCAGATGGGTGAAGTCGATGCTCTCAAACAGAAAGGCAAAAATAGCGCTGTTTCAAACTTCGATTGAGGTTACAACCACAAGAGGCTGCCCACAAGGAGGTGTTTTGTCACCCCTTCTTTGGACTCTTGCGGTTGACCAACTATTGTACAAAATGGCAGACCTACGCATTGACACATTGGGTTATGCTGATGACCTTGTGATCATTGCAAAGGGCTTTTGCCAAAGTACTTTATCGTCAATAATACAAAGAGCCCTAAACACCATAAATAACTGGTGTAGGGATAACAGTTTATCAGTTAATGCTGATAAAACTGTTATAATACCCTTTACCAAAAAGAGACGGTTGGACAAATTAGTCCAACCAAAACTTAATGGTAAAGAAGTACCATTTTCCACGGAAGTTAAGTACTTGGGCGTAAAATCGACCAAAAACTAACGTGGAACTCTCACCTTAGCAACGTATGCCATAAGGCAAAATTGCTTTAGGTACGTGCAGTCGTTTGGTCGGGAACAACTGGGGCTTGCGTCCCAGTATGGTCCTATGGCTGTACAGCAGCATAGTGAGGCCGATTCTCACCTACGCCTCTATTGACTGGTCCCAACTCCACTAAATAGTCTACAAAGGACTGCCTGCCTAATGGCAACTGGAGCTATGCGATCATCGCCTGGAGCGGCTTTTAATGCACTTCTATGTCTAACGCCCCTTGATCTCTATCTAGACAAGGAGGCGAAGGCTAGTTTATATAGGATTAACGCCCAGGGCGGTCTGAGCTTGTTCTCCTACAGATTGAGATCCATGCTCGACTCATTTAAGGAATCACCGGTCTTATGCATCATCTCAGATATCATGCGTCCACTATACACTTTTGATAAAAGGTATATAGTGGAATTACCCTCCAGAGAAGACTGGCTGAATGGCCAGGTTATCTGTGAGGTCGGTAGCCTCATATGGTATACCGATGGGTCTAAAATGAGCCTCGACGTAGGCTTTGGAATTTACGGGGAACGCCCCAAATTCAAACTTAGTATGAATTTGGGTAGATACACCTCTATCTTCCAGGCAGAAATTTTCGCCATACTTCGGTGTGCGGAAATCAATCTGCAAAAATACTACGTCAACCATAAAATTTACATAAACTCTGATAGTCAAGCAGCACTGCTAGCGCTGAGATCAAACTCAGTGAACTCAAAGCTAGTTGGAGACTGCGTGAACCGTTTAAACGCCCTGGGTTGTAAAAACAGGGTCGTTTTAAGATGGGTTCCGGGTCTCGAGGGTATTGTAGGCAACGAATTTGCCGACAAACTTGCACGGGAGGGCTCAAAGTGCACACAATTTGAACCCAAGCCATTTTGTGGAATCTCAAGAAGCCTAGCCCGATTGATCCTTGAAACTCTTTATCACAATAAATCACTTAAGATGTGGTCTGACACACCAGGCTTAAAACATTCTAAAACCTTAATCCGCGCTTTTGTTCGTAAATTTGCTTCAGAAGCCTTGGTATTAACTAAAAATAAATTGCGCATTCTGGCAAGAGCCCTAACTGGACACTGTTGTCTTAAAAAGCACATGTCCATCCTGGGAATAAGCAACTCAAGGATGTGTCGGTTCTGTTCCGTAACGGAAGAAATGCCTCTACACATCCTAACCGTGCGGACCCTTAATGCGCAAACGTAACACTCATCTGGGACACTATCTACTCCACCCAGAAGAAGTGAAATTGCTCACGGCTAAGCAACTCATTCGATTCATTGAAGACATAGGGCTTAGCAGTGAATTATAGCCATAGCAGCGATCACAATAGATCTTCTAGGTTACAGTGATACTGGTCTCTTTACCTAGACCTGCATAGCTGCTCGCACATAATAAAAAAAACTGTCATGTAGTTGCAATTACTTTCGAACTTGAACATAGTGCAAATACTTGGTGCGAGTATTCTAACACCACCTTATAAACCATTTTTTTTATAATAACAAGGAATACATGATTTTGTTTGATCCGTGTCATCTGATTAAGCTGATCAGGAATTGTTTCTTTTGTGACAACATTGGGCGCAGAATTGAATTTAGACTTTTAGAACAGTTGCAGGAATTGCAGAAAAACAAACGTCTACATCTTGCCAATAAATTATCAGCACGACACATAAATTATAAAAATCAAAAAATGAAAGTTCGACTAGCTGCACAGTTATGTAGATCGGTAGGAATAGCAATTGCTGTTTGTGAAAAAGATCTCTTCATACCTGAATTTCACGACACTGATGCAACACTGCAATTCCTGCAATGTGTTAATGACATATTTGACATATTTAATTCTAGAAATTTAAACAATGTTGGTTTAAAAAGCGTCTTTACCCAAACAATAAAAGGACATATTTAATAAGTTTGACGAAGTATATGAGTACTTTCAAACACTTAAACGTCCGAATGGGAAATTTCTCAAAAATACGCAGAGACAGCTATGGATTTTAGGTTTTATAAATAATATTATTACGCTGAAATGGATATATGTAAATTTCGTTGAAAACCAAGATGGTTTGAAATTTTCACTTACTTATAAGATGTCTCAAGACCATTTGGATACTTTTTTCAGCGCTATCCGATCAAAAGGAGGCTTTAACAATAATCCCACAGTTAAAAACTTTACGGCAGCCTACAAAAGGTTCTTATGTCATACTGAAATAAAATTAAGTGAAAGTGGCAATTACTTGCCACTAGAAAAAATTGCAGTATTATCTACCAGCTCCATGTCAACAATTGATAGAATTAATAATGTATCAAATTATAATAAAATTTTCAACAAGCTGTTAGCAGGAAGGTAAAGAACCTATCCAAAATGAAAAAATAGATTGTGACGAAGATATGGTGCTTTTGGATAATACTGCCTCTTTGTCTCAGATATCTATAATGATAGTTTCATATACCTGATAATGTTATAAGACGATTAAGTAAAAGAATTAGGTGTGATATATGTGTTCAAAGTTTGACGGCAAGTTCTTTAGAGATGTTTCACAATGCATTAATTGTAAAAAGATTAATTCCTAAACCTACGAGGGTTATCTGACATACCCATCAAATGATGTTGTTAGATTGTGTTGCAGTGCTGAAAGTCATTTTAGACAAAATATGAAGAATAAAATAATGGATAACTTAATTTATACCAAAAATATATTGCACGTTTTTGGAATACTGTTCCCATCTCTGGGCTGGGGTTCCCCAGTACCAGCTCCTTCCACTTGACCACATCCAGCGCAGAGCGGCTTGAATCGTCAACTACCGAGTGCTTTCCGATCGGTTCGATTCACTGGCGCTGCGAAGAGATGTTGCATCTCTTTGCATTTTCTTTCGCATATACCATGGGGAGTGCTCTGAGAAATTGTTCGGATTAATCCCAGCCGCCAAATTTCGTGAACGCACTACGCAGCAAACGTCCCGATACCATCCACACCATCTGGATGTACCACCAAACGTGGCGGTCCACCACTGTACGTTTCAAAAGGAGTTTTCTTCCGCGTACAACCTCTCTGTGGAATAGTTTACCATCGGCCATTTTTCCGGACCGATACGACCGGGGGACCTTCAAGAAAAGAGCTTACTCCTTTCCAAAGGGCCGGCAACGCACCTGCAATTCCCCTGGTGTTGCGGTTGATTATGGGCGGCGGTAGTCACTTAACATCAGATGAGCCGAATGCTCGTTTGCCCTCTCTTCTATAAAAAAATGTTCTGCGCAATAATCAGCACCTCTTTGATTCTTTGAAGAAACATGTTTTAGATCAAGACCCGTTGGACGATCACAGTTATCTCCTTATGAGATGTGTTATTAAAATGTACTACCTTCGATTAACCTCTTATCTCATGTAATGACCTTCGATTAACCTCTTAGCTACCAAGCGGTCAAATTTGTCGACGGCGTTAAAGCATGAAATCAAATCGATAAAGATCGATAGAGAATCCTTAAGGACCCATTTGAATAAAACTGTTACATTCTGGGGTCAATGAATGTTAATGTATGGTATCCAAAATGAGATTAAAGGAATGAATCCGCAATATTTTTACTACAATTTTTTTTTGATTCGTTATTTTTAAATTAAATTTTATTACGCAATCTAGACTTTCACTACGACAAATTTCTGACGGTGTGTGACGCTTCATACGAAATATATGGAGACGAAGGGCCTCCCGTCCAGTGAGCGTTAGTTTCTTATATATACGGTAGGGTTTGCTTACATATAAATCTCTAAGGTTGTCTAAGGTCGCGGTCATTAGACTCGTCGGCACCTGACTCCTAGACTTTATCGATACTATGATTTCGTAATGTTGACATCACTATGACACTCACACGTGTGCATTTTTATTTTTGTATCGCCTTCGGCACTGCTTTGTTTATCTTTTACATTGTAAATTCTATGGGCAGAACCGAAATATGAATGTCAAAGTCAAATTGACAAGTTGTCATAAACTATGGAGTGTAGAGGTAAGGAGTACAGACTCCCTATAAAAAAGTGTCCGTAGGAAAGCGCTAAATACGGGTGGCGCCACTGTAGCTACAGTCTTAATTTTAAAGATCTTTTTATAATTTTATTATTTCATAGATTTTCACCATAATTCTTCTTACAATAATTATTTTATTGCTTTCAAAATTTTTATTTTCAAAACCACTCTCAACGTATTTTTAACGTTACGGCGATTTATCATACCCTGTAGCTACTCGAGCGCTGTTGTGGAGAGTTTTTGAACTGTTATTTACTGCTTATAGATGGACACATTTTCAACTATTCTCCTATGTGAGATTGTCCTCCTTACCTCTATACTCCATGGTCGAAGCGTAAAAGTATTTCTTATGATATGATGATTATAGATTTGGTTGACTATAAAAAGACATTTGCTTTTATGCCGTAGACAGAGAACCCTATAGACTAATGATCGGCATGGCCTCGAGTGAGAAAGTACGATAACGAATTTTTAGGTTATACAATAATCTTTATGATTTTTAAACACATTTAGATAAAAAATTTAATTGTTCTAAGAACTGAACTGAACAAGATTCACCAATCTTAAGCTCACAAAACACTTTTTTCTCACTTAAACCAACTTGTAAACTCCTTAAATCGCTACGTTGTTAAAAAAAAACCGGCACGGAGAAAGGGACAAACAATCACATCTATCGCTCTATCTCATTTCTATGCAAGACGTATGCATAAATCTATCTTTTTCGTGTGCGAATGCGAAAGAAGGCGTCAATTTGTCTATAGGTTTCTCTGTCTACGTTTTATGCTTTGACCATGAAGGTTAGAGAACAGAAGAACGATCACTACGTACTGCTACGTACTAAAGCATAGCCCGCCTGTCCTTAAAAATTGTAGAATGTATAGCGGCGCTGACGTCGGTGAGTAGTAACTGCGAAGTTAGCTGTTTATGAGTACAAGTAGATGAAGTTAGTTGAATAATGTACAATTTTTCATTTCATTTTTAATGAGAAAATTTTCATGCTCCGTAATTTTGTAATTTTTGACAAAAAGAAACATTAAAAAATGGACAAATATTTTATTGTGCGTGGATGTGCAAGTGGTTTAGCATCTGATCGGAAAAATAGATTCAAAATGACTTTTATTGACCGAACCTCGAGCGATCGCAGCGCCTCACTTATGGTGTCCATATTTCCGAACACTATTTTCTACGGTGACCGTTCTCATGTTGTCTGACCTTCATGCTTGGTGCAATAAGTCTGACAGCTGTCAAAATGTATTTCTTAGATTTGGTTGACTATAATAAGATTTTTGACTTGGATGCTTGTTCTTTAAGCCATCTTAATTTCTTTCTTCTTCGTTTTATACATTTTTTCTTTACAATATGCTGATGCGTAACATTGCGATGTTTTTGGGATGACGACAGCTCAACCCAGTGGACAGTTGATAACGACAATCACTCAAGTTCATAAGGCGTCTAATCAATTAAGCGAACTTGAGGTTTATATCAACATCGAGACACATGTTTCGTCATTTTCTCTAATAGTTTACATGCGCAGACACTTAATATACAAAATCGCATCACTTTTTATGAATCAAAATCCATTTCAATCCATTATTTAAACGATAAAACAGGAGCAACAATCCGTCGACTGTCAAGTGCCTACCAAAACTTCAAAACAAACGTGAATAACTTTTATCGTTAGCACTTTTGCTATTTTTATTTCAGGTACCGTGGCTAATTAATATTTTTAATAATTGATTTATAATAATTAAAGCTTGTGTGTTAATAAATGGGTTTTAATGCACTTACTTTAACAAATACTACCTGCTCTCTTCATCATAGATTATGCACTTTTATAGCGCATCTTCATAATAGCTGTCTATTTATTTATTTAAACTTTTATGCGTATGTATTACATACATAACATTATATATCTATGCCATGAGTGAAGACAGAATCATTCTTTAGGAAAAAGCGTTAATTCACACTTGCAGTGATTTTCTAAAGTGTGCGAACTTTGTTTAAAAAAAAAACCCGTTGGAATATTTTTTAATGTCAAGGGATATTTTAGGCATATTTCAGTTATTGTCAGTTTCAGCCTATCAGTGTATGCTCAAAAAAATCCCCCTGCTTCATAAGCGCATATGGAATACCTCTTTTATTCTAAAATATTAATTTCTCAGAACATTGAAATGTAATTTGTAAATCTGTTTAAGGTTTTGTTCTGGTTTATGTAAAAAAGTTAAATTTTATTTGATTAATATATCACAAATCATTCATGATGACTTGACACTAGTCGCTTTATGAAATATTTCGCCTCAGATCTATAACTCGTATTAATTTGCCTTGCTTGACTGCCTTGTTGGTCTAGTGGTCATGAGTTGGAATCCCGAGCCGGAACAAAAGCAATTATTGTTTTTTTCTGTCCAGAAATTTTCAGTGGTAGCCTGGAGTTAGGTCGCTGGAGGTGTCTTCACCATCATGCCTCGGAAAGCAATTAAAGCCGTAGGTCCTGTACCTGATCTACCTCTGGCCGCGTTGGATTACCGTCCTACCGGACTATGAGAGTAACGGAGTAGACACTGCACCTGTGCTTGTGCATACGCTTGTGCACTATAATACTGACCTGCGTATGGCTATGGCTTCGTATGGCTGCGGATCGCTAGCCTACGTTGAGACTGTCCCGCCGTGACCACAATTCGACCTGGCCAACATTATAATTTGTAACTTAGCACCGTCGTAACATTTACTTTTAATCTCTGCTTAAGAAAATACGACCCTGAATACTTTAAATAGTAAACTTAATAAGAATTTTCGCTAGTTTTGTAATAAACGCATAAATTGTTGGCCCCTCGTCTGTCCAAACGCCATATTCTGACGTCTCAAATAATGGGCGCATCTGTCAAACGCTATAATATGGCGTCGAGTGATAGCAAACTATTTGTAACATATACATGATAAGAAAAAATTTGATTTAATAATGTATTTTTTTTCCTTTTTTTTTTGTAAACCTCCCAATTTTTTGTCCCGTTTTCGAGTAGAGCTAAGTGAGCCCTTCTCGACCTTGTCGTAAACAAAAATGCATGAAAAAGTTTTTTTTTAATTATTTATAGTTAAATATGCTTTTGACGTAAAACTATAACAAATAGTACTTGAAATAAAGGCTTTAATTTATTATTATTACACCTTTGCAAAAAATTGGGAGAAAAACACTTTTCTTACTTTCACTTTCAAATTAGTAGTAGTAGCTTTCGAAGTAAACCTGTATTTAAGTTATACATAATCTGATAGCTTATTTAATAAAGTTTCCATTGATGTATGATTTTAATATACCTTTTATACAAAATGTCTTGGAAATAGTGATTTTAATGAACAGCAGGAAGTAGTCTGGAAGTACTTCAGGAAGCGCTTGACAGATGCGCCTTACTGGCAAAAAAATGGCCGCGACATTCGAGAAGCTAGATATATTATATTAAGGTACATGGCCATGTGCCCCTGCCTCTTTCTAAGTATGCCACTGTAATACATGAGCATCTTAAAACTATTTCGTTGTCATGACGTACCTTTACAGTCGATTTCAAATCTCTAGGAAGAAACACCTTTAGAAATAGTAGAAACAAAATCCCTGCTTTCTATTATTCTCTCTTTTCGACGTTTTCGATTTCATTATCAGATGTTTCGCAATCGCACACGTATATATTTATGTGATTTCTCTAACATATTATCATTATCGGGGTGCCAGTGTTTCCTGGTATTACCCATATTAAGCTTTTACGAAACTCACGTTAGAAGATAGGGTGATATTTTCCTTCACAAGTCCATCGCTGGACACGGGTCTCCCCCAAAGAATGCTACAAAGCACGGTCCTGAGCCACCTGCATCCATGACTTCCTGCATGTCTTACCAGGCCGTCACTCCATCTAGTGGGGGGGGGGTCGCCCTACACTACGCCTACTGGTACGAGGCTGCCACTCGGGAACCTTTTTTCACCATCGGTTGTCGGTTCTTCGAGCTGTATGGCCCATTGTCAGTTCAGCTTACTAATTCATTGGACTATAGCGGTTACTCTGGTTCTACGGCAGAAATCCTCATTTCTAAGTTTATCACGCAGAGAAACCCCGAGCATAGCCCTTTCTATAGCTCGCAAAGTGCGTGTTCAATAATAACGTATATCTGAGACGTACGTAGTACTTCAATGCTAGCTCCACGGCTTTTTAAATAGCTAAAATAAAATGTTTAAAAAAAACTCGAAATACTAAAATTTCATTTATTACTTACTAAATTTTATTTTATATAGGATGTCAATGAAATTCCTTATAATGTATTATAATCTAAAACTACTTCAATACATTAGCAGATCATCTAAAATAAGCCTTACAGAGCTCAAATACTTGGTACTTTATTTTACAAAGTGTTAAAATAGACTTCATGGCTATATTAAAGCAATTATTATACTTAGTATGTATGACAATATACAATAAGGTTTAAGTAGATGTATAATTTTCAATCTTTAATTCACAGACTTCTTCAGATTCCTGATTTTTATTACAAAAAATTACCGTAACAACATTGCTATTAATAAATTGCATAATTATTTTTTTAAACCCGCAAAATGTATCGTATTTTGTATTAAATAATATCTATATAATGGCAGTGTTTATTGGTTTGCTTTACCATTTTATTGATAATTTTTTATGTGATGCATTTGTGTTGCATTTTAATTTCCTTTGTTATAGGATAGGGTGACAAACTAGCACACAGTCCACCTTATGGTAAATGGTTGCTGCGGCCCATGGACATCTACATTTCACCATTTTCACCGACTTCAGAGGTATGCAATTCGACTGTATGTTTTTTTATATGTTTTACCTCATAACTTTTCTCTGGATGAACCGATTTTGATGATTCTCTTTTTATCTGAAAGCTGGTGATTTTCGTGTGGTACTATATAATTCAATCAAGATCTGACTGGTAGTTTTTGAGTTATCTTTAATAATGCGTATTTAATTGATTTCGAATAAATTGATTAGGTCGTATTGAAGTCGGTTGTACAAAAGTTTTAGTTTTACCACTTGGGCTCTATTCATTTTTACAAATGAGAAAATGATAGAGCAATTTGTAAAGATTAATAGTTAACTGAATATGACTTCAATTATTTATTATTGAATGAAACGAATAAAAGTAAATTTGTAGGTATGGGATAGATTCAATAAAATCTTTAAATTCAGTAAAATAACCACGGAGGTATTTGTTACATGTATAAAAATATAGTTGAATACCATACAACTCAAAAATCTTTTTTGCAGCTGTTAAACATAAAAAAAATGAATTTAGTAGTAAAATTTTATTTAAAAAGGTTTGAATTTGCTGAAATTATACGTGTAGGTAGGTACCATAATTTATTTTAGTCCTATTCTTGAATTTTCCAGAATATTGCAGTTTAACTTGAACAGGAGCAGTAAATTAAATAATTCGAATATTCGTTTTAAGGATCACACTGGCAAACACAACAAGATGGAAATAGGAACCAGTCCATAAATATGCCGGCGCAGTCATTGCTTGGATCATAAGCGAGTAAACGATGCCATTTATATTTTTGTTCACAACTGCATTCACCAGAGCACCTTGACGTTGACTTCTTACTGAAAAACAAAAATATCATTATAAACAAAAATATATAGATTCCTATAATAATTTAAAAGGTAGATTATAGATACTAATGGTACGGGCTACGGGGTAATTTATCTCACTTGACTATGAAATTTCATTAAAGTTATGGTTGTTTACATAATTCATCTCTATATTTTTATACGTGATAGAGCCATGCTGCAGTTAAATTAGTAGCATAGTTGTAGCACGAATGGGTCGGCTCGACCGGGGAAGGACCACGCTCTAACAGAATACCAGCGTCATCTGTGTTTCGTATGGTGAGTGTAGAGAACCGGAGACTCTTTTTACTGGAAACGAGGCATTCCATCTTAGTCCTCACGGGTGACAACGCATCTGCATTTTGATTTGTTTATCGAGGATAGATGTAGATGTCTATGGGCCACAGCAACCACTTACCGTCAGGTGGACTGTGTGCTCGTTTGTCACCCTATCCTATATAAAAAATATAAGTATATAAAATTCAATTGCCGTCCGTTAGTCTCGCTAAAATACAAAAACGACTCGAACAATTTTGATGAATTTTTTTACGTGTGTTTGAGTTAGTCCCTGGATGATTTAAAAACTTAATTGGACCCGGTAGGTGGCGCTGTTGTTGAGATCCAAAAATCTCCTGTGCAAAGCCGGGGATGGATCGCTAGTATGTCATAAAAATCTCTGGTGAAACTAAAACTATCCTAAGCAAACTACGTTTTTATCAAATATCCAAAGTAAAATTATAGTTAAGAAATATGAAAGACAATGGTTTTTAGGATTAGGAATTACCCAAAATCTTTTTATTAAAATATGTCGGCCTTAATGCTTTTACTAAACTAACATAAACTAAACATCTAACTTTGCTTTTCTAGTTACTGCTAGTTGATATTTTCTCGCCCACGCTTTGAAATAAGAAGTTGTTTAAATTAAACTCGTTTAGATTTCTTCACAACGCCCGTCTGATAGTGGTAAGAAACTTTATGCACGCCTTGTAATATTTCTGTCTCATTTTAAAGTACAATTTCAGTTCAGAATAATGTAAGGCGTTTTAATTCACCAATTAGATAGTGTTTTGACAAAATTTGAACTGAACGTGTAAGATGCTGATTTATTATCGCGGCACTGTGAAGTTAATGTAACAATGTATCAATTGAAATTTATTGAACAGCGCTAAGATTATAATCAAACAACCAAGGTTTCAGGCATAAAATAATAATACCTACACATAAAGATCAAGTCAAATTATGATGACTGGCTTATTAGCTATTTTTTGGATATTTAAAAATAATTATTACGAAAGAAATTATGTAGGCAAAAGAAATTAAAACGGGGATTATTTTTACAACATTATTAATATAACAACAAGGTATGTATGTCGATAGTCTAGATAAAAATATTTGATATAAACTGCGTAGTCTAAACGCGTTGAAATAACATTTAAACAACAGCAATTACAAAAAAACAATATTACGTTTTTTTAGGGCTTTTGATCGTTCACCCGAACAGCTTTCTATCTACGGAAATGTAAAAAAATACCTTAACTTAAAGCTACAGACCACTAAAAACAACATTTTTTTTATTTAAGTCCAATGGGTCTAGCATATGTGCTTTTTCAAGAATGTTAATAAATTGATAGATTATATATTACTCTAAAAATTTCACTATATCCACTACGTCATGCCGGTGGGTTACTGTACCGATACACTCCTACTACTTATGCTGCTCCCTCTAACTGTATGCGAAATTTGGGTTCAGCATTTTTGAAAGAATTTTCGTCCAGCAATCTATATAAATATCTTCTTATAGATAGATAGATAGAATCTTATAGATAGATAGAAGATATTTTCTTGATTAAGTGGATGCTGTGTACATATATCCTAGATTGAGAATCCAAATGCAAATACGTTGTCACACCCGAGTGCTGCCTCGTTATCAGTAAAAATGTCACCGATATCATGCGAAACACATCTGAATTATTAACCGATAGTTGGACTCTAAAACATAAAGTTAAAATCTATGTGCTTACCTGCATACTTCTTGATGTATGGCCTGTTCGAAGTGCATAGTATTAACAATAGCTCGAACTTTCTTCGCTGAATTCAACGCCCAATATGGTGTTATTATTTCAGTTTTGCTCTGACACGCGTCTATTCTAAAATAGGTAACAAAAAAATTTAAAATCTGTTAAGAATAACTTGTAAATTGAGGAAAAACCAAAAAAAAAACACACGCAAAATGAGAATAAATTATATTTAACATTAACGATTCCTACTACGTTATTTCATTTAGTATAATTTGGTATTAAATAAAAGCTATAATACGTCTAAGGGTAATTATTGTCCGCAAAATTGGCACAATTTATAATATGAAGTAAAAGAAAGGAACACGCATACACGCAGGCGAGGTGACCCGCTCGCACGCACAGTCGCACACATGTACGGACGCACTCACGTGCAAAATTGTTTCCTACTACTTTTCCTTTATTTCATTAACACTCGGATAGGGAGTTATAGATAGGTAACTACGGTCCTGAAATACAGAGATACCCCAGTTTCGGCCCCAGCTCGCAGCAGAAAAATGACATTTCATATTTCTGTTATGTTTGTTAGTAGATCTGTATATGCAATTGTAGTGGAGAAATAAATATAATATGTTCATTTTAAGGAAAATACGTAGACATCAATAGTCGACGTTCACTATTTTATTTTTAAATACAATAAAATTAGCTTGATATGATGATGACGATCAATACGCTTCAAATAGAATGCAGGCACTATACGATCGGCAACAGATCAACACCAATATGTCAGGGTGTATTATAGGAAACTCTTTTGAACTATAAGCGGCCTGGTTTCCATATGGACAACAAAAAATGTCGCAGTGAAAACCGAGATAATGTGTGTAGAGAGCTGATTCATGTGAGTCGAAAAACTTCGTGAAACTCCTTAAATGTGGTATCAATTTAATCACCGAGCAAATTTGGGTTAACTATTTAAATAAGATCCGTGCAATAACGGTAATTGAGTAGGTATCAGTATCATATTCTATTTTTTAAGGTTAGAGGGTTCCGGACTACCTTACAATGTTTGTTTATTCGCATAGTTTCCTTTATTAAACTCACCTGCCAGTACTATTGACTTGAGGATCAGGTAACTTAGAGTTTGAAGTCTGCCTCACATGACGGAAGTACGAGTCCCCAGAATGCATGTCAGGCACTCCCGGTGCCCTTCGCACTCGTCCACCTCCTGGTATAGAAAAGGAGCCATACATGCGCCTGATTAAAGCCTTGTTCTCGTCTATAAACATTTCTATTTTGTCTCTGAAATGAAAAGAAGGAAATTTCCTTGATGTAAAAACGTTGAATTGTTAGTTTATGTGTAACGTAGCTAAAAATGCTAATACTTTGTTGACATTTTTTTTGTCAAAGTTTCGGTCATTCGGTTACACTCGCTCTAACCTTTCAGGTTCAGTGTAACATTTCCATAATGTATTCTTTTCTTGACAAACTCATTATATTCTTATTAGAAACCACATACAATAAATAAAGTTGGTATTGGACCAACTTTATTTCTTGTATGTTTAATATACTTATTAACACAATGTTATTTTGCCAAAATGCATACCACGCTTGGGATTTTCGATTAGAGGCTAAATAGTCATATCATTTCGAGTAGTAAGCTACACATTAACGTGAGTCTTATTACTGTTAAAGTTTACTAATGCTCTGTATCCAATTGTTTGATGTTACATCCGATTTCTAATCGAATTTTGTTTCTGTTCATAATTTTAAGGGACAACTTTTTTGATACTTTAAATTTTTCTCTCTTTCATTCTATTTGATGAGAGGAAGTAGCTTGAAAAACATCGTAAGTATGTTATATTTAGTTTTAGATAGTCGTTTATTATACAGGTTGTTCCACAAGTCGACGTCAAACCGGAATCTGGTGATAGGTCAAATTATAATAGTTAACAGAAAAATATATAAAAAAAAATCTTTGCTATGTATTTTAAAAATTACAGGCATTTATAAAAAATCGAATAAATCTACAGCCTGTTTACAACTACAAATATTAAATTTTTTAATTTATTTTTATTATATAATCCTGAATAATGCTTCTGAAAAGAGTTGCTTAAAATTTATAGCCAACAAGTCACACAGCCCCAGTCTAGAAGAAAATGTAATTATTTTCCCAACCAAGTATTCCAAATTAATACTTTACCCAGTTTTAAATACTGTACTGAAAAAATACTACACGAGTTTCGCAAGTAGCTTTAAAAATTGGTGCATTTAATAAGGATTTCAGACTGGTATAACACCTGCAAGATTATTTGTTATACTTATTATGGATTTTTTTAAGAAACCCGGTTATAAATTTTTTTTTAACTGTCTTAAATGATTTTTGTGTACTCCAAGGCTTTCCTCAAGCCTGTTACTTAAGATTTCCTCGTTTTTTTTAATAAATTGTAATTTCCAAAATACATAGCAAAGATTTTTTTTAAATATTTTCCTGTTAACTATTTCGACTTGACCTATCACCTTATTATGGCTTAGCGTCGACTTCTGGGACAGCCCTATATTTACATATGGGTGTTGAAACCTGGATTATCTTTTTCTTTATTTTATAAAAGTCGACTGCAAGATATGGTCTTCTTCCGTTGTAAAGTGTCTAAGTCGCCAAGTCTGGCTGGTGGATTGGCGATCGCAGACGTCACGCACCTTTGACGCTGTTCTGATCTGATTTTCTGCTCATCGTAATCGAAATAGTTGTATAGCCATCTATCGAAGACAGGATCCTTTAGCAATGTTTTAAGGAACCCCTTATAGCTTCTCATTCCGTTAGTAACTCCGCGACCACACGTGAATAATAAATAAAATAATTAATTGGTCTGTAAAACTCACGTAGGATAGGTGTTGCCAGCGGTGGGACAATAGAGTTGATAATTTCGCTTGACACACGGCACTCCTCTGATGATTTGACCTTGAAGTTCATAGCCCAGAGCGACTGACAGTGCTGTCCAAAGAATCTGTAACAGTTTTGTTTGATTAATTATAGATTAGACTGTGTGTAACACAGCGCGTTTGATTTGAAAATCGCTTTAAAGTAAAAATAAAAACGTAAAAAAAACTATGCTTATTAGTAATGAAGTCCAATAAAGCAATCAAGTATCTACCTACTACAATACGTTAAAATAATTTATTTAAAAAACCTTTGTGTGATTTCCATAACTTTAACCACAGAGAAGAATACAAAGTTTACGAACAATTCAGTTGTAAAATCGTAAATTGTTTAACACTAAGCAATTATTTATACACACGATGGCTGTTCAACGGGCGATCTGTGACTAGAATTTTGTGTAAAGTTTATATAAAAAAAATACAAGACGCAAAGGCATTGTTAGTCACTGTCTATTAAAATCTAAAATCGAATTGAGTATATAAGTACCAATTTAGGATTCTTACATTCCAAACAAGATATAGTAAACAGTGAGTTTACTATATCTTGTTTGAAAACAGTGAGAGAGAGAGAGTACTTTTATTATAGTAACTTTCGCTCAAAAAAGTGTAAGATAGGTGTTTAGTATGACAATATCTAGTAAAAAGAATAAATAAAATTGAATGTGAAGACTTACTTTTATACGATACCAGCGTAGTAAATTCATATCGATCAACGGATTTTTATTTACACGACCCGCCACCGTAAAGTGTATTAATTATCTAAATTAACAAAACAAGGCGGTAGTGAGGTGCTACCGAAAAAAAGCATTAGTCTGGACACGCCACAGTGCACAATGACTAATGTAATATCGCGGGATTCACGCCGAGATATTTTTGCGCTTTTATATATAAAGTAAATATAGATATCATGATTATTCTTAAAATGAATATATGACTTATGTGTCAACGATTACGTTAGCTTTTGATACAGCTAGATGTAGAGCATGCATGACGATATATAAAACAAAATAACAATCATAAAATTATACTTAATTTAAATTCAAACGAGCATCGGCTACCTACTATATTACACTGGTTGAGAATATAAATTTTATTAAATGTCTATATACTTATTTATTACATAATTCTATAATCTTAGTGAGGTAAATTTGAAAGATTTATAGATATCAATTTGTCCATTTTAAGATCTATTTTAGATATTTAGAACATTAAGAAACAGCTATTATTTAGAAATACAAAATTAATTGGACATATTTTAGATGCATCTATGTCAATAACCTAGTAAAGCATGAAAGAGTGTTGCATATATTTGCTACCATATACTATTTGATTGCTAGTCCCAAATAGTATTTATATCTATAGATCTGTAGATCAACTAAGATCTAGTTTACTTAGCTTAGTTCATATAATAGGTGTGAAGTCATACGGTATGATGGTATGAGTGTTGCGGCGACGTTACGTTGAAAGGACGGCTCGTTAGTTCGATTTCTTAAGTTCAACACACACGGTCAGTTAAACTCATCAGTTAAAACGATTTCCCTACTCACTGGCTTCTAATTTCAAATTGCACACTTACGGTCAGTTTTTCTATGTAAGTCAGTTCAACTGATTCGTTTAACTGACTGTATGCCCGGATATATCAGTGGGTTGCCGCTGTACTTAAACCTATTTTGCATTTGTTTTTACCCATCCAACTTTAAATTTGAAATATGTACTTTACAGCGAGCAGTGCCCAGCCGGCGGCCTGGCATTTTACTTTTACGTAGATTGTGCATAATACTTTTGATAAGTTATATTTAATAAATAACTGTTTGTCAGACTGTCCGGGAAGTGTATGAAATTTTGGGAGAACTCAAACGTATTGTGATCTTCTGGCAACCCTGAGTCGACTTTCTTTTTGCATACGCAAAACTACAGGAAAATTACTCTCATGCTAATCTTTTTTAATGTAAGTTTTAAGTGACAAACGAACTAACAATCCAGCTAATAATGAATAGGTACTGTAGACTATGGACACCTGTAATCAAGGATAAGCAAAGATTGTTAGATATGCGTTGTCTCCTCTAATGAATTAAGTGTCTCCCAGCCTGTATTATTTCTAAAGACGAAAGAGGAAAGAAGCTCTATCTCCTAGAAAAGCAAGCTATATAGATGGCTATGTTCGGGGTTTTCATGCGTGATAAATTTAGAAATGAGGATATCTGCAGTAGAACCGGAGTAACCGTCATAGCCCAACGGATTAGTAAGCTAAAGTGGCAGCTCGAGTGACAGCCTCGTACAGGTAGGCGAAGTGTAAGGCGGGCCTCTAGTAGGTGGCGTGACAACTTGTCAAGACATGCTGGAAGTCGATGGATACAGACGGCTCCGGAACGTGATTTGAGCGTTCCTGGGGGGACCTATGTATGGACTTGTAGGTTCCATGATGGTCTTTGTCTCTGAGAGTCACGGGTAGGGATGCCAGATGTGTTCAAAGAAAAAACCGGACAAGTTTTTATTTGTTTTCACTTCTTACATAAAAATGTACTTTAATACAAAAAAAAAAAACAAAAATAAAAAAGTGAAGTTTAAATGCACTTTGGTGATGTACTTTGTGTACTGGAAACTTACTTACTAAACTACAGCCATTCTACTTTTTTATATATTTAGAACTCTGACTGCTTTTAATAAAGTATTATTGCCTGAGATGGCATCTTTAAATTCAGTGCTACTAACATATACATTACAAAACGCACAATTCACTTTTTACAGTTTGTACGGCGAGACGATTTCTTTCATCGGTTCATACATTTCCTTTGACGCTGAACATTCGTTCCACAAAAGCATTAGATACGGAATTTTCAATAAATTTGGCGCTGCTTCGTTGTTAAAAAATTTGCCTACGAAACACTCGTGCTGTTCGGTAGAAATATTGAACGATTATTTTACTACCGGAAATTTTTGTCTGGTTTACCAAGAATTTTGTGACCGGACAAGTATAATGAAAACCGGATTGTCCGGTCGAAAACCGGACATCTAGCATCCCTGGTCACGGGGTAAATCACAATATACTCGCATGAATTTTTGTCTCAATGAGAGTACGTTCTCTGCTACATGTTTTTAAATATTTACAAAATATGCAGATGTTAGAACAATATTTAGTTTTCATAACCGTTATAAAATAAAGTGCCTACACAATCGAACAACGACATTCATTTAAAACTCATCGAAAATATCAACAAATTAAGCTTGGCGTATTTCAATGTATTTTATTCTAGTCTCTATGTTATGTTGAGGTCAATGTGTAACTTGGAATACACAATTTTGTTTAGTTTATGTTGTGAGTTGTGGGTTGTCGACCTAATAGATACATACATTATATTTTGTTAACAATATGTGGCGTCTAAACGACCACTACTACGAGCATTATAAATTGATTCAGTCTATTTATATGCTAAACGCCTTCTACATTTATAGAACGAAAATGTGTGGACGTTGTACTGTTTAATAGATGTTAAAATGTTTTTTATTATTATATTTATATAATAATTTCTTTAAATTATGTTTGTACTCGTACCTAACATATTAAAATGTGTATTTACGTATGAAATAATATGTCCCACACTAATATGCACCTGTTATGTTAAATATTTTAAAGGCTTTTAGCTTCAATAACATAGACTATATTGTACCTTTAAATTTTAAAAGAATGCCATACCTATTAAGAATAAAACATCAATACAAGTGGTAAAAATATTAATTTTGTACAAATGAGAACATCATCAATGTATTCGAAGTCAATTTAATATGCATTATTAAGGATAACTCGAAAACTACTTGTCAGATCTTGCTCAAATTTATATGAGACTACATGAGAAGTACCAGCTTTAAAATGATAAAAAAGAATCAGCTTGAATTTTGAAGTCGGTTGAAAACATTGCAGGTGTGCACAATAACTCACTAACCTTTCGTCGTAATCGGACGAAAGGTATAGGACGCTTAAAAACAACCAAAAAAAAAAACAATGTTTTTTACCTGTATTAAATAAAGATTTTCTGGGTCCTTCCCAAGTCATCCCTTATGACACCTACAGGATGAAATTGGTTATGTTCTTCTTTATTACGCTACCATAGGGCACTTATAATGGGCACTTATAATTTTCATAATGGGCTTGAATTCCAGTTTAAAAAAACTTCCAACCCGGAAAAAAAAAGGGAAACCACCCCGAGCCAGGAAAAACTACAATTTAATTTCTAAAGAGAATTCTCAAAACGTTTATTTGTAGAAAAAGAGAAAATGAATAATTTACGATCTAAATTAAAATTGTTGGATATCGCTTACGTAAATTAAGTATTAATTGTCTCAATATCTACCTCTCGTTATTTCTTTTGTAATATTCTAAGATTTTAATTTAGTGAGAGTCAGAGAGTAACTTTAAGCAATTGTTTAAATCGACATATTATCTTATGAGTTTATGAGTAAGCACGATTACCATTGAATTATATTACGTGTTTAGATTAAATTATTGTTAGGCGCCTACTTAGCGTAATTTCGAAAAAAAAGCAAATATAATGTAACTCAAAGAGATAAAAAACAGCGTGTGTTCTATTTTTCAACAGACTTCAAAGAAGGAGGAGGTTCTCAATTAATATAAATCTGTTTTTCTTTTTTTATGTATGTTTATCGATTACTCGAAGACACCTGAAACACTATTTTTTTGTTTCAAAGTATATACTTTCCAGGTTTCATTTTAATTATATTCAATACGGTGGAGCAGTTATTAAAAAATTAACAATATTTTTTTTATATTGGAGTCGGTTGCACATTTTTTTAATTTTATCACTTGTATTGTAGCATAGTGTAGCCACCCGTTTGTATGAAAATAATTCAAAGTATCTTAAAATGTTGATTGCAATGCAACTGGCGATATTGTGACTATCCGTAGTACATTAAATAGGAGTGACCATTCACTTATACACGTGTATAGCCGCACGTTCTTGGACGTGACTTTTTGCTGTGACTCACTAACAATGGGTTCGTTTACTTTTTACGCGAGAAAATAAAATAACTTATAAAAATATGAAAACGTCTTTGAGAGCTAATAAAACATTGTTTCGTACTTTCAAAAAGTATGTCTCATTTACATGTCACATCAATACGTGCAACAAAGGACAAACATTTTATTATATAGTGTAAGGTTAATTAGTATAGCGTGTTACAACTACACATGCGAACCTAAAATGCAGGTAGTGCATGCTACTAGAACAGGGCTTTGTCAGCGAACCAAACTACGAACAGAAACGCCGAACCCAAATGCTACAAGTCCAATTGATGCATTCTTATAAATGTCTATATTCAGAAGTTTATATTAATTCAAAATAAGAAAGCAGAAAGAAAAGTATTTGGTTGCTGTTCAGTGGGCGATATATAGAAGATTGGTGATATATGGAAGATGGGCCGGACTAGGAGTACCCTTAACCCTTGTGCCCTGTAGTGAAAGTATAAGAACAGTTACTGCCCCATATCATCCCGTGGATATTGTAAGAGGCAATGGAAGGGAATTTTAACAGGCGATGGGCAGAAGCATCTTCGTGATTTTTTTTTATAGGATAGGGTGACAAGCGAGCATACAGATACCGCCTGATAGTAAGTGGTACATCTATCCTCGATTAAAAATGAAATCAAGCAGCATTAAGCTACTATTTCACGCTGGTATTCTGTGAGAGCGTGGTCCCTCCCCGGTCGAGCCTACCCATTCGTGCTACAACTATACTACTAATATAACTGCAGCATGGCTCTACCACGTAAAAACAAAACACAAACAAAAGCTACGGTTGATAACCCGCTCGCTATTCCATTCGTTGCATTTATGGCATTCATGGTCGTCCTGCAGAGTCGACAATCCGTCGTTTAATAAATAAATATGAGACAAACGGGTCATTGATCGATCGATCGGTCTATACGTCAAAGAAACGTAAGATCGTTGGAGAATATTGTTGCTATTCGGGATTCCAGTCTATTTCGCGTCGTGCGCAAGAGCTGGGTCTTTCTACAACATGAAATTGGCGGATTTTACATCGAGACCTGGGTTATCATACATACAAAGTTCAATTAACTCAAGAGCTAAAACCCAATGACCATAGACAGCGTCGAATACTCGCTTATTGGGCTTTAGAGCATTTGGCGGTTGACCATGTTTTCGATAAAAATACCTTCAACGATAAGGCTAATTTTTGGTTGAGTAGTTTTTAACAAACAATATTGCTAAATTTGGAGCAACGAAAATCCACGGGAGATTCATCAGGTGCCTCTACACTCCGAAAAAGTAATTGTTTGGTGTGAATTTTTGTCCGGCGATATCATGGGCCCTTATTTCTTTGAAGATGCGCAAGGAGACGTGCTCACTGTCAATGGAGACTGATATCGATATCGATATCGATATCGAACGATAGTAACAAATTTTTTTGGCCTAGGATAGATGGTACATACCTCACAAATATGTGGTTACAATAGGATGGCGCCACTTGCCATACAAATGCACGCGAAACATTGAATTTATTGAATGTTATCAACTGGCCACCGAGATGGTGTGACTTCACACGACTCGCTCGCACGACGCTCGACTACTTTCTGTGGGACAACGTGTAATATCTGATCTATGCAGACAAATCACAGATAATTGCCGCCCTGAAGGTCAACATAATTCACGTTCCTAATGAAATTGAGCCCCATTTATCCGAAGATGTCGTTCAAAATTGGTCTACCTGGATATACCACCTATAGCGGAGTAGCGGGAACTAGTTGGCTGAAATTATACTCCATATATAATTCCATCGAATATATAATGCATGTCCTTTAAAATAAAATTAAAAATATTCGGTAATATCGATTCGACACATATGGTTTTATTTAATTTTAAAGTTCAAGCACTCTTAATGAAACAACCTGTAAAGGTGTAAAGGAGACGAGAGAGGTGTGTCAGAATCGTGCCAAATGAAAGCCCGTAATCTATGACTACCCTACTGGGTGATAGATGTGTGTGTTTAGGTCTGTTATGTTTTTTAAATATAAATAAAACCATTTTAGCAACCACATTTACAATATTTCTACGCTAACGTTGTTCTAGCAATTCTTGGTTTATATCGCTAAATAAAAGACGAATCTTTTTTTTTTAAATGACCGGAAGCTTTCAAGGTTTAATAAAGCAATACAATCGAAACCGACTGCTACGGTAGTAGAAACTAGAACGAATTGTTACTTCCTACGCAAGTACTTATTTGTATGTGAATGAGTAAAACGTGATCTTTGTTCAGAGGTTTACTGTGCTATTTGATTTTTGTTTCTTTTTATTTAAAAAAAAATATTTGTTTACAGGACGCGTTCATCGCTTTATTTCATTACGTTGAAATAATTATCGTTTTATTAAAAAGTAAAAACCAGCTTTAAAAACAAAATAAATAATTTGCTTTAAATTGCTTTTGAAGTCGGTGCTGAGACAGAGTGTATCGAAGAATTACAAGTGAAGCTTCGATTTCAAAAGCTATTGTGTGCGTTGTGAATAATTTAAATCGGTTTAGCTATTTTCGAGAAATCGATTAATATACATAAAAACATACGCATCGAATATAGAAACTGCTTGTTATTTGAATTAAGTAGAAAACATGTGCAATATCAAACCGTCTAGTGGCCGTGAAAGAATATCCACTAACTCTTATCGTACCGTGGGTTTCGTAAGATGCGACAGAGGTAAACTGAAACAGTATATGGGCATTTTACGATAACAACTCAAAATTATAAACTGTGATTGGCAAACCGCCTGCCAAGCGTGGCAACTATGGTAAAACCCAATGAGGAAATCTATGATAGGGGTGGCCTATGGCCAGCAGTGAACTTATATAGGCTGTAATAGTAATGGTAACTTGTTGAAAAATAGCTCCCTCTAGTTAGAAGAATGGTTATAAGAATCGGAAACCATAATGTTTTCCTTGATCCTCCTCAAATCGATCTTTTAGCCGACTACAAAGTTGGATAATGTTCTCAATTCGTTTATATAGTTTTTATATATTATGCTCATAACCTTTTTGTTTTGTAAGCGTTTTTATAATTCTTTTTATTAAAGAGTTTTTACTTCTGGGGTAGTCCCATATAAAGGGCGGAAAAATAAGTGACGATAGTTTTGACTTAACTATTTAGACAACAATCCAGTTTTTAGTGTACTCTGTGATTTTTAGCTTGAACCTATGATATTTTAGGCTACACAAAATGGTAAAAATAGACTGTTATATGTTATAGACTTCGGAAGCTATGATGTGTAAATTATTTTATTATTTTTAGCTTTTGTAGTCGGTTTTAAGTTAAAACATAGTCCTTAATTTTTTTATAGATATAAAGGTGAAAGTCGAGTACACAGTTTACCTGTTTATCATCATAATGAATACAGTCCATTTTTGAATATAGGCCTCCCCCATATTAGATTAATACATATTTAGGATACTTAGGAAATTGCCACATATAGAGAATGCCATAATTAATACGCTTAGCAGGCAAATTGGAAACGGATTTTTAATTTTTTATTTTGAGTTGTTATCAAGAAGAAATATACTGCCCATCTCCTGTTTCTTTTCTATAAGTCGCCTCCCAAGATACTCACGAGATGATATGGGTTACTGCATTTTAGTTTCAACTTACCGTCAGTTCACCTGATAGTTAACGGTAACTAGGATAAAAAACATCTACATCTAACTTCGACAAAGACTTAATGCAACTGTCGCCGCGGAGGAGTAAGAAGAACGTATCTCATTATCAGTGAGGATAGTCGCCGGCCCTCGTAATAAATAAGCTGATTAAGCTAATTCTTACGCTGGTATTCTGGGGTTCTTCCTTGCTTAAACCCAATCATTTATATATGGTGCATGGATGTAAATCAGACTAAATATAAGTATCAACCGTAATAAGATGCATGATTCATTTTTTATATTAGATTGTCTAGTTTTAACAGAGTAATATCAGACAATCTAGAAACAGAAGCAAGGTTAACGTACTTACACTGCTATGAGCGTCAAATAAGGATAATGGTCATGGAAACATAGAAATAAATCGTATAAATCGCTCACGTAAGGTTTATCAGTAACAAGCCCACGCGTGTGACTAACGCTCGTGGTCGTGTACGAACGGACGTTTCCTGCAGTCCAACGCTGTCGCAATTCTAATAAGTAACTCGCGGCTTATACTAAAAGATACAAGCGTAATGTATCTTATATTACATACATGTTATATGTCACATATATGTCATCAATGGCAAACGGTATCAGCGGCGAGTACATAATACACCACCTTCTATTTTGAGATTTTTAAATTTAAAAATAATAAAAAAAGAAAATATATCGAAGGCATGTGAAGTCTGCCAAAGCGCATTGGGGCAGCACAGCGGACACTACTTTGCCCTAAAACCCTCTCAGAAGTGACAGGAGTTGTCTATAATAATAAACAATAATAAATAAATAACAGCATGTAGTAAACACACAGAATATTAAAGTTATGACAAAGATATTGTGCCAAATATAAGGTTGGTGAAATACAACCTAATATTAATTAGACATGTTTTTACCGACTTTAAAAAGGAGGAGGTATTCAATTCGACTGTATGTTTTTTATGTGTGGTTACCTCAGGACTTTTCTCTGGGTAAACCGATTTTGATGATTCTTTTTAATCTAAAAGCCGGTAAGTACTTCTCGTGTGGTCCCATATAATTTTCATCATGATATGAGCAGTAGTTTTTGAGTTATCCTTAATAAGGCGTATCTAATTGACTGATGTTCTCATTTCAACTTTATTGTAATCGGTGGCACAAAATGTTTAATTTTACCACTTGTTTTACAGCCGAGTTCATATTCCACTAGAAACTAAAATTTTACAGAACATTATTAATTGGTTTAGGCTTGGCTTACTGCGTTCTATATAATTAATAAATCAGAGAGCCGGTTTTATATTTTCCAAACAATTTTTTTGAGCAATTTATATAAAAAAGTAGAGTCACAGCTTATATACCTCCCAATCCTGGGGCACAGATCATTAATTTTTTATCATCATCATCCCCATTGTAGTTTATGGAACAGAACACGGTCATAAACCATCAGCATCTGTCAAATACAAACAAATAAAATTTTAGTTTTCGACGGATTTAATCGGGTTTAGGTTTTTTTCTTAATACATAATATTAAGTAAAACTAACTTATATTTTTGTAATAATTTAAGTTTGTTTTATTTCATATTGTCGAACGTTAAAAAATAACAAAACCTCGGTGTTTTAAGACATATTATCTAATTATTTTTCATTATTATTTATGCATATTAATTACATATTTATAATTAATTTATTTGTTATTTTGAGTGTCTATTACGTTGTCGTTTACGTAACTTACTTTGTAATGTAACAAAACATTAGCTTTGTGTTTGACAAATGAGCTATAATTTGTTTAACCTAGCTTTGTCAAATTTCATATGCACTAACGATTATTCGAATAAGTTTGTGCCAAATGCCGAAGGGTAATGAAATCAGGTCGCAAATAAATTACTTAGTAAAAGATTGCATTAAGTTTGTGTGTATACTACTTGTATGTAAGTATACACACAAACTTAGCTTAAGAAATGCAACAAATAATTAACAAATAGTTTCAGTATATTAACTCTTCACCACCGCATTGGAGAAAGTTCTAAGACAGGGTGACGTTATATTTCCGAAACTCTTCTATGCAGCGGGCATTTGGAGACGTTTTCAAGTTTCCTTCTGGACTGAAAAGGATACGGTATCAATGACGAGTACAAATAACGATTTTTTCATATTTGCTTGTACAATCTCGTTTTCAGGTTTTGAGGTACACCTGAAGAGAAGATGTGTCGTAATTTCTCGAACGAACTATTTGTCCCAGGTAAATATACTCATCAACAACTTCAATCTTAGTGATCCCTACGACCACCGGCATAGGTGTGATAAGGACATTAAACATGATCTTTGTTTTGTCCATGTTCATCTTGAGACCTATCCGTTGGGAGACACTATTGAGGCCATTGAGCATAGTGCTTAGGCCCTCCAGCGATTCTGCCATAGGGACTATATCGTTGGCAAATCGAAAGTGAGTGATGTATTCGATGTATTTGATGTTAATACCGTATTATTTCCAGTCCAGTAGCTTGAAAACGTCTTTCAATGTAGCGGTCAAGAATATCGGGGATGTAACGTCACCCTGTCTTACAACTCTCTGCATTTGGGTAGGTTTCGTACTCCGGTTCTGTACTCGGATAGCCATCGTAGTGCTACTGTACAAACACTTCAGCACTTCGATATACCGACAGTCCACTTGGTGCCGCTGAAGGGACTGCAGCACCGCAAATTTCAACGGAATCAAAGCCTTTATCCATAGTCCACATACGAAAGACAAAGTGGCAGAATGTACTCTATGGACTTCTGTACAATTTGCCAAAGGGTACGTATGTAGTCCATGGTACTAAAACATTTTCAGAAACCGGCTTGTTCGGGAGGCTGGAAGTCGTCGGGTCTGCCTGTGAGGCGAGTCGTAGTAACTCTCGAAAACAGGTAATCGGTCTGTAGTTATTCAAGAGAGCGTTGTCGTCAGAACAAGTCCACCGTACTTCTGCTCCATGTTGACCGTCGACCATGGAGGACGGAATTGAAGAGCATCTGAAACTTTAAGTACCGGTTTTTCACCCGCTTTCAGAAGCTCTGCTGTAATTCTATCCTCGCCCGGGGACTTGCCATTTTTAAGGTGCTGGAGAGCCATTCTAATCTCGCTCAGACTGACTTCCGGGATATCATCGGAATAGTGTCGGATAAGACTTGCTCTTGCATCGTTACTCTTACTTGCGTGTTTTTTTATATAGAATAATGGTAACAAATGAGCACACAGTACACTTGATGGTAAGTAGATGCTGTGGTTCATAGACATCTAAATTTAACCTCGATTAAGAATTAAAATGCAGATGCGCTCTCACCCCTGAGGACTAAAATGGAATGCCTCGATTTCAGTAAAAACAGGTCTCCGGTTCTCTACACTCAACATACGAAACACAGCAGCATTAAATAAAGTAGTTAGTAAATATTTTATTTTAGTCCTCAGAGTTGACATCACATTTTTTGTTCTTTCGAATGCAGTTACCGATTACGGACTTAGGAAAAAGAATGATAGCTGGACGGAATTTAAACATAACAAAATGTGCAGTGAAAGAATATACACTACCCCATATCGACGCGTGGGTATCCTTTTTTTAAAGGGTAGGGTGACAAACGAGCACACACTCCACCTGATGGTAAGTGGTTGCTGTAGCCCATAGACATCTACACTTATCCTCGATTAAGAATCAAAATGCATATGCGTTGTCACCTGTGAGAACTAAGATGGAATGCTTCGTTTCTAGCAAAAAGAGTCTCCGGTTCTCTACGCTAACCATACGAAACACAGAAGCATTAAGCTATTATTTTACGCTTTTATTATGTGAGAGCGTTGTTCTTCCCCGGTCGAGGAGACCCATTCATACTATAACTATACTACCAATATAACTTATCATAACTTATCTAACCATATCGAGTGACGTGCAGTTACGTGGTCACTTGGAAGAGAAGGCCAAATTGGCCTCTAAAAAGGTTGGTGTGCTCAGCAGAGCGGGACAGTATTTCATGCCGGCACACCGCCTGCCACTTTACAAGGCGCAGGTTCGACCGCTCCTTCCACTTGACCGCACCCAGCGCAGAGCGGCTCGAATCGTCGACGACCGAGTGCTTTCCGATCGGCTCGATTCACTGGCGCTGCGAAGAGATGTTGCATCTCTTTGCATTTTCTTTCGCATATACCATGGGGAGTGCTCTGATGAATTGTTCGGATTAATCCCAGCCGCCAAATTTCGTGAACGCACTACGCGGCAAACGTCCCGATACCATCCACACCATCTGGATGCTTGGCGGTCCAGCACTGTACGTTTCAAAAGGCGTTTTCTTCCGCGTACGACCTCTCTGTGGAATAGTTTACCACCGGCGATTTTTTCGAACCGATACGATCTGGGGACCTTCAAGAAAAGAGCTTACTCCTTTCTAAAGGGCCGACAACGCACCTGCAATTCCCCTGGTGTTGCGGTTGATCATGGGCGGTGGTAGTCACTTAACATCAGGTGAGCCGCATGCTCGTTTGCCCCCTCTTCTATAAAAAAAAAAAAACTGCTGGCTCTACCACGTATAAAAATCCTAACAGACGACAGAAGGAAACTAACCGGAAGCAGCGTCATAATAATAATAACTATAATAAAAGGAAACTACGGTTGCCAAGCGTGGCAAATATGGCAAATATGGGGCGACACATTTGGAAAGCCTATTTTTTTATAAGAAAAGGGTGACAAGCGAGTACACTGTCCACCTGATGGTAAGTGGTTGTTGTGGCTCATAGACATCTATATCTATCCTCGTTTGAGAATCAAAATGTAGATGCGTTGTCAGCCTGGAGGACTAAGATGGAATGCCTCTTCTCCAGTAAAAAGGGTCTCCGGTTCTCTATACTCATATGGTACGAAACACAGCAGCATTAAGCTGCTATTTGACGCTGGTACTCTGTGAGATCGTGTTAATATCTAATAATCAGTGCGGTTTCACGCCAGGAAGATCAGCGACTGATGCAATCCAATACGTAAGGATTCTGATAGAAAAACAAAGAACCATCAGAGAGGACCTTCACCTAGTGTTCATAGACTTGGAAAAGGCCTTCGACAGAATGCCAAGTAAATTAGTTTGGGAAGCTATGAGATCACAACAAATACCAGAACTCCATATTCACCTGGTGCGTGATATGTATCAAGACACAGGTGAGAAGCCTGGCAGGACTTAACGAACCGTTTCAAGTTAAGGTCGGAGTGCATCAGGGATCGGCACTAAGCCCATTCCTATTTAATCTATTTATGGACTATCTAACTAAAGACTTTCAGTCCTCCCTCCCATGGTGCATGCTGTATGCAGACGACATTGTGCTCATCGACAAATGTGCGACTCAACTACAAGCCACACTCGAGCAATGGAGACAGGTTCTCGAGAACAATGGCCTCCGTATCAGCCGAAGCAAGACTGAGTTTCTGAGGTGCAGCTTCAGTGATCAATATATGCCCAATATAAATGTCTCCATTGACGGTCAGCCACTGCCCTGCGTCAGCAAATTCAAATACCTCGGTTCGGTGATAACGATGGGCCTCAATATCGACGCAGACGTCACTCACAGAACTAATGCAGCGTGGTTAAGGTGGAGAATCCTTTCAGAAATACTTTGCGAATGTAGGATGCCAATACAACTGAAAGAAAAGGTTTACAAAACTGCTGTAAGACCTGCCATGTTATATGGTGCGGAATGCTGGGCGGTCAAGAAGAGCCACGAAAAAAAGTTGCACACGAATGAAATAAAAATGCTACGATGGTCAGCAGGCGTAACGAGGCCCGATAAAGTGCGCAATGAGTACATCCTTTAGAGAGACCTTTACAGAGGCTCCTTTAAAGTTACGCCCATTGTAGACAAGATGGTCGAGAGTCGTATACGATGGGCATGTAATGAGGTGGGATGAAGAACATTCACTGAGGAAGGCCTTAGCAATTCCAGAGAAAAAGAAAGACAGAGGACGCCCGTTAACCTCGTGGTGGACAACCGTAACCAAGGATCTGGAACGAGCACAGCTTGAAACACGGACAACTCAAGATATTTTGGCGCATAAAAACGAGGAGAGCTGACCCCAAATAAAGGGAAAAATCAAGGAAGAAGAAGAAGACTTTCTCTTTTCTCTTGCCCGGTCGAGCTGACCCATTCGTGCTACAACTAACTATACAATTTATATAGCTGCAGAGTAGCTTTACCACTTAAAAATGTTTAGAATGTGCCTATGTTTAGCAGTGTACGTTTGAAAGTATAAATCTGCTGTAAAGATAAAAAATATGCATTTGCTCAATCATAAAACATTAAATTGCATACTACGCGCAATTAGTTTCGGCGCCATCATAATTGATAATTAGAGTTGAAATTAGTTTGAAAAATAAATGCTTATGAAGATAAGCCAATCCTCTAGCTCTTATATCCCTCAAAAATGAACGAATTATGTTTTAACTTTGATTAAAACTACTTTTACGGATTTTATCGCGTTTTATTTATTTTATCGGATTTTATCACGTATTATATTGTAAGTAGTTTTAATCAATGTGTAGTGTTCACTTAAATATAAGAAATCATTATATTTTAACTTTATTTAAAAATTCGTAAGTAATAAATGCTATAATGAAACACTCATTACATTTACCTTTAAAAGTTTAATTCGAAATCATCTGATAACCACCAACACGCGGTAGACCAGGGCGGTGTACATTTCCTTGTCCTACAACCCTGACTGAAATGAAAGGAGGCCTGTGCCCTGTTTTCACTTTTATTTAAAAACTTCATAAAACTTTCGATTGCAATGGATAAACATTACATTATGCAGGTGAAAATAAGTAACTTTAATTCGTAATTACAGAGTAACTAATTCTAATACTACAAATTGTTTGTTGATAGATTAACATTAATAATATATAGGTAAGTTTTATGACCACCTTCTGACCTAGTTGTATCTAAAATTAAATGTTCTTATTTCATTAAAGTATTACAACGTTGTGGAATTTTAATACAACACTACCAGTTCAGACTTTAGCAAAAACTTGACTGTGAAGGTCTAGCTGCAACTGATAATGACACGTAGTAGCTTGTTACACTATAGTTTAAGGTTAATAACTGTAATTTGTACTTTAAATGTTACCAGTTGCACCTGGTTTTGGTTAAAGATTGATCGTATAAAGAAACATAATTCGCAGCACAAACAGCATTATTAAAATCGATAAATATCGCATGAATTGGCATGATTAAAAATGTATCTATCTTGAAATCTTACAAAACAGACTTAATTTCCTTTATAAATTTAACCGGAGATACGTACTTCGTAGAGATTTACTTTTGTAGTCAAGATTTTGAGTAACACCATTTATGTATTTTAATAAATGAATATCACAGAAAAATATCGTTAAAAGGAGTCAATGCTCTTATAGATATAACTACGAATAAATCAGCTGTTAAATTAATATATACCCATTTCATTTTGGTAAGTGGTCATACGGTTTAGTTTAGATTTGATAATGATTTTAATGTAAAAAACATTTTTTCAGAATAATTTTTTTCTGAACAACATTTTTTTTTCAGAATAAAAAATAGCATCATATACAGATGAGAAAGCAAAGACGTTAAACTATATGCCGAAGAATTCTATTTGTACACTAGTTGTGCCCGCGATTTAGTTCACATGGAATCTTTGTTAGTTTACTTTTTAAAGCATGCATGACGTAAACATCGAGTGTGCCGTATCCGTCCAATATTATATTTAAAATAGAACCAAGTAACGTAGATATGCACTAAGAAAATTATAAAATAGAAACTAAGGAAGATGTTGAAGAAGTAAGGAAGAGAGAACTTGCATTGCGAATGTCAATGATATGAATGATAATTCGTTTGCCGTGTACTCACAGTGGCGGCGTAAATAAATCCATCACCACGTTACGTGCTAGATCTATTATCTAGATGTTAGTGCTGTTTGTCTATGTGACTCTTACAGCTTTATCTTGTCTCAGGGCTCAACTCACCTGCCAGCAAAAAGGGAAAGGCAATGAGGTGAGGATGATGATGAAATGGTTTATGATTTGATATTGTTACCAATCATCATCTCGCCTTTTAGGCGTTTTTCTTTGAGCTATCTAACCGCAGTCCGAGGGGGGGAGTGCGGACCCCCGTCTCTGACTGCTCAGCTCGTGTCGGTCGATGGTCTGGGCGGTGAGAACCGTCCAGGAACGCGGGTGTACGGTGTGTACGCGGTGTGAGCTGGAACGCGTCGTGCCCGTCTGCGGGTGCGACGAGTCCCATTCGTTGTCCTATTAGTGTTTGTCCCATTTAGTGTGGGTGTAGTGTCGTTATGTGATGTGCTCGCGACGTTTGGGTCGACTGCATCGAGCGGTGACGTGCTAGAGTATGATAAGAGGCGACTACTGAAAAACGCCATAAAAATGTAATGGCTTTCAATATATGGCGATATAATCATGTAACATAAAATACTCAAACCGGCTATAGGCGGCAATGTTAAAGATGCGTCTTGTAAACCTCTCATATTTCCATTATTCACCTAATCACAATAATAATACTAAAATCACCCCTACAGTAACAAAGTACCATATATTGCGGTAAAGTTTACGGGCTGATTATGAAGAAGACGAAGATAGTTTTCAGTCTCTAACCCCCTCCAAATTTAGATCCACTACTGCAAGTCGCGTTATTTATTTTCATTGCAAAGTTGTAGGTGTTTCGCTTTAAGCGAATTTGTGGGATCAGTCATCCTCTAATCACCATCAAAACAGATGGCAATATCTGTGTCTACCAAAGTTGTTTCTTAAAAGAATAAGGAATAACTAATTTGAGGCGAGTACTATTGTAAAGATTTTGAGGATATTTATTCAAAGTGAACACCTGTCGGTAAATATTAAATTAAAAGAATAATAATGTCCTCAAGACCCAATTTCCATCACTGCGGGTAGTCTCAATAGAAATTAGCAGTATGTGCAGGACAGGGTTATAGCGTCCAAGTGTAAGTGCAGGCACAGGTGCACTCTTTATTCCCTCCAAAGACCTATATAACCACTTGACTGCGCATACACTGCACCTACGCTCGAAAAATATAAGTATTTTGTCGCCTATGCATAGGCTATGGTACTATTAATCATTTTAGTACTGTCCAAGTGTTAGACCTGTGTGCACGCTAAATTAATACAAATTTTTATAACTTTTATGCAATTATAAGGCATCATAATTCCTTCATGGGGATTCAGGTGGTGTGGGAAACATTCCAGGACAGATGTCCAAAAAGAATGGAGTAAATTTTTATTGCTAAGTAAAAAATACGAAAATTATTTTTGATTAATTCAGATTATGAGCCACTGCAGAGGTCTATCTAAAACGGTGGCCAGGTAAATGACGATACGATTTAGTCGCGCGTTGATGTCTTTTGGAAAAGTCTCGTTCTATTATTAGACAATTCTAATGCTTCTATCCCTTTCTTTCCCTTTGTATGTTTACCGTAAACATTAGTACTTACTATTACATTTAATAGCTGAAAGTCGATATCGAAAATAATAAAATTATTCAATTCACACACTGTGAAAAAATACCTATCTACTTTTAACAGTCTTCAGAAAAAAGGAGGAGGTTCTCAGTTCGTCGGTATTTTTTCCTAGTTAAAGTTTATTAGTTACCTAGTTAAATTAGTTAGATTGGTGCACCAAATCAGAACGCCTTACAATTTTAAAAGGACACTAAAGACAAGTTATTGTACAGATCCACTACAGTACAAGAAATCGTCGTTGTAAAATTTTTATTAAGAGGGCGATCAACGGGAGTGGTTCAAAAGTGCTGTCTTCGAAATATAATACGAGTACTAATTATTTTATAAGATCGGTTTTAAAATCTCTGATTGGGTATTATTGATTCCCGGATATAAATTTTCATCAATTTGAAATAGAATTAACTTAAAATTAAAAATAAATGATTTAATTGGATTAGCAAGATGCATAATTTACAAATATGTAGACGCTTGTTTATAATTTTTTACAAAGAACAATCAGGACCCTTAAACTTTAATTCGAAATAAATATACCAAATTAATGTATTTTAAAAATCAATAATAATATAATGAATACATGTTTTCGTTGTAATTGATTGGTTTTGGTTAAATATTATTTCTATGATTTTAATCGAGTATTTTTCATAATGTTAAAATCCATTTTATCGATATCGAACATTTTCCTTTATTAAGAAGAGCAACCCTAACGATAGCCATAACAACACAACTTGACCATTTGCAGCCGCGCGTTTTTCCTCGTCCCCCGGCCCGCAGTAGCGAGGTGTGTGCTTAGAAGAAATCTGCCTATACGCTCTCTAGTGGTTATATTCTCTGTGATTCCCTCACTCTCATAATCGTAGTACTAGTACAGTAGTAGATGGGACGGTAATATGATACGACCAGAGGGAAATCGAGTGCATGGGTACGTACTAAGATTACGTACTTTATGTGCTTTCCGAGGCCTTCCTGACTCCGGGTTGCTACCGCAAAATTTATTTATTTTGTCCCGACGATTAGCAGTCACACTTTTTAAAAAATACCTACGCATACCTGCTTTGCGGTGGAAAGGACTAATTTCTTTATTCTTTTAAATATTAGAATTTTTTGTGGGAAAAACCCAATAACTGATATTAACCCAACCTGGGATTTGAATTTGGGACCTCAAGATCATCAGCCGCGTTTACGACTACTAGACCAAAGAAGTAGTCATTAAAAGAATATAAATAAAGTAATGATGAACAGCAATGGTATATGTATATTGTATAGATAGATAGAAGAAGATAAAAGATGGATTATATGCCCTTACTCAATGCTGAATGTAGTGTCCAATAAAAAAAGTCATTAGAATAATGATGATACTTACGGGTATTTGGTAAAAGGAGCCATTATTGACTGTGGGGTACGACGTGAGTGGTACAACAGGCACGGACCCATTACGTAAAAGTATGGGTCCCTGCAGTGGCGTCACTGCTGGCTGCCTTGAGTCTGAAATAGGGGAATTATGTTAATTAGTTACTATATTTAAAAGATGCAGCCTAATAGTTGTTGGAACTGACTGCAAAACTTAAAGATCATAGTTTTGAATCTATAAGACTAATGAGATGAACCATTTCTCTTTTCATGGTAAGTTGCCTAAGGCATATATATTCGCCTCGCGGGATATTTATCAGGCATTTACCGTTACCGACTAAAATTCTAAGATAAGCACCTTCAACATATATCGGCAGTGCAGCGAAATGCAGACACGCACACACGTGCACGCGCACGCGCCCTCATACGCACACGCACTCGCCCACGCATACGTACAAGTACACACGCACACGCACACTCACACGCGCATGTACACGCAGACGTGCACGCACGTGCACACGCACACGCACACCCTCACGCATACGTACACGCACTACACGCACACGCACACTCACACGCACACGTACACACATACGTGCACGTACTCGCACACGCACACGACCACACACACACACCCATCAACGCACACACGCACCCGCAAACGCACACGAACACGAACACGCATATGCACACGCACACGCACACGCACACGCAAACGCACACGAAACCCACACCACACGCACACACACACACACGCGCACACACACACACGCACACACTAGTGATGCAACGAATACGCATACGAATATTCGTATTTGCCGAATAGTAGATATTTACCGAATATTCGTATTCAGTGAATACCAATCACAAATATTTAAAAATTAATATTTTTGTACGCAACTCTAATTACTGGCAGACTTGGAAAAAGCGCGTCATTGGCGCGAAAAAATACGACGAATGCATAGGCCCTTTAGCTGCAACGATGAATTCCGGGAGTTTCCCTATCACTGCGAACCCTAGATTGATTCATTAATTTCATTTGACGGTCGAACGAAAGCAAGAGCGTTTTGTTTAATTTAATAGTTTTGTAAGATTGTTGAAAAGCGAAAGAAAGAAGTTGAAGCTCGCCCAAAAATATTTTGCACTAAAACCATGTACAGTCGCATCGGAAAGGTTTTTTTCAACGACTGGGAACATCCAGACTGCAAAAAGAAATCGCCTAAACCCAGAAAATCTACAAATTTTATGTTTAAAAAAATAACTTAAATTCTAATTATTAGAACAATAGAAAATCATCAAATGAATTATTGATTTATTACCATGGCGAGATATTCGTATTCGAATTTATATTCGCCGAATAGTAAGTTTGATATTCGTATTCGTATTACACACCCACTGTATACACCGACCCACTGGCGTACCTTACTTTCTTTTTATCATAAGCAATCATAAGTAAGTAATGTCCCGTTTGTTGAAAAACGATGAAGAATGTGATAGTGTACAAATTGTCTACTATTTTTTAGAAAAAAAAAACTTACAGAAGATAATATTACAATATTATGAAATAAATCATGTACGTACCTACTTGATAATATAAACAAGGTGTTTTTTCGGTGCATTCTAATGATAAGACCAAATAGACAAAAAATAAAACAGTTGCTGTAAAATATGTTTCTATAAACACCAAGTATTAACATACAAGACATTGAAAGTATTTACGTAGTAAAACCAACTATATTATGGCTGTTGCACGAATGGGTCGGCTCTTCTGGGACTCTCACAATACACCAGTGGAAAATAGCAGCTTAATGCTGCCGTGTTTCATATTGTGAGTGTAGAGAACCGGAGGCCCTTTTACTGTAAATGAGGCATTCCATCGTAGCCCTCAACGTAGGTGTCAATACATCTACATATTGATTCTTAATCGAAAGTGAATGTAGATGTCTATGGACCACAGCATCAATTTACCATCTGGTGGACGGTGTGCTCGTTTGTCAATGCAATTCTATAAAAAAATATCTTTTATTAGTCTCTTTAAGATTTGCTTTATTAATTAAAATGTGCTTTAAATACATAAAATATCCTAAATCCACCAGCACCACATTTGCATTTCGTATTTAAATGAGTGATAAATATTTACTGTATTCATTCTTCTTTTATGATATTTTATGACACAACACAATAGTCTAGAGTATGATTTAAAAGCATTAGGATACATTTTGTATGTGTGCGTAATTTATGTATCATTTCAATAGTCATTTTGTTGAAAGACAACTTTAATTTCATCACGTCTCGTGGGTGCGTCACACAATTCAGGTCAGGGGTTACGAAAGTGCTAGGCGCTTCTTACGAAGATCTACATATTTTGCTTTTGCTGTATATCGCTGTTGATTGAGTCTTAATGCTTTTAATTTATACACTGTTAAGCATTTCACAAAGTGTGCTTCTGCTCTTACTTCTGCTGAATATAGGCTACTCCCAGAGATTGATTCATAGGAAGGATGTTAGAAGGCAAATTGACAACCGCAGTTTTTGAAGTAAAACTTTTTTACGCTTGACGTGGGGAGTAAGCTGGCGAACGCGTGACGAAAGCATTACGAAAAGTGTGATCGGGTGAGCCGAACGAGGGATATAAGCAAGAGGGAGCAGTGCGCGCGAACTTTTTCTTTCTCGCTTTCTCTCATAGCCACTTATTTTTCGTAATTTTATTTCATTTTGAACAATTTTATGAATTAATATTTTGTTCAATACATTAAATATTCTACGTTTACAGTGAATAAAATTGTAAATTCATTTTAAAATTCATGTTTTGTGAATTTTCGGTTGAAAAACAAAACACACACACACACACACAACATACATATATATATATATATATATATATATATATATATATATATATATATATATATATATGTGCCCCCAACACATGGCGACGACAAAAGGTAACTTGTGATAGACAAAAATATTCTTAAATATATGTATTGGTGATAGGACTTGTTTTTGACTAGGAGTTCATCTGCATAGATACAACTATATTACAACACACACATATATATATATATATATATATATATATATATATATATATATATATATATAATTAAATATAGTAGTGCTTTCACTGTTCTGTTTCAGTCTGAAGGGCTAAGAAAGCCAGTACGAGTATAATTACAGACTGGTAAGCAATCCATCTTAATCCTCAGATAACGCAACTGAAGCCGTCATTTGAAGTTAGCTGCAGTTGTCCACAGACTGCAGAAGTCACTTACTCTGATGTAGACTGTAAGTTTGTTACTCCAGTTTTGTACAAAAAACTAATAAAAATTTTAAATAAAATTAAAGTAAAAAACATAAATTGTGTAGCTCTGATGGTTGGCGCTCGATGTAAATATCACAATACGCCAGCAACCCGGGTTTGAGCCCCCCCCCCCCGACACCAATGAAATTGTTAGTTGCAATAAAATTTAAACAATATGTGGAGATAGTGCATTATAATTTATAACCATGACACTGACGAAATATGCAACTTAGATCTGCACCACTGACCTCTATATATACGCGTACTTGTATATATAGAGGTCAGTGATCTACACAGGTATTGACTGAAACCTTTATTATATTTCCATTGCAGCATTGTTATATGAAGTCATCATAAGGCATGTCTCGTTATCGTAAAAGGACTAAGTAGGTTCGACAAACGTTTATTCATTGATTCATTATTTAAAGACCCTCACAAGTTCACTGCTAACATGGAAACCCTCCCTCTCTCAAGTAATGCCATAAAAGCACATTCCTGTGCCACCTGAATCCATTGATTTCCTGCTTGTCTTATCACAAGGCTGCCACTCGAGAACCTATCTTCCACATCAGTTTTCACGCTATATGGCCGCTATACTACCACTTTAGCTTACCTTATCCGTTGGGCTATGTTACTCATTCCGGTTCTACTTCGGATAACCTCATTTCTAAGACTATTACGCAGAGAAACTTCGAGCATAGCCCTTTCCATCGCTCGTTGAGTGACATTATCCATGTTTATCTTAAGACCTATCTGTTAGGAGTCACTATTGTGGTCATTGAGCGTAGTGCCACGGTAATTTTTATAGATAATATTACCGTGATAGTGCTTAGTTCCCCCAGCGATTCTGCCATAAGGACTATTTCGTCGGCAAATTGAAGGTGAGTGATGTACTCCAATTATGTACTACCATTGATGTTAATACTGTATCCTTTCCAGTCCAGTAGCTTGAAACCTTAGTCTTAGTATTAAACAAGCATACTGCATAACGAAAGCATTTTTAAGTAGGGTTTATGTTAGCCAGACGGCCATTCATTAACTTAGCGAGAACCCTTGAGCAACATGGACATGGGATGGAGTGTGAGAAAGAATATATGGTTAGAAAGGACGTGAATACTGAGATGACACAAAACAACTTGCAAAGTTGAATAAATGGGGATTAAGGGTATGAGAAAATATGATAAAAACGCGTGCGTTACTTCTGACTTGGGGAAAAACTATGATACGATTGTGTTACTTGCGACAAGCTGAAAGTCTTTCTCCAGTTTGAAATTTCTAGTTTATATTTTAGTTTTAGTTATTTACTTAGGAAAATGTTTGTTTATAGTTAAATTAATAAAACTACTTAAAATCCATTATTTGTAGGATGTTATTTACGTTGAAAGCACTTCGATTTGTGTTTGTTGTTCACAAAAAATTTAAATATACGTTTAGCCCGCCAACTTTGATAAATTGTTTTCACTTCTAAGACCTTTTAAGACGTTTTTCGGCTACATTTAGCAGCAGTAGCAAAATTTGTGTTTGGAGCTTGGAACTTTTACGTATATATACGAACTGTTTTACCGACTAAGAGAATTTAGTAAGGAAGCTATACTTATCGAGATACTAAAGAGTGATTGTCCTGACCTGGTGATAGTGTATGTACTATGTGTATATATTTTTATTACCTATTATAATATTTTTTATATATGTAAATTTAAAATAAGTATTATGTTTTACACCTGCTAACAATTGTCTTTAGCACCCAGGTACGACTGGCAGAGAATGCCACATGTCATTAAATTATCCTTAATTTTAAGGTGTTACATTCAAGCTTTTTAAATAAAAAAAAAACTATAACACATTTCTCAGTGGATACCTACGTAATAAAAGGTATGATTTTCGCCCCAATTTCACGCTTCTACGTACAGTGGATGTGATTTTTAATACAATATTTTTCTTATAAATTTGCACCCTCGTATTATTCGTTATTATTACTTATTAAAAAGATATCTTATTAATTTAATTCAAGAGCATTTGAAAAAAATAACAAGAATTATATTTTCTCAATAAAAACTTGAATTACCCTTAAATGACCCTTCCGGAGAGGGGTTGTTTTAAAAAATCGCATAACATCTTTCATTGATTTTATTTACAGAGTACTTTTTTATATAGAGAAGATAATTAAAAAAACATACAAGTCAGTACAAATGCAAGTCTAATATTTTGTTCCTTAAAGTCAGTAATGGCGAGTACTAGAAAGACAGGCACGCCTGCATGGCTTTCCATTTCAATCAACATTTCATCATGAGCCTTTTATTTCTCTATCTAACCGGTTCAGTACTTTTTATTTAACCAAAATATTGTTTATATAGACAATCTTAATTCTTTAACTGATTTGATGGAGAAACTCTAAGAGGAAACATTTTTGATACAAAATGAAATAAAATAAAATTATCAAATTTTGACCGTAGTTGTTAGAAGGAATTTAGTTCAATCATTCAATCATTCAATGTTCACCCTATAAACAAGTTAATAATGTAATACATATACTTGCTTTTTACGTAGTGTCACATTGTGTCAACTACAATTACCTGCAATTACATTTAAATGGCGAACGATTTGAAGGTAACAAAGATAATGGTAATAACTGGTGGTTAAGTGTTCGAGTGAGCTTTAACAATAATCTTATAAATAAATTTTTCTTGTTTTAATATATAAGATATATAAAAAATAGCAGAACAGAATTAAAATGCAGTTTTTTTTTTAAATAGAATAAGGTGACAAACGACCACAAAGTCCACCTAAAGGTAAGTGGCTGCTCTGGCCCATAGACATCTACATTTAACCTCGATTGAGAATCAAAATGCAGATGCGTTGTCATCTCTGAGGATTAAGATGAAATGCCTCGATTCTAGTAAAAAGTGTCTCCGGTTCTCTACACTCACCATACGAAACACAGCAGCATTAAGCTGCAATTTTACACTGGTATTCTGTGAGAGCGTGGTCCTTCCCCGGTCGAGCCGACCCATTCGTGCTACAACCATAAGAGCGTGCTGCAGCGTGGCTCTAATACGAGTACGTATAAAAAAGATAGATCGAATAAAAACAATTTAATGGATTTTATCGCGTTTGATTTTAATTTGTTATTTCCAGTTCGTACTGCAGGTATATTAAATGTCTCGTAAATAGTAACGTTTGAACATTTATTAAAAAGTAAAAGCCGACTTCAAAGTAATAAAAATAATAGATTTTTTTTCTCTTTTTGTTTTTGTTAAATGTTATTTGTACTTGTACAGTTTACATATATATGTAACTGTGCACCCTTGTGCAACTTATATAAGTTGTACAAGGATAGACATCCAGAACTAAAAAAATTGTTTGTAGGCTATAAAAATAATTGTTCCATGCAGGATTTGAACCCGCAACCATCAGTGTAGAAATTCAATGCTAAGGCATTGCGCTACGGAGGCGTCAACATTTCCACATTACAGCTTTAGGAGTCAGTGCTAAGTCGTAGTGTAGGGTAAAACTGGGATAGATACCACTCTGGGATAGACGCATCGTTTCTAAAACCCCAACTTCCAAAAAAAAAACAGCAAATGTGTTGTCTACATACGTGCCACATTCGTATTCGTACGTCCCTCACCTCGGTGACACGTAAGCTGTTGTGCGGGGTGGACATATTATTTTAATTGTGTTAATACATTGGTTCATTGAGAACACATTTAGGAGTTAATCACTGATTTTTTGCATTTATTTTACTTAAAATACAAAGGGGAAACTATCCCTAGCGTAAAGGATAGTTGCCCAGAATTTTCAAAGGATAGATGCCCTCAGAGGCTTCTATCTCTTTGTAGTATAAGAGTCCTTTTAAAGTATTTTTACACGCATTTATTAGCTTTTACATATAATTTAAAGTGTTTTTATATTCATCATCATTGTTGCAGCCTTTCACATGTCCACTGCTGAACATAGGCCTCCCCCAAGGAATGGCACAAAAATCCCGGTTCTGAGCCACGTGCATCCATCGACTTCCTGCATGTTTTACCAGGTCGTCACTCCATCTAGTGGGGGGAAGCCCTACACTTCGCCTGCCGGTACGAGGCTGCCACTCAAAAATATTTTTTTCCCCATCGGTTATCGGTTCTTCGACCTATATGGCCGGCCCATTGCCCCTTCAGCTTACTAATCCGTTGGGCAAAGTCGGTCACTCTGGTTCTACTGCGGATAATCTCATTCCTAAATTTATCACGCAGAGAAACTCTGAGCATAGCCCTCTCCATAGCTCGCTAAGCGACTTTGAGCTTCCTCATATGTCCAGCAGTGGAGGACCACGTCTCAGATCCATAAGTCATCACTGGCAACACGCACTGGTTGTACAATCAAGTTTTGAGATTTTGAGGTATGCCTGACGAGAAGATGTGTCGCAATCTCCCGAACGCTGCCCAGCCGAGTTGAATCCGTCGTCGTTTTTATATTACGACATGACTATTTTGGCACTTTCTAATAGATATTGTAATGAGTATGTGGGTACTTGCATGTCAATTAAGTATTTTTATTCATGCCTACTTTGCTTAGTGTAGGTGAGCGAACAGAACAGAGCAGCCACAGTCAGTTTTCGACGAAATTAAAAAAAGAATGGGATCAATGAAATATCTAGACGATTTGTGATTCCATCTAGAACATTAAAAAGGCGTTACTCTATTGAAAACAAAACTAAGTTGACTTTGGGACAACATCCTGTTCTGGGTTTTGAAAATGAAAACAGGTTGGTAGCGCACCGAGCCAAGGAACTAGTTTACACTACAGTAGAAATAAACACAAAAGACGAATTAAAAGAAAGAATTAATTCAGCTTTTGAAACGATGAACCTGGAGATGATGTTGAAAATAACTACAACAGAAGTGAGACGACGGGTGCGTGCTTGTGTTGGGGAACGCGGCAGTCATTTTGAGCATCAATAAATGAATAATTTGAATTAAAATGTTGTTTCATTAGAATGCCTAAAAATTTTAATAATTTGTGACATTCTATCTAATTAAAGAGCACCATGCGTTTTTTTTAACTAAGCGTCAAAAACCTGTTTTTTAAATATTTGAAAATTTTCGTCATCTTGGTGTCCGTACAAAAAATTTCTAACGACACAGATGCTTAGACCATGTTTTGTTCACATTATTACATCATCATCATCATCATTACAGCCCTTCACAAGTCCACTGCTGAACATAGGCCTCCCCCAAGTAATGCCACAAAGCACGGTCCTGAGCCACCTGCATCCATCGACTTCCTGCATATCTTACCAGGTCGTCACTCCATCTAGTGGGGGGTCGCCCTACACTACGCCTACCGGTACGAGGCTGCCACTCGAGAACATTTCTTCCCCATCGGTTATCGGTTCTTCGAGCTATATGGCCGGCCCATTGCCACTTCAGCTTACTAATCCGTTGGGCTATGTCGGTCACTCTGGTTTTACTGCGGATATCCTCATTTCTGAGTCATAGAGCATAGCTCATTATCATATTATTTAAAATTAAAAATTTAAAAACATTTATCAATAAAACTGGAAATTATTAATAATTAACTGTAAAATTTTGAGTTATCACCTAAAACAAAAAAAAAATTTAAAAAAATTATAGTCGGACGACAGAGTAAAGAGTAAGGCAGACTTTGTCTAACATAACTGTGGCTTAAATAATTTTAATTGGTGCAGACTACCTTCCTTTCATTATACGCCAATGCTTGACCACAATCCCGCCTGGTGGTAAGTGGTGATGCAGCCTTAGATGGTTAAATCGCACTGTCCTAGCGTAACAAAAGCCTATTCACTCTTGCCTTGAAGACGCCCAGATTGTATTCGGACGGAAAGATAGACGCCGGCAAATTATTCCACTTCTTTGCCGTTTGGTTTTAATGCTTAGAATATTAACAACAAAGGGGTGAAGACCCGCCGACTGCCTAGTCGTCCGATGGTGGAAAGGCGAGGGAGGAATTAAAGCCTGTGCAATTCTTGCGCCCACTCTCCGAAATGCATCCGATAGAATATCTGGCTACTCTGTGCCTATGCTCGAGGCTGACAAGGTTGGTTTCAACCAAATCAAGGTCACCAATGAGCCTCTTAGCACGTCTCTGTATTGGGTCCAACGCTGCCAGATGGCTCTATGCACGACCGGACTTGCGCTTTATATAAGGTAAGAAGCTGCCTCGGCTTGAAGTACTGCCGCACCATTGCAAGAAAACCAAGTTTCCTTGCGGCTGCTTTGGCTCTGGACTCAATGAACCATCCATAGTTCAGAATCGGAGAAAATTCCCTAACAACTGAAGGTGGTCAGTGTAACCCAAGGATACATTCCGGAAAGTAGGAGTCGGAGTGAGCGGGTTCCTTTTAGCGGTGAAAAGACACGTTTGTGTTTTGGAGGCATTGAATCTTACGAGAATGGCATCGCTCCATTCGGAGACTGGCTGTAGTGTGAGATTCACACGCTCAACCATAGCCTCTCTTTCGGACTGGATTTGATCCCGACTGGCCCGAGCACTTGGTTGGTATCACTCCACGACTGTGCTATCGTCTGCATATCCATAGATACTAATAATACGCAACAGGAAGAGAGTTGCGGAGAAAACGGACACTTAAGGAACACCGTCGTCAGTCAGAGCCGCCATCCACCGTTCACTCAGAAAGTCCTTTCGCTTTTCAATCAGATCAGGGGATAAGCCGTACGCTGGAAGCTTAGCCAAAAGTATAGCGTGTTAAACTCTGTCAAAGGCCTTCGAGATATCAAGGGAAGCAGCAAGTGCTTCTCCACTGTTCTCGGGTGCCTCGCCCCATACGTATGTGGCATACGCTAGAAGTTCCCCAGCTGACCGATTTCGGCAAAACCCGTATTGCCGGTCACTAAGGAGGTCATTTTGTTCTAGATATGCCTTTAAGCGGGCGTTCAATATACGCTTCACAATCTTGCAGAGTATGGAGGTAATTGAATTTGGCCGATAGTTGGCAGGGTCACGGCCACCGTTATATATATGATATGCAGAGGAGTTTCTCGTAAAGTTACAAATTTTATTTTAAAATATTATTAATAAATAAATATAAATATCATCTTATATAAATAATATTAGTATGCCGCATTTGGTTTATCGGTTCATTTTGATACTATTCCTCAATCATGATGATTGATGACCAAAATTTAAGTTTTGATTTTTATTTATATAAATCCCAAATTACTAAGCCGCATTTTTTAATTTAATAATGATATCTTATAAAACTGTAAATAAAAATGCTATTGTGTGCATATGTACGTTTAATGCATTGATGTGGATGGTATATTATAGAAATTATTGCTATTACATTAAACATGCTGGTTTTAGATGGTAATGATGTTGCGTCTCAGCAAAACTACAAGAAGAGAATGAGATCGATTTACATGATTAAAAGGCTTATGACATCAGGACGTTAAATACCTCAGTTCCTTAACCATGGGTACCGAATCGAAACGTTGTCGAAAATAAGAAAAATAAGTTATATAGACGAGATAAAATCCGTATAAATAATTTCTTTCAAGATTGCTGTAAATACTTTCTTGACTTGATTTCTAGCCTTTCCAACAGATGGCTCTCCGCACTTAAGAGACAAAGTTTTTTTATAGAATGGAAGTGACAAAGGCGCACACAGTCCATCCGGTAGTAAGTGGATGCAGTGATCCACAGACATCTAGATTTTAAAATGCGGATGCGTTGTTACCCCTGAGGTCTGTGATGGAATACTTCGTTTCTGGTAAAAAGAAGTGTCCAGTTCTACACACTCACCGTACGAAACAGTAGCATTAACCTGCTCTTTCAAGCTGGTATTCTGTGAGAGCGTGGTCTATCCCCAGTCGAGCCGACCCATCCGTGCTGCAACCACAATATAGCTGCAGCGTGGCTCTGCCACGTACAAAAATAAAATGTGTAAGAAGTCTACGGTGGAGTGATACTTATATAAAATTTTATTTATGTTTTATGTATGTATGTCACCTTACTTGTAATAAAAATATATTTTCTCTTTTCTTATGTTATTAAACGATATTAAAATTTGATAATATAGTAAAAGAATGTATGATGTATAATAAATTTCGAAATAAAGTATGAATTTACTTAACCTCCACTTATTGGAAAGGTGTTACAATTAAAATACGAGTGGAAAGGTACATAGTAATTTCATCACAATATCTGACCTAGCTTCCGACATTATGTTGGACTAGTCATCCTCGAGTTTCCAAACGATTATAGACGAATCAGCTTATAAATATTTATAAGAGTGCAATCAATAAAACAGATGATATTGTATAACTGGTTTAAAAGTGCTTAATATGACTCCTTATATGCTTTTAATATACAGTTAACGTCTCTAATGTGTAACTCATATTTATTAAAAGATTATGTCATAGATTAAGCGATAACCTGGTTGTTTCTCATTTATTTTGATTACTCTTATTAATATCAGTTAGCCATAGCTAACAGCTTACTACATCTATACTACCAGACTAACTAACGCTATTGTTGCGCGCCTAAGTTGACGTCTGGTTCCTGGCACTAGCGCCATCTAGTATCGAGGACCAGAGCGAGGAGGGCTTCCTAGAAAATGCTAATCTTGAACTTTCCACCAATAGCGCCATCTAGTATCGAACAGAAGAAGAGAGAAAATTTATGATAACCAGCGCCTTCAAACAGTTTCTTACGACAAATGATGGTGGATTAATCTGCCAGTAATTTTCTTACGAGTAAGTCAGATCTTTGTCGCCGTTATCGTAAGAATAGCGAGGTGCTTGACACGGGCACATCCATACACATTTTCCAAAAACAAAAAAATATTCAAAATACCGTGTTAATAATGTCTGCAGACTATGATGGAATGCCTCGTTTCCAGTAAAAAGGTCTCAAGTTCTCTACATTTATCATACGAAACAGCAGAATTAAGTTTATCGCTGGTATTATGTGAGAGCCTGGTGCTTCCTTAATGGATTCCATTATTTTGGAAAATAAGGAGGTGAAGACGAGAAGCCTAGTTAGACGGGCCTAAGCTCACTGTTTTTAGGGATCGGGTACACTAAGGTTGTCATTCACGAGCTTGGAACGATGACTAAAGAGTAAAAATATCAGAAAAGACGCTTCAGTACCGGTGCCAACTCTGGAGAACACGTCTTTAGCAGTATTGGCGGGGTTGTGGTGCACTCGACTTATGTCCAGAGTAGTGCTTTACGCACTGAGCTCTGTCTGTTTCTGAGTTTCCATTGGTACATCCGATTATTATTTTGATTATACATAGTATATAGCCCAAGATTTTAATAGCGTAAGGGATGATGGTACTATCAGGAACCAATAATACGTTCATTAGAAACTTCATCATCATCATTATCATCATTGCAACTACGCAAATCCATAAGTATCTTCCACATTCTGGACACTGATACTCATATATCGTCTACTCAGTCGATATTTTTACTTTTGAAATATAGGTGCCATAGTCCGAGTTCGCCTTGGATGTCTTCATCATTACCAAAAACTTGTTGACGGAAATGGATAAAAGTTTTTGCTACAACTTTAATGATGATACAATTAAGAGAATTCAAAGTGAAACATTGAATGTGTAAAAGGAGTGTACCGTGGGCGATTCTCGACTTTCAATTGACTATTATATTTAGATATATATTTATATAGAAGTAAGAATGACAAATTAGCACACAGTCCAACTGATGCTAAGTGGATGCTGTGGCACTTAGATACCTACATTAATATCCTCGATAAAGAATCAAAATGCAAAATGCATATGATGTGTTGTCACAATTGAGAATTAAGCTTTCTATGATTTAGGTAGAATGTCCCGTTACCAGAAAAAGGATATACAGAACTCTACACTAAGCATTACTATGCTTCTAGTTTATGGTGGCATTCTTTGCGAGCGTGGTCCTCCTCCGGTCGACTCCGCCCATTCATACTGAAAACAACGCATGATCGCGGAGAAGTTTCTGGCCAAAAACCGAAAGGTTTTTTGTGCGTTCATGGAATTGGAAAAGGCCTATGACAGAGTGGATAGGGATTTGCTATGGCAAACACTGAACTCATTTGGGTTGAGCGCTGGCTTGATACAGGCATTGGAGTCTCTTTACAGGGACTCTAGTGCTTGTGTTAGGATCAACGGGGTCTACTCGGACTGGTTTGACATCCATAAAGGTGTCAGACAGGGCTGTGTGGCTTCCCCGTGGCTGTTCAACCTATTTATGGACAGTTGTTTGCAAAATTTGAAAGTTTTTTTCGATTTGTGAAATAAGAATAGAAAGGGAGTTGATCGAGCAAGTAGATGAGTTTGTATATTTGGGCTGCGTATTTAGCAGGGATGGGAGATATGATAAGGATATAGAACGACGAGTGAATGCGGGAAATAGAGTAAATGGGGCTTTGCACTCTATTGTGAAGAGTCAAAATGAGTCGAAAAAGGCACTTATGGCAATTCACATTGCTGTGTTGGTCCCTACTTTAACGTATGGTAGTGAAAGTTGGGTGTGGCGATGTAGAATAAACGCAGTAGAAATGCGGTCGTTAAGGAGTATGTTAGGGCTGAATCTGAATGACAGGGTAAGAAATTGTGTAATAAGAGAAGAGTGTGGTTTGCAAGATGATGTTGTGACCAGGATTAAGAAAGGAATGCTTCGGTGGTTTGGTCATGTGGAAAGAATGAATGAGGAAAGAGTGACAAAGAAAATTTATGGTGCAGAAGTGAATGGCAGAGTCGGAAAGTGACGTCCTAGGCGAAAATTTATCGACCAAATTGGCGATTTATTGAAAACGGGCCAAATTAGGAGTACCCTTAACCGACGAGCATGTATGCGTAGGTGTATGGATGTGAAGGAGGCAAGAGAGGTGTGTCAGGATCGTGCCAAATGGAAGTCTGTAGTCTCTGCCTACCCCTCTGGGTGACAGGCGTGAGTGTTTATGTTATATATGTTTAATAAGTTGCAGCAAGGCCACGCTAGTGAGAAGATAAGAGAAAGAAATTGATATTATAGTATGAGTATTATGGATACAAAAGTCATGTACCTCCTACAAGAACGCCGATTAAGCTTTATTATACTTAAAGGTAGAAAGACTCTTAGTGTGATGGATACAAGAATGTAACTTTTACATCGCAACGTTACAAACATGCTAAACGTTTATAGTAGCGCCGTTATCAATTGAGTGAGTGAGGCATAAATCATGTTCGCTTATGATTACAGGTAGTAATGATGTGTGAAATAACCGCAGATACATCGATGTGATAAAACGTTATGACTTGATGCGAATGTTCATAAGTGGCAAACTATCAATAAATAAATTATATTCATTATATTTTCTTATTGATGAAATTATCTATGGTTCGTGAAATTGAGGTCAGATTTTCGTAAATAACTAGCGATTCGTCACAGCTTTGCACGGGTGATTTCTGGATCTCGACAGCAGTGCCATCCACGGAGTCCAATTGTAAACTTAACTCTTTCTCGAATCAACTTAATCACACACAAAATTTCATAAAATAGGTCAAGTTGCTTAGGAGCTCACTTACATGCACATGGACCGAAAAATATATATACTGTTTTTCGGTCAATACTCAATTTATGATTAAGAAGTGTATGCTTTTATCCTATTTCACAAAATGAATGAATTCTTGTGAAGACGGCTGGATGCCACTATCTGTTTATCTGAGATCCTATATTTAATAAAATTAAATATGAATTCAAGCATACTATTACACGACTTCTAGATACTGTAAACCCGTTCTGCGTAGATCGGGCCAAAAAAATATTCTACATTTAGGGTAGCCCGAGCTAAATATGTCTTCGGGACATCAAATACCTCAGTCTCCCCGTGATTACAGGTGCTGTAAAACACCTGGACCGTCAGGAATTATAAATAAGTTAAAATAAACGCGAGAAAATCAGTAAAATTAGTTTTATTCAATAATCGATAAAGATTTTTAAAAATAAGTATTTAATTAGGCAACTTTTTTCCGTTGCTAAATAAACAATTACAATATAAATCGATATGTTTAGTATTATTTGTACATCATTTTGTACAAAAAATACTGAAAGTGAAATTTTTAGCCAGTTTAGTTTGTTTTTGATAGCCTCCTAACAAAAACGGTCCAAAACTTACAAATGTTATTCCATTCTAAGATAAATAAGAATTAAAATATATCTATGGTCGATGATACCATTAAAAAATTGAATTTCTAACTCTCGTATTACTCCACCAAATATCCGAATTTCAACTCCTTAACTTTTTCCACCTAAGAGCTAGAGATCCGTGACATACGAACAGACTTGCGGGCAGTCAGACAGCAGAGTAACATTAATAGGGCTACATATCCTCTTTAGGTACGGAACCCAAAAATGAATGAACGAAATCAATAAGACATTTATTTAAAATTTTATAGTCTGAGATTCAAACATAGTTTATTAAATTTTAAATACATCTTTTGTAGATTTTAAGTTCTGAATTCAAATTTCATATACCTACTAAAGAAGTAAACTAATAAACTTCATTGCCATTGTGGGATTAATTAATATAATAATTTAATTTATAGAATAAGGATGACAAAAAGCACACAGACCTGATGGTAAGTGGATGTTGTAGTCCTTAGACATCTACATTTATCCTCAGTTTAGAAATAAAATGTAGTTGCGTTGTCACCTCTAAAGACTGAGATAGAATGTCTTTTTGTCAGTAAAAAGGGTCTCCGGTTCTCTACACTCACCATGCGAAACACATCAGCGTTTAACTGCTATTTTACGCTGGTATTCTGTGTAATGCAGTCCAGTGATAACTGTTTGCGCCACGTCGTCCTCGCACACAAAGTTTAATTTATTTTTCTAATATGATACATATTGTAAAATGAAATAATAAATATTTTACTTTAAAACCCTTTTCATTTATATTTATGATATTATATATTTTATTTCAAATTCATTAAAATTATAATTATGGAAGTATCTAGTCATCCGCTAATCGGATGTCTAATTTATTTTATTCGTCCACTAGTCGGATGAATTTTGTGAAAGTGTTTATGTAAGTGTCTATCCATACGATGATCTAACGGATAATTTTTATTTATATTAATATTAGTGTGATTCATTTATTTTTATTCGTTCAGAAATTTGTATTAAATTTAAAAAATAAATGAGATTATAAGATATTTGAATTAAAATTAATACTCCGATTCTTATTTTATTGATTCGACTATTTGCGTCTAATAAAACATTACACCAATTTTGCAATATCAGTAACAGTAGGTTGAGGTGCGGCATAGCCGCGTACATTATATTGATATAATCGTTAACGATAAATAAAATAAAATATAATATTGAAACTTTAAGTATCTAATAATGTTAGTAAAATTATATTCGAAGAGACAAGACAAGAACGCTGGCTGCGCTTCCTCGCTGAATAGCTATACTTATACTTTGAGCCTTGGTAACCTCTTATCACCATCAGCGACGACCAGTCACGGATACAGTTTCTTTAGGAACTTCACTGCACGCGGACCCCACGGACCGATAGTCTCTACAGCAAATGGTTATAGTATATGTAGTCATTTCTCAAAGATACATATTTGCGCCATTTACTTAATTCAGCTGCCTCTGATAGTAGGCTAGGGCTTTACCTCTCTCCCAAGGGACCAAAGTCATACCGCCGGGTCTCTTTCTATCGTCTCTAAATATCCTGCGAGGCTCTAAAACCGAGGGAATAATTATACAGACAAGAGACCAAGAGACTACGTTCAAAGAACCGTGACGGGAAAACTTTTCTTACATGAAAGTCCGTGGAGCCCAAACTCATCGACGCTGCTACCACAGGGGCACTGGTAAGGTTGACAAATTGCCGCCCCTAGACGGATTCCTACGGCGATGCGCAAGCTTTCCCCATCAAGCAAGGTGCTGAGATTATTTTATGGTATTGCGTGTAACCAGTGAATATGATCATTTGAATTTTTAGTTTTAGTTTTTCTTTATTATAGTTTTTGTATATTGTGTGTAATTAATATAAAATTAAATGTGAAAGTGAAAATAAAATATGTATATAAATATTAAATTTCAATATTGAAGAAATTGAACTTTTTATTTTAAAAATTACCGGAAGAATAAATATTTTATATTTATACGATGTACACTCCATGGTTCGATAAGTAATTTTTCCCGCAACCTCCAATCAATTTTGACCCCCACTACAAAGTATGTTGTGCATAAGCCGACGAATAAAATAATTTAGTCGTTCGATTGGCAGACGAATAATATAGTTAAAGACACATCTAATGTAAATATATGTCAAACTAAATTTTTTTAAGGTACTGCTAACGACGTGCAAAATTATAAAATACTACTACTATATAAGACGTTAATAAGAATTAATTTAGAGAGAAATATTTCGAATAAAACCAGTTTTTACGAATTATATCGCGTTTAATTGATTTTTGATATGATGTTTCATATGGCTTTATGATATAAAGGAGAAGATAACTGGGTGGTACCATCTTCTTGAGATCCTATCATTAATAGAAATAAATCTAACCGAAGCACTGCAAGGCTTCAAAATACTAGAAGTTTCTCCTCGTAGATGGGACCAAAACTTAATATGTTTTTAGGTTGACGGAAGCCGTGGTTTATTATGAAATTGGGACGTTGAATAGTCCTCCCGTGATTATGGGTACTGCAAAGTGCTCAAAACGTCGGGTATATAAAAATAAACAAATTTAACGCTATTCAGTTTGTAAAAACTAGATTCATTCAATGCGAGGATTTGTTTAAATATAAGAAATGATTATTGATATACATTTTCTACACTGGTACAAAACCTACACATAGTCTATAGATGACTTATTAGTCGCGTGGTATTTTGTTGCTTGTTAGACTGAATTGTGAGAAAAACTCACGTGTAACATGCGTGTAGCATATTTTATCATAATACCAGTTGGCAGTTTAGAGTAAAGCGGAAGGGGGCATTGTGCATTTTATTGTATACACACCACGCTCCTTATGTCTAGATAAAATGAATTATGTTCAACACAAAGTAACTGGTCCGGCAATACCAGTCGATGTAAGGTCGGCATTTGAAAGTGCGAATTAGAGAGGTATTTGCGGTCACTGGTCATTTGCTTTTCGTACTCTAAATACATAAAGACTATGGATAAATTGATAATTGTATTTACTCAAAACTAAACATGAAATTGCTATTAGATAATAAATAAAAGTGGAAAATTATACCAAATATATAATAGAAATACAATTAATATTATTGGAATTAAATATTTTATCACAATGTTACCTCTTTTAGGTGAGATGTAATATAAAGAAAGCTGCAGTCTCAATTCAAATAGGGAACCCATCATACTACCTATGAATAGGTATAGTGCGTTGTGTAAGAGCTAGCATAGACTACTTAATATATAAGAATATAATTGAGTAAATGTTAGCATTTACATATTATAAACGTGGTGATGAGAGAAACTACTTCATATTATTGTATTATACTTCATATAATAGTGTTGTTGTTTGAGAAAAGACGTTTCGTTATATAACTAATATATAACTAAAGAAATTCTCTCGTCGGTCAAATCTTTTCTCATCCGAAATATAACAAAAGTTTTGATCTGAAAAGATTATGTGAGATATTTTTGCTTTGCCTGTTAATTATTTGCTTTGTCTATTAAAAATTGCTTCTTATTATATTAATATATTTAACGGGATTTAATTTCCCCCGAAGATTTTTTTAGTAATAATAATAATATAATAATCTTTATTTGCAAGAATATGGTTGTACAATGGTGTTCGAGTATAATTCGTTCTACATATTCTACCTCAGTGGTGTGCAAATATTAATATGGTCAAGTAGTTGTAACTTATACAACAATACACATCGAATTTTTAGCAACACAAATTTTTTTAACATTACTCAGTTGATTTGATGAATAATTAATTATGCAATAGTGTCAGAAAAATAAATTGCCGATAAGATGTATAAGTATTATTATATAATAGGCGTCGACGTAGTAATTTTTAACTTTTTTGAACCTCTGTAAATCTATTACAGCCTAAGGAGTTCACTGTTGAAAAGAGGCTTCCAACATAGATTGACTTATAAAGCGTATTTTGCCACTTATCATGCTTGGTGGGCAACCGCATTTTTTTATAATTTTAAGTTGATATAGGACTAGGGTTAGTGGATATAATCTGCCATTACACGGTTAAAACAGAAATAAAATTTTAATAAAAATAAAAGCCGAATTTAAAAAAGTAAAAAGAATAAAATAATTTCATATTCTAAACTCAATGTTAAAACATAGTGTGTATTAGAATTAAAGCGCCGAAATATGAAATTATATTACTATATAGTTCTTCGAAGTTGGTTTTTGCTCTTTATGTAGCACGTGTAAGCTTTTCACCCTTTTCTGAACTAAGAAATACCACAAGCTGTCACAATCGACATCAATGTCAAAAATTTCACCATTAAGAGTGGAATTTTTTTCCAAATATATATGGGACGACAGCTGAAGTATAACATATTTAAAAAAACGCATCATTAAAATTGTTTCTTTTTTTTTGTAAATGAAATCCGAGTAACAAACGAGCATACAGTCCACCTGATGGTAAGTAAATGCTGTGGCCCATATACATCTTCGATTAAGAATCAAAATGCAGATGCGTTGTCACCCCTGATGATTACGATGGAATGCCTCGTTTTCAGTAAAAAGAGTCTCCGGTTCTCTTCACTCACCATACGAAGCACAGCAAGATTAAGCTGCTATGTTACGCTGGTATCCGATGAAAGCGTGACAGCAAACCATGCATAATATAGCTGCAGCATGTCTCTACCATGTATAAACAGTTCACAATTGATAGACAGAATAAGATACCGCATAAACATACATACAAAAAAACTTATGGAATTGTTACCCTCTTGAAATCGGCTAAAAATATTTCTATAAGACGACAACATGTTTCTATAAGACGACAAAATATTTCTATAAGACGACAAAATCGCTATTTATATTAAATGAAAAGGTTAATTAGAGGTGCAGATACATACTTACTGATTTGATTACATAAGCAGAACATTTCCTAATTTATAAGAAGAACTAGTTCTAGTAACTAATTCATTATTACCGGATTTTGATAATTAGGTTCTTCTGATTTTTGACTGAAAATGTTATTTTTTTAAAAGTAATGTAAGATATTTTTGTTAATAAAATATATAAAATGTAAAACCTAACAAAATGTTATAATTTACAATCATCATGTCGCGGGTAATTGATTGTATAGCAGCGGCAAAAAGCGGGGACGGGGAATTAAGCTTACTGCGGCGGCGAATTCGAAAATAAACATGGGCAGCCAGTGGCAGCACTGCTCCAGCCAAATAGCGGGTACCCACCCCAATTTCCCCAGCTTTAGTACTAACTCGTTCGATATTTCCAGTGACATAATATTAACATACCTTCACATCGTACTTCAAAACGTCCATCACTACTTTGCAACTTGTCAGAGTAGTGATGGACGTTGAAAAAAGACATCGATATTCATAAGATCTAATTCATCGCAAAGTGGCATCGATATTATATCGATATATCAAAAAATACATCGATGTTTTTCATACATCGATTGTTTTTGAAACACTAACACAACAGAGCAAATTTCAAAATGTATTCCTACTTAACAATTTTGGGAATCAAGACGAGGAACTTATTAATTTAATGAAAACAATATATACACGTTATTTGTTTGCAGTAATTTGATGAGTAAAGTGAAATAACTTCAAGTGAGTAACGAGAGGTCAGTCATTTGTATTTATAAAGTATTTTTTTTAATTTTAGACATTATTTGCCGAAAGTCAGTTTCATGAAGGGAGTCAAAGATAAAAATAGTTCAATAGACATTCAACGTAGGTTTCGATTACAACTCCTTACTTGTAGCAGGGTAGTCATCGATCCGAAAAGACAATGTCCGCATCGCTATTTATGGAAAACGAATTTTATCCTGTGAAGATGTGTGGTTTATGTGAGTATTAACGAATTTGAAATACTCACGGGATGAATGTCGTTCAGACTTTGTTTTTTTGGTTCGACGAATACAGCTAGCTATGTGGTGCTTACGTGAAATCAATGGTATCATAGTAGGTTTGCCTCTTCGATGCATCGAATAAAAACATCGATGCTTACTCGATATTGATGAATTAACATAACATCGGATTGAACATAAATTGTAGATATAACATCCATCAGTTTTGTAAAAATCATACGATATACGTGTATCAAAACACGCCTTGAAAACGATTAAAAACTCTCTCTTCAAGTCTTTTGATTTGCGACATCATACTGTGCGGTGGTAACTTATCATTACATAAACAATGGCGGCTACGAATGAGTAAACGAACCATATAATATGCAAGAGGTATGTGATAATCTCTCAGTTTACAACGGTATAAACATCGTAAACAATTTAACAGTGCTACAACAAAACTGTCTGCGCTTTTATTCGTATGTCTGTCTACACTTATTTATTAAAATTCTTTGAAGTGAATTTTTTTGTGACAAGTCAATCCTCGTATTGATTTGTTGTTTTAAAAAACTTCTTTTTCTTGGTGTCGATTTTTAATTGGTCTTGTTTATGTTTTATTTGTTTTATCCTTCTCTTCGCAAAAAAAAAACTATGCTATGCGGTAGAACTTCTTATTCGCATATGAGTCAGTCAGGATAGGTAGTACCAACGTCTTGCCTATTTCTAGTGCCAAATAGCAGTACTTGCACCGATTTGTTGCAGTCAGAAAGGTATTTTACGTGGTAGAGCCATGCTGCAGTTATGTTAGTAGTATAGTACCACGCTCTCACAGAATACCAGCGTCAAATAGTAGCTTAATGCTGCTGTGTTTCGTATGGTGAGTGGAGACAATCGGATACCCTTTTTTAAGTCCTCACGGGTGACAACGCATCTGTATTTTGATTCGTAATCGAGGATAGATATAGATGTCTATGGGCCACAGCAACCACTTATCATCAGGTGGACTGAGTGCTCGTTTGCCCCCCATCCTATAAAAAAATATAGAGCCTGTATAATTACCGGTTGTAAGGCATTTCATCTCAGTCCTAGGAGGAGACTACGCATCTGTAATCTTCTTCGTTTAAAGTAGTTTGCAGATGTCCAAGGAAGACAGTGGCCACTTACAATCAGGTGGGTTGTAAGTTCGTTTATCATTTCATTTGTATAAAAAAACTCAATTAAATAAATTCGTAAGCTGTTGAATAATATGTTTCTTATGTAAATGAAATTAATAGATTGCAATTTTATTTAAAAAATTTCCCATATCCCACATAGTTTTCGAAATAATAGCAAAAGCAATTCGTTTAAGGCCTCGTCCGCACAGCGAATATTCACCGCGCGATTTTTTTCGCAATTCTGTAACACATTCAATACAATAGGAGTAGCCGCACTAGCGGTATAAAATTCGCTCGAAAAAATCCCCAAAAATCTGTGTTTTGATGCAAATTTTACGCGATGCAGTGCGGATTTATTTCCGCACGAATGTTTTGTGCAGTATGAAGTAGTATGACTATGGCCGCACTGCGAAATAAAATTCGCGGGTTTCGCTCGTCAGTCGTGCACTGACAACGCTGCTGACAAGATGTTGCGCGCTTCATCTCCCGCCCGATCGGCAGGCGCGCAGGAGCTACCAGAAGATGTAAACATTGATATAGAGCAATTAATTGCACTGATGCACAAGTGACCTGCTCTATGGGACAAATTTGACCCAAAGTACCACGTCGAATATTGAAAGCGAGATTGTGGCAGGAAATATATCAACAGATATATTTTAACATAACATAACATAAAAACTCACGCCTGTCACCCAGAGGGGTAGGCAGAGACTACAGACTTCCATTTGGCACGATCCTGACACACCTCTCTTGCCTTCTTCACATCCATACACCTACGCATACATGCTCGTCGGTTAAGGGTACTCCTAATTTGGCCCGTTTTCAATAAATCGCCAATTTGGTCGATAAATTTTCGCCTAGGACGTCCCTTTCCGACTCTGCCATTCACTTCTGCACCATACATTTTCTTTGTCACTCTTTCCTCATTCATTCTTTCCACATGACCAAACCAACGAAGCATTCCTTTCTTAATCCTGGTCACAACATCATCTTGCAAACCACACTCTTCTCTTATTACACAATTTCTTACCCTTTTTTTTTGCGGATGGAAAATCATCTAATGACGCCTTTCGCTCTGGGTGGAGCGTAAGGGAGTGTCAGACTTTTACTGACTAAAAAACATCCGTGTTCCTTCAGTGCCCTTACGTTCCGGAGCCGCGGTATATCTTTCGAACAGCCCGCAACCCCGGCAGGCGTCGGCCCTTGCGGGCCCCTTCACGCTGCTGACAGCTCTTTGAGGCGCGCGTGGAACAAAACGCGCCGTCGACACGGCCTGTCGTCGTTAGACGGACGGACGGCGAGCAATGGGTAGCTCGCCGTCCACAGGCCCGACAATTTCTTACCCTGTCATTCAGATTCAGCCCTAACATACTCCTTAACGACCGCATTTCTACTGCGTTTATTCTACTCTCGTGCTTCTTCTGCCACACCCAACTTTCACTACCATACGTTAAAGTAGGGACCAACACAGCATTGTGAATTGCCATACGTGCCTTTTTCGACACATTTTGACTCTTCACAATAGAGTGCAAGGCCCCATTTACTCTATATCCCGCATTCACTCGTCGTTCTATATCCTTATCATATCTCCCAACCCTGCTAAATACGCAGCCCAAATATACAAACTCATCTACTTGCTCGATCAACTCCCCTTCTATTCTTATTTCACAAATCGTTTTACTTTCTTCTCTTTCAAAAACCATAACCTTCGTCTTACTTGCGTTCACTTTCATACCCCTTTCTTTTAATGATCCGTTCATTTATGTAACCATCATTTGCAACTCGGCCGCCGACGACGCAAGAATAACTTGATCATCGGCGTACAAAAGGCATTTGACGGTTAACTCACCCATTCTTAATCCGCATTCTTCAACTTTACCAATTTTGCAAACAACTGTCCATAAATAGGTTGAACAGCCACGGGGAAGTCACACAGCTCTGTCTGACACCTTTATGGATGTCAAACCAGTCCGAGTAGACTCCGTTGATCCTAACACAAGCACTCGAGTCCCTATTAAGAGACTCCAATGCCTGTATCAATCCAGCGCTCAACCCAAATGAGTTCAGTGTTTGCCATAGCAAATCCCTATCCACTCTGTCATAGGCCTTTTCCAAGTCTATGAACGCACAAAAAACCTTTTGGTTTTTGGCCAGAAACTTCTCCGCGATCATGCGCATGGAAAAGACTTGATCTGTACACCTCCCTTTCTAAATCCCGCTTGCACATCCCAAATTTTTCCATCAGTTTCTTTCACGACCCTTTCAATCAGTACCTTAGCATACAGTTTTCCACAATGCTAAGAAGGCTGATGCCACGGTAGTTTTTACAGGCCTGCTGCGACCCTCTTCCTTCCTTCCTTGGGAACAATATAGTGTTGGTGAAAGAAAGCAAAAAGGTAAGTAAAGTAAAATAGTTTATTATTATAATAAGTTTACAAGTTGACAATAATTATTGTAGGTAAGTATTTCTTGTTGGTCTATGTGTAGTTTATGTGGGACGGGTGTCGAATAAAACCAGGATTTCTTCAGATATCTTCTGTATTGTCAAAAATTATCTTTGCACATTCATTTACAATACGTTTAGAACAGATCCACCATTGTCTAGAACCATAGAGTAGATACAGTTTATTTTTTTATTTCTGGTTTGTTCTTTTTTAATTAGCCCACACCTATGGTCTACTCTTACAGTTAAGTATATGATTATTTATATTTTATTATACTGCCACGAAATTGACCCTTTCGATGAATCAAAATATTCTGCAAAATGTTGTCTATTTTCAATGCTGGATATTCTAGATCTCACTGGAGTAGGGCGTAAACTGTGCAACTTGGTTCCATACAGTTTGTCTTCAAACCTAATTCCATCATGTTTCCGTACGTAATTATGTAAAATGCAACATGCTTTAATTATTTGGTCATAAGTTGTTAGTTTTAAATTCTCCAACTTGTAAGTATGCCAAATGTGCATTCTACAAATCTTTTTGCTAATGTGAGTTTGTAATTAAAAACTCTTTGAGTTATAGATAGGTTTCTTCTCGGGTATGGGCGCATTATGTGTTCTGAAAGAGAGAATGCTTCATCTCCAACAAAGACATAAGGCATTTTTCCCCGTTTACGTCTTTTGGCAGGTGGCTTGGTGAAGGAGGCATTAACTGACCACCTTCAAGCTTCTCACCAAGTGCAGAATTTTTGAAAACGGTAGAGTCACTGCTGCTACCGTAAGCTCCTATGTCAACACTGATGAAATAATAATTGGCATCAGCTACCGCCATCAAAACTAAGGAATGATATTGCTTATAATTATTAAATTCAGAATCCGCGCAGTTAGGCTTTTCGCACTTTATATGTTTTCCATCCACCGCTCCCAAGCAGTGTCGAAAATGGGCTCTTTTATAGAAAAGTTCAGCAGTTTGGCACCAAGTTGTTTCATCTGGGTCTGGCATATATAAAGTTTGTAAACATGACCATAATTTATCGCACGTCTCTTCTATAATTTCGCCAATTGTAGAGATGCCAATAAGATATTCGAAATATAGTGAATAGTAGTTATTTCCTGAAGCCAAGTACCTGCAACAATCATAAAAAAAATATGTAACACCAATAATATAAAATGTAAATAGATAAATCATACCTACAAGACAGTAAATTATTTAATAAAACAGTTTATGTTCATTTACAGGAGCTGATGTGCAAAAAAAATGGAAAATCTCAAGGATACATACTTCAAAGAGGTAGCAGCTGATAAAAACGCGGTGTCGGGTCAAGCCAGAAAGAAAAAGAAAAGACCTTACATACACATGGGAGCACTTTCATTTTTATGCACTCAAAAATCTCTGAGAGATGCGACAAATAATGTTACATACACAGAAAACAGTACAAGTAATGCCGAAGACCTTACTAATCAATCCGGCGAAGACACTGACTCAGAAGTTACACAAAATAAAAGACTGAAAGCGAGCATGCGTAAAAAGAGTAAAAATCTGAATAACAGCGATGATGAGTTATTGAAACTATTGCAGGAGAAAAAATATGATGAAGATATTTCATTCTGTGCAATGCTCATCTCGATATTAAAAAAATCTATCAATAGACCAGAAACACTATGCAAAAATTGAAATCCTGAATGCACTTAACAGAGCAAAAAATATTGACTACCTACACAAAATGTTATGCCCCCTAGATTTCGTCAGTCATCATCATCGCATTCATCATACAATCCGAACACGCCATCACCGTATACAAATACGCCATCACCGTATCAAAATACGCCATCACCCTATCCTATATATGCTAAATCTCCGTCTGATCCGTCTCCTCAAACTCAGTACACGCCATCTCGTAATCCATCTATCATTCCTCAATCTCCGCCTGATCAGTCTTCTCAAACTCAGTACACACGATCTCGTAATCCATCTAACATTCCTCAATCTCAGCCTGATCCGTCTCCTCAAACTCAGTACACACCATCTCGTAATTCATCTAACATTCCTCAATCTCAACCTGATCCGTCTCCAGAAAATGAGTGCACGCCATCACGTAAACCATCTATCATTCCTCAATCTCCATTTGATCCGACTGCACAAACTCAATTCACGCCATCTCGTAATCCATCTATTATTCCTCAATCTCCACCTTATCCGTCTCAGCAAACTCAGTAAACGCCATCTCGTAAATCTAATGTCATTCTTCAATTACAGCCTGATCCGTCTCATCAAGACCAATACACACTGTCTCTCAGTTAAAATTTTCCAAATACTTCATTTAATAATTCTTCGTACGTAGTAGAGGGGAGTGGTTTTGACATGAAAGATTTTATTTTATTTAAATAGAAGTTAATTACTTTAATAAATGATTCTGTAAGATTAATCCTACTTTTTTATTTATCATTGTTTTTTGAATTGTAGTCAATACTTATTTAGTGCCAAATACTTCTAAACATTTTATGAAGATCGATAATAAGGTGCACTTTGAAAAGACCACGTTGCTTTATTTTAATACGATCGATTTTCATGAAATGTTTAGATATACCTACTTGTGGTGCATACCTCTACCTAAATACGGAACATCTTACCTTATAGTTATCGAAAGTCTCTCTTCAGCTGAAACTGCTTTTCTCCAATTTGTATCTTGATAGGTAATAGCTGGACCAACTAGTCGTAGTAAATTATCGAATGATGTTTTACTCATTCTATAATATCTGAAAAACTTTTAACTGTATGTTCGTAGCTCTTGATATTTTATGTAGAAAACTCCTTTCATTGGTCTCAAATCCGTAAAGGGGTGAATCCAGTGTTCATAGCTTCTTTTGATAAGTTCATTACGTCGCCGCCGTAGTATCAAGTAAATCAAAATTGTTCTGTTATCCATTTTAGACGTTCGTTTTGAACGGGGAACTGCATCGAACTGACAAATATCGTGCGGAATTTTATTCGCAGTGCGTAATAGGTGTAATTTTGATCACGGAATAAAAATCGCGAGAATAAAATTCGCGCGGTGAATATTCGCTGTGCGGACGAGGCCTAAGTGTTTTTGATAAATGTGCTACTTGTCTAAATGTAAAGTTCATCTGCAGATTTTTTGTTAAGTTTTACGCCGACGAATTTTAATTTCGAATTTTCGAAATTATATTTTTTAAGAAGAAAGACTTCAATTGGAATGGTTTATGTTTATATTCGTTTACTCGTTGTATATGACAAAGAAAGTAACTGAAAATAAATTAAATTAATTTATTTGTAGTAATAAGATCAAAAAATTAGTTTCTCGTAGATTAACATATAATATATATCTATCTACTATTATATCACCTAACTTTTAGGAAAATCGGGTTTTAAATAATTTAAAATTAGATAAAGGGTAAAGAAAACTTCTTTCAAAATTGGATTACAGAGTCAAAATTATATAATTACTTACTCCCGGCAGTTATCAAATTTTATTAGTAATTTACATGGAAAACTTCAGTCTTCAGTTAATTAGATATGGTTACCTTAATAAACAAGTTACTCTGAGTACGTACTTCAGTAACTCAATCAGACGAAATAATTGCCTCGAACAAGAGTGTTTCGACCTCATGAAGATATACGAATTCGAAAGTGAAACCAAGGTCAGTTCCGGTTCTATTGAAACTTGGATACATCAAGTGTAATGCGTTGATGTCGAAAATTTGCTTTTTCTTACGCAATTTTAATAAGAACAGCTGCTTCTTTCATATATTAAGACTTAATTTTAACGTTATTTACATTACTTTATTCTACCATCACATTTTACCGTGTAATACTTAGTAGTGTAAAAAACTGCACTCCGTTTTGAAGAAGGAAAGTTGTCTGTTTTCTGTTTCACTAAAAATTTTAACGTATATTTTTTATAAAATCTGCTTATCGAGTACTGTATCAGTACAAATAAAAGACGATTTCACGTGTGACTTTTTGTCATACTGCATCAGCATTTAAAACATTATTCATTATGCAAACGTCGACTTGACTTAAAAAAATCTTTAGAAGAATGTCGAAACTACTATCATAGAGTTTATTATACCACCATGTGTACACACAATGAAATATGAATGATGATTTTGAAAGAAAAATTAAAATAAATGCTTACATTTTTGAATCAGTAAGAAGACAGCTCATAGAGTGTTATTAAAAGATTCATAGTGCGTTTTCTAATTTTTTTCACCCATATCTTTACAATAACTTTAAAGTAACTTTTGAATGAATTGACCAATAGAGGTCATTTTAACACAATATGTTACTGGGGGCTGTTTAATCAAAATTTTAAATTCGCTCTATAATAAGTCCGATGTGAATTCAAAATAAAACTTATCGCGCCATGTCCCGAAATTATAATAACGCCATGACAGCTAGTGAATTATAAATGATTATTCTATTTTAGCATGTATACTCATAGCGACCATGCGATGGTACTATATTTGATACTACCTGTCTTGCCGATGTTCTTCTTTTCAGTTCGTTCTTTTTTGAGACTAAACAAACATTATGTAAATAATTATGGTGAATAAATTTTAAACACGAAGTTACGCGATCATTTACAGACGCATCAACGATCATTTAAAGACTCGCTGACTTAACAGACATTGTTACCGAAGAGCACTTTGAATCGCAATTAACAATTTTATTGGTGCCAACGGGGTTTGAACTCAAACTGCTTGCATACTGTGAAATTTACAGTAAGCATTGAGACCCTGAGCTAACTCGTCTCGGCAACAATATTTTAAATAATAGAGATGTACAAAGCAAATAATAACATTTAAGAATGTGACTTTGAACTTTACGCGTGCACTGATCTGATTCTGATCACGTTTTAGCAGAAATGGGGCATGTTCGCTGTCCTCAATTTCCTTGTATGGTTAAATGAATTTTGCTAAAGACAGACTTTGAGGACATTAGATACTTTTATGTTAACCTTTATAAACTGCACATTGTTGTATGACATTGAGTACTAAATATCCAAGTATAAGTGACCCTGCACTTTAGATTGAAAACTAAAGTGTTGGCTTTTATAGCTTTCATATATAATTGTTTGAAAAATATTTGTTTATGAATACCTAGTCTAGTTTTTAATATTTAGAAGTACTCATATTTTTTTATAGGAGAGGGACCAAACGAGCATACGGCTCACCTGATGGTAAGTGATTACCGTCGCCCATGAACAGCTGCAACACCAGGGAGATTGCAGATGCGTTGCCGGCCTTTTAGAAGGGAATAGGCTCTTTTCTTGAAGGTCCCTAAGTCATATCGGTGCGGAAAAATCTCTAATGGTACTTTAATTAAAACACACTTTAAGGGCATAAAAATTCAAAGTAATTACCTGACCCTGACGCGTCATCATAATAATCATCATCATCGTAATCAAGAACTGCATGCAACTGTGTTTTACCACCAGAGCCTCCCGATTCTACTTTTGCAAAACCACGAGGCTGATCGGTGGGAGCGTTTGAATTGCTACGACCTGCACTATAGTCACTTCCACCACTGTTATCACTTTTAGTTCCTGTATCTGATCGCGGTTGCTGCGTTGGTGATGTCACTGGATTATTTCCAAAGTATTTGTTCACGTTCTGGTTCGGATTCCCATCCAACCTTCGACTAGATGCCTGATCGGGTATGGTTGCAGGCGGATAAGGAGCATCCGCATACCCGGGGTTGTAAGGTGGGCGCAGTGCACCATCCTTATTTCTTCTTTGCTCGTAATCATAGTCTCCAGCTGGATCGTGAACATATTGTCCCGTGTTGTCATACTGAGGGTTGACCTGTTGAACTCGCTGGTTTGCAATGTCCATACCAAGTCTAGTATGTACGTGGCCAGTGAAAGGGTTGAGTGGAATATCCTGTCGTTGATACTGCGTGTATTGTTGAGGAGGAGGAAGGTAAGCAGTGCCTGCTCGCTTTCGCAGTTTTGATCGTCGCTGCTGAGGTTGATTTTGAGGCGGAGAAAAAGGTTCATTGTCGGGGTACTGGGGTGTGTTTTCTTCTTGGTAATCCGTTGGAGAGAAAAGAAGGTCGTCAAGGTCTACGTGTAGAGGCGCAGGAGTAGTGACTAACAGCGCCGGTGTCGCTGCGCCGACGGACGGCACCGTAAAATTCACTACAGCCATGGCTCAATAGTCACTCGACATTTCTATGCAATACCAAAAAGCCTTGGGGATGGTACTGCTGTTACAGTTTCATTTGCATAATAACGACGTTTGCAGCGTTTTTTTGTCTCCTTAAGTATTACTTAGTGTCGCATGTAACGGTCCATAATGCACCACAAAAATCTGTAACAAAAAAAATTAACAGTCATTTGTTATTTCTATTTTATCCTTATTTGGCAGATAATGTACAGTTCACGAACATTTAAGCTAACGCTTATTTCTGGGATTCCCTTATTCAATGACATCCTTGCCACTTTACAAATGGCACGGCTATTTGAAAGGAGAATCGTGACAACTCCTTATGAATGTCGACATCAAATAGTTTCGGACTCGAAATACGGAAAATCCGATACAAATTATACGCTTTGTCATAGAATACTTTTTATCTTTATATCCTACATTATACAAATAGTATGATATACATTATAAATATTAAAATATCGTATGTTTCCTATACTCGTTTAACGAAATAAAACTGATATTGCTTATATAGTAGATAGTAATTCTTCTGTCTGTGTGTATGTAATGGCTGGACTGATTTTGGCAAAATTTTGTGTGTGTGTGTGTGTGTGTGTGTGTGTGTGTGTGTGTGTGTGTGTGTGTGATTAAGTTGATTCGAGAATGGTTTAGATTTACAATTAGACCCGGTAGGTGGCGCTGTTGTCGAGATCCAGAAGTAGTCTGGGCGATACCGGGGCGGATTGCTAGTAATAGTATAATAACACAGTGACAGGCTTTAAAGACCCTATTGCTCTAGGCACATCGTTATTGGAAGGTTATATAATACATTTAGATTCTACGCCATTTTTCTCATGCATGTCAAGAAATCACAATATAGTGCAAAACAAAGTCGCTTTCCGTGCTTTTTTTTACAGAATAAAGGAGACAAACGAGCAAGCAGTCCATCTGATGGTGAGTAGGTGCTGTGGCCCATACAGATCTACATTTATCCTCGATTAAGAATCAAAACGCAGATTGTCACTCCTAAGGACTAAGATGGATTGCCTCGTAAAAAAGAGATTCCGGATCTTTACACTCACCATATGAAACACAGCAGTATTAAGCTGCTATTTTACGCTGGAATTTTGTGAGAGCGTGGTCCTTCCCCGGTCGAGGCGACCTATTCGTGCTACAGCCAAAATATAGCTGTAGTGTGGCTTTACCACGTATAATATTCATTTCATTCAATTCATTTCTTTATTTAAAACAAAAAAACTATTTGATGAAATTTTCACCATCGTTTAAAAAAATTCTCGGCGAAGATTTTCGAGTATAACACATGCATATTTAATGTTAAAGATCTTTTGGCGTTTTGAGATCAAGTTGTAAAATAAATCTAAGCCAGGGCAAATTGCTTGCATAAATAGCGGAAATTTGTAATTAACCATTTCAGGTTTCGTAGAACTTAAGGTCATCGCTCCTGACCATGATCTAACACAGCTCTACCTTTAAATACAGATAAAAAATTTAATAACAAGTATAATTCTGACCCAATTTCGTTTCAATAGCAGTGAACTTACTATTATACAATATTGAGCATATTATAGATAAATTGAGCAAATTTGCGTTACATTTTAAATAGTTAGCTAATCGTTTATTGAACAATTATTCAATTTATCTTATAAATGATTGCTCCTTCACATAATTAAAATAACTCATGGCAATTTATGTATGCAAAAAGTTACAGGAGGAAATCGAATCTTATGGATGAAATTAGCCAAATATTACTTTTTCACAAAAAATTGGTGATGAAATAATTACAAAATTATAATGCATAATGCTATAATGAAAGAATAAATTAATGCATAACACAAGACAAGCTATTCACTACTGTGGGAAAAATAGATTTTCCATGAATCTTAGCTTTCTTAAAATTAATCAATGTCGCAGATCATGCTATTTTTTTCAGTATTTGCGTAGTTAGTTGCAGGAGTGCAAACGATAAGGCGAAATTCATCTCAATGGTGTTATTGTCTTTATTTCAAATTGCATTATTCACATATTACATTTTTGTTATAATACGGTGCATTTTAAATAAATATCTAAAAAAACAAATTTGTCTTTTTTTATAGAATAAAGGTGACAAACGAGCACACAGTCCACCTGATGGTAATTGGATGTTGTGGCTCATAGACATCTTAATTTATCCTCAATTAAGTATCAAAATGTAGATGCGTTATCACCCTTTGGGACTGAGATGGAAACACCTCGTTTCCAGTAAAAGGAGTCCCTGACACGACATTCGATATACGAAACACAGCAGCATCAAGCTGTTATTTTACGCTGGTATTTTGTAAGTGTGTAGTCCTATCCCTGTAGTACTCCCTACCACGGCAATACCAAAACAAAATTTACAAGAATGATAAAATTTCTACATAACGCAAAAGTTATTTTAATATTTTTAGTTTTTGGTGTCGGTTGTCAAATTTTGTTAAAAGTTCAGTTTTTTTTAATCTTTTGAGTGCACAGAGGAATATAACAGTTTCTAGGTGACAACAAGAATCTCGTGTGAATAGTTAAATTAGTATAAAATAAATATTTTTTTTCTTCAAATTCTTAATTATAATTTGAACAAAGTGAAACTTCTATACGACATAATATCATTCTTCTTTTATTATATATTGTACATAAGTTGGTAAATAATAGTAGGTATATGCATGAGCTTCAGCGGTGAAACGTTACAGGAAAATGTGTCATTTTGTTTTTTAATACCGTACTAAAGTTCTCCACTACTTCGATGAATAAGTTTCACTTCAAAAAAGAGTTATTTACGAAAAATCGGTGATCAAACATAAATAAACGTACGTGTTTAATATAGAACCTCCTCGTTATTAGTACTCGTTATTGTTGAAGAAAATTTATTTTGGTCCGTTGTAAATTGTCCGTTGGTTCTGCATACATGACGCGTATAACGTGTAAATATAAATTTGAATAATTTTGGCATAATTTGTCGCGTGTTGTCCTTGCACGCTCGACAAACGATAGTATCGTTGAACGGCATCAGAATCACGATGCGCATGCGCATGTGGGAACCTTACGATGCGACATATGGGAACTAAACATGCAATTAATCAAACGAAAGAGTGTTACATTGTTTTGTAAGCAGGTAACCTCCATCAGCAACATTAATGTCTTCTTAAAGAGGTCGTTATTTGAGTTATTTGGTATTGTTCGGTCAATGTTCCGAAATGTTTGGTGTAAATTTTCCACATTCCGTTTGGAAAATTTTACCATCAACAATACGCTAGCTCTGTCGGTTTAGTAACTAGGTTAATATTAACGTCGATAGTTAAAACTATTTATTTTCAAGGTGCGCATTTATGGAATCAATAAACATATCAGCGTTTGCAACAGACAGCGATGCTACTATATCCTTTATCAATTGGTCAAATATGTACATATCGTTATTTTTTAAAGTTTACATTTAAATTGTAAGAGAAGATAAGAATCAGAAAAAAATATTTTCGAGAACGGTCTCTAATGGTCTTTTTGACTTGAAATACTACATATGAACATATATTTTTTTTTTACTTTAACGAAAATATTACACATTAAATAAACTGAATTAAAAATAGAATTATAACAAAAATACTACACATTGAATATATTTTTCACTGATTTTACAGATTTTATCGTGTTAAATCTAACTTTTAAATTCGTAACGAGAGCTGATTAAAACTACTTTTACGGATTTTATCGCGTTTAATTTTAATTTTAATTATTTTTATTTTTAATTCCCGACGTTTCGGGTGCTTTCCCGCACAGTCAGTCAGTTTTAATCAATGTGTAGTTTTCGCGTAAATATAAGAAATCATTCGTAACAAGAGCTGTTAATAACAGGACCCAAATCAACAGGTGCCGGTTCCTAACCCCAGAATAAATATATACTTCGCTAATAGTTCTACAGTAGCCTAATGGCAGGGTGTGGACCGCGAACTCAAAAAGTTCGTGGGTTCGAATCCACCATTCGACTACTGGAGTGAACCACTCATAACACAAGCAATTTAAGCTTACCACGAGTGGTTAAGGGGAATATTAGTAATGTTTGTGGCATTGTTAATATTCTTTTAAAAAAAAATAGTTTCTGAATATGTTAAATTAACGTTAACAAAAGAAATTTAAATTAGTTTTGCAAACAGTAAAATATAAAAAGTGAATTACAACTAAAAGTGATTTAATTAAATAATGTAATTAAATTTAATTTCTGCCTTGGATATAAAAAGTGATAATGTGTTAGGAATTTTATGAAATTAAGCAAATGCACCTTTTATTTAAGTGAGTATCATAAAGCATTTTCTTCTAACTAATATTTAAATAAAAAAAAAAAAAAAAATATATATATATATAGTATTACATTTGAATATGGTAGTCGTGACTCGTGAGCTCGTGACAGCCTCTTACTCTTATTAATATACAATTGACAAAATAGGCTTTAGATTTTAACTTCACACTTTTATGGATATCTAATTTTAAAACGAAAACTTGAAGTTGCTACTGTCTTTAAAAGTTTATAATTTAAAAACTAACTTGGCACACAAAAAAAAAGACTTTCTCAATTTCAGAAATTCTTAAAGTCAATTAAGGACTTCAATTTATCAATGCTATTTATGTAACGTAAGTTTTATTTTCTAATTTGTTAATCAAAAGTATTCATATATATTTCCTTGATTTGTACCGTTAAACCATTAATGATTTGTATGTGTACTCAAATTCAAAACTAACGCATAGCTTTACATAAATATATAATTAATTTGTTAAAATATATGTCACATAATCCACTTCCCCATATCATCCCATGAAGCTCTTACTTCATGTCGTAAGAGGGGAATGAACCAGAACACGGGCAGCAGCAATATATAAAAACTGAAAATAAAATAAAATAATGCAACTTATTGAAAATTTAGAATACTTTCTATGAAACTGTAATAAATAAACTAATGAACATAACATCAACGTATGCAGATATATATTTTTAATGTTTACGAATATGTTGTAGATATATTTTTATAAGAGTTTATTTGTTGATATTCGGATAGCTTGAACTTGCAATAAACGTGGAACAATTATCGCCCTGATATTTTAAAATAAGAGCGCTAAGGACATAAAAGTATTCTTGTCCCGGTCGCCATAATAAATAAATCTAAAACTTTTATTATTGCAAATAAAATAATATTATATTAATATTAATAAAAAAAAGATATTTCGCCGCGTGGGTATCGTAAGAGACGACCATGAGAAATGCCATAAAAATGTAATGGTTTCCGATATATGGCGGTATACCATATCGTTTTCGCTGGACATAAAACAAATTTTCCTAGACTTGTTACGAGCACCAGCCTCAAAGGTGCGAGTGGTGTACTGCTGGCTTATTCAGTACTATATGTCATTTAACATGCTGTTACGAAATTTGTTAGATACGCTGCTTATTTTACGCACAAGAATACTAATTTACAATAAAAGCTTTTATTATATACACTATATATAGAATTCTGTTCTGTCTCTCCAAGTTTAAATTTAAAATGACTAATGCTTTAATATATATTTACAAATTATTAGGCAGATTTACGTGGTAGAGCTATGCTCAGCCGTATTATGGTTGTAGCACGAATGGGTTGGCTCGACCGGGGAAGGACCACGCTCTCACAGAATAATCAGCGTAAAATAGACTTAAGACTGCTGTGTTTCGTATGGTGAGTGTGTGTAAGCCTTCTTAGCCTCCTATGTTCTTAAATTTTTGCTTACCCTAAAATACATATGTGTAATACAAGCGTGCAGAATGCGTAATCATTGAAAGTGACTAGATGACATCACCTGAGCAAACACGACATCAAGAATTATAACACTGTCTGAGAGTTCGAGTTTATGTTTCACAATCGTATAAAAGCAGTTGATTAATCAACTCGTGATTTAGTATAATATTACCAAGGTAGCAGAATCCGTCTGAGTGTTGCTATACGGGACAAGTTAAATACGAATATTTAACTTAATAAGTGAAATGCAATTTAATAATCATATTACGTGCATATAATGCACAATCAAGCTATTTAATTGAGGTTTCAATTAAGCTTAATGTTAAAATACGATTTAAACTGCTTAAGTTTTATATTTCTCATATGTGGCGGCTATATCAACTTCATTTATTTTGGCCTAAAGATATTCTCTTTACTGAACGCAAAAGTATACGTGCGACAGAAGAATAAATGAATAGATGAAGAATAAATGAATAGAATAAATAACCCACGAATTATATCCATTGAATGAATACACACACTTCGGTGCATACAAACATATAAAAATATTAGTTGTTGGTGACTTACTGTTCATATTGAAATTAGTACTTAAACAACTTGAAGTATATATTTCATTAAAGTGTCTTCATTAATTAATTCTACGTTACTAGAACCTCATGCATCGATGAAGTTGAGACGATATTTGTCCTGAATGATGTTATTATAATTAATGTAAAACAATTAATATGTCTAATATTTTATTCACATTCTTAGTCCGAGAGTAAAGCGTTTGCATGCTTTATAATGTTTTTGGTGGGTTCATGCGCTATCCTTGTAACTTATGGGTCAATACAGAATGTTATTGTAAACTAACCTTAATTATTAGGTTTTGATCAATAAAACTGTCGTTTTATAAACTGACCCTTTTAACTGAAATAGCTTTAACTTGACTTGAAATTCTAAATTCAAATACATTTTATACTTTATGTATGTTATTCATTTTTTCATCTGTTTTCTTGCACTTTGTTCATTCTTATTTATAGAATAAAGGTGACAAACGAGCACACAGTCTATCTGATGGTAAATATATTCTGTCGAGACATCTAACTTCGATTAAGAAACAAAATGCAGATGCGTTGCCACCCCTGAGAACTAAGATGAAATACTTCGTTTTCATGTGAAAGGATCTCCGGTTCTCTACTCTCACAGCAGCATTGAGCTGCAATGAGTATTTTACGCTGGTATTTTGTAAGAGTGTGGTCCTTCCCAGTCGCGCCGACCCATTCGTGATATTACCATAATATAGCTGCAGCACGGATTTATCACGTTAATCGATACTCATAATAAATTGATGTGAATTAATATTCTGAAATATCGCTATATTTGTAATCATGAGCTCTGGAAAATTAGTGTGATTTTTAAGTATGAGTTCCGACGAGGGACAATGCTTGTTAAACGACACATAATATTAATGACGTGTACGACCTAGAAATTTTAACGAATGAACAGTGCATTATTGGTGCAATCGATTTCGTTTGGGAAATTAAGACAAACTGAAGGTGATATTGGAACGGTTGCGTCTCAAACTACGGCTGAGCTAGCGTCGACTTTTGATGTTAATGTCAAAAAATATTAGATCATTTCCGGCCAATCGGTAAAGTAACAAAACTTGACAAATGGGTACCTCAAGAACTGCGTGACACAAAACGAGAGGTCCACGTCCAAGTTATATTGCTAAATTCATGCAAGCTATGTTGCTAAATTTATCATATTGCTAAATTGTCATAGAAAGAAGGGAATTTTTAGTTGAATTGTTATCTGTGATGAGAAATATATCCTAAACGACAATCTAAGCGTTTATCACATTAGTCCGATCCAGGTGTCCCAGCCTAACAAAGACCTGAAAGAAACATTAACCAAAGGAAGCTTATATTTATAGTTATTGTAAAAAAGAGTAAAACTCAAATAAATACATAAGTTACTGACTTTGAAAATCTTATTTAAATTTAGAATTACAAGTAAAGTATTACAGTTACTCGTAGCTATTACAGTTGAAAGTGGGTAGTTCACTTGTAACAGCTGTGTTTTATAAATTAAAATATAAGTGAACAATATCTCGAAAGTTTAACCAAAAAAAATTAAATCAAGACATATATTAGTTGGTCCTACTTAATATTAATTCTGTAAAAAATAAAAATATCATCACTCTACTTTCGAATAAATTAATTCGCGAGTTCTAGCCACGATTTATTTTGTAGTAGTAACTTTTTTATCCAATGAAAGATTAAATTTTTTTATAGAATAAGGGTAACAAAAAGGACACAGTCCACCTGATGTTAAGTGGATGCTGTGGCCCATAGACATCTCCATTTATTCTCACTCCTGTGGACTACGCTTTTACGCTGGTATTTTTGTGAGAGCGTGGTCCTTCCCTGGTCAAGCCGACCCATTCATACTACAACCATAATATAGCTGTAGCATGGCTCTATCGCGTAAAAATCAGCTTAATACTTTGTAAATATACATTAAAGCGTGAGTAAAAAACTGAAGACAGAACAGAATAAAATCTTTTATTGTAAAGTAGTATTCTTGGAACGCCATGGCTGAACTTTCTCTGCCAGTAATAACAGAATAGAAAAGAATGATTGTATGTCAATATAGACTATTACGTAATACTTTATGAAAGTCATTTTTTTATTTATAACTGATTCGGAAAGATCTCCGTCCTGGGAGCCAGCAAAAAACCCAGCGAGATTTATTTTAAGCATATTTCTCTTTACAATAATTTTTTACAATTTTAAATGAATTTTAATAGAACCAGCATGGCGGTCACCTCAATCCCAGGGGTGACACAGACAGATGTCATGAAACCAGATAACATTACAGAGTGTAGAGAAAACGTAATTTCTTAAGGTACGAGTAATCTACCAGTCAGATTTGCCTGCAGTAGCGGTTATGCAACATACATGCTCCGGTTTACTTGTGCAGGTCAACTATACAGGTAAACCTGTCAGGTACACCCTAGCGTGTATGGCTACCGTTTCACGAAAAAGAGACAATACAATATTTTTTGTTTTAAGAAATCATCTTGTAAAGATATAAATTACAAACATTATGATATTGTTGTTTTTATTATATATTTATTTGATTTTAAAATTGTAATCACTAACGATTTTTCACTTACCTACATCAGCAAATTTTGAATGAATAGGATAAAGATTGACGACCTTGTCACTATATTATGTATAACAAGTCCATTGGAATGTAACAATGACCGTGAATATGTAATAGTCGGATAGTTTTTTTTTTAATTACAAGAGATAAAAATAAAGTTGTGTATTTGACTGTATTTTTGCCACAACTATATGTAGATTATTTGTGATATATTAATTTAAAATGACTTAAAATAATAGATACAATTCTTCGTAATAAAAGATTATTATTGGTAGAACAGGGCTCCTTTTTTCTCAAGCAGATGTTATTGTACTCAAATAGTCTCCTCGGCTCTATCCGAACAGATGGTAAGTGGATTCTACGGCCTGCAGGTGATGTAAAATATAGACGCCTTGACAACACTAAATATTAAGCTGGAATGTTCCATTTACAGTAAAAAGGTTTTCCGGTTCTCTACACTCGCCATACGAAACACAGCAGCATTTAACTGCTATTTAATGCTGGTATTTTTATAACTACTTACCCTGGCCGAGTCGATTGAGTCGTACTGCAGCTTTATAGCAGTAGTATGGCCCTATCACGTAAAAAAATTACATATCGAGAAAATATTTCTTAAAGGTAGGGGGTACCATTCTATTACCTATTTTGCTGCCGAGCAAACATACAGCCACTGGTTTGTTCTATTCTGGTGGGTAATGAGGTAATGATTTTTCTATTTTAGTTCTCAGAGGTGGCAACCATTGATTTATATATTACACTAGATCAGTATTAATCTCGCCAAAGCGTTGCCACTGCACATATGGCCACAGCCATATGCCTAGCTAACGTCAGTTCAATGTTCAATGTGACGCCGACATTCAATGTTCAATGTGACGCCGACAGAGTTGAGCCGTGACAAGAAATGGGTAAATGCGTAGTGAAAGAATGCTATTCAAGGTCACAAAAACGTAATAAATCAAGCGGAATCACTTTCAATACATAATTTTTAGTTCTTGTTTTCATATAAACGTAAAAAACCTCAAATAATTAAATAAAATTATCGAATATTGCCATTCAGGTTCAATGTTGCCACTTTTCCGCATTTGTGATTTTCCTACATTAATGGGAGACTATATAATCAATGGAGTAAGTTAATTTGTTAACTCGTAGTTTTTATTATAATTTCCAGAATATTTAAAATCAGTTTTAACTTTCATACAAAATAATTAATTATTCTTATTTTAGTTTATTCATGAATTATCTATTAAATATATTTTATTACCTATTTTATATTGTTTGATTTATTAGTACAATAAAATACTTATAAAAATATGTTTTATTTCATCATTATGTTTACTTCTATTCATCTGATAATCTTTGTATCCTTTCTAAGAGGACGCAATAAAGATTTTAAAATAAAATATACTTTTTAATATAAAGACAATTAACTGCAGCTTAAAAAACTCATTTTTATTGCGTATTTTAGGTAAAATTTCATATAGTAAGCCACACCAATCCGCCATTGCATGTTTGTGTGTCTATTTTTATCTAATTTTAGCGAAGATATTGTTTTCGCAACTTGTGTAAGTGAGATAGATATATGTTTATTTAAAATTGTTATTAGTTTCAAAGCTACGTCGTCGCGTTTGGATAGTGGTTACACTTTTTTCGACGCGCGGTAATGTGGTTTGCTCCTCTAGTGTTGTATAACTCATTGGTGGCAACGCTCGAGTAGTCTCGTTTATTTAAAGTGCAGATGAGTGTATCCGCGAGATCTAATTGTTATTTATCATCAGATGGATTGCTAATTCGTTTAAAACTTCGGAATAAAAAGCATATTAAAAAAAAAATTAAGGTCCACTCAAACACATTACTTTACCAGTCATTTCCTCTAAGCTTTGTACTCCTGTATAAGACAGTCCGCCGTCACATCATTTTATTGATTAATCAGGCGAAAGACGTTATTTATATTTCCTTTACTTGTAGAACTCTATGCCAATTTCTATATAAATTCATTCGATACCGATACTATCACCCTTTCTTTATCGTTTTATAGTGTGCAATATTCGATATTCTCTGTAAAGCATACAAATTACCTATTTATCTTTATCAGCCCGTGAATAATCCATTGCTAGACATGGGTCTTTCCCAGAATAACTTACCAGACGTTACGAACTGTTGACGATTTTGACATAAATTTACATAATTATGTTTCTATATCTTTGTTATTTTTAATATTTAATAAACTATTCCTGAAGAAAAACATGTTTAAACCCAGCACTAGCCACGTGTTTTTTTTTTACGTGAAATTGATGTATTCGGACTTGATTATGTTAATAACAAGCATGGTTGTTTGCTTATGAAGTAAGATTTTGATTTCTATCTAAGTACAAAACTTATTCAATAAAAATATATTATATATAAGACGGGGTGACTTTGTATGCCAATATTAAAACCATAGGTCACATAACTCACATTCGATTTGCCTACGAATTACTACTACGTGCTGGCAAAGCGTAAGCGAAAAGCGACTAGGTCAAAAGTCATCTAGGCCTCTGCCTAACCTAACATACGGGGTAGTCGAAGAATGCATCTATTGAGACATGCAGGAAGTCTATGGAAACAGGTGGCTAGGAACCGTGCTTTGTGGCATTCCTTGGGGGAGGCTTATGTTCAGCAGTAGACGTGTGATAGTTTGTAATGATGATGATGATGATGACGATGATAATTTAATATTTACGTATATAGGTACACGGTGTACAACTATAAGTTAATAACAAAAATTAATCTATAGCCCTCGCGATCTAAGTCCAAGGAACTTAGCTATGCTTTTGCGATAAACAGCTATGATATTTAGTAGTCTTTGGGTGAAAAAACAGACTGTTAACAGCCGTAACGATTATAACCATATATATAGTTCTTTTAGAAAATACCGCGCAAATATTGGGACCTTTAAACAAATCGATAGCCTCTACAACAAATGGCGCAAATACATAGCCATTTTAGATATTCATTTTTGCCATTTACTCACTTTATCCGCTTCTGATCCCGCCCCAATCCTAAACAGGATGCTCTTGAGTAGCCTCTAAAATGTTTACGCGTATAATCAAAACATCTTATACAAGACCTTACTCTGTCCCAAACCAAACCAAAACAATTGAAGCACATACAAAACCAAAGTATTATCGACGGGCCCTTGTCTTTTTCTTATAAAAATTTACTTGACCACCAATGGAATATTTATATAAACCAGTTATTCCCTTTAGTGAAATTTTAGTTTATTTTAGAAATACATTATATGTAACATATCCATATTTATATCTTTTGGATTTGTAATGTGAATTATCATCAATAATAATAAAACATTTAAATGCTCTCTGCTCACTATTATCTTACTTATAAAAGCTGCTTTAAAGTAACCAACGGCACTCTATTACTAAGGCTCCGCTGTCCGTCCGAACCACCGTCCGTCTGTGTCTCATGATCCGTAATAGGTAGACAGTTGAAATTTTTACAGAATGTGTATTCCTGTTGCCACTATAAAACAAGTAATTCACGTGTATTAAATCTTGTACAATGGTACGGAACCCTTCATGCGTGAGGCCGACTCGCACTTGATTCGTTTTATAAACCAGAATGAAGACTAAAGCTACTTTCAAACAGTGTAGATGTCATCATAATTGTTAATTTATTTATAAAAACACATTTTAAGACATATTACGTTTCGGATGGATATTAAACAAGACCTCAATATATAACAAAATAACCAAGTCTTTCTTCGTTTCTGGTTATAACTACTATTTTAAGTTTACACTAATAATCACGCGTTTGTTATGTAGCAAACGTTGAAGAAATTAAGCAATACTCGTGAAGTTTCAATTAAGTAGCGGCGTATGAATATACACCATTGCATTTCTTCTGGTAAGTATCGTAAGATAAGACTATGGGTAATGCCTAGAAAACTATGAGTTAAGATAGAAAGTGGAATAACCATCTTGCTATCGTTAGGCGTAAACGTGATGGTTATACCGTAAAATTTCCAAACTGGTGACGGGCAGAAGCGTCAAAAATGCGAGATGTTTATTTATGCTATGTGGATATTAGCTAACTTGGTAAACATTGATACCATATCTGTTCATATATTTGGGAATATACAATTATAATATAATAATATAATATAATTACTAGCTTTTGCCTCGTGGTGTTACCCGCGTCTAAATTGTTACGTCTAGACAGTCATGGGCATGACTCACGCTTATGTGAGACCGCATAATACGAAAAACTCGAACTATAATATTGTTACGAGCTTGAGGTTCGTGACAATAAAAATTAGCGGCGTAACAATATGGAAACTTTCTCATACTCGTACTTCGCAATGATAATGATCACAGATTTTAAGTTAAACTAAAGTCTTTCGAATAGTTACACCCTAACAATCTTTCACTTCGTACTCCAGTAGATTTATCCGCCTACCTTAAATATTTCCCATCATACTTCCCGTCCTTTCTTGTATCCTAATATCCTCAACTATCATCATGTAGTGGTTTTATTAAAAAAATTACCCCAATTTTATAATTAATGAATATATTCTTCCTGATCATCCCTGGTGAGTAATATTTTGCGTAATAAGGTTGTCTGGAACAGAACACTTACAACGCCTAAGACCGCCTTTTGTACCATATTTATTTATTTCATTTTGCTTTTGTTTCTATGTATAATGGTATAAAATAAATAATATATTAATTGATTGAAATCCGCACCTATGTTAACAGATTACTTTTTTTGACAGATTTTGTCCCCTATTCTCCCCTTTGGGGGTGTATCTGAAAATATTTGAACATCTGTTACTTAGTTTCTTATCGAAAACTTATAATTGTTATCGAACAGATAATTAAAACATTGAAAAATTTTCAAAAATATCTTCTACCATCCTATTTACACCCTTTGATCCCCCTTGTAACAAGAGTATTTACACCAGTTATTAGATTTAAAAACCCATAATTTTTTCTTTGCACAAATTTGAACAAACTTTGGCGCCACCAGTTGCTGTGAAAAATTGTAAATTACAATTTCATTTGTATTTTTTACAGAGTAATTTTAGGAAGTTTGGAGTCAAACGCCTCGTAAAAAGTTTAATACAAACTGTAACATCCATTAAACTCCCAAAGGGATTATTTTCCTAAATCTTTTCTAAGTAGATGCCTACGTAATAAACAGAGGTTTTTTTTTTTGCGATTTCACGTTTCTACGTCCAGCGGGTGTGTCTGTTCAGTACAAAATTTGCACACTCGTTCGAATAAATTCAAAGGTTAATTTTTGAAGAAATAAAATAATGCATATTATATTATGCATATCAGTCTTTTAATTAAAACAGACGATTAATTAATTTTTCTTCATGTAAATTTGCATACCCTCTGGCCCTCTATTAGACTTTTCTTTTGTTTTGAAAAATCGGAATATCTGCTTTTATTTATTTTATTTACAGAGTACTATTAGAACTATTACTTTCAGTGTCTTTTGAATCAAAGTTAAATAACTTAATATAAAAGTTTCATTTAAACTGTAACACCCCATTTGACCTTCTTATTGGTTCCCAAAATGCTTTCTTAATGGATGACAGACATTATAAAATTTTAATTATAAAAGCCAGCTACAGACCAAATTTCAGATTTGTAGGTTTAACGGTATAAGCTGCGCGTTGAAAGATGAGTCAGCCAATTAGGACATCTTCTTTTATATATGTATTTAGATGAAAAAATAAATTAACTTTTTATGAATAAAGTGACCAAGTAAGAAGTAAATTTTAAGATACAAATTGCCAATCGAATTCTTAGGAAACAGTTTTAAAATATGTAGTCACGTAACTTTCAAAGATGACTAACCTATTGACAAATTCAAGGCTGACAATTAGCTCTTACGTGAAATTGAATGAGGATTAGTCTGGCATAATCAAAAATTATCTTCACCGTATGGTGACCTAATATTTTACACGCAACATAAAATATTTACTATAATACATAAGTGATTTATGTGACATAATCTAGAGGCAAGACAGACGAGGCAAAAATTCTGTTACACTGATGATATCCTACTAGTAGTTAGTTAGTACCAGTTCTGACTCACTGAGTCAGAAGTGGTACAACGTTCGTCGAGACTCACGATCCTAAAAATAAAAGGTTTTGGCATGCTCTGATCACGAATCTGCGGTCCGTTTTTGCGTAGGATGCACGGTTCCGGAGATGTGCAGATCAATTAACTCTTATCTAATTGATATCCAGTGAGGGCCTCCACCGTCATTAGCACTGTTCTTATCTATTTATCTATTGTTCATTGAATACCGTCATTATCTATTCTTCCTCCGCGTGTGCGTCGGATTATCAGTGCTATTATATTATACTCCTTTGTTCCTAACTGCAACAGTAATCTAAATCATCAATAAAATACATTACCTAATTTTGTTACAATTTTTATTTACGACATACAAAATCTTATTACTTATTATCTATAAAATAGGAGCGAAACATCTCATCCACTAAAATATCGTTGTACAATGTGTTCCCTGTAAATATACTCGTAAAACTATGCATTGAACATCCCTGAAACTTATATAGCAAATACATTAAGCAATATTCGCCACAAACTGAAGTCCACTCATTCTGAATCCTATCAAAATTCCAGTTCCATCTTTTACAATTCTCTTTTAAAAACTCTAGATGATATCGTACAGGTGCTCGTCCGTATGAATCAAAATATTGACCGACGTCATTCTTATCGATATATAAAGTTACCCAATGTGACCCTGGTTTATCATCTGTATCCAAATTGCATATTATATACAATGGTACGTGGGTGTACATGGGCAGTCTATTAGCAGCTTAAACATTATTTTCTAGACTGGGGTGAATCTTTTTCAGATGTTGTTGTATATCTAGTGTATCCATGATATTACTGCTATTAGTAGATTATTACAGTACAATCTACTCAATGACTAACATAGGAATGATCAATTATAGTGATTTCTAAATATTAAATTGCATTATTTTGTGTTATACAAAACGTATTTGAGTCATCAATACACTGAACAAGACGCGACACGAAGTAATGTTGAGATAAGCAACAAAATGTGAGATAAGCTTGGTGACGCATAAAGTTACTATCAATTCCCCTGCAGAAATTCTTTAGATTAGAATTATTACTTACTGGTACTTAATACTATATAAGACCAAGCAAGTGTAGTTATGGAGTTAGTGTATGGTCGTTTGACCGCAGTGGATCTATCAATACTACATTTGTGTTACTTCAACGCATCAAAGGCCAAAAAAAAATGTAAGTTTTTATTCTATTGACAAAGTTACTTTTCTTTCTGTTATTTTCTTACGTGTGTATGATTTAGTGTTAACAAATCATATTTAAATATTGTGTGTGTGTATATGATTAAGCCGTGGTAGCTCAGATGGTTAGCGCAAGCTGTAAATTTCACAGTACGCGACTCGGGTTCGATCCCCGCCGGCACCAATTAAATTGTTAATTGAAATTTTAAGTGTTTATTCTATTGACAAACTTACTTTTCTTTCTGTTATTTTCTTACGTGTGTATGATTTACTCTTAACAAATTATATTTAAATATTGTGTGTGTACCGCATCTACGAGTACTAGAGTAGTTAAAAAATACTTTTTTAGCAATGACGGTCATTAGTTGATCATTAAAGTGAATGTGATTCTGTTTACTTAAATTACAGGAAGACAAGAGCAGAAGGAAGAAATGGGATGATGGGAAGTAATGAAGCATTGTTATGTGAAGTTTGTTGGAACAAACATATTTTTAGTCACGTGTAAATACTTTTAACATTTTGGTTCAAAATGACACAAAATCTAAAAAAATATTAGATACATCATCGACTGGACGATTTTACATTACATATCCTCATAAACATTTTCAATGTAGAGAAATGGCTATTTTAGACGTAAAACTATCTAATAAAAATTATGCGTTTATCGATCATTATTTGTTTCGGCCAAGTTATCCTTTCAATTATTTGTCGCCAAAAGACAAAAAAACTGTTCGTTATTGTGAAACACACGTGCACGGCATTCCATATTTTGATGTGACCGAGAATAAAAAAATAGAAATTAAGAGGGGGAAAAAGAAATTAAAATGTGCCTACAAACAAGAGAACATCATTCCCATATTAAATTGGTATATTAGAAATTTGTGCAAAGACGAAGTGATCGCATACAAATGTGGTTCAACAGAAAAACAATTTTTAAAAATGTTGACGACGAATGATAGAATTTTTAATATTGAAGAATACAAATGTCCAAAATACAATGATTTGATGTGTCATAAATTTAAACAAACGTTATGTGTGTAATAATCATATATCTGCAAAAAATAATCACAATATTTTACATTGTTTTTGTGACGAAGTGTGGGTTTTTTACAAGTGGTTATTGCTTGAAAATAAAATTTTAAATTAATCATAAATTTTGTTTGATGAATCCTCACTAATACAAACAATTAACTGTATAGTTTATGTTGAGTTCGATAATATTATTGAGATAGATAAAAACAGAAATGTTACTGTAGACTATAGTAGTTAAGGTTATAACTATGTGTTATGTGTAATGCATTTTGTGTGTACGTAACTATGTGAAACGTTATAAAATTAAATAAAACAAATTGTATGCAATATATTATTTTTTATTTCTTTATAAATCTTCTATTTAAGGGGAAATATAATGTCAAATGGCTTAGCAAGATCCTTCGTTATGCCGAAAATATTGCAGCATTAATTTTGAAATAAATATATGGTAAAGTTGAGGATTAATTTTAATGATTATGTTAGACGAAAACACGATTCCGTAAAATTTTCTCGATAGAAAAAAAATCCAAAGTTACCTGCAAAATAAACAATAAACCGCTGTTATTCATAAAATACTTTAAATAAGATCATGAAACTTTGCATACTAACTGAACTAACTATAAAGCAGTGCTTATGTTATTTACTTTTTTTAAAATACCATTATTTTCACTGTAAAAAGAAATTACCTAAACTATCGGCGTCTTGAGCTTGATTCCTGTCGCACCGTTAGTATCGCTTAGGCTTTTGAAGGGAGAAGTTGTGTTGCTTACGATCAGAATATACATTACGCAACAGTACGACGTAAAATTAAAATGGGAAATAACCGTGATGAAAATAAGTAGCGGCTGGCTTGGCGTTAAGAAACAGGCATAAATATGATAAACCTAATGAAATAAGTGTCTAACGACCTTTCTACTTACAGTATTAGTGATTAAAAACATATCGGTACATAGCATACGACGCGCGGGGAAGTGCGGGCGAAATTAGAATTTGAGCTGACTTACTCTATCCTCTTAATCTAATAGAAAACACTGTTCGAGTTTAAAGTTACAGCGGACTCTCTCATTAGATCATCAATAATAACGAAATGTGGGTTTTCACCATCAAACATATTACGATTTGGAATTCCTTGATGATAGTTAACATTTGGTAAATTATATAAAGGTCGCATTTCATCAAAGCACCATGTGATCTGATTAAAATCACAATTACATATTTCTGTAACTGATTTTATGAAATTTGTTACAAAATTTGACTTCCCACATCCACTTGGTCCTGCCACAATAGCAGTAAACGGATGTATGAAGTGAAATATTACACACGTCTAAAGTTCTAAGGGGTTAAATAAAAAATGAAAGTGTTGGTGTAAACAATTAATATATATTGTGTACTATAACTAATGGTTTTGGGAAATCAAACAAAATTTATGATTAATTTAAAATTTTATTTTCAATCAATAACCACTTGTAAAAAACCCACACCACAAGAACAATGTAAAATATTGTGAATTATTTTTTGCAAATATATGATTATTACACACATAACGTTTGTTTAAATTTATGACATTTACCAAATCATTGTATTTTGGACATTTGTATTCTTCAATATTAAAAATTCTATCATTCGTCGTCAACATTTTTAAAAATTGTTTTTCTGCTGAATCACCTTTTTATGCGATCACTTCGTCTTGGCACAAATTTCTAACGTAACAATTTAATATGGGAATGATGTTCTCTTGTTTATAGGCACATTTTAATTCTTCGGTCACGTCAAAATATGGAATGCCGTGCGCGTGTGTTTCGCAATAACGAACAGTTTTTTTTTTGTATTTTGGCAACAAATAATTGAAAGGATAACTTGGCCGAAACAAATAATGATCGATAAACGCATAATTTTTATTAGATTTTTTTACGTCTAGAATAGCCATTTCTCTACATTGAAAATGTTTATGAGGATATGCAATGTAAAATCCGTCCATGTCGATGATGTATCTAATATTTTTTAGATTTTGTGTCATTTTGAACAAAAATGTTAAAAGTATTTACACGTGACTAAAAATATGTTTGTTCCAACAAACTTCACATAACAATGCTTCATTACTTCCCGTCATCCCATTTCTTCCTTCTGCTCTTGTCTTTCTGTAATTTAAGTAAACAGAATCATATTCACTAATGATCAACTAATGACTGTCATTGTTAAAAAAGTATTTTTAACTACTCTAGTATTCTTAAATGCGGTACACACACAATATTTAAATATAATTTGTTAAGAGTAAATCATACACACATAAGAAAATAACAGAAAGTAAAGTAAGTTTGTCAATAGAATAAACACTTAAAATTTCAATTAACAATTTAATTGGTGCCGGCGGGAATCGAACCCGGGTCGCGTACTGTGAAATTTACAGCTTGCGCTAACCATCTGAGCTACCACGGCTTAATCATATACACACACACAATATTAAAATATGATTTGTTAACACTAAATCATACACACGTAAGAAAATAACAGAAAGAAAAGTAACTTTGTCAATAGAATAAAAACTTACATTTTTTGGCCTTTGATGCGTTGAAGTAACACAAATGTAGTATTGATAGATTCACTGAGGTCAAACGACCATACACTAACTCCATGACTACACTTGCTTGGTCTTATATAGTATATTATAGTACCAGTAAGTAATAATTCTAATCTAAAGAATTTCTGCAGTGGAATTGATAGTAACTTTATGCGTCAACAAGCTTATCTCACATTTTGTTGCTTATCTCAACATTACTTCGTGTCGCGTCTTGTTCAGTGTATTGATGACTAAAATACGTTTTGTATAACACAAAATAACGCAATTTAATATTTAGAAATCACTATAATTGATCATTCCTATGTTAGTCATTGAGTAGATTGTACTGTAATAATCTACTAATAGCAGTAATATCATGGATACACTAGATGTACAACAACATCTGAAAAAGATTCACCCCAGTCTAGAAAATAATGTTTATGCTGCTAATAGACTGCCCATGTACACCCACGTACCATTGTATATAATATGCAATTTGGATACAGATGATAAACCAGGGTCACATTGGGTAACTTTATATATCGATAAGAATGACGTCGGTCAATATTTTGATTCATACGGACGAGCACCTGTACGATATCATTAGTCATTGAGTAGATTTTACTGTAATAATCTACTAATAGCAGTAATATCATGGATACACTAGATGTACAACAACATCTGAAAAAGATTCACCCCAGTCTAGAAAATAATGTTTATGCTACTAATAGACTGCCCATTTACACCCACGTACCAACGTATATAATATGCAATTTGGATACAGATGATAAACCAGGGTCACATTGGGTAGCTTTATATATCGATACGAATGACGTCGGTCAATATTTTGATTCATACGGACGATCACCTGTACGATATCATCTAGAGTTTTTAAAAAGGAATTGTAAAAGATGGATCAGGAATGTTGATAGGATTCAGAATGAGTGGACTTCAGTTTGTGACGAATATTGCTTAATGTATTTGCTATATAAGTTTCAGGGATGTTCAATGTATAGTTTTACGAGTATATTTACAGGGAACACATTGTACAACGATATTTTAGAGGATGAGATGTTTCGCTCCTATTTTATAGATAATAAGTAATAAGATTTTGTATGTCGTAAATAAAAATTGTAACAAAATTAGGTAATGTATTTTATTGATGATTCAGATTACCGTTGCAGTTAGAAAGAAAGGAGTATAATATAATAGCACTGATAATCCGACGCACACGCGGAGGAAGAATAGATAATGACGGTATTCAATGAACAATAGATAAATAGATAAGAACAGTGCTAATGACGGTGGAGGCCCACACTGGATATCAATTAGATAAGAGTTAATTGATCTGCACATCTCCGGAACCGTGCATCCTACGCAAAAACGGACCGCAGATTCGTGATCAGAGCATGCCAAAACCTTTTATTTTTAGGATCGTGAGTCTCGACGAACGTTGTACCAGAAGTGGTACTCAGTGAGCCAGAACTGGTACTAACTAACTACTCCTACTGGAAACCAAGCAACAGAAACATTGGGGTATTCCATTGGTACGGAGTATTTCGAATGATTTGTTTGTAAATTCCATAATGACAACATAAGCGTCTTTCAGCCAGTATTCGATAAAGGAATCTCGTTACTGATTACATGCTTTACTATTAAGTAATTTCAACACATTATTTGACGGGAAAGCTTGCACATAGCCGTAGGAATCCACCTTGGAGCGGCGATTTGTCAACCTCATCAGTGACTTTGATGTAGCATCGTCGATGAGTTTGGGCTTTGACTTTCGTATCTGAAAAGTGCTGTTAGGTTATCCCGTCATAGTTCTCTAAGCGATGCTATCAGAAAAAGAATCTTATCTCCGTAACTGTTTGCTCTATTTTAGAGTCTTGTGGAATATTTAGTGACGACGCCAAAAATCCCGATGAGACAAAGCACTTATACTGAATTGACTTAGATCCTGTACCAGACAGAGTAAATGGCACAAATATGAATCTCCAAAAAAATTACTATATATTTGAACCATTTACTGATTACATAAAAACTTGACCACGGATCGAAAGTCTCTAACTTTCGGTCCATGGTCAAGTTTTTAAAGAAATAGTATTCGCGACTGGTCGCCGTCGCTGGTGATAATATAACTGGTTCTTTTTTTCTCGTATAGCAATTCAGCGAGGAAATATAGCCAGCGTTCTTGGCATCATGCCGCGAGGAGTAGGTCAGTATTGTAATTTTAGTTATTTTTTATATAATAACAGAAAGCACACTATAATTGAACTATTTATAAAATATTCATAAATTTATTCATAATTTGACTTCGAACAGAGTAGAATAATTTTTATTCAATGATGATAACAAGGATACTTATTGAAAGTCATTAATGATTTTACAACTTATAAATTAAAAAATAATTAAATAGAACAATAATCCTTTACTATTTTAAATGAGGATTTTACCCACGAGAAAAGGAATTCATGATAAAATCTTAACACATAAAATCATAAAAACTACACACTTTAAATGTAATATTTAAATATGTTATTATTCAATATAAAAAGCTCAAAACTTTTAATAACTTAACATTACAACATTGATGAAGCTTAAACATTAACTTGATAATTCGCGACATTGCAAAAAGTGAAAGCATTGTTTCGTAATATCATATATAATATGAACCACATTCGGATAACGAGAAAACTTTAATGATTTTTTTAAGAATAAGAGTGACAAACGAGCATCCTGATGGTAAGTGGAAGCTATGGCCACAGACATCTACATCTATAATCGCTTAAGTATGTAAATGCAGATGCTTTTTCATCTCTATGGACTAAGACTGAATTACCAGTAAAAAGGGTCTCCGGTTCTCTACACCCACAATACGAAACATATAAGCATTATTCTTCTGCGTCACACTGGTATTCAATAAAATGTTTTAATGTCATGATATATTATTGCAAACTTCGGCAATAATAGTTTAAAAACGGCTTAATGTTTTTTTTTTTATAAAACGGATGCGTTAAACGAATTTTCATTTTACAGTTCATTTTATAAGCGGCTGCTGTAGTCACTCCTGAGGACTAAGGTGAAATGCTTCACATATATTGTCTTTGTATACTCTTCAGATCGGAATACAACAACGCAAGCACTGATTTGCCAGCAGAAGTAGGTAGGGGGTGGTTACCTTCCTAGACGGAATCTTAGGCAGGAAAGAACTCCCACCAGCATTAAAGACTATACGGCTATTTGGCTTCAATATACGATTGTCTGCTATAATGTACTAGCGAAAACTAAATGCGTTCTTGCTCATTAAACTTTCGTTCATATTTTAAGTCCTATTGATTGAGCAGTCTTCTCTTTACGAAACTATATTTTTAAAATCGTCGCTTGTTATAAAGACGCTTAAGCTTTGAACTCTGTATCACGTATGTACTATGTATCAGTTTTATTACAAAACGTGGTTTTAAAAGAAGAGTCCTCGTTACGAAAGAAGTCTCATCAATCGAGGCTAGTCTTTCCAACAGCCCGATAGTAAATCTACAAAATATATTATCGTTTTCAGAATGAAAAAGAAAGTGACACTTAAAGTGTATTTGAAATTTTATGCATAATGATTAAGCTATGAAAGATTGATATAGCTACCATAATTTATTTTCTTACACTTCTGAAAAGTATTGAAAAGTATTGTCGTAGGTGAGTATCTATATTCTAAAAGGCAATCGGCTGCAGACATAAAACTCAGCCTTTTCTTTTTATAGCAGAATCAGATCTTTTTAATGGGTATAAGAGACAGTGGTTTTAGAAGTTTCTAGAAGGAAAATGAAATTAAAATTACTAAAAAGCTAAATTTAAAGAATTGTTACTGCCCTTACAAATTATTTTTTGAAATATAGACTATATAAAAGTAAACTTAACTAACTTTACAGTTTCCTAGTCCGCGAAAAAGATCAATTGAAATGATCATGTGTGATCACAGGACTGGGAAAAGGGTTAGAATGTTTATGAACTGAAGTTGAGAAAGCTAGAATACCAAGTGAAGTTCGTGTACTTTTTTAACAATGAACGATAATTTAAATCATTTAATAGTAGGGTCTATCTCGCTTGGTGTCTATTACTACCAATCGCCAAAGTATCTTCCATGTGATGCAATTATAGCCATTCTTCTCAATTTGAGAGAAACCTAAAATTCGTTAGTAATACGTGTTATCGTCATAAATATTATAGCGTTTTTGTGCGTTCATATAAATAAGAAATAAATATTCCTTCTTTTTTGAAAAAGACTTAATTGTAAGACAAAACCAAAATTAAGGGAAAAAAGAGGAGAAGAAGTAGGCCGAGAATAATAAATGAGAAATATAAATAAACGAGTATACTTGGTATTTAGGTAGCAGACATTTAATGATAATAGATGCGTGTTTAAGAACTTCAAAATTGTTCAATTGATGTCCTAGTGACATTAAATGTCATTCTGCATACTATAACAAACTGCTTTATCTACTAACTTACTCACTAGCCTTGTCTACCATGTTGATTTTTTTCGACTGATAGTTGAATTGGAACAGCCTTGAGTTGGTGTCGCCAATATACGTGTTTACGCAAACATCGCTTCTTAGTTTCGATCTTCGAAACGTTGCCAGTGACATAACAGAGATGTCTCAGGTCTATGCATTTAAATTGAGTATGTAAAATTTTAAATAATTTTGTGATCGTACGCATTGAGAGCACAATGAGTTAACAAGTTATTACGACACCGTAACTTAAAAACCAATAAGGGGGAAAAAATTGTTTCACAATATACTTTATTTTATTTATATTAAATAAAAATATATATGAAACTTTTATAAGCCTTATGAATTTTGTAAATATATTCTTTTTAAAGTAGGTTGGTGTAACAAAGTTACTGGAAATATATTATGAAAAATACGTAAAAAACATAAATATTGTCGAACAGTCAAGGATAAAATCTAAAAGCAATGTTTTTTACCAATATGACAATAAAAAACAATTTGTAAAGTAATTAAACAAATAATTTCAGCATGTTTAATAGATCATAATCTCGTAATAAAATCTTTACCTTATTGTCCTCGATTACGCGCTTCACGCGATCGTAAAACAGAATGTAATGTTTATTTTGCTTGACAAACTAAGTGCGGTGTCCACAGTAAATAACTTCAATGAAAAGTTTATTATTGCGTTATTTTATCGAACGTCTATGCGTTTTGTACGAATTGGCGGGCTTTGTTTTGAAAATGGAACGAATGCACAACACATCTGCTCGCGCCGCCTATTCCGCGGTCACTGAGTCTATGGTCACTGAGCATGTGCTGTGCAAGAGACGTTCGCCTTTTACTTTACTGATAGGCGCAGAAGTGTCACTGGTCGTCGGTCAGCGGTTGTAGGCACTATTATATAAACTTCCGTTTACTTGTGTTCCGGTTAAGCTTTGTGTGTTACTGAGAAGCTGAAGCTTGAGGAGAAAATTATAGGAAATTCTCGTAGAATTAACTTAAAAGTATAATTTCTTATATTAACGCGAATACTACACATGTAATCGAACTAATTTTACGGATTTTTTTCGCGTTTAATTTTAACTTTTTTTGATTTCCGACATTTCGGGCACTTTTCAGCGCTCACCTCTCCTCAGTCCCCTTCAAAATTAATATTTAAAAGTTGAACGAAGCCTTCCTTTACTATGACATTGGGACGTTAAATACCTCAGTCCCCCCGTGACCATGGTCGCTGTAAAGTGCCCAAAACGTCGGGAAACAAAAAAGTTAAAATTAAAAAATTAACACGTAAAATTTGTTTTATTCCATAGGTTAAAATTATCATAAAATTTGTTGAATTCGGGGAATCTACGTGCAGTCAATAGTTAGTCACCGTGGAATGATTTATTATACATACACTTTATATCATAGACTATGGGACCGTGGTGTAAAGTACCTAAAGGAGCTATATCAGCCACTTGATGTCGCTGCTCGTGATAAGATAAAGAGAACTGGTGATTTTGTCACTAAAAGGCATTAGGGAGAAAATCACAGACAGTATTCTTGGCACCATACCACGGGTAGTAGAACTGTATGCTAATTAAAAATTTTATTTCTATGTTTTTATAATGTGAAAATTGTGTTTAAACTGGTATGTAAATTAATAATAATAATAATAATAATAATAATAATAATAATAATAATGGGAGGTTCTACAAGGCTCTACGACTACGTGGCGGACCGCTCCGGGTTCAAATACAGAAGGCGGTGCTCCTCGATACCGCCCGCATCGTCCGCCGGTTTCTTTCTCTTTCCCCCTAACCCTCGGCCGTTTGGTCTCCCCTGCCGAGGGCCTCCATCCGGTTGGGCTTTTATTTATTTAAGTATTTTTATATTTATTTTATGTTATTGATATTTATGTATATTTATCTTTTTCATTCTCATTTATAATTATATATTTATAGAACCCAACCAGATGAGAAAACTATATAGATACCCCACAATAATAATAATAATTATTATTATTCGCCTCCAGTCGCTCCCATCTTATGGAATTGCTAAACATCACTTGTGAATTTAGCAATTCTATTGGAATGGAGCTGGGGACGGATAAGTGTGCGGTCCTCCATGTTGAAAGAGGAAGGGTTGCTAACTCTGAGGGCATAGATTTATCTATGCCCGTCAACTTAAGGACCTTTTCCGAGGCTGAAACATACAGATACCTGGGTATGTCACAGAACATCGGTATCGATGAGGCTGGTATGAAACAGTCAGTTTGCGACATGTTTTATGCACGCTTGACCAAAGTGCTAACAGCCTTTTGTCCGGTGTGAATAAGGCACACGCATATAACGGCTGGGTCATGCCTGTCCTCATGTATACCTTTGGCATACTCAGGTGGACTCAGACTGAACTTAACGCCCTGGATAGAAAAGTCCGCACTACCATGACGTCCCATAGGATGCATCATCCGAGTTCGTCGGTAATGAGGCTGTACTTGCAACGAAAGCATGGTGGGCGTGGCTTCCTGAGAGCGCTCACCATGCATAATCGCGAAGTGTGCAGCCTCCTGATTACTTCCTGGCGAGATCGGATGATCCATTCTATAATGACGTCATTTCTAGTGATAAAGGGCTTACCCCTCTATCCTTAGCCAACGAGCAATGGCAGGACCCGGCAGTACAAAGCATTTCCGACCGGGAGATCGTATGGAAGGAGAAGGAGCTCCACGGGAGGTACTACAGGGCTCTACATGAGCCCTTCGTAGATACAGTCGCCTCCATCAACTGGCTACGTTTCGGTGACCTTTTCGGGGAAACCGAGGGTTTTGTCTGTGCAATACAGGATCAGGTTATTAAGACCAACAACTATCGGAGATACATCCTAAAGGATGGCACTGTAGACGTCTGTCGAGCTTGTCGCCATCCCGGGGAGTCGCTTAGGCATGTCATCTTCGGTTGTTCGGCGCTTTCTAACTCTGAGTACTTCTACTTTCTGAGCACAGGCACAACCTAGTAGTCAGAATTCTACACCAGAAGCTCACTCTGAAATACGCTCTCGTGGACCGGAAATTGCCGTATTACATGTACTTATCGGAAGCCGTGCTCGAAAATAACCACGCCATGCTCTACTGGGACCGGGTCATCATCACAGACAGGACTGTTCTTGCGAATAAGCCTGATATTGTGCGGATGGACCGGGCACATTCAAGGATATTTTTGATCGACATTATCATTCAGTATAAAGAGAACCTCGTGAAAGCCGAAACAGATAAACGAACAAAATATCTGGACCTAGCTCACGAGGTAACCGACATGTGGGGTGGTCTGCCGGCCGAAATTCTTCCTGTAGCCGTCTCTGCGAATGGGCTAATCCCAGTCAGCCTCTCGGGTCATCTGAGGCGACTGGGACTCCGTGACGGACCGCTCCGAGCTCAAATGCAGAAGGCGGTGCTCCTCGATACCGCCCGCATCGTCCGCCGGTTTCTTTCCCTTTCCTTCTAACCCTCGGCCGTTTGGTCTCCCCTGCCGAGGGCTTCCATCTGGTTGGATTTTATTTATTTATGTATTTTTTGTATTTATTTTATTTTGTTAATATTTATGTATGTTTATCTTTTCATTTTAATTTACAACTATATATTTATAGAACCCAACCAGATGAGAAAATTATATAGATACCCCAATAATAATAATAATAATTTATTTGAAACAGACAATAAAGATCCGTTACAAAATTAAATTTAAAGATTACACCTGAAATATTAATCAAAATATTAAAAATTATTATTTAGATATTAATAAAGTTAACCATCTATTGAAAATTTCACTAAATGCACAAATATTACAAATAATTTTAATGAGATTATTCTGCGATCCAAAAAAGGAACTTCTAAATCGCGCGATACGGTGACGGATCAGCGCATCCAAACCAGCGACACGGGCCTCTGCGAACATTATTAAACATCGACGACTTCCACAATAACCCAACCCCTCCAAAGGGCCTACCCCGTAACATACCTTGTGTGACGTCCACCGCTGATGTGCCATGACTAGAAAATTTGGTATGTATAGTGTTTAAGTAGGGAATTGCATCAGCGGGTAGTAGCCAGGTTTTCTGCAATGCTATTATATCAAAGTCGTTACATAATTCCCGTATTTGTTCAACACTATGCCTGACTGATCAGGATTAAACTAAAATAATATTAACTATAATCAAAAAGCTACAGAAATAATGAAAATAACTTAAAGTTCCTGCTGTAATTTGTTACTATTACATAATAATTACTGTATATAATTATTATTAATAATAATAATACAATTCTTAATGTCTACCGAATTCCACTAATTTGAGACCCTTCTCTTTTTTGTCTCCAGAAATTGATAAAACGCCGAAATGCTATTCCCTCCGGCCAAAAGTCCTTATTCAGAAATATATCTAGTTTATGTCTTGGTACAAATATTTTGTATGGATCGTAATCCTTTTTAACCTTCACATTCATTTTTTCAATGTTCACTTCAATATTAGATTTATTCTTAATGTAGCTTGTTATGTCACACACAGATACATCTTTCGATACGTTATAGATATATAAAGGAATTTTTATGTCGGCCGCTTTGTAATGGGCATTATCATCAACCATAACATTTCCTCTATTTCCAATAAAACGATTCCTTCTTCTTCTCTTCTGTACTTCAATCCATTCTTCGCTACGCGTCTCTGGCTTCCATTGTTCATAATGTACGACATCTACAAAACATCTTCCTTTTGGAGTTGTGTCTAATGCAGTAGTCGTGTACCCCTCCGTCGACACAAGATCGGATCGTTGCGGCCTATGTATCATAGTTTCGAGTTGCTTCTCTGTTGATATGTTGTTGTTATTATATATTGATAATTGAACATACATCGTTGCAATATTTCTGAGATTTTTTATTTTTTTATTTTTTAAAAATTTCAAATATTGTGTATTTATGGAGATTTCACCACTAAAACACAATTTGCATTCATACTTTTTTATTGACAACAACTGTCAGATCTTAGTTTTTTCATAAGCCTACAATATGACTTTCATACTCCACAACCTCTCCACCACTAAATATAAAAAACATAAGCAATGATAAAAATGCATAACTAATCATGTAATTTTTTAAAATTTATGCGGGGAGACATCCCTTGCATTGGTACCTCTAAATGTTCATTAGATTTACTGCCAGAACTTTCGCCCTCTTCTCCTCTTAATAAAAAGGAGTCGGAAGTTATGATATCAACTTCTGTAGCCTTCGCGTTACAATTAGCTTGATCTGTGCTCAACATATTAGAAAAATTTTCAAAATTACTCAAATCTAAATCATATTCTTCATTTTTATTTCCTTTGTATGCAACAATATGATTGACATGTTTCTTATAATATTTATTTATTTTTAAAAACAGTAAATAATCTATTTCCTAATTTATTTTTAACTACGCCGAACTTCCGTGTTGTAAAAATGCTTAACTAAAACTTTATCTTCTTTGTTAAAATTGCTCTTTCTTCGTCCATCATAGTTTTCACTCTGTAAGATCTTTTACTAAATCATTGTCATCCACCTCCAAATAATTGTTGCTTTTATATGTACTCTTACAAACACATATTAAATGCCCTTTTTTATTACATTTTTGACAAAAATAATTCGTATATCGACATTTATCTTTAGTATGGTTCTTATATCCACAAACCGAACAAGATATGTTTGTTGCTGTAGTTTGACGAACAGCATTTTCTAGGGCTCGTAAAGCGAACACTGGTTGTGCTGTCGCTGATGATGTGACTAGTCGATCATCTTGCAATGACCTTTGAACTGCAACTCGAGCACATCGTACGCTTTGTGCTAACTCCAACGCTTTGTTGAATATTAAGCTATCGATATTTTCACCAAAAAGCTTTTCTTTTTCCTTAACATTTGCCAATAAGCACAAACTTGTCCCTTAATGCCGTCTCCTTTAAAAAATTAAAAAATTCCCCACTTTGCGTACCTTACTTGGAATATTTATTAAAACAAAATATTGCAATGTATTTATATATATATATATATATATATATATATATATATATATATATATATTATTTGTTTGGTAAGAAATTGTGTAATAAGAGAAGATACGTCATTTAGAGGATATTCCCACTTCAATCCCTCTACACGAATCTTTTATTTATAATAATGTGCTAGTTTTAATATCAAAAGCGTAAGTAGTATCAGTTAAAAAAATATTCTAATTTATACTAGTTTTAGCAATGACAAATTATGGAACTTAAGTTACTTAGTTTTTTAATTTGTGAATTATTAAAGAACCTACCGAAAAACAATATTAACGAACATGATTTTGAAATTTTTGATCTTGACTCTTCTTTAATTTCTAAGTAAAAGACATCAACGTTGTCTTTCAAATTGTGTGTAAAAGACGCCAAAATTTCAATATTTATTTTCTGACTCCGTGCCTCAAAACTCGTTAAATACTATGGACCCGAAACTGTACTAGGTTAAATATGCAACAGAAGCTATTCTCGAACTATGCCTTGTAAGCTATAGCGGCTGATGGCGATAGGAAAAGCAAAATACAAGGGAGTATCTTTACACGATTGTTTTAGACCAATACATTACATTTGGCCGTGGAAGGAAGAGGGGAGATCATCCGCCGGGCAAGGTATTTATTTCAGTCAAAGCTCTGTGTGTTTTTACAGAGCTGTTCTATAAATAGCGCACTTCTCTACTACTTCAGAATTTGGATAGCCTGATTAAGGCTTCGATGCGTTTCGCTTGTGGCGCGACGACAGCACCGCCACAATTAGGCTTCCGGGGATTTTTGCTTCAAAATAACATAATATACAATGGATAACAGTTACTTTTTCTACATTGATGGGTTAGAATCACAAGTTATCGAGAGTAAACTTTGTCTATATCTATCAACATTCATAACATATAATCTTCGATCTTTGATATCGATACTTGGGTCCATCTATCCATCCACCCATTGCGGCTTATGAAAGTGCTCTGCTGAACGTAGACCTCCCTCATAGATTGCCTTAGTGAAGATTGGCAGTCGGGGTAGCAACCGTTGTTTTATTATTACTTTAAGTTTTCCTCTGTCGCCTCTTGCGACGCACGATATGATCACATATTAACAAGGTTGACATGAGTTAATTAAATCACAATTTACTTTTTGCTCGCCTGACAAAAGTACTATACCGGGTGGACAATAATGCAGAGGCATATAATGGTTGAGCCGTGGTAGCTCAGATGGTTAACGCTAGCTGTAAATATAACAGAACGCGAGTAACTCGGGATCGATCCCCGCCGGCACCAATGAAATTGTTAATTGCAATTTTAAGTGCTGATTTACCACGTGCTCGGCGGTGAAGGAAACCATCGTGAGGAAACCTGCATGAGGAATAAGAAAAAAAATATTTCGAAGACACGTGAAGTTCGCCAACACGCATTGGAGCTGCGCGGCGGACACTTCCTTACCCTAAAACCCTCTCAGATATGAGGGGAGGCCTGTGCCCAGCAGTGGGACGCACATATGCTGTAACTTTACTTTACTTTTATATGATAGTTGGGTCATCGTTGATGGAGCTGTATTTTTGCGAAAGCACGATGGATGTGGAGTTTTAAGCGCAGTTACGACGCAAATGCGCGAAACGTACAGGTTTCATAATTACATAAAAAATTTATCTAATGTTTGACTTCTTTACTTACGGAAGGACTTTCTACGAGTTGCGTCCTGCTCCAGATTTAGCCTTAACCTCATGTTCCTGGCAGTCATCATTCAGCGGTCCTATACAAATTATTATTTCTTCTTCCGTCTTACAATTTTTTGATGTTTGACCGAAAATGCCTGGATCAGTTGTCGTTTTATATGGTAAACCCTTATGGCTATTGGAAAATATAGAGTTTTAGGAGTTACGCTGCAGCTATATTACGGTTGTAACACGAAGGGGTAAAATAACAGTTTAATACTGCTGTGCTTCGTATGGTGAGTGTAGAGATCTGGAGACCCTTTTTTACTTAAACGAGGCATTCCATCTTAGTCTCTAGTAAAGATTGCGTGGTGCAGTATTGCTATAAATTCAATTAATTATTGTCTTCCATTTTGGTTTGAGATTTTGTTTTTTTAGTAATTAAGTTAATTAAAATAAGTGTGTTATATATCACTGGTATCGGAATTATAAGTGCGTAAATTCTAAGAATAAAACAACTCAACTTAAGTAATCGTTTCAAGAATGACAACAGACTTATCGGTTAAAATCGCAAAAAAAAAAAGAAGAAATTGCATGTAATTCGTTTAGACATGGTACTACGATTAGACATAGAGCGTTTGTAGTAATAAATTTCAAGCATACACTAGTCAGGGTTGTCAACAGATTGAGTTTATCCGTTATTGAACTTAGATAAAGTGGAATAAAATCCATAATTAAGTCCTTAAAGGAATTATTCATGAAATTTGACATCAATTTAAGAAATGCTTAAATAGATGCTTAAGTTACTCTCTTTCTATCTCTCTCTCTCTCTCTTTTCACTAAATGACAATAGAAAGAAACATGTACATTATGATAACAGATTTATTGATACTTAATTTAAGTTTTAGATAAATTTATACGTGGTAGAGCCACGCTTCAGCTATATTATTGTTGTAGCAAGAAAAGGTCGGCTCGACCGGGGAAGGACCACGCTCTCACAGAATAGTAGCGTAAAATAGTAGCTTGATGCTGCTGTGTTTCATATGGTGAGTGTAGAGAACCGGAGACACGTTTTACTGGAATTGCAGCATTCCATCTTAGTCCTTAAGGGGTGACAACCCATATGCATTTTGATTATTAATCGAGGTTAAATGTAGATGTCTATGAGCCCAGGATCCACTTACCATCGTTGAATGGTTAGACTTCTTTTATTCCTAAGAGTCCGTCTAAGAAGGTCCTTCTTACTTACTTGTGCCGTCAAATAACAGTGCTTATACTGCTGCGTTTCGGTTTGAAGGTATAATTAAGGGCTGTGAGGCATTTCATTTTAGTCCTCAGGAGTGACACTCATCTGTAGTCTTCTTTTTTGAAGGTGCTTATAGATTACAGCAACCGCTTACCAGTATTTGTTCTTTTATTTTTGTTCTTTTTTATAATGGTCCCCCCCCCTACACTAGGATTTTCTCCTGCATCGTGGAGGCAGTTTACATACATAAATTGCCAAGGACAAACATCCGGACCCGGAATAATTACTTGTAGGCCATACAAATACTTGTTCCGTGCGGGATTCGAACTAGTGGCCCTCAGCGCTATAACTTATGCTAAGCTACTGCGGAGCCGTCGAAAAAGTATTGATTATAAGTGGGTACGTTAGTTTTTGCTATGTGTGTTTTCTAATTTACTATCAACGCTTACTTGCTCTCATCATCCTAATTTAAGTAGATATGCAAATAAAATGTTTCAACGAGTAATTAATCTATTATTAAGAAATCAATTCTAGCGTTGGTTGACTTACTGGTTAGTGGAATTGACATTATCACACTAATTCGATGCATGCAGGTCTGCATAAATATTTATAAAACGACAAATTATTTAGAAATGAGAAAATAAACATTAAAATTTGAAGGCTGGTGCAAAGGTTAGATGTGAAGAAATTATATATTACAACATTTTTCTAAACTTATCGAGTTTATAGCCAGGAAACAAAACCGGTGTTTTTAACATTAAAATGACCAACGAGCTAACGACCTACCCGTGAGTTAGTGGCAACTACGTTCGTAGACTCTCCTAAACAACAAGTGGCAGAATTAAACATTTTGTACAACCGAATTCAATGTACTCGTAAATAAAATGAGAGCATCATCAATGTATTCAAAGTCAATAAAATACGCTTTATTAAGGCCAACTCAAAAACTGTTGGTCAGATCTTGATGAAATTTATATGAGCCCACATGAAGGGTCACCAGCTTTCAAATAAAAAAATAATCAAAATCGATTCATCTAGAAAAAGGTTCTGAGAAATACATGAAAAAATACAGTCGAATTGAGAACTTCCTCCTTTTTTCGAAGTCGGTTGAAAAAGACGTCGTTATCTCTGAGGACGAGGATAAAATCGCTGACTGTAACTATACAGGCTCTTTATATTCTTCAAAACCGGAAAACATAATAATAAGAGGGTGTTATTAATTTTAGACGGACTCTGACGGTAATTCATAGAAAGAAAAGGGCTCGTACCAGTTCTAACTACGTGTTAATTAACATGTAATTAGAACAATATGTTGGGTAAATTTATATTGTATACACTGTGCGTGAGTATTACAGATTTTGACTTACACTTACACAGACTTACAACCAACATTAGACAAAAAAATACCAATACATTATTACAATATCTGAAGACAAAGATGATTTTTTTAAGAGGAGAGGGGCAAACGAGCATACGGTTCACCTGATGTTAAGTAATTACCGCCACCCATGAGCAACTGCAACACCAGGGGAATTGCAGGTGCGTTGCCGGCCTTTAAGAAAGGAGTAAGCTCTCTTCTTGAAGGTTCCTAGGTCGTATCGGTCCGGAAAAATCGCCGGTGGTAAACTATTCCACAGAGAGGTCGTACGCGGAAGAAAACTCCTAGTGAAACGTACAGTGGTAGACCGCTAAGCATCCACATAGTGTTGAAGGTATCGGGAGGTTTGCCGTTACGTTCATGAAATTGCGGCTGGGATTAATCCGAACAATTCCTCAGAGCACTCCCCGTGATAGACGCGATAAAATACGCAAAGAGATACAACACCTCTTCACAGCTTCAGTGAATCGAGCCGATCGGAAAGCACTCTGTCGTCGATGATTCATGACGCTCTGCGCTGTATGCGGTCAAGTGGAAGGAGCTGGATCTGGGGAGCACCAGCCCAGAGATGGGAACGGTATTGACCTATAGTGCTGACCTATAGTGACAAACACGGCGGCAACCTGCAGAATGCAACCGCGATTTCAGCATGAGTCCGGACAAGACAATGATCTGAGGAGCCAAGAGGGGCATCGACGGAGACTTCATATCTGTCCGGATGAGAAGTCAGCAGAAGGTCCAACATGGAAGGTGCATGATGCTCCACATCTGGAACCCGCGTAGGCGAAGTAACCAGTTGTGTCAGACCATATGCCAAGTCAAAATCATGAACAGATCTCCCCGCATGATCGGTTAAACGATCTTGGCGGAAGGGGATCTGCTTTAGCAACAAATCTGTAGCCATTTGAACGTGGTCGAAGAGTCAGTCTGTTTCGGCATTACCGCTATGGGACTTATAGAGGCACCCGTAGATGCGCGGATGGTCGTCGCTATCTACGTGTAGCCAAAAAGTATAGGTGAGAAAGAGCAAGGATGGACAGGTTCGAACCCCCAAGGCGTCGAGAACGGTTGTCCACTCTGACGTATACGCAAACTCCAGCCCGAGGCACAAAGGAGTGTTCCAGTTTGTACCCCGGGTAGGAGAGATACGAAGCAACAGTCGGAGAGGACACTTGCGTCTCGGTCAGAAAGAGCAGAGCCGGCTTCGCCGTCTCGAGATGGTAGTGGAAGTATGGAAGGCGTTTAGGTTCGAGTGAAGTTCCCTGATAATGCAGAAAATCACGGATAGCGTGGCAGGGTTCGCCTTGGTCTTTTGTTTGCCCCGAACAGTTATTGTCTTGAGCGGAATTTTGCCCTCGTCATAATGTGGGCTGAGAGCTCTCTTGTAATTGTATAATCTCATTATTGTAATATCTGTAGTTTACATTGTAGAGGCACGCTGCAGCTACATTATGGTTGTAGCACGAATGGGTCGGCTCGACCGTGGAAGGACCACGCTCTCACAGAATACCAGCGTCAAATAGCAGAATAATGCTGTATTTCACAAATCACAAATCATAATTTTTTTCACAAACTTAACAATTTTTTTTTCATATGTTGAGTATAGAGAACCGGAGACCCCTTTTACTGGAAACGAGGCATTCCATCTTATTCCTCATAGGAAACAATGCGTTAGCATTTTGATTCTAAATCGAGGATAAATGTAGATGTCCATGGGCTAAAGCGTTCACGTACCAACAGGCCGACAGTGTACTCGTTTGTCACCTTTATACTACATATATCTCAGATATACACTGAGCGGATTTTTAAACTTGCTCTCTTGCTTACGAAATTAATCATTATCGGCAATAAAATAGCGCAATACTGTATACATTCAGTACATAGCAATTACAGTTCGACCATAACATAATATGCCTCACTCAGACTTACACAATAGTGTGACGTGACGAATGTAACTACAAAATAACACCAAAGTATGCAAACCAACAGCAAGACTACCCATCAGTGTAACACAGAGCGGCCTCTCAGCAACACCTTCCTCATTGCCTACAGAAGAGGAATCTCTCGCGCTCGTCACCTACACTGAACTTCATACTGCACAAACGAGTGCGCTTGCTTCAAACTTAAAAAAAGTATTTAGTTTACAACAGAAATTTATTAACATTCCTCTGCCGTATAGAACACAAAAAAAGTGAAACCATCATCGCAGACAAATGATCAGCCACTTTACGCCATTCGAGAGAAGTAATAAAAGAAAAGAGAATAGGAAAGCTGGCCAAGGGAGTGCTACTTCTTTATGACAACGCACGGGTTCACATGGCGCGGCACTATAAGCTGCTGTACGAGACTGCGAATTTGAAGAAATTAACCACCCGCCACACAGCCCACAGTTAGCACTTTGTGACTATTTTTTATTTCCAAACTTAAAAAAGACCTTCGGGGAAAGCGATTTGCTGACGATAATGAGCTCAAGTCCGCTGCAAATGCGCATTTTCAGGTCAAGACGAAGAATATTTTTTCAAGGAATTAGAAAAGCTTTTTTCACGAACAGGTAAATATTGATATCATGGCAGACTATAATGAAAAATTCAAAAATATTTCATAATTTTATCTTTTCTCTAATATACCCATACCGAGAATACATTGAACGCCCCTCGTAAGTAACTACAATGCCTTCGCAGCACGCACACATACTTACACATATTACCTTCCGTGCAAACAATAGCGAATAATAACTAATCTTTTTGAGGTTAACAACGAACAAGAATAAAGACATTAAATATTACAAAAAATAGTTTATGGGCCATTATAGTGAAATAAATCGACGGAAACTGGGTTAACGAAATCAATATTTTTTTCGTATAAACACGTAATAGTAGTAGTCAACAGAGACAATCAAACTCTAGAATAGCTTACTCCTTTCCCAATTTCAAATAATTAATTAATAGTACATCTCATTTTTCTGAATTCATCAGAAATTCCTTCGCTATTCAGGCAACAATCCACTAGTTTATTGTCTGAAGACATATGTAGAGCCAAACAAGATCTGTTTAAAAAAAATAGTGACTATCTTTTTTTTTTTTTTTTATATTATAAGGGGGCAAACGAGCAGTCGCAGCCATTTTCATGACTACTGACGCCCATAGACATCTGTCTGGATGTTATACAGATACATTGCCCTCCTTTCCCCTCCCCACCCCAAGTGCCACCGGATACTTACACACCGCACGAAACGCGACAACTCAGCTGCCACTTTAGGCCGGTATCGTCTAAGCGAGAGGTACTTCCCCGGTCGTGCCGGCCCAATTCGGCTACATGCATGCATGCAGCGTGGCACTACCTCTTTCAATATTTTTTTACTTTTGATGTTTGACGCGATTAAAGGAGCCTAATACTTTTGTACACGCTAATGTGTACCTGTCAGGTTTGCCTGTACAGTTACATCCGTCAGATAAACTTGAGCTGAGTAGTGGACATACACGTGGCAGTTATGCAACATACACGTTCCGCTTCAACAGTACAACTGTACAAGTAAACCTCTCAGGTCCATCCTTACGTATATGGCTACCAGAAAAATGAAAACACAAGAACTCCAAAAACGGAAATGGACATAATTTTATATTTATTACTAGCAATCCGCCCCGACTTCACACGGATGATTTCTGGATTTTGACAAAAGCGCCATCTACTGGTTCTAAATGTAAATGTATACCATCCTGGGACCCAAACACACAAAAAAGTGTTCATCAGAATCGGTTGAACCAGTTTCGAGTTTTAGGAGACTAACGGCGACCAATTGATATTTATGTGTAGAGATTATTTTGAGTAGATTATAATGTAGTCTGTCTAAGACAATATAAATATAATATTAAATTTATCATATTGCAACAAAGAATATATTGACTTATTTTATACCAACCCTATAAATAGATTGACCAATAGTTGAGAGATCCGCCATCTGTAGCAGTACGTCGACGGAAAAACCACCGGTACATACTCGTACTAATAATATATTCTATGCCAGAGACAAGTGACACCGCGACACGAGACCTGGTATTTAAACTAGATCTGTTTTAATGAATGCAGCGGAGTTTTATATGTACAGTCTAGTCAAAAAATATTTACGCAGAACATTTGAAACCGTTGTGAAAACATTTTATAAGGAATTGAAATAATACGTGAAATTCTAAAACTACGTTAAAATTAAAGTTACAGTCCGTCGCACAGGCCTCATCTCACTTCTGAAAGGGTTTTAGGGCAAGGAAATGTCCACCGCGCTGCCCCATGTCAACTTCACATGTCTTCGTAATATTTTTGTCTTATTTATCAGACATGCAGGTTTCCTTATGATGTTTTCCTTCATCGCCGAGCACATGGTAAATCAATACTTAAAATTGCAATTAACAACTTCAATGGTGCCGGCGGGCATCGTCGGCACCAATCGATCGGGATCAATCGGCGGGGATCGCGTTTGCTTGCATGCACAGCGAGCTCTTAACCCACGAACTACCACGGCTCAAAACTAAAATTAAAAAGAGTATTTAATTATACTAAAAATGAAAAGCTCATATGAATACAATAAAAAATACTAAATATTATAGTAGACGTAGCCTAGCCTTTTTGGAAGAGTATTTTTCTGAAAAATGTCACTTAATAATTTTTTTCATTTAAAAATGGTTTAGTCATGGTTAAAACTGCGAGATTTGTTTGTATTTAAAAAATTGCTGCTTCGGTACAGGGTTATTATATGACAGACATACAGTAATTATACAATAGTTGATTTGGTTTTTAAAATACACTTGTTGAAAGAAAGATAAAATAATATTCATCCACGTCACGAATGCAGCACGATCATACTGCAAATCCACCTTTAAATATCTACAACAAATGATTGTTTACAATGTACATATCAATAAAGGCCTCTGCCTACTACAATATATCATGGTCGTAACCGGTTCGGCACAACATGCAAAAAAATACTGTTTGTGTAAATTGATATGCAACAACGCCTACGAGACCGTTCCGTCAGTGGACATCGCCGTAACGTGTCATGACCGTTACAGATATTTTAATATAAATATTTTTTTTACAACAACCACACTCAACACTTTTTCTGAGGTATCCTTCTAAACAAAATGAGCTATAATCTAGCACTAGAATCATAGTCGTACTCAATATATTGTACGGGGATAATACGGTCACTGAACGTATTATATACGAGTATAAGAGTAGGCGTGAAGTAACTGCAGAAATTTGAGTGCCTAATTAATGCTTTTGTTAAATATTATCATATTAATTTTTCATTTATTAATTAATTAAAGCCAATCAATAGTCCACTGCTGAGTTTATAGCTGCTCACGCATTACCTAATAAATGCGATATTTAACATAGTTTCCACGCTTAGAAGGTGTATTATTTTTAACGAGAGCCCAACTGCAGCCATATTATGATTGTAGAACGAGTAGGTAGGCTCGACCGGGGTAGACCACGCTCTCATAGAATACCAGCGCAAATTAGCAGCTTAATGCTGCTGTGTATCGTATGGTGATTATAGAGAATCAGAGACCCTTTTTACGGGAAACGAGTTATTCTATATCAGTCCTCAGGGGTGAAAACGCATTTGCATTTTGATTCTTAATTGAGGATAAATGTAGATGTATATGGGCCAACACATCCACTTACCATCAGGTGGACTGTGTGCTCGTTTGTTACCCTTATTCTATAAAAAATTGCATTTTTATAATTATTAGGTAGTTATCAGGAAAATACTACTGCCTACCTTCTCTTTTAGTTTCCCTCCGTAACCTCTTACTACGCACACGTTATAATATGGGATAATCGATTCCTATGGGCAGTAGTGTTCTAACCAGAGACCAAATTCGGTCTTGGTCTTGTAGTCTTGGTCTTGTTCTTGCATTTTTGCAAGACAAAGACCAAGAACAAGACCGCCTAATTTTAGCAAGACCAAGACCAAGACTGACCGTGCAAGATTCGAGCAAGAACAAGACTAGGGCTGCGAGACTGACTCTTGCGTCTTGCAGTTAGGAATGAGTGTCGTTTCAGGGAGTATAGGAGTTCGGGTATACGCTTAGGGACTCTATGAGACGCAAAAAATATATTAAAAAAAATTGGAAAATTGGACTTATGCGCATTACGAACAATACCATAAACATACATAGCGGATGAAAATATCCATTAAAAGAAAAAACAGTGCATCCCTAGTTTTGACCATCGGCACTTTGATAGTGCGCGGCGTCTTGTTGTCGGCATCATCAAAGGTCGAATACTGACCTGTCAAAGAAATTTTGCAGCTATTCGGAAGTACAAGGTCAAGATACACGCGCCGGTGGCCTCTATTGATATCGCATTCAATCGTCGCCGCCGCGCCGCACGCACTACATTTGACACCGTTTGAATGCCGCCATTAAGTACATGTTCCAAAGAATAAAATAAGTTTCCGGGTGCTCAGAATGGACACGAATACATTATGCTGATCTCGAAGAAAGAAGGAATATTGTAATTAGATAATGGTAAGGATAGGTAGATACCATAATAATTTATTCCAGTAAGTAATTATTATAATATTTACTATATGGGTTTATAATAATTACTTACTATTATTATTATTACCTAATAGATAAACATGTTCAATAAATTCACTGCAAATCTCAATTTTTGGAAGTGTGTGTTTTTGAACACAAAGTGTACGAATATGTCGTCACCCATTTGATAAATATTGTATCACTTTTAACACACTTGAAACTTGTAAACATTTTGTACAATGCTAATCGAATAATACAAAAAGTGTGCATATTAAATAAAAAGCATAAAATAAGATCTATGTACTTTTTAGGAGCCCGAGTATCTCTTAGAGAACCGTTTAAAGAAATTGATTACATCGAATTGATGTAAATAATAGTGATTTGCACAATTTTAATAGTAGAAATAAAAATAAAATTACAATACCTGCTTTCCGGTTACAAAGAATATATATAGCGTTCTTGGGTAGCGATATATGCTTTTATAATAAGATTAAAAAAGAAATGTTAGATCTTTCACCTTTTCAATTTAAGTCAGACAAAAATACTTGGAACTGACCTCTCGTACTACACAGGACTAACTAGAAATTTCTAAACCGATTTGGTATCTACATATACATTTGACATTTTATGTTTGACTTATCGCTGTACATAATTATAGAACTATTGTAAAAATATTTTGAAAAGAGCAACTACTGAGTTTCTTACTTTCTTCCATGATTCTTCTCAGTAGAATAAGAACCCCTGGACATGGAAAAGAAAAAATTGAAGAAAACAGTGATTATATGACTATTCAAAAGTGTATTTTAATGCCTACTTGAATAAAACATATTCGAATTTTGAATTTCAAACGAGTGAAGGCAAATTTAATTTAATTAACGTATATTAAATCAATCACAAGAAGAACATAATATACACAATTTTATTTACATATTTACATTTCATTTTTACGTAGGCACACTATACCTATCTGGCAACGCATCTACTTTATTAATCTTCTGAAGAATCATTAATTTTATCAAAGGATGCCGAACTTTCCTTTGTCGGGCTTTCGGCGTGTACTTACAAACAGTAGTATTTATTTTAATTCCAGTCATTCCCAATTGAGCTTTGCTTCGAGTCTAATGTATTAATTGTTTTTACTCTAATCCTTTGTTCTCGGAGTGATAAGTTAACAATTTGACATGAGTTACGAAAAGTCGAATAGTTCTAGTCGGAGTAGTGAGAGTTGGAGTTATAGATCTAAAAGACCTAAAAGTAAATTTGATGTGTTTTTCGACATAATTCATGCATCCCAAATTTCTTTGTGAAAATTATGCCAACATAAAAAGATTGAAATAAAAATGAAAAACAGAAACACTTCAGGCTTAAGGAAGCATCTAATATCTTTCCACAAAAAGGAATCACAAATATTTCTTCCTGAAAAACCAAAATTAAGTGGAGATATCACAAGCTTTTTAATAACCACCGGAAAAAGTGGACAGGTAAGAAAAAAATATACTTATCACACAATTACATAACACATATATTATGTAACTAGCGGCCGCCTACGACTTCGTCCGCGTACGGTTTCTGATTTCTTAGTTTGAAATTTTCTCGCTGCAAAAGCCTTACCTAAGTATAAAGAGGCCCTATATAGGTAAAGCTTAACTATGCAAGTATTTATTATTTAAAACTAATAAAGTAAATGTCGATCTTCATATCTATACTTCAAAAATATAGAACTTGCATGTAACCATTTTACCCCAATTTCACCCCCTAGGTTGATTGTAAAACAAAGATGAACCAAGACTCTCTAAAACGTCAGTCCAAAACCTTCTAAAGGTCGCTATGCTAAAAGAAAAAGTACGTTTTATAGTCCTGAGATATCGTCTGTCCACAACCTTTAGAAGGTTGCTAAATTTACATATAAACTTCAGGGTTGGACAGATGAAGTACGCCAAAGCGGCACGAGGCAGATTTTGGCCACAGGACAGTTGACAGGCCCCAACGCAAATACCAAATTTATGTATGAATGGGACAAACAGCTGCCACACTTTGATTCAGACAATCAACATTTCCGGTGCTTTGCTCACATTTTGAACCTTGGTGTACAAGATTTATTAAAGACCTTAGCATTACACAGTGAAACTGACAATAAGGGACAATAACAGCAGTATGAAGATAATGAAGACGAAACTGAGGAAGATGAAGAATATGCGCCAAATATTGCTGACTCACGTACAGCTATAACAAAATTACGCAGTATTTCCAGTAAAATAAAAAGAAGTGAGATATTGAAGAGGAAGTGTCAGTCTGCTTGTGAAGCAGCTGGCGTGCCATCAAATCTGAACCCCAAACTCGACTGTCCAACGAGATGGAATTCCACACATGATATGATTGTTTAAAAGTGAGAACTGGCATTAATCATACTGTGCACTTCTGTCACCGAATTGAATGATTTTCAAATCACGGATAGTGAATGGCAAATAATCGAAAAAATACATAAGTTTCTAATAAACTTTGAACTTCTATCAACGAAACTTGGTGGAGAAAAATATGTTACATTACCGCTAGTCATTGTATCATTCAATCTCTTGCTCGATAAAATTGAATCCATGGTAAAACAATTAGATCAGAAACCTGATCGATCCGAAGTGGATGAAAGGCTCATTCTGGGTTTTCAAGCAGCTCGAGACAAAATGCTTAAACATTATAAAAAGAGCAACTGGATTTATTGTACCTCTTTAATTTTAGACCCAAGGCATAAGACTCAGACTTTTGACATGACATTATGGGGGAAGCAAATTAAAACAGAAAGCCTGCGCAAATTTAATGAACTTTATAAAGAATATAAAAGTCTACACTCAGTGAATACATCTCTAGAATAACCAAGAAATGAAAAGAAAGTATGTGAATTTGATGAAGATGAAGACGTAATAGACTTTCAGAAATTGTATGCATGTCCCTCGACGTCGTCTGGATCTGCATCTTTTCATCAAGGCTTAGTTATAGACGAGTTGGAGGAGTACCTAAGTAAACCCAGAGCCGACAATTCGGAAGACATTTTAGAGTGGTGGAGGACGCATGAGACAGAATATCCGACTTTATCGAAGATGGCCCGTGATTTTCTTTCAATACCTGCAACTTCAGTACCTGCTGAGTGATGATTTTCTAAAGCATCATTAGTAATTAGAAAACATAGAAATAGGTTAAGTGATGAGTCAGCCAGATGGTTACTTTGTATTAATTCTTGGTCAAAAGAATTAATATAAAGTAACAGTAATGTCAAAGCTGTTGTGTACTGTTATGTAATTTAATTTGTATTGTATTTTATTTTTTTATTTAAATAAATGGTAAATTGTATAACTCTTTTACTCCATTTCATATAAGGGTCTATCAATCTCTTTCTAGACAGATAATGTTCTTTATAATACAGTCAAGTTAATGTCATTAATTTGTTTTTTATATGTTTTACTAAGTTTTAGCACATGTAGGCTTATTAAATGTAAACGTTTATTAAGAAACAGACTAACTCCCGTGGCCGTGAGACTTGGTAGACATCTCAGTTGGTTAGAGCATCGGCACGGATCGCTTAGGTCGTGGGTTCAAACCCCACCCGGTATTAGTTGATTTTTCGAATTTCTCATTAAATGTTTCGACATTTATTAATTTGGTTGGTCTTTCTATGGCTATGTTAATTCAAGCTCAAAATGTGCCTACTCTGTTAAGTTGTTCTAAGATCAAAAGTAACGTTTAATAAATAACAATAGGCTAATAGATAATTGCGAGACTTGCGAGACTCTTGTTGCAAGACCAAGACCAAGAACAAGACTCAGAGCGCAATACCAAGACCAAAAACAAGACCAGGTGTATTGGCGCAAGACCAAGACCAAGACTGGCTAAGTCTCGTCTTGTTCTTGCATTTGGGCAACACTAATGGGCAGTCACTACACGAAGTGTGTGTCTTTAATAACAACATTATAATAATCGTTAAACTTAAATTAATAAGCAAACCGACTTCAAAAATTAAATAAATAATTTCCACATAACAGCTTCTGAAGTAGGTATTTCTTAACTGTCAATATTTCCGTTGAGTTTATGGAGAAGAAAAGAGTTTTTAGAAGCCAATTAAAGTAATATTATATATAAAAAAATCTGAACGTAAAATTATGATGAGAGAGAGACACTTGCTTTGTCATTCGAGTTCAAAAAACGAGATGGATCCATATTCGAAGCGTATGTTTTTTTTGTATGTTTCGAATATGTTTCAATTGTCGGAGGCGATTAAACCAATTTAAATACATAATTCTTTTTTATTAAGTACGGTATACTGTAAGGATACCATAAAATTAAAGAAAAACATCCATTGTTAAGGGTGAAAAAAATAGTGGATTAAGATATTAATGTACAAATTTAAGCGAGCTATTTGTCACCTTAATCTTGCAATAGTCCCGAGATCACTCCAAAGTGAAAAAAAATTTCTTTTGGAAATAAAGCCCTTAAGCTAAAGAACTTAAGCTAATGTTTTGTAATGTTATTATATAGAAATGACGCTAGTTCGGCCTCATATGGTATACTGTTCACATTTGAGCCGTAGCTCCCAAGTATCAGCTCCTTCCACTTGACCACATTTAACGAAAAGCGACCCGAATTGTCGACGACCAAGTTGTTTTCAGTCGGCTCGATCTACTGGAATTGCGAAGACTTCTGTGAAATTCCTATCGCACAGACCACGCCGAGTGCTCAGAATTTTTTTTGGATTAATTCCAGCATGTGATTTGTACCTTCGTACATTGCGACAGAACTCAAAATTTCATCCTCATCATCTAGATGGTTGGCGGTCCGATACATTACGATTTATGGGTAATTTTCTGTCTCGTAGAACCACATTGTGAAATTAACTGCCGCCAGCAGTTTTTTGTACCGATTCAACTTAGGGACCTTCAAAAAAAAAAGCTTAGTCCTTTCTAAAAGGCCGGTACCTGACATTTCTCTGGTATTGCAGATCTTCATGAGTTTTGGCGATCACTTACCATCAAAAGAGCCGTGTATTCGTTTGCCGCTTATTCCATAATTTTTTTTTTTGATTATAAAGTCCTTTTTAAATTTGGATATTTTATTATATGATTTTAAACGAAGTACATCTGACACGAGAAGTATTATGCAACGTTAATTATGCTGTCGCTGTATTGTCTGGCTATTAATGTAATTTGAAATGTTGTAGAGCTAAACAATGACGGTTTGCGCAACAAGTAGCGTGTCGTATCATGTATTGGCAATAATGGGTTCTTACGGATTTTTTTACGGGATTTTCTTACTTCCGCAACGGCTGCGGGGTTTTTTGATTTAGATATCCTTCCTGTTACGCATTCCGTACTTTATTGAACAGGATATAAAATTTTTTGATTCAACTTTTTTATAGCTAATAGAGTCAAATAGAACTGACATGTGATTGAGTTTTTATCAATGTGCTTAAATAACGATTGGAAAATCGTTCAAATATATAGAGCGATTTCAATATGAATTACTAAATTACGGTGACAGTAAACTCTGTGGTCAAAGGATATTCGAAGTTTCGTAGCGTGGGTGTTTATAAACGATTGGGCGTTTAATTTAAAATTTATGGTCTTTGTAGTTGTTCTGTAAATCGATGTTAACACCATTTATTATAATGAAATGGACATTGTTAATATATCTTATACTATCTGAACCCGGCATACCTTTTTCTGCCAGTTAATATCATAGGTTGTGTTCTGCGAGGTATTTATTTAATTTATTAATTACCGCGCTTGATTGAAAAAAAGTAAATAAAGAAACAAAATTTGTTTTTTTAAATTTTTTTGCAATCAACAATTTCATTGGTGCCGGTGAGGATTGAACCCGGATTACTCGCGTAGTGTGAAATTTACAGCGAGCGCTTAGCACCTGAGCTACCAGGACTCAGGTGAAGTAAAACATCGTGAGAAAACCTGCATGTCTGAGAAGTAATCAAAAATATATTTCAAAATCACGTGAAATTCACCAATACGCATTGGTGCAGCGCGGCGGACATTGTCTGGCACTAAAACCTTCTCAAAAATGATAGGAGGCCTGTGCCCAACAGTGGGACATATATAGGCTGTACCTTTAACTTTTAAATTTGACTAAAAATTGTTTGCTAGCAACAACGCATAATTTATTCACTATCGTTTTTAATTTGATATCTGTCGCGTATCCGGCTACCTTGTAATTATTCGATATTGGTTAATACTAAGAAGCCAATATGACTCGAGACAACTAATATGCCTCCGTTGAGAGTATGTAGTAAAAAAATAGGGTTTTAGATGAGTGAGTTAGTAAGTGATAAAATCACTTTTCATACTTTAACTATTTTTTCTTTACCGTGTTAAATCAGCATTTAAAATTACAATTTAAAATTTCATTCGTGGTCGGGCATCGAAACCGGGATGGTCACGTACTGTGAATTTAATTAAGCTACTACGGCTTCTGTGTTTCAAAATTGTACTTGATTAATATTGTATATGAAAATTAAACGTGAATGCAATAAATTCTAATCCGCCTTTGTTCAGTCATAAAGATAATAATTTATAATAACCGACTTTATCGACAGGAACTTTTTAGTTACGGAAAGTCGTAAAACGGGCCGCGCCTTAACAATGGCGACATTGTCAGCAGCTTTTTATTATTAAAAACGGGGCGAGGCACTTACGTTCACCGTCCACTTAGAGCCTTCGTTTATTAATTTGCGTTTTGTGTAACCTAATCGAAATTTGCTGGTTTTTCATATAACTATTGGATTAAACATGTGGTTGAGTAAAACAATTTCTAGTATATCTCTTGTCGCGTCTTTCCATTGTAAATAAAACCTCTGCGTGGTGGTAAAATATTCCATCAACTTATTCTCGTAGTCTCCTCTTTCGATATAAGAGGCGACTATGGGACAAGTCTGAGAAGTTTGTGATAGATATTGGTCATTACGGAAAATTCTAATAGCACTTTTTATTGGATATGTGTGTGGCCTTGGTAGGAAAAGGGGAGATCTCCCGCCGGACAAGGTGTTCTGCCCGGGGAGCGGCCAACACTCCATGTGAGAGTTCGGAGATGTTCTACATATACTGTTTATGATTCGGAATTTTGATAGCGTGATTTAGGCTTCGGTGTGTTTCACACCACCACATCACCCCCTGCTCAGAGCAGAGGTCGATAGTGAAGCCTTGTTGCTGACGAATATGCAAGTGCCAAGAGATTGCCTTGTAGTCTGCGGTGAGTCGAGAAGAAGGCAAGTAATCTGCGAGAGTGCCGTGAAGCAGAGGCGAGCAGTAAGGCTCAGAGCCGTGCCGAATAATGTATAGCGCAGAGAGTAGCTTGAAGGAACAGGAAGCATTATTATTCCAGTGCTGCGATGAACCTTGTGAAGATAGATGGCTTGCAGGATATGAAGACTGCAGACGATATCTGCTCGGGAGCGAATGGGTGGGTTACTCTATGACGATGATGAAGCTTGAATTTTCCGTAGGTTGTTGATTGCATGTTCAGATCACGTCGGGGTCACCACTGTGGCCGTGGTAGGAAAAGGAGAGATCTCCCGCCGGGCAAGGTGTTCTGCTCGGGGAGCAGCCAACACTCCGTGTGATAGTTCGGAGATGTTCTATATGTTTATGATTCGGAATTTTGATAGCGTGATTTGGGCTTCGGTGTGTTTCGCTTGCGGCGCAACGACAGCGCCGCCACAAGTGTGACAAAAGAGCACAAAGTCCACCAAGTCAAGTGATGGTAAGTGGTTGCTGTAGCTCATAAACATCTACATCCGTCCTCGATTACGAATCAAAATGTAGATGCGTTATCACCCGTGAGGACTGAGATGGAATGCCTCCATCCAGTTTCCAGTAAAAAGAGTCTTCGGTTCTCTACACTCACCATATGAAATACACCATGAATTACTTGCAGCAGTCCACTATCGGACGATATCTCTTCCCAAGTGCGCCTCTATAGATAATGTTATAACTAGGAGAGAACCGTGTGTCAAGCGGGCTTGTTACAAGCTGGTGTTGAGCAGAGCCTTTCATAAGAAGGAAAATATATTGTAAGTACATATTATTAATCCAAAATATTCAAAGTATAATGTGGACAATTCCAAATGCCTTTGTACGGCAGTGTACGAGTACCTGCAAATGATGAGAGATGAAATCTATTTGGAATTTAAGAAAATAATCTTAAGGGCAAATTATAAAATAAATAAAATCAAATACTGGTAATTAAAATTTAATATATTAAAGTTTTCAGTTATAACTTTGAAATAAACGGTACCGTGGTAGAGTGGATTAACAATTAGTTGAGGCGCTGAGGTTATATGTATAGCCTACAAAATAATTGTTACGGGTCTGGATGTTTACCCTTGTGCAACCCCCGCGCCCCCAAGATTCAGGACAAAATCTTTGTGTGTTATAAGTAATTATTTCAATAAAATCAGTGTTTTTATATTTTTATGTTTTCTATATAAGTAATATAAGAAAGTAAACTCCATTTAACTTTTTTCTTCATAATCTCGTAATCTAATTGTAATATGGGTTGAACCATCCAACTTATAAAAGATATATTGGTCAACAACACAGCGGAACTTTTACGGCCATTTTTAAAAGAATGAACTACTAACATCATCAGCAACATTATCTTGGAGTACTTGCAGCAGTCCACTGATGGACACGTATCTGTCCCCAATTGCGCGTATAGATGACGGTATAACCTTTCGGTATAAGATTTCTTTTACACTCGGCGTAAAATACCCAGACCTGAAATAGGGAGAAGTGCCAAAGGTGCAAACCGTCTGGTATCACGATTGTTACAACGTGGACATGCAACGGGAGACGTCCATGTACAGTTTTGAAATTTTACGGGCTTACGAAAAATAAGAACCGAATATTATAAAAATATGACATGACTTACGTATCTTTGTCTTAAAACTCTATTGAACGCTATTTGGCACATTAAATCGAAAGAAGACTACAAAATTTATCACAATTTTGTCGATTTAGTAGTCTTCTTTTCATTTAAATCCTTATATGTTGTAATATAATCGCTAATCAACCTTCAAGGGAATTGTGTGATACATGCGTATGGGCTAATATTTTATTTTATTTTATAGAATAGGGTGACAAACGAGCACACAGCCCACCTGATGGTAAGTGGTTGCTGCGGCCCATGGACATCTACACCTATCCTCGATGACAAATCAAAATGCAGAAGCGTTGTCACCCGTGAGGACCCATGGGGACCAAGATAGAATGCCTCGTTTCCAGTGAAAGGGGTCTCCGGTTCTCTACACACACCATACGAAATACAGCAGCATTAAGCTACTATTTCACGCTGGTATTCTGTGAGAGCGTGGCCCTTCCCCGGTCGAGCCGACCTATTCGTGCTACAACTATACTACTAATATAACTGCAGCATGACTCTATCACGTAAAAATACGATCAATCCTCACTACTGTGAGCCGTGAACGATTAAAACTTGACGAAGAAGCAAATTCATAGATTTATGTTGCTATCAAGTATACAAAAAATCTCATGAAAACGTCAGGCTGCTATATCAAGAATACTACAGAGTAGCTTACACATGGTCATGGTCGATGTCGACAAACACATAGCCTCTAGTGTTATGTGATTTGTCTCTTTGTCAAACAAATTCAATGACACATGAAATACCTTTGTCTGATTATTTAGATAAATTGCATAATGATCTTGACGGCTGAATGAGCAAGACAATGTTGGCGTAATTAGTTAAAATGCTTTCATAAAGACGGAAATCGTCGGAATCAAAAAATACACACCATGATATATCATCATCATCATCATTACAACCCTTCACAATTTCACTGCTTAACATAGGCCTCCCCCAAGGGACGCCACAAAGCACACTCCTGAGCCACCTGCATCCATCGATTTCCTGCATGTCTTACCAGGTCATGTGTTGACAGTGGTAGAGCCACGCGGCAGCTTTGCTGTTGTATGTATGGACCGGCTCAAACCAGGGTGGTACCACGATTTCACAGAATACCGGCGTGAAGTGGAAGCTCTGCTTCCCTTTTTCATGAGAGCCTGAACATCCACGTTCAGGAATGGAGTAGCTTGGTCGTGGATGCTCAGCGAGGGATTCTCCAGGGGTACTGGTACCCTCCTGGGGTAGTCTTACACTTAATTCCGCCTCCATATTGATGAGGGGGGGGGGTTCAAAATTCCGCTGAAGACAACAACCGCTCGGGGAAAGCTGAGCAAAAGGACCAAGGCGACGCCTGCCACACTATCCGTGAATTTCTGCAATATAAGGGGACTTCACTCGAACCTAAACACCGTCCTCTACCATCTCGAGATGGCGAAGCCGGCTCTGCTCTTTCTGACCGAGACGCATGTGTTCTCTCCGACTGATGCTTCGTATCTCTCCTGCCCGGGGTACAAACTGGAACACTCTTTTGTGCCTCAGGCTGGAGTTTACGTATACGTCAGAGAGGATATCTGTTGTCGACGCCTCGGCAGTCTTGAAGGTTTGGGCCTGTTCATCCTTTGGCTACACGTAGACAGCAACGACCATCCGTGCGTCAACGGGTGCCTTCATAGGTCCCATAGCGGTAATGCCGAAACAGATCGACTCTTCGACCACGTCCAAATGGCTACAGATTCGTTGCAACAGCGGATCCCCTCCGCAGAGATCGTGATCCTCGGCGATTTTAACGCCCACCACGCCGAATGGCTTCGTTCACGTTTAACCGATCATGCGGGGAGATCTGTTCATGATTTTGCCTTGGCATATGGTCTGACACAACTGGTTACTTTGCCTACGCGGGTTCCAGATGTGGAGCATCATGTACCTTCCATGTTGGACCTTCTGCTGACCCCTCATCTGGACAGATATGAGGTCTCGGTCGATGTCCCTCTTGGCTCCTCGGATTATTATCTTGTCCGGAGCGTGGCACCACACTCACGCTGAAATCGCGGTTGCATTCTGCAGGCTACCGCCTTGTTTGGCATTATAGGTCAGCCAATTGGGATAGGATGCGGTTTTTCTTTGCAGCCTACCCTTGGGGGCGGGTTTGCTTCTCGCCGGACGATCCCAACGTTGTTGTTGACTCTGTCGCTAATATGGTACTTCAGGATATGGAACTTTTTATTCCTTCCTCTGTGGTGCCCATCGGCGGCAGATCTCAGCCATGGTTTAGTCGCTCCTGCAAAATAGCATATATGCTATAAGCAGTTTTCACAATTTTACCATCAGACAAAGTAACTGCATTTTTAGAACATCTTAATTCCATAAACTCTAAAATTCAGATGGAATGGATGTGGAAGACGCGAGAAAGGTATGTCAGGATCGTGCTAAATGGAAGTCTGTAGTCTCTGCCTACCCCTCTGGGTGACAGACATGAGTGTATTTTATTTTATCTAAAATTCAATTTACTATGGAGTTAGAGGCAAATAATTCTTTACCTTTCCTAGACGTGTTAGTCATCCGAAATCCTAACAACACCATAGGTCACACTGTGTATAGAAAAATATCCATACAAACCAATATTTAAACGGTGAATCCCACAACCATCCTTCATAGTTAGCTACCGTGGGCAAATCTTTGTTACAAAGAGCACGAGGGATCTGTGACAGCAAACACTTGGCCGCCGAGCTTCAACATGTCAAGCAAGTTCTGCACGACAACAAGCTTCGGATTTCGCGCCTACGTCATAGTGACCGAGTGAAGGCGGCCACAGTCGAGCGCGTGCCTGCTGTACTACCATATGTTAGACGTGTCACAGACAAGATTGGCTACATTTTGAAGCGAGCTTCAAAAAAAAGTTTGTCAGTTCTTACCATCCGTCAAGTGTCATATTCCTCTACAAGCAGGAGTATACAAGCTTGATTATGAATGTGGTCTCTCTTATATAGGACAAACAAAAAGATCAATTAGAACCCGCGTAAAAGAACATACAGCTGATGTGAAGCATCAACGTTCCGGGAAGTCTGCAGTTTGTGATCATATCCTAGACGGCCCCAACCTTTACATCAGATTTGATAGACCACAAATCCTCGCGATAGAACACCGATTCATACCAATGATGATACGTGAGGCTATTGAAATTAAAAATGATCTTAATTTCAATAGAGAAGGAATCTGGGTACTACCACCTGCTTGGGACCCTATAATCAATAAAATTAAAACTAAACCCAAGCATACCACTGCAAGACTTCAAGACACAGTCAGTTCATCGTGCATAGATCGGACCATAAACAATAATTAAAAAAAGCTAAAGGTACTCCGGGTTTAACAATGACATCGGGACGTCAGTCTTCTCAGTCCTGTGACCATGGGTGCTGGAAAGCATCCGAAACGTCGAGAATTAAAAAAATCTAAAATTAAACGTGATAAAGTCCGTAAAAGTGGTTTAAATCAAATAGATGTTAATTTATTGACCTTCATTTTTAATGTGTAATAGTATAATTAACTTTCAATACCACAAATACGACATATTGTTTTAAAACGTCCACCCAACTTGTTGACGACGTATCAATGACAGATTGAGCCGTTGGAATTTGAAATATGATGTCTACTACTACTGGTCTACCCAAAATTGCGCTATGGTGGTAGACCAGTTTAATTTTTTACGTGGTAGAGCCACGCTGCAGCTATATTATTGGTGTAGCAAGAAAAGGTCGGCTCGACCGGGGAAGGACCCGGTCTCACAGAATACCAAATAGTAGCTTGATGCTGCTGTGTTTCTTATAGTAAGTGTAGAGAACCGGAGACCCGTTTTACTGGAACATAGGAATTTCATCTTAGTCCTCTCGGGTGACAACGCGTCTACATTTTGATTCGTAATCGAAGATAAATGTAGATGTCTATGGGCGACAGCAACCACTTACCACCAGGTGGACTGTGTACTCGTTTGTCACCCTTATCCTATAATTTTTTTTATTATCAGGTAAATATTTTATCCAACGAATGCAAATGTTTTTTTACGTAGCATTGGAGATGTAAGAAAATTCAAATCTCTATAAAATGTAGAAAAACAGCATTCGTACATAAGACGGGTCAGAGGTCAGCCACTTAATAATACACCTTTCGTTGTATTGAATTAAAACAATAAAATATCTTTTATTATTTATATTTAGGCTTCATTGATAAATATCCGTTCGTATTGGGCTTAAAATCGAGACCTAGACTTACTTTCAAAAAGATAACTAATGTATTCGTGACTTGTGCTATAAACTGTAGCCAGAATAAACGCAATTTCGTTTAATTAATTTTAATTATTCAACGTCCAATTCCACAGATATCTAATCTGTTATAATGAATGTCGATCTATTGTCGCCACAAGCAAGATTATTCTGTAATTGTCGGGACCTGAACTGTAATGACATGCTGGTGATAAAAGAACAATTACAAACACCTTTAGTACTGACACCTGCTGTGAAGCACGGTTTACAAAAGGTAGACATGACACAGTAATGATTAGAATGTAATATAATTTCAACTAAGATGACAGTTATTTGTATGATCACTAATGTTGTTTACAACTGATATAATATTCCCCTACTACCCACTAACCATCAGGTTGGCTATATGCTGTTCACGTTTATTTTATAAAATAAAAATAAAAAATAAATGTATTATAATTCTATTATGCCATAACATAAAACATAACATTAACACACACGCCTGTCACCCAGAGGGGTAGGCAGAGACTACAGACTTCCATTTGGCACTGACACACCTCTCTCGCCTCCTCCACATCCATATTTTTATTTTTTAAACATTAATGTATTTATTATTTTTTAAACATATACGCATATACGCTCGTCGGTTAAGGATACTTCTAATTTGGCCTATTTTCAATATATCGTCAATTTGGTCGATAAACTTTCGCCAAGTGTCCCTTTCCGGCCCTTCCATTCACTTTACTCACAAACTCACACCAACAGTGCGGTTATATTTTATTCATCTATTATTTCAATAATAAATAATATAACTTATGTATATGTTATGTTATATTTCAGCCTACATATGTACCTATACTGCTAAGCGCAGACACGGTCTCAGTGCTCCAGTAATAAGTCCGAAAATACATTACGAATGTATTACAAAAAGTGACTACGTTTGTATTGTAATTATTCGAATATTATTCAAATAACGATAAAAGTGTTCTAATTAATATTACAATATAACATGTAAGCAATAAATATAGCAAAACATTTTTAAGTTACGTAGGTATTAGTGTTTAAAGTTCGTTGTGTACAGATGTTATAATTATTGATATACTAGGAGGTAAAATCAGCTTGACTTTATGATGTAGCGGTAGTGTAGTGGCTAACCAATTAGTTGCTACAATGCTGCGGAGTGTGTTCGAGTCCGGCACGTTTGTCACGTTGCCTTTGCAAAACGTCACGATGCATTATATATCATTCCTAGTGTGGAGGTAACGTTTTAAAAAAAACGTATTTTTAAAACTTCATCTATAATTAATATTTATTTTTAATAAAAGTTAAGTTAACTTTACAGCCTATTTACGTCCCACTGCTGGGCACAGGTCGCCTCTCATTTCTGAGTGGGTTTTCAGGGCAAGGAAGTGTCCGCTGCGCTGCCGCAATTTACGTTGGCAAACTTCGCATGTTTTAGATATATTTTTTTTTCTTATTTCTTAGACAATGCAGAATTCCGAATACATGGTAAACCAGGACTTAAAATTGCAATTAACAATGTCATTGGTGCCGGTGATGATCGAACCCGGGTTGCTCGCATACTCTGAAACTTACAGCGAGCTCTAGCCGTCTGAGCTCAATTTTTAATATCACTGCGTAATTTAAATATATCAAGTGTTGACTAAATGGAGCACTTCAGGAGCACAAAACATGTGAACTATGAGTAAATGAAGGCCAATCCTCAGGCAGAATGTTATAAGTGAATTACCGAGTCATTACTTTAAAGTAGTCATTACTTTTTTGTCTTTTGTACTGTGTGTGAACCCTATTACCTACTTTATTTTCCATTAACCGAATAATGATGGTATACATATCCATTACAAAATAACCAAACTAAATAGTAAACTTACAGCGAGCTCAGGTTCGCTAAGACTCGCTTTCTGACTGGCATTGCCGGTGTAGTGAATACGGGCAAATGTTTGGAGTTTGCATTCTTTTATTTAAAAATCTGTACCCAACAGTGAGATTATATTTTATTTTTCTAAAAAAAATTTATCAGAGACTGACAATAGGAATAGTGCATTCATAGAGACTAATAAAAAAGACAATAGATATCATCACACACATCATCTAAGCATTGTAAGATAAATATAATATCATTTTTTCTTTTTACGTAGGTATTATAAGTTAGTGCTTGATTAATATCCCACCCATCGGTAGGTGGTGATACAGCCAAAGATGGTAAAATGCATTGGCTTAAGTTAATCACCAAACAGTATAATAACTGTCCTATTAACAAACGCTTCTTACCTTTAAGACAACCTACTTTGTAATCGGATAAATATTCAAACATTTTTTTATAGAATAAGGGTGACTAACCAGCACACAGTCCACCTGATGATAAGTGTATGTTTTATACGTCTCAATTAAATCCCTCAATCTCAAGTAAGGATCAAAATGCAGATGCGTTGTCACTTCCGAGGATTAAGATAAAATGCCCCGTTTTAGTAAAAAGGACCCTACGAAATACTGCAGCATTAAGCTGCTAGTTTACACTAGTATTCTGTGAGAGTGTGGTTTTTTCCCGGTTAAGTTGATCCATTCATGCTATAACATAGCTTTACCACGTATAATAAAAGTAGTATTTTTTTAATTACAAATTTTTAAATTAATTGTAAATAATTCAAATATATCTGTAGATAGACATTAAGATTTAGTTGACAAGTATAACATTAATCGTATCCGCAGTACCGAATTAAGCCTTAAGCTATAACAATTCGTCTACTACCGGATCAACATAGTTTCGTCTGCGTGTTAATATAAATATAAGATTGCATTTATAATTCATATGTTAATACGGAACAGACCAGGTGACCGCATGATTCTGTAATTTGTCACCAGTTGTCAATCTTCTAGTGTAGTCTTTGTTATAAACAACTAATAAATTTGTATACGCTCTTAAACACGTAAAAAAAAGTCTATATTACGCTATGGACTTATAATACGGGGTAATGGTACCGACTGGAACGGAGCATTCGTTGTATTCATGCAATATGCGGGATATCGCCAGAGAAATCCTGTAAACCGCAATTTAAAAGACTTGGTATATTACCCCTCCCGTCACTATACATTTATGAAGTTAGTGTGTTTGTTTTTAAAAATAAGTCATTACATATTAAAGCAAGTGATATGTACCCTGGAAACCGACGCGGCCCAGATAAACTTGTTCTAGGTGTCATCCTAAGCTCGTGAAATAAACAAAAGTGAAAGAATTTAATTTAGTAAGCGAAAGAAGGTTAAAAAAATTGAATCCTTTTGTGAATTCAAACATTATTTTTTTTAGATTTAAATAATTAATTAATATTGTCATAATATGAACATTTTAAAATTATAATTTGCAGGCTAGGCACTCTTGTTAGTGAAACACAACTGCACTATGTAAATTGTAACATCTTATTATACCGTGATTCTTGAAAGTAAATATTTATGATTTATGTAAAGGCATCTTGTCATCATCAACCTATAACCGCAGGGCTCCCTCTCATGTTTGGGAGTATTATGGAGCTGTGCTGACATGAACTGCGCAGCGTATAATAATCTTAAATATTTTATTTCTAGGACTTTTCATTTCCTAGAAATATTTCATTTTTCAGGCATGCATGACGTTTTCCTTTACCAAATACGTGATCAATTAGCACCTAAAATTTTAATTAACAATTTCGTTGGTACTAATAGCGATTAAGCTCGGGTTTCTCGCGTAGTATGAAATTTACAGCGAATGCTTAGCCCGTAAGCTGCTACGGCTTTCTAAGTTACATCTCTAATTACCTGGTCCTAACAATAATAAAAGTGTATCATTCTGGTGTGGCGTTGCTAAAAAATATGAGAAAATGGTAGCTATGAGGTGAAGCTTATGACACCTGCACAGAATTAGCCCACTAAGCCACAAGCATTTAGTGGGTTACATTGACCTCTCCAGATTCGGAAGAATACGTAGTATCATCACTCATTCAGAATTGATTTAGCTTAAACATCTTTATAGACGACGTAGGTGTAGTATTGCACTTTTGACGCTCTTTTAAATCGTCATTAGTATTTTAATTTCAGCACTAGCATCCAAAAGAAGACGGAATGATTATATTCCATTATTTTTTGGATTCCGCTGCCAAACATAACAAAAAATCTATCTGGACTTCTCTAATTGACTGTACTTTTAACGCATTTGTCATGCGTCTAATGCAAAAAAAAAGTTAGAATGGTAGTATTATGTGGAAGATTTTGTGAAACTTAATACAGTGATATTGTCACGCAACCCCATTAAATAACTCCTTTTAATAAAACGTAATTCGAGTTCTTCACAGAGTGCTTTTAAGAGTTCTTGTTGAAACTTTCTTTTGTTGAATACTAAAACTCCACCGCTGAAAATTTGCCTCTTCATTGTCCAACGCCGGAAATTTGCCTTCATTTTCACTTTTGGAAGGTGCATTGTGGATGACAGTTTCAGTTGTCACTCACCTTTGTCACCGCTGCCCGTCGCTGGTTCGGGTATTTTACGTCACACGTAAACGAAGTAGTTATACTACCATCAATTGAAAGCCATAGGATTTATTTGACATTTTTTAGTTATTATAAGCCAGTGCTTGATTAAAATCGCATCTGGTGGTGAGTGATGAAGCTCTTGCTCTTGCATACTTCACAAAGCACGTGGTCAATTAGCACTTAAAATAGTAAATCACGTTGTATTTTTTATAGTAAAGGGTGACAAATTAGAACACAGTCCACCTGATGTTAAGTGGTGTAGCCCACAGACATCTACATCTACCCTCAATTACGAGTCAAAATGCAGAAGCTTTGTTACCCTTGAGGGCCAAGATGAAATGCCTTCTTTCCACTCTCTGATTCTCTACACTCACCATGCGAAAACAGCAGCATTAAGCTGCTATTTTACGCTGGTAATCTGTAAGAGCGTGGTCCTTTCCCGGTCTAGGTCTTGACCCACTCCTGCTACAACTACACTGCTAATATAGTTGCAGCATGGCTCTTCTACGTAAATTCTTGTCTTATCGTAACAAAATCATTTCCTACTTTCTTCTCTTACGACAAGAAAAAGACAAAATAAGGTATATTCTTTTATCGACCACACGTGCACGACGTTGAATATCTAATTTAGTACAGTAACTCAATTTAAAATACATATCGGATATACCTCTATAGATATCAATACGTGTCTGATTAATTAAATATACCATACAAGAATGCTAGATACAGCAAAACTCTGTTAATTGGTAGGTTGAGATGCGACATTCCATCTGAATCTACCGAAGCGCAGTGACGCCCACATTACATCCGAAAAACTATGGTAGTCATTTTTCTGACTTCAAAGGAATATCCCTTTTTAATTAATAGGGGAAACAAAACATTCATTATATTTTCTTAACGATAAAATTAATGCAAACTGAAATATTAAAATGAATCTGATAGAAACCCTTTGGGAAATCCTGCAATTATGATTGCTTATAAAGAAAGGGTTAATTGTAAAAACATTAAAAAAAGCAAATTGCATGCAATATAAAACGGACAACTGGTTATATTTATTCATAATTCTGGGAAACGGTTTCTTGGCGATCTCTTGCAATTTAACTCCTGTTATTAATTTTTATTAATTTCACTGGTGACTAATAGTAATAAGAACACAGGAACAATCATTGAAATCAGTATTTATTAACGTCTTCAATTACCGTCCTCCTATTTCAAGTTTATCACAAGTTTTAGAATTTTATTTAAAAAAATTACATAAAGGGTTTGTAATATCAAGGAATACAAGAGTGAAAGTAATCTCTGGGAATGAGGTGATCGCCACCAAATCGGATTCATTAAAATTCATACAAAAGCGGTACAAAAGTATTGTAAAGTAATATTTGTTTAAAAAATCGTAAAAATCTTACAGAAATATTATACTTTATACAATCTTTTATTTAAAATTAAGGTTTCTTGCATTCCCCTGGTCCCATTTCCTGAAGACATAGCTTGGCTCACAGTTGAAAGCCAACTAAGAAAGATATACCTCATGAGGGAAGCCTTGGTCGTGTCAAAGTATTACTAAATCCGAAATACTCTCTAAATCACAAAAATATACTAATGTTTTCACCGCAGCCAAAACCAAATTATTTTAAGCAATGATAATGAAACTCAGCCAAGATTCGATCAGCTTAAGCTCACGTGCATTCAAGATTACAAGACAAATAAGAGCACTTGATCGCAATTGCATTCTTCTGTCTCGGCTTTCAAAATCAATTGACAACGTAGACAGAGAAACTAGAAAAAGGTTTCTCTGTCTACGATTGACAATTTTCGGTGGATTAATGTTGCCATTATAAATACTAACAAATACCTTTTATGTGATCCCATACTAAATACATTTACTTATAATTTGAAACCGATTGAAATATCTATTTGTCAAAACCAAAATCCGAAAATTAGTTATGAAGTTACAGGGCACACATTCTTATACATACAAGCACAACAGGCAAAAATATGCTATATCAATAAGATGAAAATGTGGAGGAAATCAAATATGCTTTTTGCGTTTTATCTTTATGCTTCGTGACGCTGCAAAATCTCATCCAGTCTACTACGGAACATAGATAGATAGATAGATAACTCTTTATTGCATTTGAACAAAGTTATTACAATAACGGAAAACTTATGACTACAACATAGTATGCATCTCTCATATATATGTCTCATATATATGACCTCATTGGGTATTTTGTCATAGTTGCCAAAGTTAGCAGACGAGTTGGCAATCGCACTTGTTTTATATTGCGGATATTATCAGGTAGATGCCCATCTCCGGTTTCAGTATCCCTATGTCACCTCTTACGACACTCACAGAATGATATGGGGTAGTGGGTATCCTTACACCGCCACTACACAGCGAATATTCATTAAATGAGTTTGAATTTCACTTTGACTTTGTCTAGTCAGTGAGTTTAAGAATTAGTCATCTAGTCGATTTGGCACATAAAATATGTACATTCACAACGCGATGAGTTGTTTGTTTATGATTTTTACTTGCACGCGTATAAGTTACTAAGGCCAAGAGCGGATATAAGTATTTATAATAGAAATTAAAACAAGTTAATACTTATAAACGCTTTTAGCCCTTGCCCTTGACATGTATAGAGCAAACAACGTTTTTTTTATTTTAAAATCACTTTAGCGGTTACCAAACGAGACGTTTATAGTATAAATCAGCACACAATTACGATTTCTAGCAATGTCAACTGTCAAAAGAAGCCGTTGGTCTAAGAAACTGTTCGTTTTAATAAAATTTATATACGTCATTATTTAGTAGGCTTAATTTTTTTTGGATGTGCCATTGTTTTTGTATAATCAAAGTAATCTCGCTATGCGTGGTATATTTGCGTATGTCATGCTCCCTTGAAGTCTCTGCTAGTGATGGCGTCGCGGACAATGATCGTCTTCATCCTTTAAATATATCGAGGAGAGGGATAAGAAGTCTTTTTGTCGTATATTTTTCGGTCAGATGAACTTTATTTTAAAACGGTAGTAGATTTGTTTAAGAAATTGTTTTTTCATTTGATTTCGTAATAAAAGTTAAGTGAATAATCACCGGATATTCGAGCACTCACCGGTTATAAAATGTAGAGACGTACTTATATGTATTGAATGAAAACAAATAACCAATATGAATAAACGTAATCAATAAATTAGGTTTTTTATGTACTGTTGTCGTGATTACAGCATTAACAAGGGCACTCCGCATTCCCTGCATTACTGTATAATCTCTCATATAGAGCTATAGCTGATACAAAAGTCTCATTATATTACTGAAACGATTGGCTTCATTTTCATTGATCGCTGACACATACATTCATTCGATTTTATAGTGGTATTTCCTCTCATTGTTCTTGTCAAGACTTTAGTGCACTTTAATGACGAAATTACTTAATTAGATACAATAAATTTAATACACAATGCATCAATTTTAAATCTTTGGGGATTATTTTGTTGACACTTATAGATAAAACTATGAAGTGCCTAAAGATGACGTAGGAAAAGGGAACAGTAAGGCCCATCGTCCACGACGCTACTTAAAAGTAACCAGTTACAATCTCCAAGTAATGAGTAGCTAGAATGTCACAGCTCTACAATATTTTTTGCGTTGTAGCATGCTGTGGATTTTTAATTGTGATTAAATGTGTGACAAAATGATTCCGAATTTTGTATTTAAGGGGAAATATAATCTCAAATGGCTTAGCAAGATCCTTCGTTATTCCGAAAATATTGCAGCATTAATTTTGAAATAAATATATGGTAAAGTTGAGGATTAATAAATTACGTTAGACGAAAACACGATTTCGTAAAATTTTCTCGATAGAAAAAAAATCCAAATTTACCTCCAAAATAAACAATAAACCGCTGTTATTCATAAAATACTTGAAATAAGATCATGAAACTTTGCATACTAACTGAACTAACTATAAAGCAGTGCTTATGTTATTAACTTTTTTTAAAATACCATTATTTTCACTGTAAAAAGAAATTACCTAAACTATCGGCCTCTTGAAGCGTGATTCCTGCCGCCCGGTCACTTCGCTTCGGCCTTTGATGGGGGAGGTTGTGTCGCTTACGATCAGAATATACATTACGCAACAGGACGACGTAAAATTAAAATGGGAAATAACCGTAATAAAAATAAGAAGCGACTGGCTTGGCGTTAAGAAACAGGCATAAATATGATAAACCTAATGAAATAAGTGTCTAACGACCTTTCTACTTACAGTGTTAGTGATTACAAACATGTCGGTACATAGCATACGACGCGCAGGCAAGTGGGGACGAATTAGAATTTGAGCTGACTTACTATATCCCCTTAAATGGTGGCCCGTACACGACGCAACCAATCACAAACTAAAGTACGGCCAACGAGAAGCGATACCAAATGTGAATAAAACTAGTGCACGGTTATTAGGAATAGCAGGGGTGCATAACTTTTTGATAGTTGGATTATATATTTAAGTAGATAATATAGTTTTAAAAAATGTTTAGCAAAGCAAATATAAATTTTAAATATTTCAAACTGTAACAAAATTTTATAAATTTTGTTGTGGTTTGAATTATTGTATAATGTAGATTTAAATTAAATAACGAGAATAATAATAATGTTTCTGAATATCGCTTGCCTAACAACTGTGTGCCCGGTGTATGGAGGCTTGTCCCCTGTTACATAGGGACTCATAATATATTAGACAAAATGTGGGTGTTAATATCTCTGCCTACCCCTTAGGGGATACAGGACTGATGATATGTTTTTTTTATGTTTATGGAAATCATCAGGTGGACTATGTGCTCATTTGTCACCCTTATAGTTTTAAAAAATTCTGATACTGGCCGGAGTAAAGTTACAAGTTGTGCGACTGTGAAGGGACTTCAGACTCGTAGTAGAAGTGCATTGAAATTGTACAATGTTGGTGCACCATGGAAGAGCATAGCCATTGACGTGGCGGGGCCGTTTCTGGAAAGAGAAAGTGGTAACAAATATTTCATGGTTGTGATGGATTACTTCACTAAGTGACCAGAAGTCTTCGCCATTCCAAATCAAGAATCTTCAACAGTTCATGAAGTCTTCTGTCGTTTTGGAGTAACTTTGGAAATTCACAGCGATCAAGGAAAGAATTTTAAGTCTCAAATATTTCAGGAAACTTGCCGAGTTATGGGTACTCATAAAACGAGAACAACTTACCAACCGCAATCTGATGGAATGGTAGAACGATTTAATCAGACATTAGAGAGGAACCTAGCAAAAGTTGTGGAAAATCGGCAACGAGATTGGGACAAGCACATACAACCGTTTTTGTTGTCATATATGAAAGTACATTAGTGACACCAGCTTTCGCAAACATTGGAAGAGAATTACGGCTGCCTGCACACCTGATCACTGGAATACCACCTGATGCCCCACGCAATATAACCAATTATGCAAATGACTTGCGGAACAAAATGAATGACATTTATGAGCACGTCAGACAATCGGGCGAGCAAATGGCTGGAAAAATGGAAACCCGGTATCACCGCAAAGTGAACAACAAAGGGTTCGATAAAGGTTCACTAGTGTGGTTGCACTATCCACTCCGAAACAAAGGGAAATCTCCTAAGCTTCAAGCTAAATGGGAAGGACCATACCGGATTGTGACAAGGATCAATGACGTAACCTACCGGATACAGAAAGGTGCAAGAGGTACTTCGAAGATCGTCCATGTAGATCGACAGCCGAATTATCGGCTGTCCTCTACATGACCCCTCCTAAGACATAAGACATGCTCGTCCCGAGCAATTAGCTCGCATGCATGTATTAGGAGGGGGCAGTATTGCAAGCCATAACTAATGTCACTAGCGTCATCTAGTATCGAATAGCAGCATTAGGAGAGCTTTCTAGATAATTCAATCCTAGAAATTTCTACAACTAGTCGGTCGGGACCGGTATGTGCTCGAAAATTTTAGATATTTCAGTAGAAAAGGCATATATAAGGCCAGTAAGGACCGCCACCGAATGAGTATTAAATTGGTGAATCAAGCGAATACTTCGAAGCACGATATAACTGCGAACTAAAGTGATCATTGTGATTAATTATTAGTGTGTTGTTGTTGTTGGTTGTAATTGCTGTTTGGTAGTTAAATTGTCAATTTTTGTAATTTAATCGGCAGTTTTTATTGTCACGGACCCCAAGCTCGTAAACTATTATTAAAACAATGATTAAACGTATTTTCGTGTGTTGATTTTTATGTTAGAATTGTCATCAATTTTTGAAAATATTGAAATTGTCGGCAGAAACAAATTAACAATGTTCTTTTTAGCTGAAGGCAATGCCACAATAAATAAATAAAAAAAACAATGTTTCTCATATAATCGATTATCTTTTTAATATCATCTTATTTTCCGGTGTGTTTTACAAACAAATGAACAATTGCAAAATTTTTTAGTTTAAATGATACCTTACTTGCATTTATTTCATTGACTGACCAATTATGTCCAATATCGAGCATATCACAATTTTAAGTAACGATACTAATTGGCTAATTACTACCTCTCAACATAAGTATCTTATGATTACTTCCTCTCCCAACACAAGTATCTTATGATTACTTTCTGGGAGGCCTCGGCACACAAATTGTTAAAGATTTACTGAAATAAAACATTGTTATTGTTTATTATTTTATAATAAGTTATAACAAGTTATCAATGCTGCAAGTAAAATAAAGACGTGGAAAAGCACACAGGATTAATTATTTTACAAATTTAATGTTGGGATTAAATTCTAGCCCAAGTTCAGCCATTTAAGAGATCTTGTTTACTTAAGCGCACTTTATTGTTTAAAACCAGAATTAACAACTTAGCAAGGAGTAACGCTGTCGCTGCGCCGCGCCGTGTCGTTGTACCTTATTAAGTTAGTCACGAATACGAATAAATATTACCTTTATCTTCGTGGCTTACGCTTGACGCGCCGCTGACCGTACATCGACACGATGCCTTTATGTAGATTATAGATAAAATAAATTTGTAAGAGTTAAGTGCGCCTGTAAATTTTAACTACTGACAGAATGAGGCCGTAATGTATCTTGCCTAAACTGTGCCCTTTAAATATCTTGAGAGAGCTGAGGTGTTATTTAAGTGCGTGCTTTAACGCACCCAAAGGTCTTAATTTATGTAAGGAACCCGACGATAAAATGTCAAAAAAGTATGTCTCGACTACATTTAAAAAGGTATATAATGTAATGTATATGTTACAGTCAAAACTCATAACAGGTCAAAACAAGTGGGTTCGACCCATTATGAGTTTTAACTGTTGTTTTGATGAAGGACGTAGGTCAATACCTCTTTTAGCTGATTTATGCAGTTAAAAGTAGTCTTGACTAAAGACATTGGTCAAAACTACTTTAATAAAATTAAAAAGTTCAATTCTTTCAATTCTTTCAATATTATATTTTATATCATTATAATGTACGCGGCTTTAGAATGACCAAAGACCACCCCAGCCGCATCTTAACCTACTGTCACTGATATTGCAAGTTTTCACAGATAATATGAACTAAATTAAATAAGGCAAAACCACTATTGACTAAGAAAATTGGTCAAAACCATTTTTGCCTTATTTTCGCAGTCAAAAGTAGTTTTGACCGGTTATGAGATTTGACTGTGACATATACACACATCAAAAAAGTTTGCGATTAGTTTAAAAAATCAAAATATTTTTTGTTATGGTACACTATATCATAGTTTGTTCTTCTTTTAAGATTCTCTACTTAAAAATATAGAATTAGATTTTTACGTGGTAGAGCCATGCTGCAGCTGTGTATATTGTGGTTGCAGCACGAATAGGTCAGCTCGACCGAGGTAGGACCTCGCTCTCACAGAATACCAGCGTAAAATAGAACCTTAATGCTGCTGTGTTTCGTATGGTGAGTGTAGAGAACCGGAGACCCATTTTACTGGAAACGAGGGCTGGCAACGCATCTGCATTTTGATTCTAAATTGAAGATAAATTTAGATGTCTTTGGGCCGCAGCATCCACTTACCATCAGGTAGACTGTGTGCTCTTTTGTCACACCTATTCTATAAAAAAATAGAATATAAAACAATAAAACAAATCCAATTGTTTTTCAATATAAAAAGTAATTCAATCCAAACTTATGCTCATTCAGAAGTCTGACTTAGTCAATTTTAAATAAAGTTTTGATTGAAAAAATGCCAAGAGGATTAGAAATTTTTCGTTAAAATTTTAACTTACTACTACTACAAGGGAAGAAGGATATTTCACGAGATTCAACGTAGAGTTGCTGTATCAAAATCCTGTGTCGTGATCACGTTACAAGGTACCACGCCATGGATAATTTAGCTGACCGATCTCACAGTGGTCGCCCAACTGACTGCTGCTCGGAAGCGCTATATCAGCCTGCTGCGAGCCCGTGATCCAACAATCAAAGCCAATTCAAAAAAAACAGAAGGCCGCACCGCTTCTGAACTTGAAGTTAGCACTCAGAACATTCGGAATTGCTTCCACCAGGCTTGACTACGAGCACTGAGGTCTTGGTGAGCACCTGTGAATTCACGGCAACGCCAGCGATGGAGATTGCAGTAGGCTATGCTTTTTTATACGATAGGGAGACAAACGAGCACACAGGCCACCTGATGGTAAGGGGTTGCTATGGCCCATAGACATCTACATCTATCCTAGATTACGAATAAAAATACAGATGCGTTCTCACCCGTGAAGGCTAAGATGGATTGCCTCGTTTCCAGTAAAAAGGGTCTCCGGTTCTCTACACTCACCACACAAAACACAGGCAGCATTAAGTTACTACCTGACGCTGGTATTTTGCTCTGGCAAAATGAAGAAGATGAGGGGGAAAACATTTAGCAAAGCTGTCTCTTCGTTTATGAATCACGAATCAGTACTCATCCAGATAACTGACATGTACGTGTCTCGGAAAGACCTGGAGACTATGAAAGACAAAGAACTACCACTGGAACCTTTCAGCAAGGTGTGAAAGTAGTGTCCTTTTGGGGTAGAATTATGATTGGAGCTATAACGCCTTTGATCCCGTATTAGCTGCATAATGGCAGGTAGGTACATAACAATCGCTATTTTTGGAATTGTCATACTATCCAGATCCAGAGTAAACCATGTGCACCAATTCGTAATGGTCGATGATAATGCGCCCGTATATCGAGCTTAACGAGTCAACGCTGCTTTCCGAGAATACACCATCATAAGGTTAGACTAGTCAGCCGGCTCGCCTGACTGAAATCCAATGGAGCACGCGTGGGATGCTCTTAAGCAAGCTGTTTGGAGCCATCAGCCACCTTTCCAGACAGTACCAGAGATCAGGGAAGCCGCTATTCAAGAATGGGACAGGTTAACTTGAACCTCAGCATGCCCAGGAAATCTCGATGCAAACGTTCGAGCCAGGGGAGGATTATATTATATTAAATAAAAACCTATTAATAAAATGTTGTATATGTTTGGTTTAACAATCATTTTCTTTGCATTAAATTTCTGTTACAATTACCTACATTAGGACTGAATTACTCAATTTTTGTTAAAAAAATAAAAAAGAGTTATATTTTTTAATTACAAACAGGGTATTTCTATTTAAAAAAATATACGACGTAAACACCTTTATTAATAATGATTAGTAACCTTTTTTAATAAATTAAAATTAAAAAAAATCCGCTTTTGCCCGGTGATCACAAACTTTTTGACAAATCGTATATATAAATAACCACAGTGGGGCTGCAGCTGAAAATAATTTATCAGGCCATTTTCATGTAATAAAATATTAGGGCTGTCGTATTCATGAGTCGGCTTGACCAGGGCGTACAAAATACCATCGCGATATATCAGGATTATGCTGATTTAGTGGGCGACCAGAACCAGAGACCTTTCACTTGTGGATTATTCTATCTTGATACTCAGGAATGCTTCAATTTGGATGAAAATATCAACAGCAACCCTGTGGGTATTCGTTCCGTTACAGCCTATTAAAGGCTACTGCTGAACATAGGCCTCCCCCATACTTAGCCTCGTTTGCTATAGTTGCAATCGGTTTGGCAACTACAGTTTTGTTTAATTTTTTTCATGCAGTTTAATATTGTCATGCAGTCACTATATGGCAATACGATAGAAAACTTATGCTCAGGGGTCTGATATACCACGTGCCCAACAAAAAATCAAGAAATATATGTTACACACATACATACATAAACACTCACGCCTGTCACCCAGAGGGGTAGGCTGAAACTACCGACTTCCATTTGGCATGATCCTGACTCACCTCTCTTGCCACCTTTACGTCCATATACCTTCGCATACATGCTCGTCCGTTAAGGGTACTCTTAAAGAAAATCATTGTGATCATACCCGAATTTATTAAAAGTTAAAAATATTTTAAGGTCATGTAAATTCCCCCAACACGTATTTCGTGTGGGTTTGCTTCCCAAAAACCTAGTCGAAAATAAGAAGAGCCCTGCGCCTAGCTGTGAAACGTATATTGGCTATTGATTTACCACAAACAAAGACTTACTTATGTCATTGCAAGAAAACAACAATGCTGCGAGATATAAGTTAGAATAGAAGAGATTTTCCTCAACCGTACGCGGCCCAGTATTCTGAACACCGGTTAAAGCCTTAACAACCAGCTGTCCTCACGGGTGACAACGCATCTGCATTTTGATTCGTAATCGAAGATAGATGTAGATGTCTATAAGCCACAGCAACCACTTACCATCTGGTGGACTGTGTGCTCGTTTGTCACCCTATTCTATTAAAAAAATGAACGACAAAAGATGCTATATATAATATGTTATATATAACATATTTTGCCATCGTATATAACACGTGAGATATCACAATTGATCTTAGATATCTGCGTAAAAAAAGTTTGCTTACATACAAACATAGAAACCAATAAATAACATTGGTAACAGCAAGGCGGCCGCTAATTACTCACACCATAGCAATGAGACATTGACATAAAATTTTCCGTAACCATATCACAGTCGCCAGTCTCGTGACCCTGAAAATTTCGATTACAGGTCTGGCCGCAGAAATACCTTGATGCAGTTCCAAGAATTAGTTTAGTGGCATTACGGCGAGCAATGTCGTGGAGTGAAAGGATTCAACCAGGTGCGCCAGGAATGTCGGTATTGTCGACCTGACTACTTATAATATTAAAATAAATGATTTTTATTCTTATTCCAATTACAATAAAGTTTGTTACAGATTAACTTTAATAACAATGAACATATCAAATTAACCGCAATAAAAGTATGAACATTTACTCTGTAGTTTATCTTATTCATGCCAATTAAAGGTAAATATTTAATATAAAATACTACCATTATTACTGTTGATACAATATGTTGATAATTAAGGGGTGTTATTGTATGAATTAAGATAAGAAGTAATAATATTTTATAAGTATATTAAATATAAGTATATTAAAGTTTTTAGCTATTTTGCTAATATGTTTGAAGAATAGCTTCGCGCTTTATCAAAATATCGTGCATTACCACCACTACACCCAAGACCATCTAATTCTAACACCATCACCATAAATGTAGTAATACTATAGAATACACATTGCAGTCGATAGAATATTTGGTACGCCTGTATGAAATGTTCCACCATTAAAGTATTATTGAATAAAAAATATTCAAGGTTTATTTATCTTTAGTAAATATGTACTTCTTTCGAATAAATTAGTCATAAGTTTAACAAAAAAGTAGTAAAGGCATCGTATAAAAGTGAGGAAAAGTGCTGAAGCAAGAGAATTCATCATCCAACTTCTTCACGCAGTACTTCGTACACTTCAAGAAATAAAAATAATGCCATCGAAAGCCAGCATGCGGTAGGCGTGGTGAATTCTTCCTAGCTTGGGAGAAGTCTATTATTAGCACTAAACTATAAAGATGGGATGCCTGTTCTACTTAAGTGTCCGTCTGATAGTTACGATCTCTGGTTATTAGGATCCTATTGCCTATTTCTGTCCACAAACAACAGTGCAGTATATGTTCCGGTTCAAAAGGTAAAACAGCCTGTATTATTTTTTATAGGAGAAAAGTGACAAACGAGCATACGGTCCACCTGATGATAATTAGTTGCTGTGGTCCATATACATCTACTTCTATCCTCGATTACGAATCAAAATGCGTATGCATTATCACGTCAGGACTAAAATGGAATGCCTCGTTTCCAGTAAAAAGGGTCTCCGGTTCTCTACACTCACCATACTAAACATAGCAGCATTAAGGAGAAATATAATCTCAAATGGCTTAGCAAGATCCTTCGTTATGCCGAAAATATTGCAGCATTAATTTTGAAATAAATATATGGTAAAGTTGAGGATTAATGTTAAGGATTATGTTAGACGAAAACACGATTTCGTAAAATTTTCTCGATAGAAAAAAAAATCCAAATTTACCTCCAAAATAAACAATAAACCGCTGTTATTCATAAAATACTTTAAATAAGATCATGAAACTTTGCATAGTAACTGAAATAACTATAAAGCAGTGCTTATGTTATTTACTTTTTTTAAAATACCATTATTTTCACTGTAAAAAGAAATTACCTATACTATCGGCCTTTTGAAGAGTGATTCCTGCCGCACGGTCACTTCGCTTCGGCCTTTGAACGGGGAGGTTGTGTCGCTTACGATTAGAATATACATTACGTAACAGGACGACTTAAAATTTAAATGGGAAATAACCGTAATAAAAATAAGAAGCGACTGGCTTGGCGTTAAGAGTTAAATAATTGTCTAACGACCTTTCTACTTACAGTATTAGTGATTACAAACATGTCGGTACATAGCATACGACGCGCGGGCAAGTGAGGACGAAATTAGTATTTGAGCTGACTTACTCTATCCCCTTAAGCTACTATTTTACGCCGGTATTGTTTGAGAGCGTGGTCCTTCCCCGGTCGAGTCAACCCAATACGAGACATAGATGATGGGACATAGATTTTACCGCTGGGCTGTATTTTCTATGCTTAACTAGGCCTCCCTCATAAATTGACACTTAGTACGTTAGTTTCATTATGTCGTTACTGTATGTATGTTGTCACTGTATGTTATACGTGGTAGAGCTACGCTGCAGCTTTATTATGGTGGTAGCACGAATGGGTTGGCTCGACCGGGGAAGGACAACGCTCTTACAGAATACCAGCGTAAAATAGCAGTTTAATACTGCTGTGTTTCGTATGGTGAGTGTGGAGATCCAAAGGCCCTTTTTACCGGAAACGAGAAATTCCGTCTAATCGAGGATACATGTAAATGTCTATGGGCCACAGCATCCCCTTACCATCAGGTGAACTGTGTGCTCGCTTGTCACCCTTATTCTATGAAAAAAATGTAGTTTGGTTACCCTACACCGCGCTTACCAGTACTAGTTTGCCACACAAAAACCTTTTTTTCTCATTGTCATTTCATTTATTCATTACAGCCTGTCGAAATCCACTGTTGAAGATGGGCCTCTCCATAGATTGCTAGGCGTTGGCAGCCGCAGTTTTTTTCTAGTTCTTATTAAACTTTGACTTCATCGTTGGTCTAGCGGTTGTAAACGCGACTGCTGATCATGAGGTCCCGGGTTCGAATTCCCGGCAGTTCATGATCAGCAGTTATTGGTAGATCAGTTATTGAGCTTCCCGTCAAGAAATTCTCAGTGGCTTCCCGGAGTCATTAACTTGGCGGTGTCTCACCTCGGAAAGCACGTAATGTGCCGTTGGTTCTGCACCTGATCTCTCTGCGGTTGTATCGGTCTATCGTCCCATCGGACTTTGAGAGTGAAGGAATAGAGAGTACGCCTGTGCTGCGCATACGCTTGGCCATCGTGACTGAAATTACGTCTGGAGAACATTATTATTAGGAAGACGCTGGTGCACGTGTTCTGGTTTGTTTCTCTATGTCGTCTATCCTTACACCGCCACTGTACGGTTGAGGCTTTTCATTGTCAGTTCAGTTGTCTGCCGCAGGGTATGTATGTGGTCTATGGTACTGAAGCCTTTTCGAAAACCGGCTTGTTCGGGAGGCTGGAAGTCGTCGAGTCTGCGTGCGAGACGATTCGTAATGACTCTCGAAATCAGCACGTAGACGCGGCTCAGAAGAGAAATCGGTCTGTAGTTCTTCAAGAGAGCGTTGTCGCCTTTCTTAAAGAACAAGACCACCGCACTTCGGCTCCACGCCTCCGGAGTAGTGCCACCATGGAGGACGGAATTGAAGAGCTTGTGAAGGACTTCAAGTACCGGTGTTCCACCCGCTTTCAGAAGCTCCGCTGTGATTCCATCCTCGCCTGCCGCCCTGCCGTTTTTAAGGTGCTGGAGAGCCATTCTAATCTCGCTCAGACTGACGTCCGGAATATCATCGGAATAGTGTCGGGTAAGACTTGCTCTTGGATCGTTACTCACACTTGCGTGTGGCTCCCTCAGCTGCCTATAGAACCTCTCAATCTCACTCAAAATCTCAGGTGTCCCGGAAACGATGCTGCCACACTCAGTCTTCAGCTTTGACAGTTGGCTCTTTCTGACAGACCGATCTCTGGCAAAGACTTTGGAGCCCTGGTTCCGCTCGATCGCTTCTTTAATACGAGCAGTATTAAAGTTGCTTAAGTCTCACCGCATGCATTTGGAGATCTGTCTGTTCAGTTGCCTGTACGCTGTCAAATCTGTTGACGATTGCAGCCTCATCTCCCGTCTAACAGCCATGAGATTAGGAGTGTGATCGGAGAGTTTTTGTGTTCTTCTGCGGCGGGTCTTGCAGAACTTAGCTCCGACCGCATGGACAGTTTCCACGAGCTTGTCATTCATATCGTCCACTGCATTGCAATCTTCTAGGCACTGAAAGCGGTTACATAACTCGAGGTGAAAGGTTTCGGGATTCTGGATTAGAGCACGAGGGGGACGGAGCGTTGACTTCACTAGACGAGACCTCTCCAACTTAACGTTTAGGTTCAGTGTGCCTCTAACCATTCGGCAATCGCTGCCGGTTTTCACCCTTGCGATCACTGAGACATCACTGAACAGTTGGCGTCTGGTCGTCGTAATGAAGTCAATCTATACTGGCAAAGCGCCACTGATTACAAAAACAATGTATCCGCCTAGAAACAACATTTAGATCATTGAACAAAATGATTCTGCTGTTATGTCTATGTTGGCAAATCGAAGTTCAGTGTTGTTTTCCTCTATGATATATTGACACGGCAGCGTTGTAACGTCTTAAAATTTAGCGTTGAAGAATTTCTAGGATATTCGCTATAGCTGCCATTAAAAATGGAAAAAAAGAAAAAATCACGTCAAATTTTGAAACGTCTAGTACTGTGACCACATGAGTAAAGAAATCCTTAATTCTTCCTGTATATTGCGACCATCAATCCAATCAAGCGGGATTATTAAGGTAACTTTTCCCCAAAATGAGAGAGGCACATGTGCATAAGTGGAATGTTACGGGCTAATGAAGAAGAAGTCTTATGTGTACAAACAATGTCTATAACACTTGCATGAATTTACACTTTGAATACGAATTTTATAAAGGTCGTTATGCAAAACGAAGTAAGAAAGTAACAATAACTGTTTCACCTTATTCGCGCTGTCTGTAAGAAGTTTTGGTATGAAAGGTACAAAAACAACTTATGTTAAAGGACAAATACTTATTCGTTCACTCACATCACTTACAGTCACAAGTATGCGTCTATTTATTAATTTAAACTTTGTTGCACATAGGTATACAAAGGCGGACTTAACGCCTTAAGGCATTCTCTACCATTCAAGCTTTATGATGTAAGAAGAGAATACAACTTAAGAGATGTAATATGACTAATATGCAACTACTACGTTGTTAATTAAATATTATATACTTAGTACGATTTAAGTTAATACAATTTCTTAAATGTGTTAATGAAAACGAAGTGTTTTTCCTTTGTTTTTATTTTCTACATAACCTCTTCAAATTGCATATGGTTACTCTATAAATATTTTTGTCGTTTTTGTATCGTGCATACACAAACTGCATGTGACTATTTTTTTAACGCTTAGACTATTTGTCTCAAAAAGGGTATTTTAATAATGAATGTGAAAAATATTTTTTATTTAAAATAACACCTATCTAGATATATATGGAAATTGCATTCGTTTTTATGGCGGATTTATAAAAAAAAATATGGAAAATATCTCATCTGAAGATTTCATATAGTTTTATGACTTTTAATGTGATCATCATAAACGCACTTCTTCAAATATAATCTTTCATAACTTTTTTACAAAGCATTAAAGGAAGTTTATATATTTTTTAACTAATCTACACAAAAAAGAACATTTAAAAAAACACTGAAAAATGTTTGTTTATTTTTTTTTTATTTTGGTGTTTTATTAGAGTACTGTATTAAAAATAAAGAATACGTATTTTGCGAATTTAAAATAGCCCGTTACGACAGAAGGGCAGGGGCAAAAGGTGTGTAATTTTGTATGGAGATGAAATATTTTGGTATTTCTTAAAACAACCGAAGAAGGGAGAAGGGAGTAGATAATGTTCAATTTCTAGGGAGAAAAACATGTAATGTTTTAAAGTAATTAAATAATAAAATTTACCTCTTACGGTTTAAACAAGGGTGCAAATTTTGTATGAAAAATATTGTATTAAGTCTACAGCTCAAGCCGCTGGACGTAGATGCGTGAAATTGGGACAATAACTAACTTTTATTAAGAAGGCATCCACTAAGAAAGAATTTCCGGAAAATTTAAATCCTTTGATAGTAAAATAAGGTTTTTAAAAATCTTTTTTTAAGAGGTGATTTCATATTTTGTATAGGGAAAAATTAATAATAATTATTATTTCCTGGGTTGAGTTTAGTTTTATTTTTCATTTGTTTGCAGGATGAGACAAAATATAGATACGCAATTTTATTCCTTTTTTAGTGTAGATATTTAGCTTAAGGTGGGTATATAGGACTGTAGTTTTCATTTAATTGCTTTTATTTAATATCAATAATTGGTGGTAGTGCTTACTAATTTATGGCAATCTCTTATTTGTTGTATGGAAACCAAGTATTGGCTAGAAAAATTCGGGAGCAAATTAGGGATTACGTTATTGCCGTCATTTTGTTTTTATTTACAAAATAAAACACAAGCATACAGTTTGCCCTATTCGTTTCTTGGTTCTTTTGTGGGTTCGTTTATTTGTTAGTTCGTTTGTTTGTCTGATTAACCTACTAACTGATTTTTTTTGTACAGAGTAGTCAGTTCAAAGTGTCGTTCTAAGTGTTTGCGACAGTTTGCTTTAAAAATAAATCATCATCATTTAGAATAGCAAAATTACTGATTCCACGCGAACGAAGTCACGGACACGGTTATTAAGAGTACCGGTGTGTAGACTGTTTATAATTTATACTAAAAGCTTTTTTTGTTATTATTATATTGAAAGTGATGCAGTAATAGCTATTTTTGGCATTGATAATAGTACATTGAACGACTAAAATTCTTGATGTTTCGAAAATATAACTAAGTATAGACCGAATAATTATTTAAAAATACCTATTTAACTTTGCCCCGCTCGAAATGACAAGTCTAACAAAATTAGTATATTCCGTTGAACATATAAGGGAAAATATTTGAAATATATTCGTTGTAAAAAAAGGACTGGTTCATCTAAAGTAAAACTTATCGTATAGTTGTATAAAAGTGTATGCTAGGCGTCTTTTGTATAAAACTGAAGTGAAAAATTAACTTAAAGTCCATCTAATCGTGATCGGTAACTTCATTCCATAAACACCCGTAGTCAACTTCTCTTCAGGACTAAGATGGAATTTCTCAGAGCCTGCAATTATAATAAAGGTGGTGCCTAGTGAATTCCCTGTGATCCCCTGTAAATTTTCGACAGAAGCATTAGGTGAGAGGAGATAGGTACATGCGAAAATTTTGGGTCAAAAACAAATTTTGGGTCAGAATTCTACAACTACACTAAGTATAACACTGAGGGACGAGCGTGCAGCGAGGCGAGGAGATTGAAGTTTATTAAGAAAACGCTTTTAAGTTACAGTAAATTAAATGACGCCCGCTTAAAATGTATGCCAAATACGCTGCTACGATAAACGCTCCGCAAAACGTTTTCCACTGCCCTTGGACTAAGGTGAATGCTACGGTAGTACAATATTTTTGTATAAGTTGTTTCAAACTGAGCTTTGATGTCACAATATAATTTTGAGCATATTCTTTATAGTTTATTTTATTAGGGATAACAACGGCCTTCATACTGTGATACATTATTCTTATATGATACGAGTATGTGTTTACATAGGGCCTATAATGGTCATCATCATATTTAAATAAAAAGATTTTGTTGTTATATTTCTATGTATAATATTTCTATAAGCAATGTAAGTATAAAAACCATTTATCATAAAACTACTCACATTCATGGAGAAACTGCTTTGCGAATTTCATTAGACTTATAACAGTGGTATCATTCTGAAAAAAATTGTTGAATATTCTACTTCTTGATAATAAACAGTTCTAATATACTAAATGGTAAAAAATTGTTACTACTCAATTTAAAAAACACTTACTACGCAATTTAAAAAAAAAGTATTGACCGATCAATTTGATTAAGACTATCAACATAAACATTTGTAAGTGTATATGTAAACTTCTTTTTTTTTCTAATTTGAGACACAAAGCTCTAGAAGGTAAGATTAGGTGTCGCATCACGATAAAAGAACAGAACGAAATTATGAGTTGCTTATATTATTATTATTCAGTACTTTTATTTAAGTATTTAATATTTCAATACCCATCAACCCATTTCGTCCCGGTGATTTCATGACGGTCGACTATTTTACCAACGCACAGAATAAATAGTAGTAACCAAATGTAAAATTTTAATCTATCATGCCTCGCAACTTTGACGCTTGCTTTTGCCAAGAATTTTTTCCCTGTAAAGATATGGTTGTACCGCCATAAGGTCCTCTAGATCCTTCTCTTTTTTAGCCTGGTGAAATCCCCATGGGTGCCAGACTACTCAGCACCTTCCGAACTACTACCAACTAAAATTACACCCTCAAAGTAAACGAGGGAACACGACCGCAACTAGAGTTTTGTCTTAGTCGTCCAAAGGATGAGATAAAGTACTCGTTTCTCACATGCCACCACCAAAACCGCAAAAATAGAATATTCAAAAATTAAACAACCATCATTAATAACATAACAGATTAATTAACAAAATATACCCATTAGTCAGACTATTAGAAATTACAGTTAATTACCAAAATATACCAATCAAATGAAGGATTTATTCAGTTCAAATAACAAGCCATTATTAGGAATTATTTTGAAAGTAGCTCCTTAAGAAGCACAAAATGTACAAAGAATCGTCTGCTAAACGGCTTCTTATTTTGTTGGCCAGACAACTCCGTCCGTGTCAGTCCGAGCTTCGAATAAGACGTTTTTATGCCCGAATGCAATCTCGTTAAACTCGCGAGATTTCGTCGTTTTTTCATCCGAGAAAAATCTCGCTAAAAACGCCGAGATCTCCCGAGATCTCGTTCTTACATTGAGACTGAGAGTTAAATAAAGTATTTTCATTTTTTCATTTTTCAGACTGCATTGCACTGCATGCAACGAGATTGCATTCCCTAAACGTAATCATCCTTATTACAGACTATCAAAATTCCACTTCTAAACATAGGCCACCCATGGATTGCTGGGGTGATATTTTTTTTAAATATTCTATTATTATCTAGATAATATAAATAGATGCTACTCCTCTATCGCCTCCTACAATACCCACGGGATGATATATTACAATATATAATGGGCTAGTAAATTCCGTCCATTACACCGTGTAGAGGGGGCGAATGAGAATCCACTAGTACTAGAATATTATAAATAATAAAAATAAAAAAGTTGCTATTATCATGCAGATATGACATTATGCTAAGAACGTATATAAAGAACCGCTTGCAATTATTTGAGGGGTCTGAATTTGAAAAAGAAGAGAATTATAATAATAATACGGACAACGACGTTTACTGAATCATGTCGGGACCTTGCTACTTTTTTACAAACATCCTTAAAGGCACATAAGTCATAACAGGTTTTAATATATTTTAAACGTTATGCCAATCTTCAAAATGTTCTAATGATAACTAAGCATTGTTTCAACGACAGTCATTCCGGAGAATCGTACGATTCGGTGTCGAAACGCCGATGTCTCGACAAAAGGTCACGGAATGCCGTCGAGACTCGAGACATATTCTGTCAGCAACCGTGAACTTTCCTGCCGCTTCCAGTCGTCGCCCACTCACCGTAGACTTCTTTATCTGTATCACTTCACCCCTCTATTTTTGTGTATTTATTTTAGGCGATTTAATTCTGTCCAATTTTTAAAGCAACATCTTATTTTCAATTACCTCATTATTTTATTAGTGTTTTTTGTTTTTGACCCATCCCCATTTATTGACCCATCTATATATTTTTACGTGCATTGAATAAAACCAATTTATCGACCACAAATCCTTGCAAAATAACCATTGAGCTATTATTTAATACGTACATAAGTACAGTACTAAGTAAAGTAATACATTAGTACAGTAAGTACGTAAGTACATATTAGTTCAATGAAAATAACACAGATTTTTACAAAGATATGATTCGTGAGGCCATTGAGATTAAAAAGCCTACTATTAGTAGTAGGTTTTTTAATCTCCTCATATTTTAAATAGCCTTAACTACCAAATAATACCAAAAAAAAAAAGAGTTACGTGTTAGGTTGATTATAAATTGTATAGTGCGTGGCTCAAAAGCCCACCGTCACTGGTTCGCGCGAAACTGGGTTACAAGCTACTAAGTGTAGGATCACGCGGTTTATCGTCTTGTACAATTGTCAACATAAACGAAAATACATGTTTGTAATAACCATTAGTATAACAGATTATTACAAAATAATGTATGGGAGAGGCTTAACATGGTCTAGTAGTTTTTACGTAGCTTAGGCTGCGTACATTAAATTGTTATAAAAGATATTAAGACAAGGAACTTAGTACTAAAATATAATTTGTCAACAAAAGATAGAAAATGTTTCAGATCGGCACACGATTTGGCCTCTTAGCGGACAGTAGGCTGGTGAGAATCAAGAGCACCCAGCAATGTGCTCAAATCTCAATCAATATTTAGCAACAGTATTCAGCTCCGAAACAGTAACTAACATCTTGAGTGAATGATTGATTTTAATAGGTCATTTCTAAATTCCACCTCTTTGCAGTGCATACTCGATACTCAAAATTAGTTCATAAATAGTGAAACCGACTATTAAACTTGAAAAGAATAAAATAATTTCCACATAATATACTTTTGAAGTCGGCACTTAAACTCTTCAACACACTACGTTTAAGCGCCAATTTTACTTTATATTTAAAGTATAGTTATTTTAACCTTTCAAGTGGATAGTAGGAGAGCCCAAGAGAGGATTTTCAAGCGCGTCAGATTAAGGTAAGGTGGGTTAATTAGGAGCGAAAAAGAGTGCATTTAGAAAATCTTAAAAAACTATTTGAGCGTAACGTGGGGGAGTGGGAATGTAACAAAATTGCAAAAAAAAAACTTTGTCTTGACATTCTCGAGCGTGGTTGATTTTTTTTAATTTGAAGAAAATAATGCAAAAATAATAAAAAAAAAACATAATTTGCCGATTTTCTCAATAAGCAGAAATACTAAAAATTGTCTATGAAGATGAGAGCGTGCAGCTGGAGTAAAGCATGTACGAGTATACCCCACTCCGCGCCCCTCTCTCCCTTTCACTTTTTCCCTATATCTGACTTTTTCGTACCATCCCACATACTAACAGTCACATTTTATGGTTATGGATAAAAAAAAGTTTATAAAAAAATTCATAAAAAATATTTCTAGCAGTCAGATTATTAATATAGCTCAAAAGAATCGTCAGATTTTAAGCTAACATAATTGGGACAAGCTGAACCTTAAGTATAATAATCTGACACGCTCGAGTATATGGCGCACGCACTATGGCGATTTTTTTTTCGTTTTTTTTTTCATCAAATTTGCTATGAGCTTACATCACTTCCGAATTGTCAGTCTTTTGAATGGGAGCATTTTTAGGGTACACTTAACATCCCGTTTGAATATCTGACGCGCTGGAATTAACTTTTGAGCATATGTAGTATACGCAGTTGGTCGCTTCTCCACCACTGGAAGGAGCAACATTATGTAACTTTTTTTCTTCCTATCAACTAATCTACAAAATCTAATAGGTCCCCACGACGACGCTCGAGTAAATCCCCATCTATTGGCATCATGGGCTTTTTGATTTTTCCAGACAGATTTATAATGTTGCTTTCTATTTTATTGTAGTAATTATCTACACTTTTATTTCCTTGGTAGAGCAGATTAATTTTTTTCAAATTCTCGATTTCGTTTTGTGATGTTATTAAGTTAGGTGTATTGCAGTATTTTGCGCTGCTAGTTTTTAATTTTGCTATTTATATTGTGCTTTTGACCATCCAGTGGCCACTGGGGTAGTTGAGGTTATTAATTCTATGTTTGTCAATTATTTTGGGATATTTGAGAGAATATAATCGATCTCGTTTTTTGTCTTCTTGTAAGAAGAAATCCACGTTAATTTTGTTTTATAATTTTTTCTTAAGTAATGCTTTAATTATTGTAAGTTTGTTTTGGTATGTGAATTAATTAATGGCCTCTACTATTTTATTTTTCCATAACCGAATTTGCCTGTGATTAACTTCTCTATTTCATTAGTAAAGCCCATTTTTGAATTGAAATCGCCCATCACAACAACAAACTTATTTGCAAGATGATATGCATCATTTACTTGTCTATAGGTTATGAAATTTTTTGTTTTGCTTTTCCAGTTGGAGCATATATTTGAATAAAAGAAAATTTCAAATAATCAAATTGCATGTTAAGCAAGCATACTCTCTCTGAAATACCAATAAAACTTTCTATATTTTTTGCTTCTTCTTCTAACTTCATTTTTACTAGGAAGCCAACTCCATGTTGCCCAGTATTCTCACCTGTGTAGCAGGAGATATGTTCAAGGAACAACTATACTGTCGTTCAAAGTTGCCAGTTCTAAAGTTTACATTTAAATCTTATTCCCCTATTAATTTATCCTTAGGGATTGATTTTTTCATTCAAATTTGTATGGTACTAGCTAAACCCCGCAGATTCTGTCCTGTCAGTTAATATCATGTTACCTTTATTTTTATTTTGGCGCATGTAGTTTAATTAATTAATTGCCGCGCTTGATTGTAAAAAAGTAAATAAAATCAAAAAATTTAAATTGTGTTCGTTTTTTAATTTTTTTAGTTTATAAATATAAACCATCTCCATTGAAATCACACACACACACACACACACACACACACACACAATATATATATATATATATATATATATATATATATATATACCTATATATACCAATTTTAATGGTGATCGATGAAATAGATTTTGAGTGAAACGATTCCATGTATACAAATATCCTCATTTTTATATTATGTGACTATATCTGAAGAATTCATAAATAGAGAATTTATGCCCGAATATACATAAAATATATAGAAATGAATTAAGAATCTCTTTATTTTCAAATTAATTTGTATCATAAGTGTTCTGTGGTTAGTATGATGTACATACAGTACAGTAGAGATATTATATATGTCTGTCTTTCTATAATATAAATAAAAGACACATAAAATAAAATTATAATACAAAAAGGCTGTGCAAGATATTTAAAACATTACATCTATAGTGTACGTTTACGGGTGAAATAAAAGATAAAACTACCGTTATAAAATATACTAGAGCTTTTGACACTGTCTTAACGAATTAATTAGAAAGGCAATAGAATTATGTAACGTAAATGTTGTTTTTTCCATATATTAATTTGATATATTATGTTAAACAAGCTGTAATCCGTGTTTAAAATTAAATCGTAAACTTATTAATTTTTCTCTTTTAAATACTATTTATGGGCATCATTTTAAATATATAATATTTTTAGAAACTGGAATTACTAGTTTTTTTTATTAGTATCAAATTTTAATTATATAAATGCATATGAATTTTATAAATATATTATAATTTAATATAATAATATTTTAACATGTTTTGTATAGATTTTTTTATATAACTGAAGTGATAGGCGAACTTTCAGTCCAACTTACGTTACTTGGGTGCTATAGTCCATGGACATCTAGTAGTCAATTTCAATCAAATGCTACAGATGCCGTGTCACCTCTAAGGTCTAAAATGGGATGCCTCATCGTCTGTATTTATATTGGCATACCCTACAGTGTAAGCACTGCCTTTAGGCGGCAGAATTAGGTCAGAATTGTGTACCAAGTTACGTAAAAATAAATAATAAGTATATTATTGCAACGTTTACGGAATTTAAAACCTATTTTGTAATGCGTTCCAGCAATTTCCAGTGTTCAGCAGTCTGATGGTATACAGAACCAACATAATTAGAAACTGTGAGAGTATGTTGAAGACGACAGGTGCTTGCAATAAAGGAGAAATAAATAAGTTAAAATAAAATAAAATAAATTATTTGAAGAATTATATTGACAAATTACATTTATTCTCATAACATAAATGATTTATAATCGTAATAAAAATTAAAAGATACTTTAATTATCATACAGTCCTTCTATCGGTAGTAATATGCCAAGAACGCGGGAAATGCTGAAGAAGTGATGCTCTTAAATTAATTATTTTATATTTAAGTAACAGAACACAAAAAGTTGTCATTAATAGTATGAGTTCTTCCGGATCGATAGTAAAGGTGGGTGTGCTTCAGGGCTCTCGGCCCCGACCCTTGAAGGTGTCAGGAGGGGTCAGGGGTGCGTAGCAGCACGGTTCGGGGAGTTCGTCGTTGTGGGGGTGTACTTCTCCCCGAACCGATCTCTCGCCAAGCTCCACAACTCTCTTGCAGAGCTGAGAACAGTCGTCGTCGGAAGTTATCCCCTCCCCGTACTTGTCCTCGGGGACTTCAATGCCAAGAACTTGGCTTGGGGTTCTCTTTGTACAGATGTGCGGGGTAGGATGGTGGAAGACTGGGCTCTGGAGACAGGCCTGGTCGTCCTAAATCGGGGTTCTGTACCCACGTGTGTGCGGATGCGGGGCGAGTCGGTGGTGGACATCTCGTTCTCTAGCCCCGCTCTGTCGCCACGTGCCATTGACTGGCGTGTCATGGAGGGGGTGGAGACCTACTCCGACCACCGGTACATCCGGTTTGAGGTCTCCACCCAGCCCTCGAGCGCGCCAGTCCAACAGGCCCCGAGTGGTCCGCGTTGGGCGCTGAAGCAGCTGGACCGGGAGCTCCTCCTGGAAGCCTCGATCGTGCAGGCCTGGGTGTCATCACCGGACAGGCCTGCCGACGTCAATGATGAGGCAGGGTGGTTCCAGGAGGCCATGTCCGAGATATGTGACGTGGCAATGCCCCGCGTCCGGCCAGGAAGCGCCCGGCGTCAAGTGTATTGGTGGTCGCGTGAGCTGACGTCTCTGCGCGAGGCGTGTGTCGCCGCGCGGCACCTGTACACCAGGCATCGCAGGCTCCGCATTCGTCCACCGAATGCGGCAGCCATTGAGGCGGAGCTGTACGAGGGATACAGAGCGGCGAAGACCGCCCTCCGGGAGGCTGTCCTGCGGGCCCGGGATCGGGCCCGTGAGGAGATGCTGGAGACTCTCAACAGAGATCCGTGGGGGCGCCCTTACAAGATGGTGCGGGATAAACTCCGCACCTGGGCCCCCCGCTGACGCAAAGTCTCCGGCCCCAGCTCGTGGAGGACGTGGTGAGCGCTCTGTTCCCTGCGCGACGGGAACATCCGCCCCCGCCTATGGCTCCGCCACCTGCGGTGCTGGAAGTGGACCACCAGGACGACGACGACGACATCCCGGAAGGGACCGGAGTAGACCTGAGAGTGGCGGTACGTAGGCTCAAGGCCAGGAATACCGCCCCAGGACCCGATGGCTTGCCTGGAAAAGCCTGGGTCCTGGCCTCGGAGGCTCTCGGGCCCCGACTGGAGGGGCTCCTAAGCGCATGCTTGGAGAGAGGCCAATTCCCGCTTCGTTGGAAGACGGGGAAGCTGGTCCTCATTCGGAAGCCGGGGCGCCCTGCGGACTCTCCATCCGCATACCGGCCCGTGGTGCTGCTCGACGAGGTGGGCAAGCTCTTTGAAAGAGTCATTGCAAACCGCCTCGCCGAGCACCTTGCGGGGACGGGGCCGGATTTTTTTCCAGGACCAGTTTGGTTTCCGCAAGAGGCGCTCTACGGTGGACGCCATCATGGGCGTGAGAGCCCTCACGACGGGGGATGCAGTGGCCAGAGGGGGGTTGTCTTGGCGGTGTCTCTCGACATCGCCAACGCCTTCAACTCCATGCCCTGGAGCTGCATTAGGGAGGCACTCCGGTATCACCGGGTGCCGACCTATCTCCGTCGTATAGTCGGGGACTACCTGACGGACAGGGCCGTCATCTACCCCGGTCGCAACGGTGAGTGGAACCGGCGAGAGATGTCGTGCGGTGTCCCACAGGGTTCGGTTCTGGGGCCACCTCTGTGGAACATCGGTTACGACTGGGTGCTGCGCGCCGACCTCCCTACCGGCGTCAGCGTAGTTTGCTACGCTGACGACACGCTGGTACTGGCACAAGGGGGGGTCGTACGAGGCGGCGGCGGAAAATATGACACGCGGGGTTGCGATAGTCGTTGAGAGGATTCGGCAACTGGGTCTCGAGGTGGCTCTGCACAAGTCCGAGGCCATGCACTTCCATGGTCCTCGGAACAGGCCACCACCGGGATCCTCAGTGATGGTAGGAGGGGTATCCATCGGCGTCGAGTCGACGCTGAAGTACCTAGGACTCGTCCTCGACGGCCGATGGAACTTCGTTGAGCACTTCCGACGTTTGGCTCCCAAACTGGAACGGACCGGGGCTGCCTTCAGGCGGCTCCTGCCGAACCTGGGAGGGCCAAACGCCTCCTGCCGGAGGCTCTACGCGGGGATCGTGCGGTCCATGGCCCTTTACGGGGCCCCGGTGTGGGCGCGTGGTTTGGCGCGGCTTGCCGTCCACCACCTGAACGCGCCCCAAAGGGTGATAGCCGTGAAAATGGTTCGCGGCTACCGCACGATCTCCCGCGAGGCGGCGAGCCTCCTTGCCGGATTGCCGCCATGGGATCTGGAGGCGATAGTCCTCGCGCGCCTGCACGAATGGCGTGCGGAGGCACTGTGCCGGGGGGGAAACCCCGCTGCCGCGGCAAGTTGTCGCGCAGCGGACAGACTTCCGGCACGATCTCATGGCGACATGGAGACAGCGACTGTCGCAACCCCGTGCTGGGCACGCCACTATAGCGGCGGTAAGACCCCTCTTTGAGGAGTGGCTTGAGAGACGCCACGGCATCCTCACCTTCCGCCTGACGCAGGTCCTCACCGGACACGGTGTGTTCGGGAGGTTCCTGCACCGAATCGGGCGGGAGGAAACGCCCGGGTGCTCCCACTGCGAGGATGGACCGGAGGACACGGTGGAACACACCGTGGAGGTGTGCCCTGCTTGGGCGGAGCACCGCCGCGTCCTCGTAGCGGCGATAGGCGGCGGCGACCTCTCGCGTCCGGCTCTGGTCGAAGCCATGGTCCGGAGTGAGACGGAATGGGATGCCGTCACCACCTTCTGCGAAGCAGTGATGCTAGCGAAGGAGGTGGCGGAGCGGGAGAAGGAGAGAGCAGCAGCTTTCCTCCCCGGCCGCCGCGGGAGACGCCCCGGGCATCGGGGGGCTACGTCGTGGCCCCCGGCCACCGTAGGCGCGGGCCTGTGGACGGCGAGCAATGGGTAGCTCGTCGTCCGTCCGTCTATTGACGACAGGCCGTGTCGACGGCGCGTTTTGTTCCACGCGCGCCTCAAAGAGCTGTCAGCAGCGTGAAGGGGCCCGCAAGGGCCGACGCCTGCCGGGGCTGCGGGCTGTTCGAAAGAGATACCGCGGCTCCGGAACGTAAGGGCACTGAAGGAACACGGATGGTTTTTAGTCAGTAAAAGTCTGACACTCCCTTACGCTCCACCCAGAGCGAAAGGGGTCATTAGATGATTTTCCATCCGCAAAAAAAAAAAAAAAAAAAAAAAGGGCTTTCGGCCCATTCTGATCTTTGTATATATTAATGACTTATCTTACATAGTAGGTGATAACCATGATATAGTATTATTTGCTGATGACACTTCATTAATTTTCAAATTAAAACGACAGTTACTAAATTATGAAGAAGTAAATAATGCTATTCCTAAGTTAGTAAATTGATTTAATGTTAATTTAATTTGCATTTAAATGGCACTAAAACTAAATGTATGAAATTCGTAAATCCGAATTTCAAACATCTTAATACTAATGTAATTTTAAATGGGTAGGAGCTCAGTCTTGTTGATAACACTATTTTTCTTGGAATCACACTAGACGCAAGGCTTCAATAGGGCTCCCATATATCAAAACTAGCTAGCAGACTTAGTTCTGCAGCATATGCTTAAAAAAGATTAGAACTTTTACCAGTATTGAAACAGCTGGACTAGTTTACTTAAGCTGTTTCCATAGCATAATGTCGTATGGTATTTTGTTATGGGGACACGCGATTGACACTGAAATTATATTTGTTTTACAGAAGAGAGCCATTAGAGCAATATATGATTTAAAAGCAAAAGAGTCGCTCAGACAAAAATTTAAATAAATTAAGATATGAAATTTGGCCTCTCAATACATTTATGAAAATTTAATGTACGTACACAAAAATAGAAATTGTTTTACAAAAATAAGTGATATTCATTCTATAAACACTAGGAACAGACATAAGCTAGTTGTACCCGTTGCTTGACTCGACCGAGACGGTAATTCATTCTTGGGGCGATGTATACGCTTTTACAACAAAATTCCAGAAAATATACAAAATTTGACCTGATCAAAGTTCAAAAACTTTATTAAACTAAGTTTGTATAAAATAGATTATATTATTAAGGAATTTAAAATATTATAATATTAAGGAATTTATGGATGATAATAACCCCTGGGAAAAGTGATTCCTACAAAGCTATTTCTAATTTGTTCTGTGTTGTCATTTGTAACAAACATACATGATTGTAGGCTGTTATTTCAAAAAATAGTTCCGCTGGGTTTCTTGCTGGTTCTTCCCAAGACAGAGGTTTTTTTCAGACCAAGTTTTTTTTCACACGCAGTACTAACGGAATATCCTACTGTTCTTGGTTAACTTCAAATCTAACTTCGTTAAATCTAAAACATTTCTTAGGTATACCTTTACAAGTACATCTGCATCAGAATAAGACAAAAATGTACGCACTGAATGTACCGCCGTCTCACAACCACCTTAAGTGCCAAAGCCTAGGATGAGTAGGTAGACTAAAAGGCTGCAATTCAATTTTGAACTAATGCGTTCAATGTGGAACCAACGGTAAAATAACGGATAATTTTATACTTTTTTTTTTGAAGACTTGACCTATATAAGTAAGAAATAAAATTAGGATCAACATTACCGGAAAGCATAAAATTATATAATTTTCTAATGTCATTGACAAGTATTCTACCCTCTTCACCTTCTTTAAGAGCCAGCAGAGCAAAAAATGCCTATTATATAAAATAGTTTGTAGTACGATTGAGCAATAACTCAATATAATAAAAACTTCGGTTGCCATCCCGCCTGCTAGAAGTAGCAACTATTGCAAATAATCCCCTATGAAACAATCTATGGGGGAGGCCTATATTCAGCAGTAGACTTAAAAAGGCTCTAATGATGATGCTGAGATACATTGCCGTGTTGCCGTCAAAAGGTTTTTTCAAAAATCAGGATTTTAACCACCTGCCATCGTATCGCCAATTCCAGGCCTACGTAGCCTTAATTAAAACTGATTTACTTTATATTTAGATCTGTTATTATATGTTATTATTTTCCCTGAATATTGATCAAGTAACCATAAGCGATGTTCCTTGCGATTTTTCGTAGTAGAGCCACTCTGCAGCTGTATATTATGACTGCGGTACGAATGGGTCGGCTCTACTAGGGTAATAGCAGAATAATGCTGCGTTTCATATAGTGATGATTGACTCTTAATCGAGGATCGATGCAGATCTCTATGAACCACAGCATCCACTTACTATCACCTGGACTGTGTGCTCGGTTGCCATTCTTAGTCTGTAAAAAAAACGAAATAATAATTTTTCATTACATAAGTACTGAAAAAGTTTACTCTAATAGCTTCAAATTGTTGATTTGATTGAATTTCAAATATGTATTTAAATACTGTTTTTTGTAATTCTCTCACAAAATGCTTTGAATATTGAAAAAAATTATTATCTAAATTCAATTATTTCAGCGTCAATTTTTTGTAAAGTCAAATACATCATGTATTCCATAAAAAAATTTACTTTAAGGATCTTAGTTATTGACTTTAATAAAGATCATTGAGTAATTAATAGACCAACTTACTGCGTTCTTAACGGGTTCTTACGTTGTCTTCACATACATAGCTTTCGACTTTTCTTAAAGTAACAATGGCGGGCGACCTCGGTTGAGCAGGAAGCAGGTGAAATGATCAATCAGACAGCGGCTTGTGGCCTTGCTCCGATCCTGACGGTATTTACTTGCGTAGAAAATAAATTCCGCTGTTGTTTATCCCGTGCGTCATTTCCCCTGTCGATGTGACTTAATAAAGTTTCAGCGATTTATTCATCGATTTTATTTATAGTTAACGATTATATCGATAATATGTACGCAGCTACAACCTACAACCTCAACCTACTGTTAATAGAGCTGTAGCAAACCGTATGTATTGAGTAACCGTATGGTACTGAGTAACGGTTGCGCCATCTAGTAACGAGTAACGAAACGTTACACACGAATGCATTTCGTTACTCGCATTTTTCATAGTATTATTATATTTATATTTTTTATTTTATTATATTTCATACTTGTGTGAACAGAAATTTGAAACAGTGCAGGTACCCGCACTGTTTCAAATTTCAGTTCACACAAGTACCGCTGATGCGTGTATTGAAACATTCGCTGATTCGGTGAATTTAAAAACGTACGTCACAAAGAGCGGTGTTTGTTTATTATGTAAAGTATAATTTGGAAATTCCTCGTCCAAGTTTTTTTTACTGTTTATTAAAGATTTGTGTGTGTATAGACAAAGTTTTAGATTGGAACAGAAACAAGGTAAGAAAATACTAAAGTAAATTTTTTTACAAATTAGAAATAAGTATGTATTCTACAAATTATGAATGTTGTGACGCCGCGAAGTCATACTGTGCGCGTACGCAATACGACTTGATTCGATGTTCTAACATAGCATGTTATGAGGTATCAGAAGTAACGTAACGATACGAAAGTAACGATTACTAATTGTTATAGTAACGAATACTTACAGGTACGCTTTTTTCGTTACTTTTACACCTCCAACTGTTACTGATATCGCAGGATTTGTGTAATGTTTTATTTTTATTCGGTTTATAAGCGTTGAGAGGTTGACGGGATAATCCCAAAGTACCTAATAAAAACATAAATACTTTTGCGTAGTCTAATTAAAAAGTTACTAATTATTAGTCAACCTGGTTGTTAGTGGCTAGTTCAGCCCAAGGGAACCTGTTACTAGTAAGAAAACAAAGAAACGACTCAAGCGTTGTCACCTCTGAGATTCAAGATACTGAAACGGAACACAATAGATATAATGCGTCTTCGCAGACCATACGGATTACTAAGCAAAGGAAGACCCTTTTCACTTTTTAAAATGCTAACAATATAAAAGATTAGATTAAAGGACAGAATATTTTATTATTTTATTTAAAAAAATGCTTTACATTTTAGTAAAGCATTATTTTACTCACAAATAAAATCTAAATTATATCATCACTTCATTATTAAAAAAAAAACTATGTATACTACCAGGGCTTTTTCTATATATCGGAGGCAATTTAAAATTATATTATAAATTACTTATGAACAAGTATCTCAACATTTTAAATTCAATTGTAATACATATAATATATTATGTTGTAATATATTATGTATATTATGTTATAATCATAATATATATTACATACACTGAATTTTTAGTCAAACATTTTTATGCACTGATTATTTTATCAAATTAGTTATACTAATTCCGGAAGAATGTTGTGGTCACAGTACAAATCCGCAAACGCAAAGACTTTAACATACTTGAAATAAAGTTCATTTTTCTTTATTTTTATTGACTGACAGAATTAGTAATAATACAAGTAAAACGGCACTCTTAAAAGTCTTATTGCCTTAAGTTACGGTTCATTTCAGTTTGTTTTGACTGTACAGATTTAGTGTGACTGTAATTTACGTAGTTATAATTATTTTTGGGATAAAAATTTACCTATATTAAAAATGATAGGAATCGATTCAGTAAACGATTCTGAACAAACTACTTCCAGGATGTGCGTTAATTAATAATTATGTTACATGTTACATATATACATATATATATATATATATATATAAATATATATATATATATATATATATATATATAAAATATATATATAAAAATTTTTCAGTTAAATTTAACTTAACAGAGGAGGAGGCCTGCGTTCAGTAGCTGACTTTTGATGGGCTGTATTGAATTATGAATACATTAATGGCTTTTACTAATTACTTACTTTCTACTACCATTTTCGGTACTACATTAACGACGTAGGTGCCTACGATGGTTATGATGACATGTACATTAGGAATGCCTTGTCGGAAGATCAAAATATCAGCCCACAATTTAAAAATGTCGGGATTTTGGGGTTGTTGTCGGGAGAAATAAATATTAAAAATAAAAATGTTAAATAAAAAGTTTATTTTTCAAATTAATAGGTTTCATAAAAAACTAAACATTGTTGACACATAACTAATTTAAGTACACTTAATTTTTAGGTGGCCACATGTATTAGATATTGGACTTTACCAAATACTATAGAAAACCTACGGTATAATACGTGCAGCTACGCTCAAAACTTGGCAATCATGCACACTAGCGCCTCTGGTGGCATGAGTTGTTGAATTTAGTTTACAGCCTTGTAAATAGTCGCGCGGTTAACGTTGTTTGTATTATTTTACTCATTACTTATGTAATAAAAGATGTCAAAACTTTTTTTAGTTTTTAGGTGATTGGTTGGCTATATATGGTTGCAACAATTATAAACAAAAAGACCCAAAATCACTCTTTAGAATGCAAGTTTTGGAGAGTTTAGTTGTATGTGATTTTGTGAAACAAATGTATAGTATAGTAGGCTTGTAATATTTCGTTTGTTGCACTTATTAATAATTGGTTTTCTGTATGTTTAGTTTAGTGTAGCGTTAGTGAATAATAGATTTTAATATTTTCGGTATTCTTACAAATTTTAAATAACCTTATATTAAAATTATTAGGTAAATAGAGTTACTATTCATCAGTAAACGAAAATGACTTTCTCTAGTTCGCATTCATTTCTAAGATAAGGAGGTAATATATTAAAAATTTTAAGTGTCATCTAGTTGAAAGCTTGATATTTCATATATTCGCAATTTATTGCAGTGGCAAAATGCGAGGTTCTCAAATTGACACCAATGAAACTGTAACTGTGTACACGCCATCTATTAGCGAACAAGTGAAATTTTGTTAGTGGATGTTACTTTACGCTATTATCAATAAAGTCCTTCTAAGATGATAAATATTCTTGATGAGATGACAAAACACGAAAATAACTTATTCAGATAAGTTATTGTCGTGTTTAGAAAACCTAAATTCATTTCAGAATGAAGTTAAGCGTTGCGTATATTATTCATAAGTGCCATCTTTTAGGGAAACCTTATAACTCCACAAAGAATGACGCATGTAGAGTAGCTTGTAATGTATATATGTTAACATAGGTGGCAATAGATGAAATAAATAAAACATTAAATCCATATATGGCATTAATTACACTAATGAAAAAATTTTGAAGAGGAAAACAAAACTAAAACATTTTTATCTCCAAAACCAAAATTATTATTACTTACATACTTTTTTGCAGTTTATTTTTATTTTTAAATATATTTTTACAAAGGTAACACTGGGATTTTTTAAAATATTTTGTTTACTATGAGTAACAATGATAAGTTACAGCAAAAAACAAGTGAAAATCATCAATGACACAGGTTGTTACTTGTTACGCTATTTAGTTACGGCCTTTGATGTTTTATCTACATATTTATGTACTTACTAAAATTATTTTTGATCAGGAATTGTTTCAATAAGGTGAAAGAAAACAAGAATATGATATTATAGTTTATCAATTTTATTTCTAATTTATTTAAGTCATAAAATGTATATAGACGTAGAATCAGTTGTTTATTTCAGAGTCCCTAGAGATAAAACGCCGCCCTTCACATCCCCTGTTTTTCTGGTATGATTTAAAAATTAAGCTGACATTTATTTTCCAAAAAGAAATTCACACTCGCACTTGTTACCCTCCGCTACCCAAGCTAAAAGTTCTGATTATTAGATGGTTGTTTCTACTGCTACAAAAGTTAAACAGATAAATCAAATACTGTGAAACAATGTTTTGATTTATTTGTCTTATAGTATTTACTTATTTTATACTTTCTTTTAGCTTTTGGCTTATCTTTCTCCCTCGCGCGCACGCACACACACACACACACACATAATCAAATGATATTAATTTTTTACATTTAGTTTTAAAACTTTTGAATTATTTACTTTTAAGCATTATTGACTACCAATTAACTAACTCTACCATATCATATACATAGCTAAAGTACTTACACTATGCACATACCGATAGTCCGGCATCGCTCTTTGGTTTGAGCTTTTCACCAAAAGTGTGTCTTTAAAGCAAATAAAGACGCTCGAGAACTATTTGGAAGTTTTCGGGGTAGTTCGGGATCATCCGGAAGCGCAATAGTTGCAGAATCACTAAATAAGTTTATCTCTTTTGCTGAGGCTAGTACTAGCTACAGTGCTTCAGAAATTATTGATTTCCATACGCCAAAAGTCAAGAAAACAAAAAGATATTCGTGACTTTTTTAAATCTAAGTGAAATATGTTTTACAGTAAGTGTACATACAATATGTAATGTATATGAAATGTAAAATAAACTTTGTTGTATGTACATACAGACATATTTGCATACTGTATTTGTAGTTTAATTATTAACCTAATTGTTCTTATAATTACCGCCCGATAGACAGGAATTTTCGGTAGTCCGGCACCGAGCCGGTCCCGAACGTGCCGGATTATCGGACTTCTACCGTATGTCCTATGCATATATCGTATCAACGCCGCTGTCCTATGCCTCAAACAGATTATACAGTGCTGATTGATATGTGCTTTGTTTTTAGACTCTTATCTAAAGTTATTGATTTGTTTTTGTAGGTATCGAATCTATAGAACTGTTTAAAATGGTCAAGAGTGCTCTCAAGTATATACAACTTGATATTTGTAGTGAGGCAGGGTGGAATAAGCTCACTCACCCTTTTAATATATAAGAGGGGGGGCAAACGAACACGTGAATCACCTGATGGTAAGTGATACCGCCGTCCGTGAACAATTGCAGCATCAGAGGAATCGTATGTGCGTTGCTAGCCTTTTAGAAAGGAGTAAGCTCTTTTCTTAAAGCTCCCTAAGTCTTATCGGTCCGGAAAAATTGCCGGTGGTAAACAATTACACAGAGAGGTCGTACGAGGAAGTACACTTCCAGTAAAACGCACAGTGATGGACCGCCAAGCATCCAGATGGTGTGGATGGTATCGTGAGTTTTAACGTGATGTGAGTTCGTAAAATTTTGCGGCTGAAATTAATTCCTCAGAGCACTCACCGTGGTAGATGCGATAAAACAATGCAAAGGGATGCAACAGCCCTTCGCAGCGCCATTGAATCGAGCCGATCAGAAGAAACTCGGTCGTTACGATTCGAGCCGCTCTGCGCTAGATGCGGTCAAGCAGAAGGCGCTGGCACTGAGGTGCCCAGGCCCAGAAATAAGAACAGTATTCCATGTAAGGCCGAACTTGCGCCATGTAAAGTTTCAAGCAGTGTGCCGGCATGAAATATTATCCCACTCTGCTGGGCATGCCAAGTTTTTTAAAAGCCAATTTGGCCTTCCCTTCTACGTGACAACAAAACTGCATATTATTCGATATTTAGCTGCCTTTATATAGCCGAGGATTCCGATGCTATGCTGAGGTAGCAAGAGGAGTGCCTTGAAATTGAGGAGATATGACTAATGGGGTTCTTATTAGCGAAAAACGCTCAAACTTATGTCTTCTAGGGATTGAACTGGACTAGATGTAGTCGCCCCAAACTGATACTTTGTACAAAAAAAAACACTCGATTTCAGACATAATTTGTTCCGATGCTCGTCGACTATTTCCCGAGAAATACTGGCACGGCCGGTGTGTAAACCACCACCAGTGCCGTTGTCCGGATAGCAATGAATGATACTGGTTTGCAACATATCATTGATATGCAGAATAAACAGCGTTGGTGATACCACGCAGCTGTTGGAACACCAGCGTTAATAGGCTTGTAATGAGAGCTCCGATCAGCAAGGAAACTAGTGATCCAATTATATAATCCTTCGGGAATATTTCTCGGGAACCCCATAGGAAGGAAGCTTCGAAAGAAGCGCTTAGTGCCAAACCCGATAGAAGGCCTTCACTATGTACTAATTAACGGCTAAAGGGGGAGGCCCTTGGACTATACTGCCTCTGCCCATCTATGAGTAAGGTAGACCAGAAGATCACCAGCTGATCGACTCCAACATTAGTTAGGTAGTAGACTCAGTGAGCCAGAAGTGGTACTGGAAAACATCGTGAGGAAACCTGCATGTCTTAGAAAATTTCGAAGGCATGTGACGTTCGCCAACACGCATTGAGGCAGCGCGGCGGACATTTCCTAGCCCCGAATACAAAAACAATAGCGGAAAGTGAAAAAGTTAAAAAATACTTTTTAAGCTATTGCATAGCTTCTATCGCGGGCCTTGAGCGCGGGGACCGAATCCAGAAATTCCGTAACGAAAAAAACCTCACGCTCCCCACTCCGACGGGCACGGAGGTGTGGCGTTGAAAGCCGTGCATCGTCTAACGTCATTTCATTTCGGCAGAATTCGGCACTCGGCAGACTTCGGCACGGTGTTTGTGTGCGTGCGACTAGACGCATGCGTGTACACTAGCTGCTAACTCAATGATAAAAATTCCTGAATAACCTACATGTATTATAAGATATTAAAAATATTTTAAACAATATTAACTTCTCATTTATTCAATAAGAGAAAAAAAATTGTTTTCTTATCGGTCACCACGCTCAAAAAGTGTAACTTGATTTAATATCAAAGACTTAACTGCATAAATAAAATAAATAAATTATAATTGCATAAGTTGATAAAAAATGCTATGCAAAAGCTTTAACGCGGCAGTCACCGAGTGCCACACGTATTTTTTTAACAATGACAGTCATTAGTTGATCATTAGTGAATGTGATTCTGTTTACTTAAGTTACAGGAAGACAAGAGCAGAAGGAAGAGATGGGATGATGGGAAGTAATGAAGCATTGTTATGTGAAGTTTGTTGGAACAAACATGTTTTTTTAGTCACGTGTAAATACTTTTAAATTTTTGGTTCAAAATGACAAAAAATCTAAAAAAATATTAGATACATCATCGACATGGACGGATTTTACATTACATATCCTCACAAACATTTTCAACGTAGAGAAATGGCTATTCTAGACGTAAAACCATCTAATAAAAATTATGCGTTTATCGATCATTATGTGTTTCGGCCAAGTTATCCTTTCAATTATTTGTTGCCAAAAGACAAAAAAAAACTGTTCGTTATTGCGAAACACACGTGCACGGCATACCATATTTTGACGTGACCGAAGAATTAAAATGTGCCTACAAACAAGAGAACATCATTCCCATATTAAATTGGTACATTAGATATTTGTGCCAAACAAGTGATCGCATACAAAGGTGATTCAGCAGAAAAACAATTTTTAAAAATGTTGACGACGAATGATAGAATTTTTAATATTGAAGAATACAAATGTCCAAAATACAACGATTTGGTAAATATCATAAATTTAAACAAACGTTATGTGTGTAATAATCATATATTTGCAAAAGTAATCACAAAATTTTACATTGTTCTTGTGATGAAGTGTGGGTTTTTTACAAGTGGTTATTACTTGAAAATAAAATTTTAAATTACTCATAAATTTTGTTAGATTTCCCAAAAACATTAGTTATAGTACACAATATATAATTACCTACACCAACACTTTCATTTTTTATTTCACCCCTTAGAACTTTAGACGTGTGTAATGTTTGACTTTATACATCCGTTTACTGCTATTGTGGCAGGACCAAGTGGATGTGGGAAGTCAAATTTTATAACGAATTTCATAAAATCAGTAACAGAAATATGTAATTGTGATTTTAATCAGATCACATGGTGCTTTGATGAAATGCAACCTTTATATAATTTACCAAACGTTAACTATCATCAAGGAATTCCAAATCTTAATATGTTTGATGGTGAAAACCCACATCTTGTTATTATTGATGATCTAATTAGAGAGTCCGATGTAACTTTAAACTCGAACAGTGTTTTATATTAGATTAAATAGAAGATTTATAAAGAAATAAAAAATAATATATTGCATACAATTTGTTTTATTTAATTTTATAACGTCTTACATAGTTACACATACACACAAAATGCATTACACATAACACATAAAAAACGCTTGATAAATCTATCAAATTTGTATGCATTGTGTGAATTTTTATTTTGTTTTTATTTCTATTGTGTTTTTATTTGTTTTGTGTACTAACGTTAGTTCTTAAGTTTTATTTGTATTACTAACATGTTATGGGCCTACGATGCCTGAAAAATATAACATTTTTATTTTATTTATTTATTTTATTTTATAAAAAGGATTGAACGCTTGGGACGTCCACGTAGTTTGAGCGGAGTCGCCCAAGACCATAGCGATCAGATAAATGATCCAGTTTGTTTCAAATTTTCGATCCAGTAAGCGAAGTGTATGGCCCCAACTAGATGGAGTGATGAACTGGTAAGACTAAGAAGTAAGGCAGGTGGCTCCAGACCTTGCTTTGTGACATACCTTGGGGGGAGGCCTATGTTGTATGGGCTTGTGAGACGACGTAATGATAATAATGATGTTCATTGAGACTCGCATACTGGATAATGCTTAAAGTATAATAAATTGTAATAATATAGTATTGTTTATAATCTATATTGAATAGAAAAGTTTCTGTTTATTATTATTATATATAAAATTGTTATTATTTCATAATATTTTACTTGTTTTATTTACACCACAGGTTATACCGTACAGTTTTCTTTTTTTATAGCTTTCAATGCTTCAAGTCTAATGTATTTGATTTTACAATGTGATTTCCAGTTGAGTCATTCATTAAGTGGCCATAGAATTCTCAATTGTGGGCATAGTTAATGGCCATTTTCATGATAATGTTGATCTTCGATGTCAGTATAAGATTACATCAGCAGCATTGGCCAAAATTACTTTCTGCCATCGTTAAAACTATATAAAACAATAAAAATTACACACAACATATATTATAACCTTAACTACTATATTCTACAGTAACATTTCTGTTTTTATCTATCTCAATAATATTATCAAATTTAGCATAAACTATACAGTTAATTGTTTGTATTAGTGAGGATTCAAATCGTACTTCTAATCTTATACTACCATACTTTATGAGATTCCAATGAGCTGATGAGTTGGCTGATAAATCAGCAGTTAAGTCAAATTCTAATAGACAGTAACCTTTGGCATACTGTTCACAAGAGATTCCATTTCCTTCATTAAGAAAGTGAATACCAGTTCCCGAGAATAGAGTATCATATGCTGATGTAAATATACTATTATTAAAAGATGGTTGCAAATCATTTGAATGTATTTGTTGACCATCAATATATAAGCTGAAAGAATTAATACCATAGTTTTCAAAGTTAAATGGATTTTTAGAAAGGGAACTATTAAATACAGAATTGGTCACATATCCAATTATACATCTTTTGGGTACCTATCCTAAAAATATATTATCAAGAGTTTTTCCTTGAACACCTGATGGAATTGTTAAAACTTTTACTTCAGCTCGAGTAATAGGATATTTAGCAGTGGTAGAAGCTAAAACTGTTTGATGTGCGAGTAATACACTTGAATTAATTCGTGCTCGTCGAACAATAAGAGTTGCGTCCGTAATGCAAACTTTAAACTTTATATCGTTTGACCCAGCAATTAAATTAAAACTTTCTCTTGATCGAACCAATTTAACACTCATTTCAACACCATTAATTAAAAATTTATCTTGATTGAAAATGTCACCGTGAAGATGACCAATCATTTTTTTTCCTTCATCTATTTCCTTACTTTCACTAATCAATTCCTATCTTTTAACAAATCCTATGTTTTTACCATCTGTACAATCCATTTTTCCTGCTGTATCCTCATACCAAAGACTACAAGTAAGATGAGATTGTTTAGCAGCGGGAGCATAGTTTAAAAGGGTTTCCATGTGTGCTCGATATGCATAGGTATTATTAGGTGGTGATACAAGTTTTTGGTTTAAATAAACATCAAGTTGACTAAAAAGTGAATGCAGCCAATTATTTACAGGTACTAATATTGTAGTAGATATCAAGTTAGTTGAATCTTGATTTAATACTTTTGCCTTTATGTGGAGTAATGTATGAGACATATCTGTGTAGTCATCGTCTGTCCCAGGAACTTGAAACTCGATAGATCCATCATCACCAAGAGATGAAATTGGTTTATAATGAATCCACAATCCATTTTCAATGCTAGTTTGTGTAGACGGTAGTGCAAGCAAATCCAATTCTGACTTAACGCACTCGCAAGAATGATTATGAAGGAAAGACATATTTAATTTGAAAATATATCTTTGATATTTTTTGGTTTTAGACCAAGTTTTTTCGCAGCTTTCACTTTAGCAGTTAATGGTGGAATAAATGAGGTCAATCGTTTTCTTTTAGTTTTATACGCAGATCCTGTCATGTTAAATTGATCAATTTTCTCATCTGCCTTTCGTTTTAAATTCGTACTAACTTGCTTTAAACGATCTTTTATTGAGTCCTACTCCAGCGCTTAATGCCTCCTTACCAATCAAGCACCACTTGAAAGTAAAGGTAAAACTGATCTAAATAACCCCCCTAAGAAGCTCCCAATACCATGACCGCGTTGGTATGGTGAACCCTTATAAATTACTCCAATTTCTGACCCAGCTTGATGTGTATAATAATTTTCATATGGACATTTATGATGATCACGAAGAGATTCATTATTATAATTTTCGGAAATGTAGTTTAATACACACGGCTCCAAACTGGAATGCATTTTTTTGTCCTGTGCTCGATCTTATAACCATTTCCAGCGTATCGAACTCTCTTTGCATAACAGGTAAGTAGTGAGGTTGAGAGAAAACGTGCATTTTATTTGCATCATAAATGTATTTTTGAGGATCTAATGAAATGACTCCTAGTAAAGGAGTCATAACATCACCCACAATATGAGGATCGATAATGTCGCAATATAGAAATAGTTGAGATGGTAACCCTAAGTGTAAATTAGCAGGACACTTTCCAAAATTTCTCTCTAGGAGATTTTTATTCGGTTCATAACTTAGTTGTAAACTTAATTTGGGTGATAATGTTACGGATGCTATATTTTTATACAAAACAGAAATAGACACAAATTTTGTTACTTCATCATAGCGAAATTTCAATTTCTCTCCGATACCATTTAACACTCTTAAAATATGCTCAACGTTATCATAGTTGGTAGCTGGAATATGTTTTTTGTAGTACACTATGGAGGGTTTATCTTCATTAGGCATTAATATAGATTTTGTAATGTATGTAACATTTTCATGATCTTGAACATTAAACATGGTACATGGATATTGAAACTCGAAAACTCCAACCGACCATTCACCTTCTAATATAATAGTTTTTGGTAATTTCGTTGAAAAATTTGTGGTCTTGTTATCAGGAAAGTATTCCATTGAACTATTGCTGAGCAAAGTTAAATAAAAACTTTCTTTATTCATATTTCTTTTAAACTAGAAGCTAAAATCCAACTGTTAAATTTATCTGGATAACCTTTCCACTTCACTAATACTTCTTTTCTGTTACCTGAATAACGAGTGTCAATTATTTTATCTATTTTATATTGTGAGGTGGGGTTGTAAGTGATTTTCTGTAATTCTCTTTCATAAAACGTACCAACTATTGGTTCATTTTGTAAATCTCTTATTGTATAAACAACCCATGGAGATCTATCAATTATTGAAGAAATAATAAATATTTCATCACTTCAATTTGATTAATATCCTTTTTGGAAAACATGTTTATATTTAGTTATTCGAACATAATCACCCACATTGAAATTTGGTTTAGGATTTTCTAAAGAAAGTTTGTTTGACCGTCTATCATAAAGATTAGTCCAAACTGTCATAATATTGTTGGAATTTACATCACATGGGCACATCTTAATACTGGAGTGAAAGCTGTGATAAGAAGAGTATATTAAATCTTGTAAAACATCTATATATCTATAAGTATTATTATGAGTGAAATAACGCCACATTTTCGTTTTTAGTGTTCTTTGAAATCGTTCAACAATACTGGCCTTAATGTCAGGATTGTTAGTGGTACAGTAATTAATCTTTTTCGATTTAAAGTATATTTGTACCTCTTTTGAAAAAAATTCTGTACCTTTATCAGATTGTATGTGAGTAGGTGTTAAATTACTTTCAGTAAATATACTTTCAAAACATTCTTTAGTTGTTTCTGAGTTTTTTTTTCATTGGTCTTGCAAAAGCATATTTACTAAATACATCAATAACACAAAGTATATATAATTTATCAATACTACCAAAACCAGCGGGATTAGATGGATCGTAATCAATCCTGTTAATTTCTTCTAGTACGGGGTCCATTTTTCCCACTCAAGCCTTTTACGTATTTTATTTGTAGACTTTTTATCTCTTCTGCTCGGTGTAGAAAACTCTTGAACTTCAATCTCAGAGAGTTTGTTCAGATCTTTTGCTTGAAGTTGGTTAATAAACTCACATCTCTTTGGATTTCCAATATAATTAAGTGGTACTTTAATATCTTTTAATGCTTCAGCAAATCTATCCCACCCTACTGGATCACTTCTTTTTAAGGGTCTTAGTGAATCATTTATTAAATCAACAATATTACTTCCAGGAATTTTTTCATTATCAATTACGACTGTACCTTCATTATCCCAATGTATTTTACTTTTACTTGTTTCAAATAAGTTTAATAATAACTGTCCTTTTTTATTATAAGTTTTTGGTATTAAACTGAGTATTTGAGTTGGTGTGTAAAGTGGATTTTCATCATTTTCTTTACTTTTAATTGATCGATTCTCCTCCAACAAAGATTCAGCATCAACTGAAGTTTTAAGATCTCTATCTTTATTTTTAAAACCAATTTTAGACTCATTTGAATCTTCATTAGATGTATCAGAATAAATTGGTAATCTGAGTGGTTGACGATCCTCTTCGGTAAAATGAAGGTATCTTTGCAGTGTTTGTAAATATAACATCCATTTCTTTCGATCTTCCGTCTTACTATTCATAATATTTTGCATTTCAATATCTAATCGAGATAAATTACTATTAACCTTATTTTCTTGTTTTAATTTTTCAATCAATTCAGGTTCGATAAGTATCATTTTCTTTGCATTTTCCATGTTAACTGGCTAGTCCACTCACTAATCCACTCAATATTGCACCTAATATTATTGGTAAGAAAGCCAATCCTTTTTGTATAATTATATTTTTTCTTAGTTTATGTTTACACTTACGCACTAGTTTACGGAGTATATTTTTGTGTTTATTCAATTTTTGTTTATCTTGATCTTTAAGAGGTACTTTTCCTTGTAAAACGTTATGAATATAGTCACAAATACAGTTAATTTCTTCTTTATCACACGTTTTAAGTAATGCTCTTTGATATTTTGGTTTACAACAAATCAAACATATTAAGATTTGGAATTCCTTGATGATAGTTAACGTTTGGTAAATTATATAAAGGTTGCATTTCATCAAAGCACCATGTGATCTGATTAAAATCACAATTACATATTTCTGTAACTGATTTTATGAAATTCGTTATAAAATTTGACTTCCCACATCCACTTGGTCCTGCCACAATAGCAGTAAACGGATGTATAAAGTGAAATATTACACACGTCTAAAGTTCTAAGGGGTGAAATAAAAAATGAAAGTGTTAGTGTAGGTAAACAATTAATATATATTTTGTGTACTATAACTAATGTTTTTGGGAAATCCAACAAAATTTATGAGTAATTTAAAATTTTATTTTCAAGCAATAACCACTTGTAAAAAAACCCACACTTCATCACAAGAACAATGTAAAATTTTTTGATATTTTTTTTCAAATATATGATTATTACACACATAACGTTTGTTTAAATTTATGACATTTACCAAATAATTGTATTTTGGACATTTGTATTCTTAAATATTAAAAATTCTTAATTCGTCGTCAACATTTTTAAAAATTGTTTTCCTACTGAATCACCTTTGTATGCGATCACTTCGTCTTGGCACAAATTTCTAATGTACCAATTTAATATGGGAATGATGTTCTCTTGTTTGTAGGCACATTTTAATTCTTCGGTCACGTCAAAATATGGAATGCCGTGCACGTGTGTTTCGCAATAACGAACGGTTTTTTTTGTCTTTTGGCAACAAATAATTGAAAGGATAATTTGGCCGAAACAAATAATGATCGATAAACGCATAATTTTTATTAGATAGTTTTACATCTAGAATAGCCATTTCTCTACATTGAAAATGTTTTGAGGATACGTAATGTAAAATCCGTCCATGTCGATGATGTATCTAATATTTTTTAGATTTTGTGTCATTTTGAACCAAAAAGTTAAAAGTATTTACACGTGACTAAAAATATGTTTGTTCCAACAAACTTCACATAAAAATGCTTCATTACTTCCCATCATCCCATCTCTTCCTTCTGCTCCTGTAATTTAAGTAAACAGAATCACATTCACTAATGATCAACTAATGATTGTCATTGTTATAAAAGTATTTTTTAACTTTTTCACTTTCTGCTATTGTCTTTGTGTTCATAGCTAGGAAATGTCCGCCGCGCTGCCTCAATACGTGTTGGCGAACTTCACATGCCTTCGAAATTTTCTCAGACATGCAGGTTTCCTCACGATGTTTTTCTTCACCGCTGAGCACGTGGTAAATCAACACTTAAAATTGCAATTAACAATTTAATTGGTGCCGGCGGGGGATCGAACCCGGGTCGCGTACTGTGAAATCTACAGCTTGCGCTAACCATCTGAGCTACCACGGCTTTTTTTACACGTGTGTACACGATTAATCATATTCGCACATAATATTTAAATATAATTTGTTAACACTAAATCATACACACGTAAGAAAATAACAGAAAGAAAAGTAAGTTTGCCAATAGAATAAACACTTACATCCATGGCCTTTGATGCGTTGAAGTAACACAAATGTAGTATTGATAAATCCACTGCGGTCAAACGACCATACACTCACTCCATGACTGCAGCTGCTCGGTCTTGTATTATAGTACCAGTAAGTAATGATTCTAATCTAAAGAATTTCTGCAGTGGAACTGATAGTACGAGTAACTTTATGCGTCAACAAGCTTATCTCACATTCTGTTGCTTATCTCAACATTCCTTCGTGTTGCGTCTTGTTCAGTGTATTGATGACTCAAATACGATTTGTATAACACAAAAGAATGCAATTTAATATTTAGAAATCACTATAATTGATCATCCCTATGTTAGTCATTGAGTAGATTGGTACTGTAATAATCTACTAATAGCAGTAATATCATGGATACACTAGATGTACAACAACATCTGAAAAAGATTCACCCCAGTCTATAAAATAATGTTCATGCTGCTAATATACTGCCCATGTATACCCACGTACCAACGTATATAATATGCAATTTGGAAACAGATGATAAACCAGGGTCACATTGGGTAGATTTATATATCGATACGAATGACGTCGGTCAATATTTTGATTCATATGGACGATCATCTGTACGATATCATCTGGAGTTTTTAAAAAGGAATTGTAAAAGATGGAACTGGAATGTTGATAGGATTCAGAAGAGTGACTCATTTGTCGAATATTGCTAATGTATTTGCTATATAAGTTTCAGGGATGTTCAATGCATAGTTTTACGAGTATATTTACAAGGAACCCATTGTACAATGATATTTTAGTAGATGAGATGTTTCGCTCCTATTTTATAGACAATAAGTAATAAGATTTTGTATTCTGTAAATAAAAATTGTAACAAAATTAGGTAATGTGTTTTATTGATGATTCAGATTAGCATTGTAGATAGGAACAAAGAAGTATAATACAATAGCACTGATAAGCCGACGCATACGCCGAGGAATAATAGACAATGACGGTATTCAATGAACAATAGATAAATAGATAAGAACAATGGGGCGCTAATGACGGTGGAGGCCCTCACCGGATATCAATTAGATAAGAGTTAATTGATCTGCACATCTCAGGAACCGTGCATCCTACGCAAAAAACGGACCGCAGATTCGTGATCAGAGCATGCCAAAACCTTATTTTTTTCATCGATTAGGATCGTGAGTCGACGAACGTTGTACAACTTCTGACTCAGTGAGCGAGAAGTGGTACTACCTAACTACTTCCAACGAAAACCATATTGGCGGTTACTAATCGGCTGGTGATTCTAAAGGTACCCCATAAGCTGTTATCCGGCATGGAGCACTCACATCGGGCGATGGTCAATGGTGTATTCCCCCGTCATCTAGAGTCGCGTTGGACGTAAAGAGAGAGCCTAACAGAACGGCTTTCTCTCTATGTAGAGATGGAATAGATGGCTGACACAAGTTCCGTTGGACTGCCTTGGCAAGAAACCAAAATGAACGGGTTTCTGATGGAAGGCGAACTAGCTTTTCGCCAATTCTGCCGATGTGCTCTGGTATCTTGCCTTGGCAATGACTCTTTTAAAGGACCTGGAAGCGGAACCCTTTTTAATCTGTACGTGAACAATCTGATCGTTATCGGTCTGATCGGCGGTGCAAGTCTTTTAAACTAATAATAAGAAATATAAAGTATTCCAATGGTAATACATATTAGTTTTATGTACCTGGAACATTACGAGTACGTTACCGACTCACTTAAAGACGACGTAGATGAAGTCGCGCTGGGCATTGTGCATTAGGGCTAACATGATCTCCCGCAGGTTTGCACGCTGTTCCAACCAAGTTGAAATAACGCTTTTTAAAGCATATTGTTATTCTCTAAGTGCAGGCTGAAGATAAATTACACCCAATTGGTGTACATAAAATAAAATAATTAAAATAGTATTAAGAAAAATTGTTAGATGGCATTGAGTAATCAAAGCAATGTAATCCTTAGTTCAGATATCAATAAGAATAACATAAGTAAAATGTAAATCATGATAAGTTTCAAACACTCTCTACCTGCATATATGAGTTAAAAAAAATTCACGTTTGCCTCTAACTATAAAAGAACATAGGCCTTATCCGAGGAATGCCACCAAATATGACCCTGTATCCATCGAATTCCTACATGTCATACCGGGTACCATTTAGTGTGGGATGGCCACGAGGCTACCACTCGAGAATCTTTCTTCTCCATCGATTGGCAAGCCCTCAAGCAATATGACCGGCCTATTACCTCTTCAGCTTACTGATCCGCTGAGCTAAGGCGATTAGTTTGATTCTATTACAAATTTTAAACTGCAGATATCATCGTTACGAGTTCCATTAGGCAGATAATATATAGCATAGTCTTTAAAACTAAGAATCCTAAGTACGTTATACGGTACCTAAATCTTTCATCACCATCTTGTTTAATTTTACAGCTACCTCTATGCAATAATAGAGATTTGAAAATAGACTTGATTGCCCCTGCTCATTTTAGTATTAGATTTTAGTGTAAATGACTTCTTTCTGCCCGCACGTACATTATTTTATTGTAATACTAGCTTTTTCTAGGCCTCCCTTGAGGAACATCATTAATACTCCTCCGTACCGAAATCAACAAAGTTGGATCACTTGTAGTCACTTCGTTGTCACGTTTGTTAGTCAAGTGATATATTTTGAATTCTTAGAGATTATTAGACATAGGTTTTCCTAGAATTGCATTAATATCATACGTGTAGCAACCCCTGTCACTTTTTAGATCGGTCATGACTTCCGAGGTTATCTTTAATAATTTTTACTCTTTACATTTATTCATAAATTAAGGTAATAAAATTTTGACCAAATAATGTCGAATTTCATTTTCTTCTATTAATGTACGCCAGAGTGTTTATTTGCGATATTTGTTTTATATCATTGGCCCGTGGCCTAAAGGCATATTTTTACTAATCCATCAAATAGAGAATGAAATTATTACTATACCGATATACACCCAATAAATATAGTTATCTACTAAAATGTTTCTCTTTTAATCACAGTTTTGTATACACAGTATCCAGTCTAACAGTTAGATAATGGCTGGATATTTTAAGTTTTTTAAGTTGCTTATTATTAGTTTATTTAGAAGTAAATAGATGGCGCTAATTTAAAACTATGAAAGCCAAAATTCTGCCAAAAGTTATGTAAATGTGGCCAGATCGTAGAATTGATCATATTACCATGAAGTGCTGGACCACTTCAAATATCGTAATCTTAGCCTATTATTACTGACCATCTCTCCATAGTATAAAACAAAGTCGCTTCTCACCGTCTGTAGTACGCTTAGATCTTTTAAACTACGCAACAAATTCTGATGAGGTTTTCATTAATAGACAGAATGACTCAAGAAGGTTTATATATTATATAATACATGCATATTATAGTAATCTATAAATATAAAAATCAATTGCTGTCCGATAGTCTCGCTAATACTCAATGATTTTGATGAAATTTTTTGTATCTATTCAAGTGAATCCCTTTATGGTTTAGATTTACAAGTAGATTTAGATTTTATATCCGGTAGGTGGTACCCGTTACCGATATCCAGAAATCACCGGTGCGAAGCCCGGGTGAATCGCTAGTATCGTTTAAATGTCTACGTTTGTCAAATTTATCCTCTATAATCTACTACGAAGTCGATTCTCGTTTCGCCATAATATCATACGAAAATACCATCTAGTAATATCAGCGACAGTAGATTGATATACGGCTGGAGTGATCCTTGGGCGCGGACAATTATATATATTACTTTAATGTTCGCGATAAGGCATAGAGTTATGTGGATTCTGTTAAAAATTCTCTTTCTGTTAAAAAAATGCGCTATTGGCGCCGCTAGCGGTGAATAGTGCAACTATTTCACGATATAATATAAGAATATTATGAAAAAGCAATTTTGGGTTGAGTTGTGAATTTTTTCAAACAATGTTTATTCTATCCGAATACAGAACCAGAGTTCGAAACCTATCCAACTGCAGAGAGGTGTAAGACAGGGTGACGTTATATCCCCGAAACTCTTCACCGCTGCATTGGAAGACGTTTTCAAGGTACTGGACTGGAAAGGATACGGTATTAACATCAATGGCGAGTACGTCACCCACCTTTGATTTGCCGACGATATAGTCCTTATGACAGAATCGCTGGAGGACCTAAGCACTATGCTCAATGACCTCAATAGTGCCTCCCAACGGATAGGTCTTAAGATGAAAATGGACAAAACAAAGACCATGTTTAATGTCCATGTCACACCTATGCCGGTAGTTGTTTGTTGGTAAGTTGTTGACGAGTACGTTTACCTGGGACAAATAGTCAGACTAGGTAAGTCCAACTTCGACCGAGAGGTCAATCAACGGATTCAACTCAGCTGGGCAGCGTTCGGGAAATTACGACACAGCTTCTCGTCAGGTATACCTCAATCCCTGAAAACTAAAGTATACAACCAGTGCGTGTTGCCAGTGATGACTTACGGATCAGAGACGTGGTCCTTCACTGCTGGCCGTATGAGGACGCTCAAGGTTGCTCAGCGAGCTATGGAGAGGGCTATGCTTGGAGTTTCTCTGCGTGATAGGCTCAGAAATGAGGATATCCGCAGTAAAACCAGAGTGACCGACATAGCCCAACGGATTAGTAAGCTGAAGTGGCAATGGACCAGCCATTACTCGAGAACCGATACCGATGGGGAAGAAAGGTTCTCGAGTGGCAGCCTCGTACCGGTAGGCGTAGTGTAGGGCGACCCCCCACTAGATGGAGTGACGACCTGGTAAGACATGCAGGAAGTCGATGGATGCAGGTGGCTCAGGACCGTGCTTTGTGGCATTACTTGGGGGAGGCCTATTTTCAGCAGTGGACTTGTGAAGGGCTGTAATGATGATGATGAACCATCTGGCTGACTCATCACTTAACCTATTTCTATATTTTCTAATTACTAATGATGCTTTAGAAAATAATCTCTCAGCAGGTACTGAAGTTGCAGGTATTGAAAGAAAATCACGGGCCATCTTCGATAAAGTCGGATATTCTGTCTCATGCGTCCTCCACCACTCTAAAATGTCTTCCGAACTGGCGGCTCTGGGTTTACTTAGGTACTCCTCCAACTCGTCTATAACTAAGCCTTGATGAAAAGATCCAGATCCAGATGACGTCGAGGGACATGCATACAATTTCTCAAAGTCTATTACGTCTTCATCTTCATCATATTCACATACTTTCTTTTCATTTCTTGGTGATTCTATTCACTGAGTGTAGACTTTTATATTCTTTACAAAGTTCATTAAAGAAGTATGCCCACTTTCCATACATTGATTGACCTGTCATTTGATTCTTTTTACAGGTCACGTCTACCTACAACTACTGTTGCATAAAATCAATTATCGTTTATAATAACATAATAACTTATCACCTTTATATTTAGAGGCCAGGGAAAAATGCTATAAAGTAAATAAATTTTACAGATTATAAGCTGTCAACTGTACACTATGGTATACTATGGCGTGGAAAGAAAAATAACTTCCACACCATAGTATAAAACCACAAAAAAGCATATCTGATCATAAAATAATAAGATAAGTAACAAAAAACAATTGGTTATTTTGAACGTTCATAAACCACATCACAAATTAATAAGATTTTCGTAGTCTGTGAAACGAAATGCGTAAAACACTTTTTTTTAAATATACATTGTCATGGCTTCTGGGCTTTTAAGTCATTTTTAAACGCGTTCCTTCTCCAAAAGTCTATTGAGAACGATAAACATATTAACATTACTTTTTTTCCTGGCTTTATTGAAAAATTCTATTATGCGATACGAAATAAGCAAAATAAAGGCAATTTTATAAGATATTTTACATTACTAGACGCGTTAGAAAATTTTCAGGTCAAAATTGGACGTGATTCTTTGCGCAGGCTTTCTGTTTTAATTTGCTTCCCCCATAATGTCATGTCAAAAGTCTGAGTATTATGCCTTGGGTCTAAAATTAAAGAGGTACAATAAATCCAGTTGCTCTTTTTATAATGTTTAAGCATTTTGTCTCGAGCTGCTTGAAAACCCAGAATGATTCTTTCATCCACTTCGGATCGAATAGGTTTCTCATCTAATTATTTTACCATGGATTCAATTTTATCGAGCAAGAGATCGAATGATACAATGACTAGCGGTAATGTAACATATTTTTCTCCACAAAGTTTCGTTGATAGAAGTTTAAAGTTTATTAGAAACTTATATATTTTTTCGAGTATTTGCCATTCACTATCCGTGATTTAAAAATCATTCAATTCGGTGACAGAAGTGCACAATATGTTAATGCCAGTTCTCACTTTCAAATCATATCATATGTGGCATTCCATCTCGTTGGACAGTCGAGTTTAAGGTTCAGATTTGATGGCACGCCAGCTGCTTCACAAGCAGACTGAAACTTCCTCTTCAATATCTCACTTCTTTTTATTTTACTGGAAATACTGCGTAATTTTGTTATAGCTGTACATGAGTCAGCAATATTTGGCGCATATTCTTCATCTTCCTCAGTTTCGTCTTCATTATCTTCATACTGCTGTTATTGTCCCTTATTGTCAGTTTCACTGTGTAATGCTAAGGTCTTTAATAAATCTGCTACACCAAGGTTCAAAATGTGAGCAAAGCACCGGAAATGTTGATTGTCTGAAACAAAGTGTGGCAGCTGTTTGTCCAATTCATACATAAATTTGGTATTTGCAGTTGCGTTGTCGAACGTGATACCCTGTATTTTAACAATTATGTCATATTCCAATAAACATTCGTGGAAAATCGTTGCAATATCTTCCCCAGTATGTCGACCGCGTGATTGTATAAAATCAAGGACTACAGATCGATACTTCCATTCGTTGTCTATATAATGAATAGTGACCCCATAGTAACTCCTACCAGCAATTGACGTCCATCCATCAATGGCGAATGACATTTCCGACAAAGGAAAGTTCGGCATCCTTTGATAAAATTAATGATTCTTCAGAAGATTAATAAAGTAGATGCGTTGCCAGATAGGTATAGTGTGCCTACGTAAAAATGAAATGTAAATATGTAAATAAAATTGTGTATATTATGTTCTTCTTGTGATTGAATTTAATCTACGTTAATTAAATTAAATTTGCCTTCACTCGTTTGAAATTCAAAATTCAATATGTTTTATTCAAGTAGGCATTAAAAATACACTTTTGAATAGTCATATATCACTGTTTTCCCCATTTTTTTTCTTTTCCATGACCAGGGGTTCCGATTCTACTGAGAAGAATCATGGAAGAAAGTAAGAAACTCAGTAGTTGCTCTTTTCAAAATATTTTTACAATAGTTCTATAATTATGTAAAGCGATAAGTCAAACATAAAATGTCAAATGTATATGTAGATACCAAATCAGTTTAGAAATTTCTAGTTAGTCCTGTGTAGTACGAGAGCTCAGTTCCAAGCATTTTTGTCTGACTTAAATTGAAAAGGTGAAAGATCTAACATTTCTTTTGAAATCTTATTATAAAAGCGTATACCCAAGAACGCATTATATACTCTGTGTAACCGGAAAGCAGGTATTGTGATTTTATTTTTATTTCTAATATTAAAATTGTGCAAATCACTATTATTTACATCAATTCGATGCAATCAATTTCTTTAAACGGTTCTCTAAGAGATACACGGGCTCCTAAAAAGTATATAGATCTTATTTTACCCTTTTTATTTAATATGCACACTTTTTATATTATTCAATTAGCATTGTACAAAATGTTTACACGTTTCAAGTGTGTTAAAAGTGTCTACAATATTTATCACACAAAAATTTTTAAATTAAACTAAAATATATTTTTTGCGTCTCATAGAGTCCATAAGCATATACCCGAACTCCTACACTCCCTGAAATGACACTTAGTCCTAACTGCAAGACGCAAGAGTCTCGCAGGCTTAGTTTTGTTCTTGCTCAAATCTTGTACGGTCAGTCTTGGTCTTGGTCTTGCTAAAATAAGGCGGTCTTGTTCTTGGTCTTGGTCTTGCAAAAATGCAAGAACAAGACCAAGACTGCAAGATCAAAATCGATTTTGGGCAACACTAAACCCTCTTTTTTTGAAGTTCCGTAATCAGATAAAAAGTAGCCTATAAGTAGCCCCGGGTCACTAACTGCCTGCATACAAAATTTCATGGAGATCTGTCCAGTAGTTTTTGCGTGAATCTTTAAATACACAGACAGACAGAAAAACAGACAGACAGACAAAAATTCTAAAAACCAGTAATTTGGCTTGAGTATCCTACATTTAGTCTCGTGGACTTGTTTTTTCTAGGAAATATTAGAATTACAGACACGACTTTTCTACAGATTTATTATATATGTATAGATTTGTTATTAATTGAATCATGAATTTGTCTGATATGATAAATATACACCCTTATTTTTGTTTATATACTCGTAAATCTCATGCTAAAGTATATTGAAAATACGATCACATCTCTTGTTTTAATGAAAGTTTTATTAGAATACTTACTGAAATTAATACTTTTAAGGAATGATGTAACAAATTCCATGCTTTGGATATTTGCTTTCTATCGTTACATTTTTAGCGGTTGCAAAATTTATGCGAAGCGTTTCCATTTTTGTCTTCAAATTTTCAATAGAGAAAAGCAGTAAAACTGTCACGTAAATGAGGCCATTAATAATGATAAATGGTATTAAATATATTGCCAACCTAAACATTATTAAGAAGGGTAATATTAAAATAAAATCAAATAGTTTAAAGAAAAGTTCGTATTATTTCTATTTAAATTAAATTTAAAAAAAACATCAAGTCTCCTTCTCCTTATCATCAAGCCCCTAAAACGTCTACAGACAAATATGGGTCTCTCATAAAACTCATAATAGGAAGGCTTTTCCGTAATCACCACGCTTGGGAAGAAAGTCCAACCGATGCGCACATTTTACGTTGTTTCTGAAATTAGGTATTAGTGGTTAGGTTTACATCTGGTATACTTAAATATAAGATCGTAATACCGTTATAAACCAAGAGATTTATCCTCTTATGGTTCATAAAAGACAGCTTGATCTCTGCAACAGCTGTCAGTAAAAATCACGCCTATGAGGTCCTGAATTTCTTAGTAGTACAGACAGTACCTGTCAATGTCATACTTTACGGTCACACTAATTAGGTCGGCATGCCCATAAACTATGACATTGACAGGTACTACTGTCTGTACTACTAAGAAATTCAGGACTTCATAGGCGTGATTTTACTGACAGCTGTCGCAGAGATCAAGCTATCTTTTATGAACTACAAATACTTTTCATCGCATTTATTAAAAAAAACCCTTACAACATCCGGGGATAAGATAAGTAAGATGATAATGAATTGGACTCTTTTGTGCTTTTTCCACAATATATATTTGAAATTAATAAACTTCGACCACAACGACAAAAATCGACCGGTTTCACCTCACGGTATAATCACGATATAGAATAACGAACACTGTTGTTACAAGTGAGAAAAATTATAGCAAGTGTAAATTACTTGAGATGGTAGACTTATTAAGTTTTACATTCAAAGTGCTGTGTGGAGGCGGAAAAAGAGAATTCCCTCTCCCATAATATCCGTTGTGGTACAGGGCGACAGAGGGAGAAGAAACAGGTGATGAGCAGCAGCAACCTGACAAAGCTCGAAATAATAAAATAAACTGCAGTTGCTAACTTGCCTGCCAAGCGGAACAACTATGGTGAAAGTTTTACTATTTTACATTCAAAGTGCTGTGTGACGGCGGAAAAAGAGAATTCCCTCTCCCATAATATCCGTTGTGGTACAGGGCGACAGAGGGAGAAGAAACAGGTGATGAGCAGCAGCAACCTGACAAAGCTCGAAATAATAAAATAAACTGCAGTTGCTAACTTGCCTGCCAAGCGGAACAACTATGGTGAAATAAACAAATATGATGAAACCTATGTGGGGAGCCTATGCTCTGTATTAGACTTTTGACTGTAATGAATGATGTACGATTATAATATCTACATTGCAATTGTGTGTTGCTACGAAATATTGCGTTCGGTTATATTGCAGGCGCTTTTAAATTATGGTTAATATTATGCTGGCTGGTCCTTTTGAAAAGAGTTATTTAAGCTGTATATAAATTTTAACCGTGTTCATTATTTGACTGTAATAATCCACAGCAAAACATAGGTTTCAGTGGGAGAATAACTATACGAAAAGAAATCTAAGTTATACTAGATCCAGTCACCATTCAGAATATTTTTGAGGTGTATGAAATAAAGTAGGTAGCGACGCATAGAAAACACAAAGTTTTCTGAGTTAATGGTGATTTGGTGCATGAAAACCGACCAACCAACCGTGAAGTGGTGGTGAAAGAATATCCACTACCCTATCTCGTTCCATGGGTGTCGTAATAGGCGACAGAAGGAACCTGAAACAGGAGATGGTCAGTAGCATCTTCCTCACAACCAAACAAAATTTAAAAAAAAACTACGGTTGGCAACCCGCCTGCTAAGCGTGGTAACTATGGCAACATCGCACTTATGAGGAAATCTATAGAGGTAGCCTACGTTCACCAGTGAACTTTTATATGCTGTAATGGATTTATGGATAGACGGAAGATAAAATAATAACCCTATGGTTAGGCGTAATATAGCATAGTAAAGTATTTATTATGCCAAAAAAGACTTAAAACTACTCATTATATTAAATTCTTAATGACTGTGTGTGATGGAGTGACGATCTGGTAAGACATGCAGGAAGTCGACGAATGCAGGTGGCTCAAGACCGTGCTTTGTGGCATTCCTTGGGGGAGGCCTATGTTCACCAGTTGACTTGTGAAGGGCTGTAATGATGATGATGATGATATATCATGGTGTGTATCTTTTGCTTTTTAAAATTATGAAAAAAACTAAAAAAATAATTTACTAAACACGTAATAGGGCAATATTCTAAGTAAATCAATATACTTAAGTGAATAAAATAACATTAGTAAATCAATCTGAGTACTGTTCAATATCACGAGTTCTAATATTTTTGCACGCGCTGCGGGGAATAAAAAGCAAGGTCGAGTCTAAGGGGATTCTACTAACTATACTGGTGACCTATTTAAGTAGCGTGACGTCAAGTTTGTTACTCATTACGCTCGAAGGACATCGCGCAGCTGAACGGTCGTTGTCTTTTGTGGATTTAACTTAGTTGTAGTTACTATGGTGACCACAAAAAATTAGATAACGTATTATTCGATTCTAAGAGTCCAAATCATTTTTCTTATAGATTAAGGGTGACAAATGAGCATCCAGTTCACCTAATGGTATGCCGATGATGTCGCGTATATAGCCTATATAGCCTATATCCATATACAGAATTTAGAATCTAAGTAGATGCGTTGTCACCCTTGAGGACCAAGGTGGTTTCTGGTTCTACATTCACCACACGAAACCCAGTTGCATTAGGCTGCAATTTTACGCTGGTATTCTGCGAGTCCTATCCTGCGGGTCCTTCCGACCCATTTATGCTGCACCCAACAAAAGTTTCTCAATAATAAAGTAAAGAACATGGGAAGCTTATGTCTTCTTTGATATAAAACCGTATCACGAACAATAGCGTGCAAATTATATCTTGTAACAAGATTAAAAAATTAAATACATATACCTAATAATACACAGACTGATCAATATGCCGTGTTCCGTCAAGAGTTGGTATCGTAAGAGTGCAACCATGGGAAAGGTCTAACAACTGAAACCTTCATAGTCGCCGATGGATAACGGTAAATACGCTAATCAGCTACGGGTAACAGCATCGAAAGTTTTTTTTTAACGGAACCAAGGATGACAAAGGCTACAGTCCACCTAATCGTAAGTTAAATGATTCGGCAGGCATAAAGAAAATACTGTATAAAATAGAAATTATAATGTTAGTGGTTAGTTAGTACCTAGTAGGTTAAAATTAAAAATAAAGTTTTTGGGAAAAGAAAGGTCTTAGATATAGCAGTAATCCATACTTCATTATCTTTGGCATTTTTTATTAAGGTCATTTACGACATTTTCTTCGAGATCATTCTTTACGGGAACCACTTTATTTCACTTGCAGAAAGTTGTCCAAATCGTGAATAAGTGTCTTAGTTCTGCTAAAACTGAGAATAACCAATGGTTCCTATTGTAATTTTGATTAAATAACTTCCCTATTTACGTATGATAGTGACTCTAAAACAATGTATCAAACAATTTACTAATTTACTACTATGATGCCATCCTTTTGAATTGCTATAATTATTAAAATAATATTGTATACTTTGTTTATTGTAATTTCGTGACAAGCTTTTATATTATATAAATTGTGTAATGTAATAAATTGATGTGTTTGATTTAATTTAAAATTTATTTACTTCTTTTTAAAGCATTTCGATAAAAGCTTGTTTTTAAAAATGTTTTTTGTACAAATTTTTTGTTATTTATTTTTTGTTATTGCTGGACATGTTTTTAAGTCTTTTAAGGTACGTGAGGGTTTCTAATAATAATAATCTGGTCACCCTAAGCTTTGCTTCCCTATTAAACCAAAACTAGGTGGACAGACACAAAAACACAAAGTCGTATACTATAACTAATACATGAGGAAAGGATAGCAAACACGCTTTGGCAATAATTGAAACACTTCAAAAAATTTACTTAAAAAAACTAACCTCATTACGCCATACTAAAATCGCCTAAAATATTTACTCATGTCAACTGTCAAAATAGCGTCGATAAAGCATCGCCCTTTTGATCCTTTATTATTTGATTAACCGATGAAGAGCTATCGTATCACAAAGTCATCTATGCAAACAAGGCTGTAGTTTTTGAGTTATAAGAAAGTGATCATATTATCCGAATAACCATATTACCGTACTATAAATTAATTAAAGCGTCATTGTTGGTTTGTAATCGCCTTAGATCAACCACATTGAATATTTTTTATCATAAGCAATTGGCCTTTCTAGGTCCCTACAACATTTGTTCAAAAACCATCAAACTATCCCTAACCTTTGCCAAGTTATAACTTATTAAAATTGGTATGGAATTAGATTTTTTTACCACCGTTAACATTTGCCAGGGTGTAGGCCGACCGCGCTATTTCTCACCATTTAGTTGGATAGGTAGTACACCACCATCTCTCCGAAGAGTTGAATACGGACGTCATTGTATTGTATTCTACTCAACGAACCCTTTCATTTGATATCCATATCATAGGGGTGTATAAGAAGCTCTTTAACCTCCATGAAGAAAACATAGTCCGCCATCTTTGCAAATCCACCATATTGAATTTAGAGTGACGTTACTTTATTTTTGTATTTGTCGCAATCTATATCATCGGGGTGCATAAAAAACATAGTCCGCTATCATGGGGTGTCCATCATATTGGATATAGAGTGGTCATTTTATTTTTTGTATGTTTCAGCAAACCCTTTTATTTGGTACCCATCATGGGAGTCCGTAGAAAATAACTAGACCGCTATCCTGAGCCGTCCGCCATATTGGATTTTGGGTAGTATTATGTCACTTAGCTAACCATGCAATATCATCAAAAGTAACAAAATTTCATGTATGCAAAATTTCCGCTCAATCGGTTGATGATGAAAAGCTTTTATAACACTTTAAGTCAAATTCATAACATAATATTTATGACACAAATAACACGATAGCACAGAATAAATAATACTAACAACTACGTAACGGTAGTTTGAAAGAAAAATAAATATAAAATTATTTTCCTCAAAATCTATAAACGAATTGTCAAATTGTAGTATCGAAAACATGTTTTCTAGTTTAAAATAAATTTTCTTGTTGTCAGACTTGTTTTGTAACTTTCGCATTCAACCACGCGTTAAGCAATAAACAATAATATTATTACGTTGCTTTTCGAAAGATTCAAACTTTTGTGTTCGATGTTAGTTTCAAAAATGTTGGTACAATGTAAGAAAATGTGACAGTTCTGAGCTAAACTTTAATACAAAAAACACAACATCGTAACATGATAAAATAAAATGACAAAGGTGACAAATAAAAGAAAAACCAAGATAATTATTATCTATCGGCCAGGTATGAATATATGAACAACCCATTAGTACATCTTCATCATCATCAGCATGAACATTACAGCTAAATAATGCCATAAATACTATCCTGAGTCATCTGCATTCATCGACTTCCTGCTTGTCTTCCCAGATTATAACTCTACCTAGTACTACTTCACTAAGTAGTTATAAATTATAATACAATTATCATCCTTTCCTTTATAATTTTCTCTATAAATCGATATAATCGAACATATCCATCATAACGTGAACGTAACGTGAACATATTGATCATATTATTGCAACTTATTCTTTAGTACTTACATTAAAAGTTCCTGTTAATTCGTATTAAAGCCACAAGCTCATATTACGTAGTAAAAAATATATTTTAATAATTCACGGTTAATTCGTATCTTGATTATGCACAAGGAACAAATTCCATTACAACTTTAAGCAGGGATACGTTGTACGCCCTTCAATGGAAAGATACCCATCTGACATTTACAAAATTTATGGTATTAAAACACCAGGTCGAAATAGGGTGAGTTTTACGAACATCGTCATCGGCCTAGTTTAATACGTTGGCGCCTACAGAGTAATGATAAGACTAGGAGAAATAATCAAAAAGTCACATTATCCTAGGAAAATACTATACTATATTAATAATATACTATATTACTAAACGCATATGAAGTTTATTATACGGTACACAAATTAAAAAAAAATTGTCTGTATGTCAGTCTGTTTGTTCTAGCTAATCTCCGAAATGACTAGACCGATTTTGACGGGATTTTCATTGGCAGATGGCTTATATTATACTAGGCTGCACTAAAAGTATCGGGAATGGAATATTTACACTGTTCCTGTCATATTAAAATCTTTTTAATTGAAAACTCCTTGGTTTTAAAAATCGAATACCATTTATTTATTTAAAAAAAGATTCTCGGTCTTGTCTTCAAAACCGGCCATGTTACGACTCTTGAGGGACAAATAACGGTTAATGCAGAATGGTATGCTAGCATTTGTTTGCCACAGGTCGTTTCTGAACTCCGTAAAGAGAACTGCAACCGCCGCATCATCCTCCATCACGACAATGCGATTTCTCACACCGCACACAGAATAAAAGAGTTTTTAGAGTTAAAAAACATAGAATTATTAGACCATCCGCCGTACAGCCCCGACCTAAGCCCTAATAATTTCTATACTTTCCCTAAAATAAAGAATAAATTGCGTGGACAGAGATTTTCATCACCTGAAGAAGCTGTGGACGCCTACAAAACGGCCATTTTGGAGACCCCAACTTCCGAATGGAATGGTTGCTTCAATGATTGGTTCCATCGTATGGAAAAATATGTCAAATTTCGCGGAGAATACTTCGAAAAGCAATAAATACTACATTTTTAAATAGTAATGTTGTGTCACTTCCTTGATTCCCGAAATTTTCAGTGCCGCCCTCGTATACTAGCAGATGGTATATGGAGTAAATAAGCCTACCTTTATTTCAGAAAAAGAATTAGGATTCCGTGCAAAATTTATAACCCATGAAATCCAATCGTATAAATTCCACGCGTACAAAGTCGCGGGAGAGACCAGACAGATAAATAATGACATATGTTACTCTTGAACACACTGCTTATTATCTTAAAGCAAAAGACCTTCAGAACATGTGTTAGTACTAAATTATAACAGCCAAACGCTCGAAGTATTATTTATTTTGATCCATCATCATTAAATCTATCAAAGTATACTGCTGCAATTTCTAAAACATTGTTTTTGCAGTCGTTCATGGATGGTAGTCAATTAACATCAGGTAAACCGCATGCTCGTTTGTGCTACTTACATAAAAATACCATTACGTTTATACTCTCCAAAGTCATAACTTTGCTAGAAATATTTAGCTTAAATGTTATTTTTATGGATCCCATCGTAGGTTGGGTATTTTACCTCGGCGTAAATGAGATATATAAGAGGAAAATATAAGATTTTTCTGCCATGTCCTATAGTTACCTATTACTATATCAACGTGACAAAATGGAGTGATTAATTTTCATACGATGCCAATAAACGGCCACCTAAAAGGCGTTTATCGTAATTCTTTTGTCGGTCTGTACGTGACTGAACTCTTAAATAGCTGAAACGATTTTGATGAAATTAAATTGATTCGAGAATGGTTTAGATTCACAATTGAACTCGGTACGTAGCGCTGTCGAGATCCTGGAATCGCCGGTGCGAAGCCAGGGTGGCTCGCGAATCTTGTATTTATTACTGTGAGACTGGTGGTATTATATATATATATATATATATATATATATATATATATATATATATATATATATATATATGACACCCAGACCGGCGCCTTGCAGCATCATCAAATGTTCGAGACGTCTGGCACTGTGATCGTCAATCTGCCTGCTTTATGTGATGATCAAGCCAAATCCTGCTTACAACGGGATTTTTACGTGGTAGGGCCACGCTGCGGCTATATTATATAGTTGTAGCACAAATGGGTCGCCTCAACCGGGGCAAGACCCCGCTCTCACAGAATATCAGCGTAAAATAGTAGCATAATGCTGCTGTTTCGTTTGGTGTGTGTAGAGAACTGGAGAACCTTTTTACTGGAATCGGGGTATTCCATCTTAGTCCTCAGGGATGACACATACCATCAGGACTGTGTGCTCGTTTTTCACCCAAAACTATAAAAAGTATCCATGCCCAGCAGTGGACTTACAGGACGATAAAAAAGAAAAAAGTACATAATGTGAAACTAATAAAAAGATGTGTGCAGTGCAGTTCACACGTGGCACACGTGGCAGAACTGAAACCTTCAGAAAAGAAGACAGATAATAGGGAACACTGTCTACTGTATTCTATCTCATTCTTTCGCAAAGCTAAATCCTATAGATATATGTATATATGTTTGTCTCTTTTTAGTGTCACTTAAGTCATCGAGTTTCAAATTACAACTTGTGAAGAAGTTTTCACTTCAAAAATTACGAATAATTAAGTATTATCGGGTTCGAATCCTTTGAGTATTCAATAAATCAAAGTTCGAATTCCACATCGGACCAAATTAAATTATTGTGTTTTTCTGTCAAGAAATTTTCAGTACCAGCCCGGAGTCAGGAAACTGGCGGTGTCTTACCCCCGTGCATCGAAAAGCACATAAAGTCGTTGTTCTTGCGAATTATCTCCCTTCGGTCGTGTAAGATTGCCGTCCCATCGGCCCACTGAACACCACACTCTTCATTGAACTATGAGGGGGAGGGAAAAGAGAGTGCACTTGTACTCGTACGCATTACCACGTGCTGAGCTGTAAAAGAAAATATCGTGATTAAGACTTCAATCTGAGTAAATAAAAATATTTCAAATACAACAGATATATTTATTTATCAATGTACTTCAGACTCTGAAGTCCACATATTAACACTGGAGCTTCAAGGCCGATTCTTTATTACAATTAAAAGCAAATTATTACGGGTGTTTGAATGAGAATTTATGTTATGGTTTCGTACATCGCATTACGTAATAGCCATTATTGTAATGATTGTATTAGTTTTAATTTACGTTAACACAGTCTTTGAGTGAAGCAGATATTTTTTATAAAAACTGTAGTGTCAAACAAACTTACATTCCACCTGATGGTAAGTTCATGGACACCAGCAGCCAATCACAGACGAAGAAAGCTACAGATGTTTGTCAACTCTTAGTCTAAGATGGAATACCTCACGGTCTGTAATTTAACTGGCTTACAAAACCAATGGTTGTGGCACGAATGGGTCGATACGACTGGAGAAAAACCAGGTTCTCACAGAATAACAGCGTAAAATAGTAGCTTAATGCTGCTGTGTTTCGTATGGTGAGTGTTGACTAGAGACCCTTTTTTACTGGAAACGAATCTTAACAGTAATCGAGGATATATATAGATATCTCATGGGCCACAGCTACCACTTACCATCAGGTGGACTGTGTGCTCGGTTTTGTCTTTATCCTATAAAAAAATAGCTCGTGGGATAGTTTATTGGTATCAGCACCAGATGTTGTACTCGCTACTCTAGTTACCCGAGTGCTATTTTTTTTATATTTAATAAAGGTGACAAAGGATTACAGCGTCGACCTGATGGTAAGAGGATATTGTGGCCTAAAGACATCTAGATTTAGAATTACATTTAGAATCAAAATGCAGATGCGCTGTCACCCCTGAAGACTAAGACGGAATGCCTCATTTCCAGTAAAAGGGGTTTGCGGTTCTCTTCACTCACCATTCGGAACGCAGCAGCATTTAGTTGTCATTTTACGCTGGTATCCTCTGAGAGCGTGGTCCCACGCTACATTCGCCCTACAACCATAATATAGCTGCAGCATGGCTCTAAAATAGATAACATATATTATAATATAGAAGAATAGATAAATATATAAAAATATAAATCGTTTTCTGCTTACTTTCTATTTAACTTACAACATTAATCACTAGCACGGTCAGACAAATTATGATCATACTTAATCGCTTCATTCTTCAGATATGATTTGCTTATTAGGTAGTACCTCCAACATAATAGATAATATCGTAAGATTTTACAAGACTTCATTTATCGTTTATTAACACATATCAAAAGTCAACTGCTGAACATAGGCCTTTCCATAGATTACCTCAAAGGGCGAGTATTTACTATACTCGTAGTTGTCACGCTTGGTTGGCAACCGCAATCTTTAAGTTTTTTATTTTTATTTTTACAGATTAAAAACAACAATGAACAGATATATATACACAGATTGTTTCCGTATGTTCCCTCTTACGATTTTAAAGAGTTGAAATTGAGTGATTTAAAGTTGACTTCTAGTTCATACCTTCCCCACGCCTTCGTCTTGATAGTTCTACATTTCTTCTTTCATACGTGATGTCGCAAATTAACAAAATACATTATGTTTTGTAAATAACTAAAATAAGTCTAGAATCTAGACTTATACACTGTGTACACTCTTCCAGATCTTAATTTTAACGTAACATTCGATTTTATTTATTATCAATTTACAGTAGTAAATTAATGTCGGTACAGCCATTGCGTCGGGGTGCAAATGAATTGAAACTTACTTTCCATAAATACAGTGTTTGGCATCCTTAACTAGTTTTAAACCATAATTAAGTTTAGCGTAGGTAGTTAGTTTTCTTATTTCGATCTGATGCTCGAAAAAGTCTTTAAGAAGCTGCATGCTATTAATCAGAATTTGTAATGAAATATATTTGATAGAGGCATATGTTTGATAGAGAGGAATTTGTTGTAATAAGTTGGTAAGAATTATTTCGTCCACCTCTGCTTAATAAAATAAAATGATGTATCTTACCTAGTTTGAAGACCATCTTCCGCCCTCCCTCAATTGCGTGCACTTATCCCGTCACCACTAATCCCAGCACCACTACTCCCATCACACACACTTTAGGAAAGACACACCATCGACGATAATACTGTTGCGTGCAAGCAGGCACAGCGCATATGTCGGTACAGTCAAGCTCGTAACAATACGACACGTGTTTCGCCTCTACACGAGGCATTTGTTCCAATATTTCTTTTTGAGGAGAGGGATTTTTTTTCAATATTTCTTCAGCTATTAACGACCAACCTGTGTTATTGTTGGCATACTTCAGGGAAATGTTTTGTATATGCCTAGCTCAGTAGCTGCATTCTGTATTATGACTACATTTCTATAACTTAAATGGTCACGCAAACCTGCGGACAACCAGTACATTAGAAGTGAATCAAACAAGTGTGCTGTTAAGGAATTGTGTGAACATTATTGTAATTATTATCATTATTATATTCACATACATTAATTCATCTACCTCGACCACGGTCTTCACCGGGGTCAGTATAGAAACAACAAAAAAATAGTTTACAATCACCATGTAATCACTAATTTAATAATTGTCATATTTGATAAAAATTGACTACATAATTTTTTCATGTGATAAAATAAAAACTGACTATTAAATGTACAATAAATAAAACATACTTATTGTTTAACATTCCTGCTTTTGAATTTTAAAACTTTCTGCTCTCAATATGAACAAGGTAAAGTAAGGAAATTATACCTGAAGAGTGAAGTAACGAATTATAACTGATCATACGAATCATTATAATACGATTCTCTTCATTAGAATATAAGTACTTTAATTATTTCCATATGTATGTATATGCTAGGAAGATGATCAAACGGATCATCTATTAATACCGAAAGCAATCAAATAATCGATTAATTAATATATACCTTTTCCCTTTTCCGGTAGGTGTCGCGATAAGGTTCACTACGAACTTCGGTCCAGATTTATATGTGGTGATTTAAAAGCTCTTTTAAATCACCACATTGATTTTCCCCTGTCAGTGGCGGCTTCACGACTCCTCGGTGAAGTGTTCATTTTATAACTTAAAATACAAACACATTTTATTATGCATCTCTCTCAGTTTGATACCATGCCAAATGTTACACGAAATAGAATTTCAATCTGTTAACGTTAGGAGCAGACTTAAGTGTCCGTTGTCTACCAATTACAAATTAACTTAAATTGGCGCCAAATTGTCTTAATTTCATGTGAGTGTTGTTTGGGCGACTAGTGGACTACACAATCTTTAAAGCTGCAAGCACCTACTTATGTTTCGGTCGATTTAAAAAAATTGTAGATTCTCAAGACTGTATATAAGGAACATATTTTTGCAATATTTGCTTGTATATTACATGACATCTTCACTAATTGTGAACTGATTTTAACAAATCTTTTATAATTAAATAAGCTACACACAGGAGTGATCCCCGAAACAATCAACCCCAAAGGTTGAACTTTATTTAGTAGACGGTGTTTCACCTTCATGCCTGGAAAAGCACATAAAGCCGTTGATGCTGCGCCTGATCTTTTTTATAGAGTATGGGTGACAAATGAGGACACGATCCACCTAATGGTAAGCAATTGCTGTGGCTCACAGTCATCTACATTTATCCTCTATTGCAGATGCGTTGTCACTCTGAGGACTGATACGAAAAGCCTTGTTTCCAGCAAAAAGTGTCCCCGGTTCTCTATACTTACCATACGAAAAACAGCAGCATTAAGCTGCTATTCTACGCTGGTATACTGGAGAGCGTGGTCACTCCCTACTTGGACCGACCCATTGGTGATACAACCATAATATAGCTGCACCGAGGCTCCACCACGTGCAGCGGTCTCTCCCCATCGTATCAGATTTCCGTTCCATCGGACTATGAGAGTGAGGGAATAGATAGTGCACCTGTGTTTGCACACAGACTCATGCACTATAATCCTGTCCTGCGCAGATGGCTGTGGTCTCCGTTTAGACTGGCAGCCGTGACTGAAATTGTCCGCATAGTTTGTTGTTGGTGGTTCAGGTCGGCGCCGTTGTCAGTTTTGTGTTTGTGGTTCAGGTTGTATTACAGTTATGTGGGTATCGGCTCTGAGCTGCTCCACCTTCTGTCTAGTATGATGTGTATACGCTTGTAAAATATAATTTTTTTTGTGTTACTTAAGACCTGTTGATGTTGATGAATGTTGACCTGCTGGCAGGCAGCTACTGTGCCACGACATCCGCATCCATTGAACAAGGTAATTTAATAGTTTAGGGTTCGGACCATGAACTTAAAAATCGTAAGTTCGAATCCTCCATTCTACTCCTGTAATGCTATTAACATTACCAGTAATTAAAAAATATATATTTAATTGATAGAATCAGGCGTTACTTTTCGGAAATCCATTATAATCAAGACATTGGTTAATTTGCAACCTACCGCTAACTAAATACAAAGAAGTGTCTTACCTGGATTGAAGAGCACCTCTCGCCATCCCTCAATTGCGTGCACCAATCCTGTCACCACTAATCCCAGCACCACTACTCCCACTACTCACACGCAATTGAAGGAGGGTGGGAGGTGCTCTTCAATCCAGGTAAGACACATCATTGTATTTAGTTAGCGGAAGGTTGCAAATTAATTAATATCTTTATTAAAATATATTTACTTAATGGCTACATTGGTATATTGGCGCATTGCCCGTAATTGGATCCTCAGTTCCCGTCGTTCGATATATTATATATGACGCGTAGAAGCACTAAAGCTTTTAACTCGTTAAAGGTCATCCTAAATACACAGCAGAGTTTGTCACCCAATCTTGTCTCGTGCGTGTCGTAAGACTGCTAGACTAGGAACTGCTCAAAATATCTAATGGCGTATGACCTAAAACCTCTGTTCTGGGAAGAATCAAAAGGAAACACAGCGGCACTTTTATTAAAACATATTTCAATTTACAATAACAATAACAATTTTGTACAATTTTTATACGAATTTTTATAAAACCAGCATGGTGGCGATCACCTTATTCCCAGGATTTATTTTCATTTATGTATTCATTTTTATTATAATACTTCTTTTTGTACAATTTTTCTTTTACAAAACATTTAAACTTGTTTAATGACAAATTTTGTACATTTTCTGGGATTTTGTAGTACAAGCGTATGAATTACTAATTCTGTGGAGTGTCATCATCATCATTACAGCCCTTCACAAGTCCACTGCTGAACATAGGCCTCCCCCAAGTAATGCCACAAAGCACGGTCCTGAGCCACCTGCATCCATCGACTTCCTGCATGTCTTACCAGGTCGTCACTCCATCTAGTGGGGGGTCGCCCTACACTACGCCTACCGGTACGAGGCTGCCACTCGAGAACCTTTCTTCCCCATCGGTTATCGGTTCTTCGAGCTATATGGCCGGCCCATTGCCACTTCAGCTTACTAATCCGTTGGGCTATGTCGGTCACTCTGGTTTTACTGCGGATATCCTCATTTCTGAGTCTATCACGCAGAGAAACTCCGAGCATAGCCCTCTCCATAGCTCGCTGAGCGACCTTAAGCGTCCTCATACGGCCAGCAGTGAAGGACCACGTCTCAGATCCGTAAGTCATCACTGGCAACACGCACTGGTTGTACAATCTAGTTTTTAGAGATTGAGGTATACCTGACGAAAAGATATGCCGTAATTTCCCGAACGCTGCCCAGCCGAGTTGAATCCGTCGATTGACCTCTCGGTCGAAGTTGGACTTACCTAGTCGGACTATTTGTCCCAGGTAAACGTATTCGTCAACAACTTCGAGCATAGTGCTCCCAACAACTACCGGCATAGGTGTGACATGGACATTGAACATGATCTTTGTTTTGTCCATGTTCATCTTAAGACCTATCCGTTGGGAGGCACTATTGAAGGTCATTGAGCATAGTGCTTAAGTCCTCCAGCGATTCTGCCATAAGGACTATATCGTCGGCAAATCGAAGGTGAGTGATGTACTCGCCATTGATGTCAATACCGTATCCTTTCCAGTCCAGTAGCTTGAAAACGTCTTCCAATGCAGCGGTGAAGAGTTTCGGGGATATAACGTCACCCTGTCTTACACCTCTCTGCAGTTGGATAGGTTTCGAGCTCTGGTTCTGTACTCGGATAGCCATCGTAGCCCTACTGTACAAACACTTCAGCACTTCGATATACCGACAGTCAACTTGGCACCGCTGAAGGGACTGTAGCACCGCCCAAATTTCGACGGAATCAAAGGCTTCCTCATAGTCCACATACGCCAGGCAAAGTGGCAGATTGTACTCTTCAGTCTTCTGTACAATCTGCCGCAGGGTATGTATGTGGTCTATGGTACTGAAGCCTTTTCGGAAACCGGCTTGTTCGGGAGGCTGGAAGTCGTCAAGTCTGCGTGCGAGACGATTCGTAATGACTCTCGAAAACAGCACGTAGACGCGGCTCAGAAGGGAAATCGGTCTGTAGTTCTTTAAGAGAGCGTTGTCGCCTTTCTTAAAGAACAAGACCACCGCACTTTTGCTCCACGCCTCTGGAGTAGTGCCACCATGGAGGACGGAATTGAAGAGCTTCTGAAGGACTTCAAGTACCGGTGTTCCACCCGCTTTCAGAAGCTCCGCTGTAATTCCATCCTCGCCTGGGGCCCTGCCGTTTTTAAGGTGCTGGAGAGCCATTCTAATCTCGCTTAGACTGACGTCCGGGATATCATCGGAATAGTGTCGGATAAGACTTGCTCTTGGATCGTTACTCACACTTGCGTGTGGCTCCAACGATGATGTGTACAGCTGCCCATAGAACCTCTCAATCTCACTCAAAATCTCAGGTGTCCCGGAAACGATGTTGCCACACTCAGTCTTCAGCCTTGACAGTTGGCTCTTTCTGGCAGACAGATCTCTGGCAAAGACTTTGGAGCCCTGGTTCCGCTCGATCGCTTCTTTAATACGAGAAGTATTAAAGTTGCGTAAGTCTCGCCGTATGCATTTGGAGATCTGTCTGTTCAGTTGCCTGTATGCTGTCAAATCTGTTGACGATTGCAGCCTCATCTCCCGTCTAACAGCCATGAGATTAAGAGTGTGATCGGAGAGTTTTTGTGTTCTTCTGCGGCGGGTCTTGCTTGTCTTGGGTCTGTGGAGTGTAGTAACTGGTATTACAAGCTTATGTTTGTTCCTAGTGTTCCTAGTCTATATGAATGTGGTTTGACCAAGTGAATGTGATATGTTTAGCAGTGTGGTATACAGACGGTGAACATCGTTTTAGGAGACAAGTCTACGCGAGGCATTTAGTACTGCATCGCCATTCCAACCATCAAATGTGCATAAGAAACACCCATGTCCAACAGTACTCTAACGAGCTGATTTCTTTATTAGCTGAAGACAGGCTCCTTGAATAAACCTACGGAATGAGAGCAAAATTATCTGAGATTAAAATATTTTTTCAGTTGCTAAGAACATAAAACTAAGTTTTTGGATTATTCTTTTTATCGCTCACATGACATCCTAATGTAAAGAACACTTGAACACTATTTACTGAAAGTTTTCCTTGTGACTCAAATAATATTGTGTTATATTTAATATCAAGTAAGCTTTTAATGTCGGAAGGGAATGATAAAAACAAACATTATTCTATTGGAACTGTAGCTTTAATAATAACGTAGAGTTCTGATAATAAAAAGTAACGGGAAAAGTTTGACAACAGTCATAAATAATATAAAATAATGTATTTTTTGACTGGCAGCAATTTTGATTTAAGGCGAAAATGTGTCGTAGTGCTATATTTGGTGAATGCTTACACTTTTTATAATGATGTTCTATATTCTGGTCTATTAAATATTTGTAGTAATTTTATGATATTATAATATTTATGATATAACTGAATTTTGACATTCATATTACTGTTTTCTCTTTTTTTTGTAAACGATACCACTCCACACTAGGATTTTCTCCTGTATCGTGTATGTATGTACATAAATTTCATAAGGACTAACATCCACACCTGAAAAAATTTTTCGTAGTTCATACAAATACTTGTGCCGTGTGGCTTTAGTTTAGATATTATTTTCACTTCATCATCATCGTCATTTCCTTACAACATCAGAAGTCAACTGCTGAACCTAGCTTTTCCCACAGATGGCCTCATAGGCAAGCTCTGGGTAAAGCTAGGTTCGTAACCGCTTTTTTATTGGTGCTGCTGTCCATGTCCTGGTTCTGTCACCTCTTACGATACTCAAGGAACAATTTGGAGTAGTGGATTTTCTTACGCCGCTGCTCACTTACAAAAATAAACCTTTACAAACCTTCATTCTATCCTTCCTCTCACTAGACCTCGTTTTATCCAGACCTCTAGACAGTCGGTACAGTCTTGAAGTTTTGCTATGGTTTATGCAAATCATGCACCTTAGACGCGTTTTTAAATAAGGGAACAGAGACATTTTCGACTATATCTAAAAATTGTGAAGCGTGGCGTCATGAAAACGAAGTCAAACCGAAAGCATTTTACACAACACCTTTGCCCTATATAACGCGACGACAACTTTATAACTAGTAATGATATAGCAGGAGCGGATATCCTTGCGTTTTAACCCTCTAAAATAAATTATTTCATTAATAGAAGTTAATAAATAAATATAAAATCTACATTTGTTTCTCGTAATATAAAAATTGTTTCATATATTAATTTAAAACTAAAGACCGAAAAATTGTATTTCTCTATAGGAGAAAGTGCAAAATATAATCGCTGGGCCAATAGCTACTGAAGAAACTTGCTATAAAATTAGTAAATTGGTTTAAGTTGATAACGCGTAGGTTCAGGAAATGCTATTTACTCTTTCTTTCCTTGAAGGCACCCACGTTGCAATCGGATAGAAAGACAGGTGCTAGCACTTAATTTTTGAGATATAATTGTCGAAGTTTTTCCGTAATTCAACCCGAAGATTTTATGACGTTGGTCTAAAAGTATCACGACATACACAAAGCAAGAGCTATTTGCAGGTATTTTGCGATTTATATTGGTACTATTAAAAATTAAAGGTGAGTAGCTAACTTTTTTTCCTAAAATCGCCTCCTTAAATATATTAACCGAGGTTACGTCACTGAATTAGGAAAAGAAAATACCAACACCTATAATATGGCACGTGCTTCGCCTCCAAATGTGGTATCACCAGAAGAAATAGACTTTGCGATGACTAACCGCTTAGCTAACTAAGTATTTAATTTAGGCTTCTATAATATTGTGAATTTTCGCAAAATAACACCTGATTGTATTAAATATCATGATAAGAGATAACAAAGTGCTCAATTTAGTAAACAATAACGTGCACATAAAGTAGATGCAATTGGCTATGGGCCAAAGGTTAAGAATGGATCATTTTATATAAGATAAGAAAAATTACGAACACATTTTTAACAAATATGTACCTACGTACGAAAATGTTACTAACCAAGCTAATCTAAATCATAATTTTAATGGTAAACGAATTCGGAAAAACATTTTCATTTTTACAACAGACTTTAAAGTACTTCGATTAGTGCCTACTTACGTAACAATTTTATAATTCCAATTTGTTAGTGATACTTATAATTGAATTATCATATTATATTACTTTTTTGTTTCGTAATAATTATACATCCTTTTAAGAGTCGGTCATATGTAAATGGTGATTAAACCTGCTGTTTTATAGGTAAGGACCTAATATTATCCGAAAGGAGACATAATAGAGTCCTAAAAATTATCATCACCGTTATATTCACCTATATATTTCATCACTAGTCATATCTAAATGAAATTACCAAGTGATAAAACTAAAAAAAATTGTACAACCGACTCCAATACGACCGAATCAATGTATTTGAAGTCAATTGAATACGAATTATTAAAGATAACACAAACACTATTAGTCAGATCTTGATTAAATTTATATAGGACCACACGAGAAGCTCCAGCTTTCAGATAAAAAAGGAACATCAAATTCGGTTCAACCAGAGAAAATTTATAAGGTAACATACATAATAAAACACAGTCGAATTGAATACCTTCTCTGTTTTGAAGTTGGTAAAAAAAATGAATTCTGAAATAAGTTTTAGGTAAAAGTACGGAATAAGTACTACGTAGTAATGACAATGAAAGATGTTTGAGCTTTATTAATGGTATAGGCCAAGGAGAGGTGACAGGCAATAATGATTATACTAACGTAGCAGCAATAACTTCCGTTTATTAGTTACGATGCTAAATTCAGCTGACCTATAAAAATATGATTCTAAAAGCAAATTTTTTAATCATCAGATAAAAGTTATTCGTAGAATAAAGTACAACATAAATATATTAAATTTATTTTTGTTTAAGTTTGTGTTTATCTTCAGTCGGGTTATGATTTCGTTAAGGGATAACTTTTTATCTCACGATTCAGAAATAAAATTAGTATAGTTACAGCTTATATATTTGTTTTGGTCCTAGGCACTGGCCTTCTCTCATTTCTCAGAGAATATTAGGGTAAGGAAATGCCCGTCGCGTTGTCCACATTAATGTAGGCGGATTTCACATGCCAAAGATTTTTTTATTACAAACGGTTTTCTTACTAAGTTTGGCTTTACTGCCAAGCACGTGGTAAATCAGTGTTTAAAATTTAACTTTCCCTGGTGCCGTTGGGAGTCGAACCTGGATTGGTCGCGTACGACGTATGCTTAGCCCATAAGCTATCACGACTATAACTACAAATGAAAAATCAGCCCAATATTAAATAATCTCTTAGAGATTTTCATAATTTTATATTATTTTAGTCTTTGATTTTGTGTGTATTAATTTTTCTCATAAAAAACACACAAAAATTCATCACTCCATTTTGTCCTTTGGGAACCTTAGGAAAATACAAAAATAAAGCCTTTTCGGAAACCCCCGAGTTTCCCGGCACAGTCTGCATGCGAGACGACTTTCGTTTGTAATGACTACTGAAAACTGCGCGTAGACGCAACTCTGTGAACGGTCTGTAATTCTTCAATAGGGTTTTATCATTTATCTTAAAGAATAAAACTACCTCACTTCTGATCCATGTCTCCGACATAAACCCTTGGTTTACGCGAAGGTCTTAAGTATCATTAATAATAATAATAATATTTCGGGCACGGCAGCCTGCCTCAACAGAGACTAGCCATCGGCGCAGGGCAGGATTATAGTGCCCAAGTGTATGCGCAAGCACATGTGCACTCTCTATTCCCTCACTCTCATAATCCAATGGGATGGTAAACCGACACGACCAGAGAGAAATCAGGCGCAGGACCAACGGCTTTACGTGCTTTCCGAGGCACGGATGTGAGTCATCGCCAACTTTCCTGACTTCGGGCAGCTAGTGAGAATTTCTTGACGGAAAAACTCAATAATTGATTTTCTCAGGCTAACCCAAGATTCGAACCCAGGACCTAGTGATCACAGTCCACTACTACAATCACTAGACCAACGAGGCAGTCTCTTTATCAATATACGTTATATGTATATGTTACTATAACATAATTCACCTACCAAGTGTGGCCAAAGGCAAATTTTCACTACAACGGAAGTGCATACTCGTATTAAGCGGTGGATATTGCGGACATATTAAAAAGATTAATGAGAAAAAGTACACTGTTTGAAGTAAACTCTTAGGTAAAGTAGACTTGTGAAGGTCTGTTAGGATGATGGTAGTGATGATAGCTAAAATATATAACTTTTTGTTGGATTGGCAACGTACGTATTTCAATATTTTCAATTTGTATAATTGGTATAATGTGTCAGCAAGACACGATACAATAATTTTTGTTATCACCTATGTAGTTTAATTTCAAGCCGGATATGATCAGCTATTCACGCGATAAGTAGACTTACGATGTACACATCGGACTTAACAGTCCAGTAAATAGCAGTCATTGCTACAATAGATTTCTTGAAATGTTTGTGTTATCACTCCCTTTTTCCGTCAGTAGATAGACGAACAAACATTAAAAAACAAAAAGTCACACTGGGTTTTTTGGGTAGAGATTTTTTGCGAAGCACTGGTAAAAGTAACAAAATTAATTTCGTTAAGAATAACCTGTGACCTATATTTAATAAAAAATATACTGTTCTATTTAGCCATGTTAGCTTAGATGGTTAACGCTCGCTGTAAAATATAAAGGAACGCGAGTAACCTGGGTTCGATCCCCGCCGGCACCAATGCAATTGTTAATTGCAATTTTAAGTGCTGATTTATCACGCGCTCGGCGGTGAAGGAAAACATCGTGCCCCCAAAACCTGTATATCTGAGGAATAAGAGAAAAAAATATTTCGAAGACATGTGAAGTTCGTCAACACGCATTGGGGCAGCGCGGCGGACACTTCCTTGGCCTAAAACCCTCTCAGAAATGAGCGGAGGCCTGTGCCCTGCAGTGGGACGTATATAGGCTGCAACTTTACTTTTTGCTTTTTATTCTGTTCTATTGATGTAATAGTAGTCATCATCATCACTATTACGGCCTATCAAAGTCCACAGCTAAACATAAGCCTCTTCTATATGGATATTTGCCATAGATATCATGCTTGTCAAGCGGGTTGGCAATCATAGTTATTTTTTAATAATTTTGAGCCTTGCCTCTTTATTAATTTTTTCGCAGTAAAAAGTTAGTGTGATAAATTCTATATTTTGTTATATTATAACTTAAAATATAATCATATACCGGCTTTGCTTCTTAGGGCAAGCGATAATCAACTGTCACGTTGTTTCGGATTTGTTCACCAACACGGCCTGTGTGCTTGTCCTCACACAATATACAGATCGGTCGATCAAATAATCCAAGTTGTCGCTGTCACCGAGTGATATACTGACATAATGTATCTATATGTGTGTGAAATTCTTAGTTATTGTAAAATTTTTTTTTTTTTTTTTTTCCAAAATTAATAGGTAACGACCGAGCACACACACACGGTCAGTTCAACCGATCATTCAAACTGATCAGTTCAAAATAAAACTGTTGATATTTTTGAAATATTGGATTTTCGATATACCGGTAAATAAACTTATATATAAAACTCCGATATTGATATATTTATAATTATCAATATATCGAAAATTCAATATTTTATAAAATATCAACAGTTTTAGTTCGAACTGACCGGTTGGAATGATCAGTTGAACTGACCGTGTGTGGCGTCTATAATTAGTTGTGTGTGTTCCAATCCTCAATTAAAATTTATTTATAGGTTAAAATGCAACATAAACACATTGAAAATTACATTCGCGTGAATAAAATAGTTCAATTGTGTGACTTTTATAATGGATTAAGTTAAAATTTATTTGATTTATAATAGTGATTTGACGATTGATAAATCGGCCTTTGGCTTCTTCTTTAAAATCAAAACACGAAATAGTCGTTATGCGTTGTTCTAATTGGCAATGCTCGTACGAGCAAACGATGCGATTTCGTCGTACGACGAAATTAAACACACGCATTTCTTTATTGAAGCTTGCAAATGATATGCTTATTATAGTAACGATATGCTTAATAAAAATTGTACGATGGGTTTCATGGTACGGTTATGCAATCAAAACTACAAATCTCTTTTGAATGCCCTAATCGGTCACGCGTCATCGCGCGAGCGCAGCAACGCAAGGGCACGAAGAGTAGAGACCTAAGAGAGTAAAAACAACTGTACATCTCTGTCAATAGCCATTGTTGAAATGGCGTCGTTGCGGAGACGACGCGGCGGTATCGCGTCGTCGCGCCATGAGCATCGCACGAGCTATTAGGACACCTATTGGACCATCGCACATCGATGTATATTACTAACGTATAGAAGAGACATCCCGAACAAAAAGTCTGCTTCATTTTGGTAAGAGTTAGAACTAAAGTTCGCTGCAGCGCTAAAATAATAGTTACGTAGTCTAAACAGACTATTTAAACATGCAGCGCTAGTTTGTATTAGGGATTAGTCTTCTCGCGACAAAAACGTCATAAGCGCCAGGGATTTCATGGCGCTAACGCGTATCGTTCAACGTAGTGTACAACAAGTCGCTCCTATAGATTTTACAACGCAGAAGTGACACAACTTTTGTACCTACGACAAAATAATACTCTGCCTTGTCATTAAATAAATAAAAGAAGTGAAATGAAAGTCTCAATTCCAGTTTAATATAAACTTTATTTATTACACATTCTAAATAATTCAACACAAATTAATATTTAATTGCCTTTAATATAAGTTTAGTGAGCTTTTGGCGTTTGCTCGTATAATCATTTGTTATGTTTGCTTCGTGGTGCAATCGAACAGTTGTATATAGATATAAACAGGTAAGAAATATAAAATAATAAACACAAAATTTAATTAGAACTCTATATGTAGACACTACACGTGTTTTGTCGTATGGTACAGCAGATTTTTAAGATAAACTCGTCCTGTTTTTGTATAATGCCTATCCTCGTCCTTAAAGTGCAATAAACGTACATATGTATGCGGAGTCGGAAGCCATGCTTCTTTATTCCGATTATTTTGCAAAAATTTTATCCACTTTTCTCTTTTCTCATGACCCGGCCGTAGAAACTTTCAAAATTATTTAGGTTATTTAGGTAAAAGTCACAATTTACATATTTTACACAATAATAACACAATATAAAAAAAAGGCGCAAAAAACCTACTGTTAAGTTGTCAATAGTATATGTTGTGTTTATTACTAATAATTTATTACTAATAAACATAACATATACTATTGACAAACTTAACAACAGAGTAGATACAAATGTATGTTGTGTATCTGCGCCTTTTGTTTTCATTACTCTATGATTAGTACTGCAAAATGGCGGCGGTTTACAGCCCGATTCTCGGAGCATTGTAAAAACGCGAAAAACTTTAAATCAAAGAGTTTTAAACGTTTTAATGTCTACTTACCGATGATATATGTTAAACCATCACTTTTTTGATGTTCTGGAGTGTTTACTGCAGTCTTTAAGAACACAAACAGGCATTTTGAAGTTGTTGTGTCGGGCGTTGAATACTCACTAAACAGTTGTGGTACAGTGTACCGCAACGCGTGGCGCAAAATCATGTAAGGCGATGTCTTCTCTATAGTACGTAGTAATACCTCAATGCCATCGCACGATATTTTTCATCGTGCGATGGAACCGCATCGTTTAATCGTAAAATCGATAGCTAATTAGGACGACGCCTTATGGTTTGCGGTTTATTTCATTCATTAGTGACACACAAGGGATGACTTGTAAACAGATAAATCATTATAATAGTAACTTATTTTGTGCAATTACTTATTACGTACACTGATTTATTTATTAATAATGGTCAACAAATATATTCATTCAGATCATAAATAAAAACATTTTACAGATCATCGCAAATATGTAGATTTTATATTATACGTTTTGATTTATGAACATAAATTATCTTTCTCTCCCGTCTTGCTTTTGTTTCAGTTGGCAATTTTATAATGTATCTTCAATATTGTATATATCAACATATTTTCAAGAAAAATCGAAAATCGAAAGATAATGATGTATTGTTAACAATTTTGCGCCAGCTTTGAATATGTGCCAACTTGAATAAAAGAAAGAACACCTGACTGCGGTGCTCAAAGTCTTAGACGTTTGGATAGATTTTCGCACGAAACTTTATTTGTTTTGGGATGAAATGCTTTTTTAAATGAATGGCCCAAATATTTTAAAAATGAAAAAGTTTATAAGTAATATAAGTTATTTTACTTTTCGTGGGTTTGTTCGCGCAGAACAGATCCTTCTCAAGGATTGTTTCCCGTCACCGGTCTGCAAAATTCGTGTTTAGCGATTTTTGAAGGATTTTTCGTCATCAGTCGGTCGTCGAAACTTCGTTCGTCAATCTTCTGATTGCACCATTGGCAGATAAGGTAACGTTAACGCATTTTATATCGTAACTACCAATATTTCTATACAAGTTAATTTGTATATTAACATTTTATATTGTGCTATAGTGAGGGTATAGATCATCATCATCATCAGAGTATAAATCATAACGAACACACAGTCGCGTGTTCGTTATGCTTCATGCTACCTCCAAGAGCATACTAAGGCCATACGTATGTATGTATTTACTCTAAGCTAAGGCGCTAGAATGACAATCAGTAGACTTGACGTACATCAACTTCCAACAATTAATAATAGTTATTGAAATACGTCAAGCTTACTAGTTGTCGCACATTGTCGTTTTGCAACACTCACCGTGAATGGCCTTGGCGGGAAGTACAGCAAGATAGACCGTATATGTAATTCGCATAAGTATGTTTTCGATCAACGGGACTTGCTTCTCTTGCGCAAATAGATTAAACCCAATTAATAAAAAATATCTTATTTTTTATTGCTAAGTCCAGTACGTTAGTTTGTAACTACTCGTATGCGTTCTGCCTGAAAAAAAGTAATTATATTTTATATTATCATAATGAAGAAAAAAGTGAATATACAACTTCATACAAAAACCATAACATATCAATGCTTTGTATACCTACCTACGTATAAAAAATATCTCAACCATATTCCTGTCTAATCACCTTTTGTATTTACACCATAGTCTCTTGTTGACTGCCTTGTTAGTCTAGTAGCCGTAAGTGTAAATGCTGATTATGGTTTTCCGGATTGCAGTTGGGTTTTTCTGTCAATAAATTCTTAGTTACACCCCGGATTAAGGAAGTTGGGGGACTTTCACCCCCGTCCCTCGGAAAGCACGTACAACCGTTGGTCCTGCGTGTGATCTCGCTCCAGTCGTGTCGGATTGCCGTTCCATTGCACTATTAGAGCGAATGAATAGCATGCACCTCTGCTTATACACACACTCGTGTGCTATAGTTTTGTCCGGCGCAGTTGGTTTGGCTGGTCTGCTTAGTCTAGTCTTGCCGCCGTTACCGAAATTAAATTTTGATATTATTATTATTATAAATTATAGTCGATAATATTAATAACCACACGCTTTACTTTAATAGGCCGTCTCAATTGTTTTAATATGGATTCATCAGTGGTGGAGCGTCGAGCCTAAGGTTGCCGAAGTCTAATTCCTCGGTTGAACCTTAAACCTATTACGCGAGCTATTAATCTAAGTGGACTGTATCTACAAAATGTTTCTACACTTATGTAAACGGCAACTATAGCATGCGGTACAATGCACTCGCTCTTCCCTAAAACGAACTATTATTTGCCAAGTCGATGAAAGGAATCCTGCTTGATTAGGAGAAAACACAAAATTGGAGCAGGTTAAAACAATTATATCAAGCAGGCAGTATTATTGGGAATATTGACTCACCGGGGTTTCTTCTATTCGGTCGAGCACTATAGCTGCGACTTCTGGAACTTCTTCTGGAACACTCCGGAGAGAGGCGGTGCGCGACTATATCTCACACGAGGTGAGGCGGGTTTCCTGGAGCTCGACTGCTTCCAGGCTAAAGCGGTTCTACTAGTGGTGTGGTTCCAATGACGAGCGCGGCGGGAAGAGCGCGCGCGTCGGTCGCGCGTGCCTTTTATATCTTCGGTTGCGATGATTACGTGATATTCTAGAATTATCTTCTTTCCCCTCCCACCCCATCACCCCGATGTGTCGATAGGAGGGTATGAATGATATCGTTTTGGAAAGGGATAACCGATTTGGCAGCCTACCGTCAAATTAAATAAATACGAATGATTTTCCGCGCAACCAATCAGTCTACAAAGAAGGTAGTTGATAACGAAGCGAACTTCAAAAACAAGTAATGAGTTAATCATCATACGCTGACAGCATAATTAATTAGGCAACATTAAAAACAGGATAACGGTAGCGTTCCTGTTTATTTGCGTGTCGGAATTTATATTTCCGCAACGTATTATGAGCCAAATTTGACTAACTAATGTTTGTCTAAGCTGTCACAAGCATTGTGATAGTGATTAATACTAGGAGTTACAGTTCATGCCGTTATCAGGATGGCTGAATATAATTGGTGGGCCTTCAAAACAACAGCTCAGAAACCTTGTATAAATAATTTCTGGCAGAATATAATATTGCTATTTATTTTATTACTTATGTTTATGCATACTATCTCATTATTTTTTTATTCCTAAAAACTTAAAGTGAACTCGGCAATGCAAAAAAATATCGAGAATTTTCAAGAGTGAATCTTCACGCCGCGAATACCTCCTCGTGTTTGATACTAGGCCTCTGTTGGAAGTATCTAGGCTGTGTAGGAATAAGATACAGAATATAATATTCCTGATTAAATTTTTATTCCTATTTAATACAGGATGTAATATATTTATTTTATTAATTATGTGTGCATACTACCTCAATTTTATATTAGCTATGATCATATAAAGTTTTAGATTAATCATCATCATCACCATCATTAAAGCCCATCACAAGACCACTGAACATAGGCTCCCCTCACTATAGCACAATATAAATTGTTAATATACAAATTAAAAAGTTATAATACGTGTGCATAATTAAGAGTTTTATATGTTCCATGATGATAAGACCACCCATTGTACCACATTTCTTTCTCTCCATTTTTTTGTTAATATTTATGTTTTTTGGCGTGCAATAAAGTGCTATTTTTATTGTTACCTATCTATATCTTTTATTTATCGTGACATCAGCCTAAATAACAATATAAGAAGCGATATAAAGTGCTCTTATAATATTTCATTTCTCAATATTGACTTATTTTCCGGGTATTTCTCAGATTTAATTTTTTATGATTTTCTTAACGATCATTTTGATGATAAGGGTGACAATAAATTAATAGCATGTTAAAAATCCTGTAAATAATTATTTAAAAATTTATTTTTACTATTAATAAATTTTTCTATCGCATCTACCACAGGGAGTGCTCTGAGGAATTGTTCGGATTAATACCAGCCGCCAAATTTCGCGAACACACATGGCATCAAAACTCACGATACCATCCACACCATCTGAATGCTTGGCGGTCCACCACTGTGCGTTTTACTGGGAGTTTTCTTCCTCGTACAACTTCTCTGTAGAATTGTTTACCACCGGTGGTTTTTCCGGACGACTTAGGGACCTTTAAGAAAAGAGCTTACTCCTTTCTAAAGGGCTTACTTCTTTCTAAAAGAGCTAACTCCTTTCTATAGGCCGGCAATGCACGTGCAATTTCCCTAGAGGTGCAGTTGTTCATGGGCGGCGGTAGTCACTTACCATCAGATGAGTCGCATGCTCGTTTGCTTCGTTATGAAAAAAACAGAACTACAAAATCCCCAGGATAACCAAATTACAGGCATATTGGAGCAATTAAGTTTTTGATCGCCAACTTAGATTCGCTATCTTCTTTTTTTTATATTGCCAGCAGTTCACCCTTTTTTCAAATTTGTTGGAGCACCCTTAACTATCTCCAACCTTTGCCGAGTTATAATTTTTTATAATTGGTATGGCAGCCATATTTTTTCCGCCCTTTTTAGCCATGGGCACATTCCAGCTCCATTATCAGACCAATTATATGTAATAATAATTTTGCATTATCATATTAGAAGCCCGCCATATTGAATTAAGAATGACATCACTTTACTTATTGTGTTACGCTCCTTCTTCTTTCTTACGTTGCAGCTATATTGTGGTTGCAGCACGAATGGGTTGGCTCGACTAGGTTAGGACCACGCTCTCACAAAAATACCATCGTCAAATAGCATGCTGCTGTGTTTCCTACGTTGAGTGTAGAGAACCGAAGCCCTTTTTTAGTGGAAACGAGGCATTCCATCTCAGTCCTTAGGGCGGGCAACACATCTGCATTTTGATATTTCCATTCACTTACCATCAGGTGGACTGTGTGCTCATTTGTCACACTTATGCTATAAAAAATCTAGCTCATTAATTTAATACTCATATCATAGGGGATACTACGGAAATTATAAACCACAATTTTCTGACATTCGAAATATTGAATTTAGAATAACGTCACTTTACTTATTATATTTTGCTTATTAAGCCCTTTAATTTTATACCCACATCATAGCGGTTGATTTAGAAATGATAAATCGCTTAAAAAGGATCGTATCGGAATCGTTTAAAAAGGAGTAGGCTCTTTTCTTGAAGGTCCCTAAGTCTTATCGGTCCGGGAAAATCTCTGGTGGTAGTCGATTCCACAAGGAAGTTGTGCGAGGAAGAAAACTTTTTTAAATCGCACGGTGGTGGACCGCCACTCACCCAGATGGTATGGATGGTATCGTGAATTTTGTCGCGATGTGCGATGATGAAATTGTGCCCTGGCCTAGAGATGGGAACAGTATTCCATGTGCGGCCGAACCGGCGCCTTGTAAAGTTGCAGGCAGTGAGCCGGCATGAAATATTGTCCCGCTCTGCTGAACACGCCAAGCTTTTTAGAGGCCAATATGGCCTTCTCTTCCAAATGACCACGAAACTCCACGTCACTCAATATGTCGACGCCGAGGATTCCGATACCGGCTGAAGCAACAAGGGGAGTGCCATGAAATTGAGGATATAGGACGAAGGTGTTTTTTTAACGGTAAACGCGCAAACTTGTGTCTTCTAGGTATTAAACTGGACTAGGTTTAATCGCCCCCAGTTCAAGACTTTGTTCAACAAAGTTTCGAATTCAGACACAAGTTTGTCCCGGTACTCTGGGACGTTTTCCCGAGAAATATTGGCACGGCCGGTGTATAAAGCATCACCAGTGCTGTCGTCTGCATAGCAATGAATATTACCGGTTTGCAACATGTCATTGATATGCAGAAGAAACAGCGTTGGTGATAGCACGCAGCCTTGTGGAACACCAGCGTTAATAGGCTTGTAATCGGAGCATGCACCGTCTACTATGACCTTGATGCTCCGATCAGCAAGAAAACTGGTGATCCAATTGCACAATTTCTCGGGAAGCCCATAGGAAAGAAGTATCGTAATAAGCGCTTTGTGCCAAACCTGATCGAAGACCTTCGCAATGTCCAAACTAACGGCCAACGCTTACCCCTTGGACTCTACTTCCTCCGCCCATTTATGAGTTGGGTAACCCAGAAGATCACCAGCCGAGCGACCGCAACGGAAACCGTACTGGCGGTCACTAATCAGCTGGTGATCTTTAAGGTACCGCATGAGCTGGCTGTTAATAATGGCCATTATTTTGGAGAACAAGGAGGTGATGGCGATAGGCCTATAGTTGGACGGATCAGAGCGGTTATCTTTTTTTAGGGATCGGGTGTACGAGAGCTGCCTTCCATGATTAATGGACTACACCAAGGAAGTAGGAGTACTGGAAAAGACGCGTTGAAACCGGTGCCAACTCCGGAGCACACGGCTTCAGTACAATAGGAGGGACGCCATCCGGCCCACCGACTCAGACTTATGGACGTCCGGGGAGAGAAGTGCTCTGCGCGCTGAGCGTTGGGTAAACAGGACATCCTGCATGGAGCACTCACTCCGCGGGATGGTCGGCGGTGTGTTCCCCCCGTCATCAGGAGTCGAGTTGGAGGCAAAGTGAGAGCCCAGCAGTTAAGCCTTGTCCTTAGCGGCATGGACCAGTGAGTCGTCTTCCCTGTGCAGAGATGGAAGAGATGGCTGACAGAAGTTCCCTTGGACAGCCTTGGAAACAGAATGCCCGTGTTCCCGAAGGAAGACGAACTAGTTTCTAGCCAATTTTGCCTATGTGCTCTGACTATGCCTTGACAATGACACTTTTGAAAGACCTGGAGGCAGAATTGTACTCCTTTTTAAGAGCGCTGGTATTTGCATCCCGAGACGTCGATGCGCGAGCCCGGACTGGTAGCACTCCTGCTTATGACGTAGTGCAATTTGCAGGAGCCACCAAACCAAGGCTCGGTTCTGCCTCCGATAGGTACCATGGATGATGGAATAAAAAGTTCCATTCCCTGTAACACCACATCAGCAACAGCATCAGCAACAACGCTGGGATCATCCGGCGAGAAGCAAACCCGCCTCAAAGAGTAGGATGCAAACGAAGATCGCATCCCGTCCCAGCCTATTGACCTATAACGCCAAACACGGCGGCAACTGACTACTGACTACTGACTACTGGCTATTGACGGGCCTGCAGCCGGTGGCTGGCCCTCCGACGTCTGTGGCGTTGCACCACCAAATCTTCTTTGGTCCGTCTCCTGCTGGCGTTGACTTCGGGTACGGACACCCTCCGTTTCCTCCTTAGGTAAAATCGGCATGATTTCATCCCACTTCTATCGGCAATTTTTATCGTCACGAACCTCAAGCTCGTAACAATACTCTTATCTACTTCTCCCACCAAGCGGCATTTCCTGCGCTGTTATGTTGCGGTTTGAGAGTTATAGAATGCCAGTATAATAACAAGCTGTGAGGCATTCAATCCTGGCCCAAGAGGTCACAGCGTATCTTTGGCCTTCTTTATTTGAAGATGGTTACATTATATACTTTGTATTGGTGTCCATTAATTCCAGTAGCCACTTTCCATCAGGTGGACTTTAGGTTCGTTTGTCACACTTATTACAATAAAAAAACTATTCGCTATTTTGTGCAAAGTTATACGATGCTTACGATATCAAAACGGTGATTTTCTTTGTTATGATAAGCAAAAGGTTTATTGTGTGGAAATTATTTTGTTGTTATTTCGCTTTGATAATACCATGGGCTAAATTGATTCTTCTTTTATCCAATAAAAATATATTAACCTTACCTAAACAGTTACAAGGTCTTCATTGACAGTGTAAACCATTGAAGTAATGTGTACTTACGTACTAGAACAGCTATCTCAAACAAAAAAATTTGCGCTACTCTGTGTTCGCGCGGTTGGTTTTTTTATCATAGAATAAACATAGGTGGAATGACCCGTAGGTAACAGTAGATTGTATTGTTAAATAGGTAAAATATATCGAGAATAATATTTAAATTTTGTCATTTATATTATTTAATATAATATTACATAATATTATATCACAATTACATTTTAATGATATTTTTATCTGAATATTTTAAAAGGTATCTATGTCAAATATAAAAAAATACTGAAACATGTTATTAACAAAACATTTAAATTACAAAAATATATTTATTTCAATAAGAATAAAAGTCGTTCATAAATGCTGGGTACGCGAGAGTTAAAAATGGACGAATTTATTCCACTTTGACTTTGATGTGGATACCTAAAAATAAAATAAAAGAATAATGAGCAAATTTAAATGTAAAAAATTTAGCGTAATTACAATAACTTATATACGTTTCTCCAAAAAAATGTGTATAATAGTATATTCGTCCTATACTTAAGTACCCACAGAAATGTCGCATCTGAACAAATTAATTTCATAATCTATATTCCATGACACGAGATGGAGTCTTAGGAAAAAATTGTTTTATTATTTATCTATAATACTTTTTTAATTGATTAAGTATCTTATTAACCGATGAAAAGTAATTCCTTGGTTTTTACTGACATTTCTTGAATTATTTGTACAATATCTAAGTACACACGACGGCATATTTTTACCAAGAAATTTTTTTTAAATCAACATAACGTGACAACTCTACAAGCGCCTAGCGAGTGACTGATTAAAGTGCGGTGTATGCACCTCAGTTGAGTGGAACATAGTAGCTGAATGCAGTGTCGCCTCTAGTACGTAGTACATAATAGCTCAATGGTGTAAACAAATTTTTGACGGCTCCACGGCACAGTGACTATTCGTATGGTCGCGACGCTACAGGGTCGTGGGTTTGGAATCTCCGCACAGGACAGAAGTGTTTGTGTGGCTTACAAATAATTGTGCCAGCTCTGAATATGTGTACATGTGCATTTATGTATGTCAATCGCCCCCACGATAAAGGAAAAATCCTACTTTGAGCGTAACTAAATTATCAGCAATTTTCCTCTCCAAATACACATAAAATAAATACATATCCAGTCTTAATGCACTCGTAACTTATGATATCTAATACAATATCTTGTAGGAAGCAAGAAATATCTTAGGTAAAGTATGAAGCTGATCAGTTGTTTACGTCAACCTTCAGAGCGGACACGAAACTAATTAACTACGAGTAGCAACAGGACGCCGACCTAGTTTCGCCTTCGTTAGAACTTGTCTCATGCTACGGAAACTTGGATGAAAACAATCTACAGTAGAAGAAAAAGCTTGATTTTTCTATATTTCAAGCTTTTTTATGGAAGTTGTACGAATAGTATACTTTTTTGTCGCGCTGAGGGTAATATTGTTATACGTAAACCAATTTGATCACAAAGAAACTCTGTAAAGTTGACCATTTGCCACGCTTCAAAAGTGGTTTGACAAATGCAGTTTTTCGACTTTTCATGAGGAAGATATTGTTGCCTTTCTTCTAAAAAAAATTGCCAGAACTGGTAGCTATCGTCTCTCGATAGAATTTTCGTACCGTAACTAGTATCTTAAAATGTGTTACGCATTTTAAGACTGGAATAAATTCACTGGAGTCCATTATATCCATATGGTACTCTAAGATATTATCAACAATAATAACAAAATATAACGTAACATTATGTGGAATAAAGGAAAAAGGAAACTTTTTTTGCAAACGCGCATCTCCTATTACACAACAGTAAATAAAGTATTTACAAACTACTTTCTAATGAAAAGCTAAAGTATCACACGCGCTTGTATTTCAACGGCGGTCCGCACAGCATTAATATTATATAACAAAACAATAATAACATTCTCTTCTTTCTTTATTTTTTTTAGAAATATTACCACCATACTAGAATAGAAATGTCACATGAACAAACATCTAAACCCGGGACAATTGTTTGTAGTCCATACAAATACATGTTTCGTGCGGGATTCGAATCCGCGACCCTCAGCGCTGCAACTCATTGCTAAGCTGCTGCACCACGAAGCTTTTGTTTATAATACTGTTGCCTAATGTGATATTGAAGGCCGTGTAATGGCGGTATAAAAATGTCCACTACACCATATCATCCCGTAGGTGTCATAAGAGGCGAGAAATAAAAACACATCTGGAGATTGGCAGCAACGTCTTCCTAATAACAACTAAAAATAAAAATAAATTGCGATTGCGAACCCGCGTGCCAAGCGTGTCACCTACGGTAAATAGGCCCATATGAGGCAATTTATGGGGGAGGCCTAAGTTCAGCAGTGGACTCGGGCCTACTGTGATAACTAATAAGTTATAGCAGACATCATTTATATCCGTATCTTAAAATTCCACGTATCAACCGGCAATCATCATCCCAACTCAACTGTTTGACTTATTTCTGAATGTCAATAGTCGTGTCATGTAATGGTATTTCGTCTAAAACCGCGCATGCCAAAATGATACTGTTGCTCGATAATCTTCTTTATCTATCGGTTCTTCGAGCTACTCGTATATCGCTGGTCTAATGCCACTACAGCTTCTCAGTTCATATATCAATTAATCTTCTTTTGTTGTAGGTATCCTCGTTACGGACTTCATCTATTCAAGAAGCTTTTAAAGTTAAAAAAATATTTTTAGTCATACCAAAACATCAAAAAATACTTTTATACACAAACTTACTGCATATATATTATAGTTGTAGCACGAGACGGGTCTGCTCGACCGGGGCAGGACCACGCTCTCATAGAATGCCAGCGTAAAATAGCAGCGTAATGCTGCTGTGTTTCATATATTGGAGTGTAGAGAACCGGAGACCCTTTTAACTGGAATCGAGGCATTCCATCTTAGTATTTAGGGGTGACAACGCATTTGCATTTTGATTCTTAATTGAGGATAAATGTGGATGTCTATGGGCCACAGAATCCAATTACCATCAGGTGGACTGTGTGCTCGTTTGTCACCCAATGCCAACCCAAGCCAGTTTCCGTATTTCTTATGTTTTTCGTTTTAAATATTCTGTAGATCTAACCAGTGACGGCAAATTACGTTTACTGGATCTAAATGGCTTTTAAAAAGAATAATCGGCTTTTTACGCAAAATGAGCGTAGTAGGTAATTTCTTTATCTTTGAAATTTAAAATACATATTACATTCGCAGTGGTGGTTTATTTACCCCAGTCGTACAAGTTCCAGGGTTCCTTAACTAAAAAATAATATAGTTTCCGTTGAGCCGTAAGCATCTCAAAGGTTCACATGAATTTCAAAGTTCAAGTGAAGAAAATTGTGGATGAAATTCGTTTCCAGTAAAAGTATAGTAACAGAAATCTTTTCTTACGTATAGACAGTATTTTCATAATTTCTGTGTATAACTCACACTCTAGATTACTTTAGCGTAAGCTATTAGCTTATTAGTAAAGGAACGTTCTTCGATGACAAACTCAGAAAAGAACGATGGGAACTTCAAGAAATGAAAAGAAGGGGAAACGATATTATAAGACATTTAAGTAAGTTAAATTATGAAAAAAAACTCGACCGCTGAAAAGTAATTAACTGAAAATAGAAAATAAGCACCATGCAATGTTTTTATTCCTTATCTGCCTACTTCAGTAAATGATAAAAATATATTATAATATTATAAAATAAATATAACTTGAATTTTATAGTGTATTGCAGGCATTAATAACAAAAATATGTTTGACAATCATGTTTAAGCGGATATATATTTTATTTTTAACTACAAATATGTTTTATAATATTTGTTTTATATGACTTGTCTTGTGAGCTCGTCACTTCATCCAGTGAATGGCCGCCCGGACACTCGCCTTGCCGGTACGAGGCTGCCACTCCTACTCATCGGTTGCCGGTTCATCGAGCTTTATGGCTAGCCACTCATCATCATTATTTGCTGAATATAGACCTCCCGCAAGAAGGCATAAAGCACGCTCCTAAGCCACCCCATCCACCAAATTTCTGCATCTCTTACCAGGTCGTAAGAAATTTGTACTTAGATAATATTTTACTTTAGAGGCTTTTTAGATATATGTAATACTAATGATTATTTTTGAGAGGGCAGGATGTTCTCAGGGATTATTTTTATAGGCCAAACAAAGTTCGGTTACCCAGGCCTTTGTCTTGTCCATGTTTATCTCACGATTTATCTGTCGGAAGACACTTTTGAATTGAGCAATTACTAAGATTCTCCGGTAATTCTACAATATGATTTTATCATCCAAAAATCGAAGTATACGTCATTGATTCTAAAAACTCGTATACTTTATAGTCTAGTAGCTTGAAAACGTGTGAAAGCGGTGAATAATTTCGGAGATACAATGTTACCTGTCTCATACCTCTATGTAGTTGGATAGGTTTTGTACTCCGTATTTGTAATCAATATATATGTTACCTAGTATATAATTTAGTCATTGTATAGAATACATAGTCGTTCAATGTATAAAATATGTAATCTATCCATCACCTTTACATACTTTTCTTCTTCTCTCACAAAATAGCAACGTCAAATAGCAGTTAAAAGTTGTTTTGTGTCGTATGGTGAGTGTAGAGAACCGGAGACCCTTTTTACTGGAAACGACGCATTTCTTAGTCCTCAGAGTTGGAAACGCATCTGCATTTTGATTCTTAATTAAGGGTAGATGTATATATTTATGGGCCACAGAATCCATCATTAATATTACGTTGAATGTTGCTCATTTGCCATCCTGATTCTATATTAAAAAAAATATTTTCTTTACTGAAAATCAACTTTACTAAGAATTACAATCTAATTTGACTAAAAATTGTTAAAACAAACGAATTGCAATAGTATTTGCTTATGCTGGATGTCTTTTAACTAGTTAAAATCATATTAAGCAATATTTAAGAAGAAAACTTAATTAGGTTAGGTTTAGTCGTGTCTTTACTGGGGACGTCATTTTCATAAATTTGCTGTGAACTGCTCTCTCGATATTCCGTTACCTCTTATTCAATACATTGCCGGTTAAACATTCGGATATAGAATGCCTAGAAAAAGTATGAAATAAATAATAAGGTACGTGAGGGTAATATGATCACCTTATGTTTTGTCGCCCTATAAAACCAAAACTAGAAGGACAGAAACAAAAACATAAAGTCGTATACTAAAACTCATATATTAAGAAAAAAAAATGCAAAAAAAGCTTTGGCAATAATTAGGAACACTTCGAAAAATCTACTTAAAAAAACTAACTACACTACACCATAATAAAATGGACTAAAATATTTACTATAACGTCTACTATTAAAATGGCGTCGATAAATCATCGCCCTTTTGGTCCATTATTATTTGATTGACCGATGCAGTGTAGTTTTTGAGTTATAAGAAAGTGACCATATTGACCGGATGACCATATTACCCTCACGTACTATATTTGATACATTGCCTGAATGTTTTAGGTATTCTATAGAATACCAAGATATTCTATGTAATACCAGATTATACATCTATAGGATAAACATATACATCTATAGGATTTAACCTACGAGAGTATGTGATAGAACACAGTGTTTTTACTATCACTCGACATCCTATACCTACGAGATTATGTTTCACTTCTACCGCATGTGAACTGCATACATATTTTTTTACGTTTTCTCTTCTTTTGATTAAAGGCAGACGACGCCTTGTTTAAAAATATTTTACGCCACTCTGACAACTAAGAAGTGATGAACGAACTTAGAGACCACCAGAGAGTAAGTGCCAATAGCAGTCCGTGGACAACTGCAACCAATTCAAACAAAAAAGCTACAGACGCTCTCTTACCTTTAGGGACTTAGATGAAATGCTTCACAGCCTATGATTTTATTGCCACTTTGTACCCTTCAGACCGAAAAATAGCTGTGCAAGCACTGCTATTTGGCGTCAGAAATATATAGAACCTGTGTCATAGGTTCTATAATATTCTCAAATGTTGAAATTCATCTAGCTATTTAGGCTACAGGGCGGGCCAACGAAATAGACATCTCAGCAGCATTGTCAGTCAGTGATACGATTCTGGCACACGTGAATGATGATGACTACTCATTTCTGAGAGGGTTTTAGGACAAGGCAGCATTCACTGTCGTGCTCATAATGCGTATTAGTGTACTTAACATGTCTTCGAAATATGTTTTTATTTTAATTTTAAAAACATGCAGCATGCATTTTCTTTAAGATATTTTCGTTTATCCAAGACCACAAGTCAACGAGCACAAATCAATGCTTAAAATTGCAATTAACAATTTAATCGATGCCGATGGAGAACGAATCAAACCAGGGTTGATTGCAATGTGAAATTAACGGTGAATACTTAGAGGCCTCAAGGCCCCAACCACGGCTCTAACTACGGTCAAATTATCTGATTTGTATTTTGTGCGAGTTACTAATCCTCATATAACGATTTCGTTTAGGCATTCCATATAATAAAAACTTTATATATTGTTGGTTAATTACTAAACATCTGTCACGTGCTAATCTGTCCGTAACTAACACTAAACCGCAATACGTAAAGTATGAATCAAATAGCTAAGCACAGCCTTAGCCAGGAACTAATAACCAATAAAACATAGAACTAAATAGTTTAGTTTAAGACAACGCAAGACAACCGGGTTACCGTCTATGACAAAAGGCCCCAACGAATTTCCTGTGCAATACATAAATAAATATAAGGTCAGTAACCTTAAAAACATGAGTATCTTCTACGCGTTTATCACTGCGGGTACTTTACTTGATGAGGTACATCCTTTTAAACACTGCCACGACATTTGAACGTTTTAAAACGTCGTATATTTGTCTAGTCTACACAAAGCAATGGTTTTTAAGTGTGACTTTTGTCATAGAATAGTATCTACGACTTTTGTGTTGTGTTGACTTTTATTAGTAAGTGACGGATTTAGTCCAAGTTCACTTGAAACCAACGTTACTCATATATTATAGGTTATTTTAACTATGTATCATATAATCTATGCACATGCTTAATAAATAAATTAGTGCAAGAGCGGGAACAACTATTTGATAGAAATGGCAACAACTGTAAATTGTAAGCCAAGTGAAATTGTATTAGTAGCATTGATAAAATCTAAATGGTATAAACAATTTGGCTTGTTACCGTACCTACTTAGACATTGGTTTATTGTGATGTAAAAGTTCGCCGTGTGGTGGCATCGTAAGAAAATCTATTAGGCCGTATCGTCCCGTAGTAGTCCCTATCCAGACATCCATCAGCCTACAAAAATCCATTGCTGAACGTAGAATTTCCTTGTCAGAAAGAACTTCATCATTTTCACCAAATTTACGAGGCAGTTTGGTAGTCGTAGTACCGATTTTTTTTTCAATGCTCATAATATGGTTTTGATTCTTAGACTCAATTTATCGAATGGTAATACAAACCATATGGATACCGAGAGACCTAGCCCTTGATTTACCACCCTAATTAAAATATCACTTATCACCAGAGTCCCCTCATGTTTTCATTTCTTAAATAAAAACTAAACAAAAGATGCTATTTATGTTTTTATTTATTAGACGTCTAGCAAACACAATAATTCTTACATATCCGGTAACATTTTGTGATAAACTCAAATTAACATGCACATTTCTTAAGTTTACAAATACTTCAAAATTAACAGTCATCAAAAATCGTCTGCTACGACTAACAGAAGAAAAAATAAATGTTGTAGGTCTTGGACAAAATAAAATATTCTTTCTTATAGAAGATATTATGAGGTAATTAAAAATAATAATAATTAATAATGGCACTATACAAAATTTCAAAACGTGCAATAGGTTAGGATACTAATTAATGTGTTACACATTCTTGACATATCTTTTTGAAACAAGTAAGGCAGCTTGGCTTCTTACAGACAGTGCAAAGATAAGCAGACTTTGTTCGTTTCTTATGATTGCAAGTATAGCAATATTTGCGTTGATCTTTCGGTAAAATATCACCAGTTTGCGATGTACTTGGTTACTATCCCGGTATCCTATCTTGAGCATTCGGAATTGGTGTCGTAATCGTGCGATTGGATCAACAGCTTCCTTGCAGATCGGAGCATCAAGGTCGTTGCAGACGGTACAAGCTCCGATTACAAGCCTATTAATGCTGGTGTTCCACAAGGCTGCGTGCTCTCGAAGCAATTTCTTCTGCATATCAATGATATGTTGCAAACCCGTAACATTCATTGCTATGCAGATGACAGCACTGGTGATGCTCTTTACACCGGCCGTGCCAATATTTCTCGGGAAAACGTCTCCGAGTACCGGGACAAACTTGTGTCTGAAGTCGAGTCTTTGCTGAACAGAGTCTCGGATTGGGGGCGACTAAATCTAGTCCAGTTTAACCCCCAGAAGACACAAGTTTGCGCGTTAACCGCTAAAAAGGACCCCTTTGTCGTATCTCCTCAGTTTCAAGGGCACTCCCCTTGTTGCCTAAGCCAGTATCAGAATCCTCGGCGTCGACATATCGAGTGACGTGCAGTTTCGTGGTCACTTGGAAGAGAAGGCCAAATTGGCCTCTAAAAAGCTTGGCGTGCTCAGCAGAGCGGGACAGTATTTCATGCCGGCACACCGCCTGCAACTTTACAAGGCGCAGGTTCGGCCGCACATGGAATATTGTTCCCATCTCTGGGCTGGGGCTCGCCAGTACCAGCTCCTTCCACTTGACCGCATCCAGCGCAGAGCGGCTCAAATCGTCGACATCCGAGTGCTTTCCGATCGGCTCGATTCACTGGCGCTGCGAGATGTTGCATTTCTTTTCATTTTCATTCGCATACACCATGGGGAGTGCTCTGAGGAATTGTTCGGATTAAGCCCAGCCACCTAATTTCGTGAACGCACTACGCGCAAACGTCCCGATACCGTCCACACCATCTGGATGCTTGGCGGTCCACCACTGTACGTTTCAAAAGGAGTTTTCTTCCGCGTACAACCTCTCTGTGGAATAGTTTACCACCGGCGATTTTTCCGGACCGATACGACCTGGGACCTTCAAGAAAAGAGCTTACTCCTTTCTAAAGGGCCGGCAACGCACCTGCAATTCCCCTGGTGTTACGGTTGATCATGGGCGGCGGTAGTCACTTAACATCAGGTGAGCCGCATGCTCGTTTGCCCCCTCTTCTATAAAAAAATCACTCACAATATAATCGGCGTCCTCGTCATCGGAATGTGGCTCACGAATACATTCAGCTGCATAGCCGCTGCGATCGCCAATCTCTTCATCTTCGCCCAGTAAATCATCTTCTTGCAGCCTCATTCAAGAAAAGTAAAGAGCTTACTCCTTTCTTAAAGGGCCGGCAACGCACCTGCAATTCCTCTGGTGCTGCAGATGTTCATGGGCGGCGGTAATCACTTAACATCAGGTGAACCGTATGCTCGTTTGCCCTCTCTTCTATAAAAAAGAAAGCCAATCATTTATGATATCTTAGGCTAAATCATCTGCAAAGTTTACCGATTCAATCCTTGTACGTTTAGATGACATAGTAAAAGCCTAAAACAAAATTAACATAAATTAAAAAAAATAGTTAGTAAATCTATTTTTGTCACACAACACTTCACCATGAGTCCCTAGGACTCACACTCGATCATATTTACCTTTCCGAACGACGTGTGCACGCGACCGCTTACCTCTGCCTCCCGCGCCTCATTACAGGAAGGTACTAGAAAGCGCAAGTCTAAACTCTAAAAAATAAACTATTTTTTTGTTGTTTAAAAGTGGTGGTGAGTCCCGTGGACTCAGGGTGGTGCATTAAGGGCTAGAGACATTTTATTTATAGGATATAGTGAAAAACGAGCACACAGTCCACCTGATGGTAAGTGGTTGCTGTGTCCCATTGACATCTACATCTATCCTCGATTACGAATCAAAATGCTACACTCACCATACGAAACACTGTTACGCTGGTATTCTGTGAGAGCCTTCTTTCAGCCCATTCGTGTTACAACTATACTATTAATATATCTGCAGCAAAATATATATACACCATAAACTATGGAAAAAGAAATAAATACAAGGGGTGTATAGATAAAATGTATAGGGTATGAAATTTACAACGAACGCTAACCATCTGAGCTACCACGGCTCATCAATGTAGTTGAAGTCAATTAAATAATTTAAATACGCATTGTTAAGGATAACTCAAAAACTACTTCTTAGAACTTGATCAAATTTATATGGGACCATATGAGAAGCATTAGCCTTCAAATAAAAAAGGGTCATAAAAATCGGTTCCATAGAAAAAAGTTCTGAGATAACACACATACCTAAAGAAATTATACAGTGAAATTGAGTACCTCCTCCTTTTTTTGAAGTTGGTTAAAAAGATGAGAAGACGGTAAAAATAAGTCTAATTCGAGATACAGCTAAAAATAACTACTATTTAAAGTCCATTTAGACCATCGTCAAAATTGTTGGTCTTCGATAAATGGATATGATGATGTTTTAAAGTCCTATAATCATCGGAATCCAAATAAGACGTGATATTCACGTCATGCGCAGTGAATAATAAAGACAGAGTCAGGGCTTGGAACTGGTTTCAAAATAACCGGTTAGTAAACATTGTACCTATGTTGGTTTTGTCGATTATATCGATCGAACTGCGAGCGCTTATAGAGTGTTATTTAAGACTGGTTTATTCCACGATGATGCAACGAGCGGTACGCGGGAGACACTGCGTGTTTTGGCACTACTGGCCACATGAAAAAACGCACCGAAAAGTTTTCAGTGCAAAAAATAATGTTATTTATACTAATATTTCCAATTACGTTTCCAATAGGACTATATCCAAGGATCGTGTGCCTGAGTGTACAACTGATGTTTTATTAGTTTACCGTTTGCCGCATTGTTTGCCACATTCATATTAGACTATACAAACCTTTGAAAACCGGTTTATTCTACGAAACCCATTACATGATATTTTTTAATCAAACGTTTAGTGAATATTCTTTCACAACCACTACATGGTAAAACCGTATATTAATAGTTAAAGAACCGAATAAATAAATAGTACTAACGTTAAAGTAGAACAAAACCAAAATAAAGCGTTCCAGTTTTCAAGACGTGGATCTGGACAGAGATAAATCGGCGTAATTGTAATGTAATTACCGAAAATAGTTATGTAATATGTTCCTACGATAAGTTGTATAGTTAAATAGGTAATTAAAATCTATAATAAGTGGTATTTGTACGAGTGCGAGTAGATACGATTGTTTGCGCTCTTGCGACGACGCTAAATTCTACTCAATGACAATACTTTTATTGGTTGTGTAACAAGATGATGCTATAATGGTCGAAAATAATAATTGACATGAGGACATCAGCATTATATAAATTGTATGTTTTAAAAAACAAGTGACGATTTCTTTAATAAATTTTATAAAAGTTTATTAAAGTAATCGTCACTTGTTTTATTATTATATCTATTCTTTTGTTTTTAACAATTTCCGTAAATATTCTTATGAGTATTGTTGAAATTTTATATCTAAATACCAGGTGCAATTTTAGAAGACATTTAAACAACTTTGTTGGTTTTATTGTCTCTAACTTTTTGAGCCACACTTTTATATTTCGAATAATATAAACAAAAAATATAATATATGGCTGTATTAGTTAGGACTACATGTCAAAAAAAAATTGCTTCAGCCTTAAGGCTTTTGAGGAATGAGGTGGCTACCAGTACTAACCACCGTGGCTATAGGAATAAATCATGTATGATGAATAAAGAACTTTATTTTTAGAATTATTTCCTTACTTCAACTACTTTTTGTGAAAATCAGCAATGCAAGTTTTTCCTTTACGTAGGCAAAGAGGAACTTTACACATGCTATACTCCCAAACTGTGCGTACTGGATGAGATTTTGTACTGCACTTGCAGCAGCGCCTAGATGTGCCCTGTTGTGGTTGGTGCCGACTACTTTCTAAACGTATTTCTTGGGGAACTGTTGGTTTGTGACGTTTTATTAGCACAGGAATCGGAGAATGCGCTGGAGAACTGATATTGGAACCGTAAGATCGCTTATTCACAAAAGCAGGGGCAAGAATGCCCTGGTAGACAGAACGGCGGAATTCCTTCATTGTCAGTCTTCACAGTCCCATATGATCAAGTTTTTGAAGATCTTTATAAACAACAAAAGAATTTACCAACGCGCAGTCCAAGAAATGAAAGAATATTCTATGCCACCATTTACCAGACTTTCTTTCAATGGCATAACAACATTTTGAGTTGGTCAAACTTGTCTACAAAGTTCATATTTGCGTTGTAATCCTTTACAAGTTCAGGGCAAGCTATCTGGTTTGAGTCACCATTACGCTATTTGCGAATAACAGTACTGACATTTCGTGGGTCGTGGTAGTTTGATAAAAGGTGGACTACCCTCTTATCTTTCCACTTCATCACAGTCACATTTGCGTCACTGACTCGTATGTTCACCCCTTTCTAACTTAGTATCTTCTTTGAGTGTAGGTAGATGTTTTCTAATAGCATTTACAGTACCACAAGCCATGACTTTGTCGTTTAGTAAATTAATCTGCAATTTGTAACTTTTAAAATAATTATCAAAGTAGACGCTGTGATATTTGCCTTTGAGATCTGTACATAATCGCTTTACTATTGTCGCACCCAAATCTTTTTCCACATTGCGTTCTTGTTTGCCTGTATATAATTGAAAATCGAGACAGTAACCAGACTCAGTACACTTCATCCAAACTAGCCCCGTTTGATCGGTTTTTTCGGCATGTACTGCTTTAGAGAAGACCATCCTTTAAATTTTATCATACTTTCGTCAACTGCAACTTTTTCTGAAGGCTTATAATTAGCGCGGAAATTTCTTTGAATAATATTCAACAAAGGACGAATTTTATACAATTCATCAAAGTTGGGACTCTGTCTAGAAGGAATCAAGCTATTATCGTTCAAATGAATATGAATCAGAAGCCACCCAAATCTGTTCAAAGGCATAAAAGAGGAGATATAGCACCGTATCATGTAGATCAGGTGCAGATGTCCAATAATCTTTGTAGCTTGGTAGATTTTTAAACCCATCCAAAGAGCCAGAAACACATCAATCTCTTCAGAGTATCTTTATAGTTTTTACCAGTTGAGCAGCGTATAAGTTGGTTTAAATGCTGATTACTTCTAGCAAATCCTCTGTCCAAAATAAGCGAAAAAGTTGTAGAGGCGTTATATTTTCCATGCTTTGAATATGTTCAGGAATATCAGAAATCTCACAAAAAGTACCAGGCAGTTTCATAGTGTAGCTTTTTTCCATTTCTGTGGCCGAAATGTCGAAGAAATATCATCACGTGGTTGAGAAGTAGAAGCAGGGGTAGTAGCGGTACTTACAAAATTAGCCAGAGGTATATTATCATCGGAGTCAAAGTTGTCATTGAATGTCTGCACAGCGATAGTGTCATTACCAAGGCTGAATTCGGGGGCTTGATCAATGTCTGGTTCTGAGCCACAGTCTGAATCCGACTTCACACAACTTTCAGGATCCGAAGGAATATCTTCTTGCAAGATATTTTGAATTTCTTTTTCTTGTAATGCGCGCTTCATCCTATAAAAAAGAAAAAACAAAAACCAAATTGTAAATATCTAGCAAATTATATGTAACTTATTGGCCTATTATGTCACGGTGGTTACCTACACTAACCACCACATTCAAGTACTATTTTAGTAATGTTACGAATAATACTATAGTCAAATCTACAGACAAATGTAAACAGCAACACTTTCGACATATTTTAAAATAAGAATAACGTTAGAATAACGAAAACATACCTTTTTAATCCAATAATGCAATCTCCGTGAATTAAAACACTCGCGACCCATCAAATCTCAAGTTCGTAATTGTAACTGACAATCGATTCAACTGACACCTAACGGTTATTTATAGAGGTCAGGGATATATCTGTCATATTCATTCATAAAGTTACCAAAAGGTGGCGTTATTTTTAGAATATCATAGGTAAAAGAGGTGGTTAGCGTTACTAACCACCTACGCTGATAGAGTTAAGTGATTTGAAAAGTGAAGTGAACAGCTCTTATCGTAGTATGGCCAACCTGGTTGTGTTTTCAAAGATAATACGAGCTAATTTATCTTTGAATAAACAATAATGGACCCCTCCATTATTGTTTCTCTCTAGCAATGGACTTGTGATAATCTTAATAATAATGGAACCTATTAATTGGTCCTGTTTTAATACAAAATTTTGAAATTCTACGATAGATAATCTTAGAAACGTTAGTTTTAAGTATACATAACTAAATTGGGATTCATGCAAAAAATATATCTTAAAAATGCATGTACTTCTAAAGTGAAAAAAAAAATTTTTTTTTACTTTTACACCTTATCTATGATTTTTCTAATGATACGTAACATTATATTAACTTATTTAATATAATGTTACGTATACTTATGTAGGTATGGTAGGACTTCTTTACAGCTTAAGTGTTCGTCTAGGTAGATGCTTCACTCTCACCTATTCTTTAGGTTAGTAGCAGTTTCTGTACTGCAATTGGGTTTGCCAGATAGTCGGGACTCCTCTAAATTTTCCCAAAATTTTAAATGATGTCCAGACTCCCGACAAAATTCAAAATCTACAGACAAACACCTTCTCGGAAATTTAATGTATGCCTTTGATTTAATAAAAAAAACAGTTAGTAATTAGACTGCTTTGAAGTAAATTTATTAAATTTTTAATAAGTTTCGAATAATACTAAAGTATCAAAATTGATGGACTCTAGTAAACTCCAATATATATCAAATATTTGTTCTTTTTATATTTTGGTCTTCCGATCTGGCAAACCTAACTGCAATACAAGCTGGCGCAACTGTATTCTTCTTTGCTTAAAGTAGACTGCATATATCTATTAACTGCAGTAGTCACGTCAAAATGCAAATGCGCTGTCACTTTTGATAGTCAGACAAAGGTAATGCTTCGTAGCCTCCAAAAATCGCCGGTTTCCCACAATTAACATACGAAACAGTAACGTGATAGCGAGAAGAGCAGACTCATTCGTACTGAATACTTACACTGCATATATTGCTGGTGCAAGGTTCTACCACATAAAAACAAGAACTTATACAAGCAATCTCTTTGGTATTGGCAAAATTTAACTTAAAAAGCTTTTCATTCTGCAATAAAGAACAAATAGGTGATTTTCCATAATTTTAAATTATCTGTTCGTTATGTCAAATAATATTATTTCGTTAACTTATTGTGCCTTTAAAATGTATTTCAAATTTAAGAAAATATAATATAGAACTTATTCAGTGTGAAAATGAAATACTCTCATAACGAGGTAAGAATGCCGCAAGGTCGTCATATAAATTCTTCGAATTTCCATACTTTGTGTTTTAAAAGTGGCGAAAAAAAATATTTTCAAAATTAAGGAAAGTAAATGAATTATTTCTCAGCACATAAATTTAAAAATAAAAAATACTTTTGATTCATATTTTCTTCTATTCTGTGCTCGATTACGTAGAATAGTTTATGCGCATGTTTTTCTTGATTTAACAAGGACACTGCTGAGAGACCAAATAGGAACACTTTAATGGTTTTTATGATCACAATATATTTCGACTTTAGACTACAATACTGATTGCAATAATAATCTAGAAATGCAACAGAGGAAGCTTATCATATATTGAAACTGCAAAAGTACCTAAAAGGAATCTATAACAACATTAAAAACTAAGTATATGTAATATCCGTGTAAAATGTTATTCCGTGGGAATCGTGGTGTCTAATAAGTTGCATATATAAACTTACATAATAAAATTTTGTATTTAAAGTAGATGTAAATTTCCGGCAACTAGGTGCCGGGACTGATACCGAGACTAATAATTCGCCGGCCAATCGTGATGACTACGGCAAAACATATCTAATGTGAGGAAGGCCCATCTTCACCAATGAACTTACAGGCTAGCAAAGAAGAGAATAATGAGAAAGAGTAATAATAGAGAAGGGATCACTGATTTACAAATGGACCAAATTAAAACTTACTACTCTGTCTAAAATTCTATCTATTTTTATTGCTTGGACACAGACAGGCATTAGATTTTGTTACTACCCTACCTTTTTTTCATAGAATTTATTTGATTTACCTTTTTTTATTGAATTCGAAGAGAACAGGGGATGATAGCATTAAGTTGGGACTGCGGTGTACGGGGAAACGAATTTTAAGAAGTTAATATATCAAATCCCTACCTACATGCAATGCACGCAACTTCCTCAATTATGTTTGGGATAGATGGGGCTTTGGTGACTTAATTATGACAGAAAATCAATCTAAAAAAACTGAAACCAATTTTGGCAGACTGATGATAAGCAGAAGCAAAACTGATATGGGTACTGTGCTCATTGAGCCGCTCAGTGTAATAAGTACAAGCAATTTCCCAAAAATTGTATGCCAGTTGGCACATTCTTGAAAAAGCTCATGCCCAGCTACGGTCTTAAAGAGACCGGCAATGTAAAGTAATATCTTTTTAATTTATCGAAAAATTTGTAAAGTTTCAAAAATTTAATAGCTTGTCAGAACAACACTGGAATATGAAGCCAAATAACTTCGTCGAGACTTGTATTATTGTCTAACAACAAAATTTACCAATAAAAAACACACTTTTTTAGAAGTACATATTATTTAACCTTCATAGATATAATTTAACATCTATATTACCATGAAAATAAATCAGCATTTATCGTAGTAAGTTAGTTTAGTTGAATGAAAAGTCCACGAATTATTTAAAGAATATAATGACATCCTATTCAGCGTGTAAATGTGTTGGCCGGCGTCACTGTGGCGGCGGGTGAGGCGTTTTTCTCAGTCTAGCTCACCCATTGCAAGAGTTCGCCCGTTCACAACAATCCCTTAGGATCATTAACATGGCTCGTAGTGGAGTTGCTGCCTTGAGTATTGCCATTTTATTAACGGCATTCGAATTCGGTATGTTTCATTTTGTAATTTTTTTAAATAGTTTTACTATAACATGATTCTAATTTATATCTTGTATTATTATAAAATATAATAATTAAATTTTTTCATTATAATCTTAAAATAATAGCTTTGAGTTTTGCAACAACGTTGACTGCGTAAATTTGAACACTGGTGTTCCTTTAACAACTTATTTACAGTTGCAGAATGATTGTTCTCATAAAGTGACTTAAGATTCTTTTATTTTAAGTATAAAAAATAATATAAATTTAGATTATATTTACATAAATTTTATTTATATAAAGAAAGGCCTTTATAAATGTACGTAAATGCGATCTGTGTTGTGCTGCTAACAAATTCTTGTGTAGTTGACGATTACTTGGATATCCAAAAGAAAGTTTTGTTTTCAAATATCTAAGTTTTTATGCATGATTCACTGTTTCTAAGATATTTAAATTAATTGAATTTTTTAAATGATAGTTCCTAGTACTTTTAAAATATTATAATATTTTACAATAAACGAGTGTAGTTATGTAGTGAAAAGAATCTAGATATTATAAATTCCTTAATTTGTTTTTTGGCTAAATATAAAATAATAAAATAATTACGTACTAATTTTTTTGTCATTTTATCAAAAAAAAAAACGAAAAGATGCGATGACTTAGAAAAAAGATGATAAATACTATCTTTATTAATTCAAAACGTGATTTACACCATGGAAAAACAATTATCACTGACACGAAAATATTTGGTTGGCAAATTACAGCTAGTGACTATGCCAAATTAGGGTTTGAATGAGGGCAACCCTGTGATATAGTACTAGCGTGTGAGATGCTGAAAGGCCAAATTGAAAAAAAAAGAATAATAAATTGTATTCTTAAACTCTTTGGATTGAAATTATTACTATGTTAATATATTATCTTTTAAATTATAGGTTTTATCTACATGATCCCGTTTGGAATCATTATTTTTCTAAAAAATGCAATTAATACAAACTTTAATTTTAATGTAGTAAAATGAAACTGGAGATAAAAGTTAAATTTCTAATAGCAGTTTTACCTTTTTAATATCTATCCTATTTGGTTGATAAGAAGTGTTAGATACTTTTGTTTGAATAAACAATCGTTAGTTTATATTCAAAAATAGACTTCACTGCGCGTTTTAGTTCTATTTCAAATTTTGTTCATTGTCTCAATTTTTCTTATCTTTAACCTTATATGAGAATATTTAGAGTTTCAGATCAAGCTTATGAATTAACCATCGTTAATTTAAATTAAAAAGAGACTTCACTGCGTATTGTAGTTTTATTTCTTATTTTAAGAGGTTATTTGACTAATTTTTTTTTTTGGATACAATTATTTTTATAACAAATTAATATAGAAATTCATAATTATATGAGACGTCGATATTGAATGTACATACTCTATTGGGCTAATATAATTCTTCATTTAATAGATATCCTTTTAAACCTTTCTTAATTGTAATTTTTGGAATAAGAACAAATAGTCGTCCATTAAATTATTGTTGCCCTACTAACATGTTTAATATTTTGTTTGGACTAGTCGTGTGCTGGAAAGGATCCAGATTTTACGACTGCGCGTCTCACAAACAAAGTGCGTAAGAATATTCTGTGGACATCGACTTACGAAGTCTTCGAACTACTAAATGTTCATGACTTGTTCCCGTTTCCATTAGAAAACGTCTGTTTTGATCTATGATCGAATATTTAAAATTTCGATTAGTATTTCAATCTCCCCTCTATGTATCATTAAAATAAATATGTATATATTAGTTATTTATTTTATATCTTAGGACAAATAACGATAGGTTAGTAGTGAAGTGGCTGAACGTTTGGCTAAGCCGCTACGAGCTGTGGGTTTGAGTCCTGAAAGGAACAAATTACTGTTAATAAGGCCTACAAATATGTAGTTTTCAATTCATGAATGTAAGATGCCTTCACGATAAAAGAACTTAGTGTTAATCTTTATAAAAATACTAAAAGAAAGTTCAACAGATAAATATTTTAAATACTCGCCAATACTCTTTTAATGTTGTGTAAATTGATTAGACTTTTTTCTTTTTATTGTACGAGAGAAGCGGCATTTGTTTCTATTCATTTAATTTTTTAATTAGTTACCGCTCTCTAAAAACGAGGCTAACTACTTCCTTTTGTTGAAAAGTTAGAAATATATAGATTTTCATGTCAGCTGTTATAATAATAATATATAAATAAATAATAATATAACCTTGGTATAAATAACTCGTCATGAATTGCGTCATGCCTTGAGAATACCAAAGTCGTAGAGTAATCCGTTCATAATATGATATCCATTTTACGAATAAACATCGACCATATTTCTTTAAATTATACTAAGTCCTTGAGTATTAAACCAATTGGTTGAATACTCAAAGTACTAAGTACATTCAATTATTGCTTCAGCAGCAATATTTTATCACGAATGTTCTTAACATTGAATGGAAAGAAAACTTAGAAAAACAGTTTACATTTATCAAGCCACAATCATATTTTTTATTTATTGTAAAATGTGAAGGTCATATTGTTTACTACGCAGTTCTTTATTCATGACACTCTGACATCATGTACCTACTTAACATGAAAATGTCGATGATTACCTACATCTCACATATTTCTTCATCGTCATGTAAGCTGCTAGATATAATTAGAAGATTTTTAGCGTGATCTCAATGTAGCAATACATATTCAACGACCGTTAATAAAACTAAGTATGTTGCCTTTGAGCTTCATAAAACTTTAATACTACTACTAAGTACTAGGGACCCGCCCTGAATTCGCCTGGGTAGGATCCACTAATGTGGCTTTATTCCGGTATAAGATAATTCAAGAACTTTATTCTATAAAGCCGATATAAACTTTGTTTAATATAATGAGCCGTGGTAGCTCAGATGGTTAACGCTCGCTGGAAATATCACAGTACGCGAGTAACCCGGGTTCGATCCCCGCCGACACGAATTAAATTCTTAATTGCAATTTTTAGTGCTGATTTACCACGTGCTCGGCGGTGAATGAAAGCATCGTGAGGAAACCTGCATGTCTGAGGAATGATAAAAAAAATATTTCGAAAACGTGAAGTTCGCCAACACGCATTGGGGCAACGCGGCAAACACTTCCTTGCCCTAAAGCCCTCTCAGAAAGACCTGTGGCCTGTGCCCAGCAGTGGGACGTATATAGGCTGTAAAAAATATAAACTTTTCTTTTTTTCTAAAAGAGTTTTTGTTTTTGGGATAAAATATAGACAAGATCACAGCTGGTATTGGACTCTATCTGTTGTCGTAGTTTCACCACAATTAGTTCTGCCATTCCAAAGACAGACATGATGGAAGCTAGTGATTTCAAGGTTACAGATGGACACTTTGATTGTATTTTTATGTTTAGAATTATGGTGTACAGAAAAATTGACGACTCCGTGGCGCGGTGGCTTAGTAATTAGTGGCTGCGCTAGGGGGCGCGGATGTTCGTCTTTGTGCAATTTATGTTTGTAAACTGCCCCCACAATACAAGAGAAAATCTTAGTGTAAGGGTAACGTTTTTAAAAAAGAAAAAAAAGAACAGCTGCGCTATTTGTGCAACCGTCAAGGCTATGTAAATTTTCAACAACTCAACACACCTTATCATTTTAAATCGCTTTACCGTTTATGTATATGTTTAGAGAGTGAGTGCGCTTATGTACGTGTGTGCTTTGCTGAATTTCCGCCATGTTGTGGTCATGAAGTGTAATTGTGAGATTATAAAATGCAATATAAAAATAATTCAATAGCGGTTTTCAATCAAGGCCTTTGATAACCTTCGCGTGCTCTTGACGTTTAATCGACTATTTTAAATAAACGCGAGACTTTTAATGAAAAAAACCATAAACTACCAATGATGTGAAAACGTTAGGTAAGTCTAAAACCTTTTTAAAAGAAATACATTAATACTATAAAAAAACTCAACTTAATGGCCATTCCAATTTAGATAAAATTTTCCTAATTTATTGAATATCATCGAATACTACGAAATAAGTAGGTAAGCTTTCCGTTTACTACATAAGTATAAAAATCCACATGAATTTTATATACCTAATCAAAATCCACTTATTAATATGTTGCTCATCAACATCAATTTGACAACTAACAAGAAGAAACAATGGTACCTAGTAAGGAAAACAAACTGATATAACATGTTGAAAGGCTTTATGATTCATGAACACTGTGAAATGAAATTAACGCCCCACAACAAACAATAGTTACAACGACACAAGTAACCTTGGTATCAATGCGTACAAGGCTACATCAAATGACTGTCATCACGAGACCACTGACTGTGGTGGATTTTTTCCTCTTTATACAATTGTTGATCTTTGGACGATAAATAAATGAGTTCTTATAATCCTAATCATTTCAATTGTAACGTTAGGTGGTGGAGGTAGAAATGTAAATTCGTTTTATTGCGTTAGTTTTTAAAACAGTATATCGTCTTTGGATTACATTTAATGAAAATATCGTCTTACACTGTAAAGAATTTCCACATTAGATTTCATTTAAACGTCCCTTTTTAGTAACCTGTTTAAATAAAGAAGAAACATAGTTTTACACAAAACCACAGAAAAACGTGCAAGCTATGTCAACCGACTTGATCAAAGCAATTTATTCCTGGAAGAACCTAAAGTATACGTATTCATAAGCTTGTTTTTGTCGAATACAAACATGAAATAAATGCAGGAAGTACGGTTTGGTAGGGCGGAAATTGCCTCATTATAATTACGAGCGGGGAACCGTTATCGAAAGTCATCGCGCCAGGCTCTATTAGGACCAGACCATTATCATGGACAGGACCATAAATGCTAATAAGCCTTATATTGTGATCATGAACCAGACATAATTTCAATTAGTAAATTTAAATTCAATAATATGTATATTATGTAGGTGGTACCATGAATTAACGCATGGTAGATTTTTGTTTTGATCACTTCTAATCTGAAAACAACAAATTAAGTGAACGTCAGATATAGTAAAATATAAATCAAAAAATACGAACTGATAGTGACGGGGAATTTATCCCAAACCACAGCAAAAGTCAGCAACAGCCTGTAACGTTAGTGGAAAACTATATTGAGTCTTAATATGATAGCAAAAAGAAGCTAATTAGCGGACTGACTCGGGTTGTCTTTCTTGTTTTTGAAAATGTTCTTAGCAATGGTTGAACTAAAAGGAAATTACAAAGCGTGCCTTTAACGCAATTGAGTTAAAAGAAGCTACGATGATCGTTTGCCGGCAGTATTTATTAGTTTCTTGAAATTTAGCTCATCAATTAAAGCATGGGTACATTGCAAGCTATAATGGCGAAGCTCACTATCATACAACCGAAACATATTAGTTATTCTAGTGCACTACTACTTCACGGCAACTCTCATTTTCACACGTATATATTTCAAAATGACAGGAATCACGACAGAAAACATTCTGACATCCACCCTACTCGCAAGACTGTGTGTTCTTTTCGAATATTGGATAACTTTTTCAACAGGTAAAATTTTAACACTAATGAAGTGGCGAAAAGCACCTTTAAAAATTTGAAGTCAGTCTCCAAGATTTCCATAACGCTGTTCGATTTGCAGAAACAATAGTAAGACAATAGCAATGACCCCTATGTGGGTCACGGGACAGGGAAATGGTTAAAATGGAAAATGATGGCCGATCAAATAAAAGAATGTATTATTACATAAATGCTATGATATCGCTATTAAATTTTTTATATTTTTGTATTTTGGTACATTACATTATTAAAACTTAATATATAATACATTTTTATTTTATTTTAACATCTTTATTGAGTCCCTTTACAAAAAAGGATACAAAAGGGCAGACTCAATGCTTATAGGCATTCTGTACCAGTCAACACATGATAGATTGTAAACATATTTATTTTTTATATATCAAAATATGTTATAATTATATTTTAACACGATATATTTTGTATATGTTTTTTCAATTTATTGAAATGCTAGTGGCGTAGCTCTATCATAAAGTCACGTCAATGAAAACCGTTGAGTCTTCCCGTACGTAGGTACTTTGTTTAGCAACTCGCTCTATTTGCGTAGTGCCGAAGGTAGTTTGCCTTGCTCACAGTCTAAATATATAATGGGCCGATGACATCACCGATCACGAAATTGAGTTTGTATAAAACGTGAGCACGTACGTTGTAAAATTTTCGTATTCGGCATCTATCTGCAAGGTTTAAACTTTAAACTCTTATTAAATTGATGAACACTTAATTCAATATAATTAAATTCTAATCTAAAATCGTAGGAACAATAATACCCGATTGCTGTCTCTGATCCTGGGTAAGATTCCAAACCGGTACGGAAGATTATCTGCTTCAACAAAATGTTAAATTATTTTCTGCTTCTATTCCGTTTCACCGGCTGTTGCATGAGTTACGAAAAGGTAGGAAATAGAAAGTACCTCACAGTGTTACGCTTTAGAAAGTTTCGAAAGTTACAGTGCAACGGTAAAAATTAAACAATATTTTTACTATAATAAAGCACAGTAAAACATAGTCATAGAACTGCTAATTGAAAGATAATAATAAATATTATTCTTTTGTACAAATGTACTATTTTAGGAAAATTATTTCTTAAAATTTTATACAATACATTTTAGAAGATATAATTCACTATAAACTATAAATGAGCGAATAATATTTGACTATTTTAAATTGATTAAATAAAGAAATTCTTTTCTCGGTTTGATGTACAGTAAAACGAAAGTATAATGATGGCGGTGCATATTAATAAAGGTTGTGTGATAAATTAAGGAAATAAATATATAATTAGTTACATAAAAACAAAAATCAACTTGCAGAAATCTAATGCACTCTATTTATTTTGTAATAAATAATACTAATCTACTAATCAATGCTTTTAATACCAACAACAATATATTTTCATCATCATCATCATCATCATTACAGCCCTTCACAAGTCCACTGCTGAACATAGGCGTCCCCCAAGGTATGCCACAAAGCACGGTCCTGAGCCACATGCATCCATCGACTTCCTGCATGTCTTACCAGGTACTCCATCTAGTGGGGAGTCGCCCTACACTTCGCCTACCGGTACGAGGCTGCCACTCGAGAACCCTTCTTCCCCAACGGTTGTCGGTTCTTCGAGGTATATGGCCGGCCCATTGCCACTTCAACTTACTAATCCGTTGGGCTACGTCGGTCACTCTGGTTCTACTGCGGATATCTCATTTCTAAGTTTATCACGCAGAGAAACTCCGAGCATAGCCCTCTCCATAGCTCGCTGAGCGACTTTGAGCGTCCTCATACGGCCAGCAGTGAAGGACCACGTCTCGGTTCCGTAAGTCATCACTGGCAACACGCACTGGTTGTACAACTTAGTTTTCAGGTTTTGAGGTATACCTGACGAGAAGATATGTCGTAATTTCCCGAACGCTGCCCAGCCGAGTTGAATCCGTCGATTGACCACTTGATCGAAGTTGGACTTACCTAGTCGGACTATTTGTCCCAGGTAAATGTACTCGTCAACAACTTCGAGCTTAGTGCTCCCGACAACTACCGGCATAGGTGTGACATGGACATTAAATATGATCTTTGTTTTGTCCATGTTCATCTTAAGACCTATCCGTTGAAAGGCACTATTGAGGTCATTGAGCATAGTGCTTAAGTCCTCCTGCGATTCTGCCATAAGGACTATATCGTTGGCAAATCGAAGGTGATTGATGTACTCACCATTAATGTTAATACCGTATCCTTTCCAGTCCAGTAGCTTGAAAACGTCTGCCAATGCAGCGGTGAAGAGTTTCGGGGGAAATAACGTCACCCTGTCTTACACCTCTCTGCAGTTGGATAGGTTTCGTACTCTGGTTCTGTACTCGGATAGCCATCGTAGCCCTACTGTACAAACACTTCGATATACCGACAGTCAACTTGTCACCGCTGAAGAGACTGTAGCACAAACACGACAATATATTTGACATGAGTAATATTAACTTATTCCATGCTGATATCATAAAATAGTATATTACCGGCCGCAGTTATGACAAATTAATTAAATTAAAATATTATTTGACAAAAACTAACAACTAATTTGGAGTAATGGCATACATAAATTACTCTAAGGAGTTACGAGTGGACATAGAAACGTACATACATATCAGCCATAAATATCCCTCCTTTTTGCCACCAAGACAGTCAACTTAAAAAGTAATGATATAAAAAATGAATGAAATTTGTAATTTATACTAAGCATTCATGTATTCGGCTAATGGAGGGACACCCTACACTAAGTTTGCCGTTATGACTTATGAGGCTGCACTCGAGAACCTTTTTTCCCCATCGGTTATCGATTCTTCCAGCTATGTGGCCAGCCCATTGCCACTTCAGTTTTCCAATTCGTAGGGATACGTCAGTTACTCTAGTTCTACTGCGGATATCCTCATTCCTAAGTTTATCACGCAGAGAAACTCTGAGCATAGCTCTCTCCATAGCTCGCTGAGCGAATTTGAGCTTGCTCATCAAGTGTAGGGCGTCCCTCCACTAGATGGAGTGACGACCTGGTAAGACATGCAGGAAGTCGATGGATGCAGGTGGCCTAGGACCGTGCTTTGTGGCATTCCTTGGGAGAGGCCTTATGTTCAGCAGAGAACTTGTGAAGGGCTGTAATGATGATGATTCATATATTCATACTATATTTCATTAGATAACATTAAAAATATATCAATTGTAAAACAATCTACAAGATCTGCCTCCTTGGTTCTCGTAATATAATACTCGTAACTAAAACAATAGTTAATTGACACAACTGCATTACACAACATGATCCGTAGCTACGTTCTAAAGTAGGGTGGCACTTTGTTAGACCGAACGTGCGAAAGTTAATTAGCTAGGATCCAAGTGCAAAACCATAATAAATGCTGTAAGTCAAATGATAAAGGGCCCAGTTCTGAGTCTCTCTGGAATACTTTATATTTTGCGTAGATCATTTTAATTCCTCCTTCGAACGTTTATCATTGAAGATGAAAAAACTCACTGTGTAGCACGTAGCAAATCTGTATTTAAAATTAATACATATTTTAATAATTTAAAAATAAAAACACAAATAACTTCACTAAATTATTTATGGGAATATTTACTTCAAATGGAACAAAATCATTAGTGGGAATATAATGTATAAAACGATAAAAACGTAAATAGGGAAGGCAAAAACCGAAAACATAAGACCATGTTATAAAAGGTGCGTCAAATACGTGTTTAACAAGCAAAACAAGCAGGTATAATATGACATATACTTGCATAGGTATATGACTAATACAAGTGTCTCCGTATCCATATGGCCTAGTGTGAGTTAAATTACAATCTTGACATCATTAAAGTTAACGTGTCCACCTTGCGTAACATTCATGACGCAATGTTTTTAGCCAGGCTTAATTTTGTAACTTTACTCAAGTTTTTAACTGTGGAGTAATTTTAAGTTTTCATACCTTTTTACTCCCGTTTTTTTTTTAAATATACTACTTAGTGTTTTTGATACATCAAGAGGAGTACATCCGGGATATCATATGAATATTGTCGGGTTAGCCTTGCTGTTGGATTTTAAGGGGAAACCTCAAATGGCTTAGCAAGATCCTCCGTTATGCCGAAAATATTGCAGTATTAATTTTGAAATAAATATATGGTAAAGTTAAGGATGGATGTTAAGTAGTACGTTAGACGAAAACATGATTCCGTAAAATTTTCTCGATAGAAAAAAATCCAAAGTTACCTCCAAACTGAACAATAAGCCGTATAAAAAACTTTGCATACTAACTGAACTAACTATAAAGCAGGGTTAATATTTTTTATTTTTTATTATTACTTTACATATTCCAGTTTTATACAAAAAATACATCAGGCTTAATAGAGTAAAAACAGAAGAAGCCTCTATATCAATTTACTGACACTATTAACTCTATCTCCACCACAAAAACATTGAAATAAATTCTGTCGTTAGTAATGACATTGTTTGTTTGCCCAACAGGGAATCTATTTCAAAATACGAAACTTTATCCTGGTAAAAGTTTTGCCTTGCCATGCTCTGAAAATTTAGTTTATGTTTATGGCGATATCTGGTCTCGATAATTTTGTCAACATAAAATCACTCTCTAAAATAAAGAAAACAAAATATATAATGGAGATATCAGGTCACAGTTTTATTTTTGTAAAATATTTTTTCGAATATACTCATATAAAATGTTCAGATATATCTAAGCGAACTATTGTTTAAATTGATTAACTACTTGATTTAAAGTTACAGTTAATAAATATATATACGTTTACGATACATGTTATAGCCACGCTGCAGCTATATTATGGTTGTAGCTCAAAAGGTTCGGCTTGACCGGGGAAGGATTTATTTATTTATTCTTTATTGCATCCTTAAACAAAAGAATACAAAGGGCGGACTTAATGCCTTGAGGCATTCTCTACCAGTCAACCCGTTACCCTCTGACAGAATACCAGCGTAAAATAGCAACTTGATGCTGCTGTCTTTCGTATGGTGAGTGTAGATAACCGGAGACCAATTTTACTGGAATTGAGGCATTCCATCTTAGTCCTCAGATGACAACGCATCCGCATTTTGATTCTTAATCGAGGTTAAATATAGATATCTATGGTCCATAGGAGGACTTACCATCAGGAGGACTGTGTGCTCGTTTGTCACCCTAAATTTATAAAAAATAATATTTTAAACATCATTTCATCACATCCCTATAGTCCGTCTCAAGTACAGTGTTGAACATAGGACTCTCCTATATATTATCGCAGATTACAGTCCCTAGACAATTACCTACATCCATCGACTGCCTGCGTGTTTCATCAGGTCAAATCTGTATGTAGAGAGGGGTTAGTCAACACTATGCTTGCCAGTACGAGGCTGCCACTAGCCTCTCGAGTGGTTCATTCCCATCGATTGTCGGTTCTTCTAGCTAGCTGACCAACCTATTGCGACTTCAGCTTATTTATCTGGGCTATGTCAGTTACTCTTGTTCTTCTGCGGATATCCTTGTGACGGACCTTATCCCGCAAATAAACTACAAGCATAACCATTATTCATAGTATGAAATCTTATATAGTATTCATTTTGTAGTATTAATAATTTTATTTATGTATATAAATATTGTACACACAACATTTATTTTAATTTTTTACATTTTACTTCATTTCCTGGAAAGTGAACGTACTTTTACGTACGAACGTACTAATTTTCAGGCAAGAGTACTAAGTTAACTTTTGAAAACGGAATAACCAAAAGATAGTCGTAATATGCCATTACCTTAATAACTCGTATAAAGTGGATTGAAAGGTAAATGAGGCTATGTGAGGATGAAATTTAAAATTGAATTTATATTTTATAATATCATATTTATCTTGAAATAAATTCATAATAACTACTCCAAAAATTTGCTGTCAATTTTTTGAAATAAAATCATAATAACTACTCCGAAAATTTGCTGTCAATTGCTAGTATTATATTTTAAAATATTATTTTACGTCTATTCTCAGTTTAATTCTGAGCCACACATTCAGTAATCTTTCTCTCACAACATGTTAAGCAATGAGAGGAACCTAAATTAATCTAATTAGTTCTCAACCTCAAGTGTGACCGGTAGTGACTAATGTATGTATTCTTACAATTATGGACTAAGTAGCAAATTGGGACAGCTCAAATGTGAATTTAACTAGTAAATTAGAGTACCTATCTAAAACATATTTGTGACTTTCGGATACTGGAGTTTGTTTCCGTAACTTGTATAAATAACGAATTTTCCCAACTTTAGCACAATTTTCTGTTCCATTCCTTAAGTTATGTACGCTTGACTATTTGTACAAAACTTCTATATTTATTACTAATAGAAATTAAATCAAAACAGCAAATGCCCTCCATGGTTATCACAAGAATAAAATGAATTGTACCAAATATTAAAAGTAGTCGTGAAAGTTTTAAAGCGGCATGAAGGTTTCATTTATTAATTTTCTTCAAAAAAGAAAGAGTGAAACTTTAATGCCTTATTTTCTTTCAACTTTAATCTATGTGCCTAAAAAGACACTAAATATTTTTTTAATCTAAAAGTAAAATATAAAATTTTATTTTTTAATTTTATTTACATAAATAAAAATATAGAACATATCACAATACAAATAAATTAAAACTAAAAATATTGAATATCAAGAAATTGTAAACGAAACGAAACCCATGGGAAGATATGGGGTAGTGGATATTCTTACAATTCTTAACAGCGGAAGTAGAGCTTCTTGTATTTATTATATTAGCAAAAGAGCAAACCCTAAAAAGTTTTTTTGAAACCAACATGACAGTTTGAATAGCCTAAGCTCTAGATTTCTGTCATGGTCTCCTTGAACGGGTTATCGCACTGTCGCAACTGCTTACTAGCCGTATCTTGGAAGTGTTGGTATGACGATGGGCCACCCGCCCTATCCCAGTTTGGGTTGGGTCGGGAAAAATAAAAAAAAAAAAAAAAAAATATAATAATATATAAAAAAATTATTCACCCCCCCCCCTCTCTATATATATATATATATATATATATATATATATATATATATATATATAGATTTAACCAAAACTCAAAAACGTGTTCCTCAGTGTTAAAGAAATAACTGAACATTATCAATATAAATGAAAATTGCAGAATATCTTGAAATAAATTTAATTAATTTTGTAAAAATTACTAAACCGATGAGTCTGTCTGCGAAGATAAAAGAATGTGAAAAAAAAAACGAGAGAGGTGTGTTAGGACAGTGTCAAATGGAAGTCCGTAGTCTCTGCCTATTCCTTTGGGTGACAGGTGTGAGCGTTTATGTATGTATGTATCTAAGTTTTTCAAAACTTCAATAATTTCATCTAATATTTTTATTAAAATATATATATAATATCACAGGCATAGTAAAACTACTAAAAATTCCACTTACATTTAGGTAAACTCGTCCAAATGTACCGCTAATTAAAATCGATTAAAAACTCATCAACGCTGTTATAACTTCTAAGACATCAACAAAGTGTAATATTTCTCTAACTTCAGTTCAGTTCTACGATTTAATTTTTTTTTATAGAATTAGGGTGACAAACGAGCACACAGTCCACCTGATGGTAAGTAGATACTGTGGCCCATAGACATCTACATTTAACCTCGATTAAGAATCAAAATGCAATTGCATTGTCATCCCTGAGGACTAACATGGAATGTCTGGATTCCAGTAAAATAGGTCTCTTCACTCTTTTTCTGTGTTCTCTACACTCACCATACGAAACACAGCAGCATCAAGTTGTTATTTTACCCGAGTATTCTGTGAGAGCGTGGTCATTTCCCGGTCGAGCCGACCCATTCGTCTTACAACTATACTATAGCTAGAGCGTGGCTCTACTACGTATAATTCCATGTGCCCTATAATTTAAATATTAAAAAAACAGTAATTTATATCTTTTTTACTTTTTCTGGCTAGGTACAAAGCCAGTGTGGTTAAAAAGAATTTTAAAATAAAGGTATTACGTATTTATAAATCTAATGTCTTTTGACTCGTGTTGTTGCTGAATACGATTGTTTAAAACGAAAGGACATATTTTTACCATGCACACGTGATACACGATATCATAGTCAAAGTTAAAAAAAGTCTACTTAATCAAAGTTTAGACACGTAGGGCACTCAATTTTTTTGTAAATAAATATGACGCCCAATACTCTTGGTCAATGGTGAAAACTTATTGTAGAAATAAAACATTTATATCAGTTTATTTTTTTGTTCATATATAGTTTTTACTTCATCTACTTTTAACAGAATAATGCCGTAATAAAAAAATAATTGTTAAAATATAAATTAAGAAAAACAAACCGTGCCGGAATATTCACTTTTCAATATAGTCCAATGGATTTCGCTAGAGGTGACAGAGGGAAATCAAATAGGAGAAGGGCAGCAGTCTCTTCGTAATAACAATTAAAAGATTTTAAAAAAATCTGTGGGTACCAACAAACCTGTCAAGCGTGGCAACTATGGTAAGTTTTTTTATAGAATTAGAGTAACAAGCGGGCACACAGCCCACCTGATGGTAAGTGGATGCTGTGGTCTATAGACATCTACATTTATCCTCGATTAAGAATCAAAATGCAGATGTGTTGTCTCCCCCTGAAGACTAAGACGGAATGCCTCGTATTTAGTAAAATGGGTCTCCGGTTCTCTACACTCACCATACAAAACACAGCAGCATTGAGCTGCTATTTCACGCTGATGTTCTGTGAGAGCGTGGTCCTTCCACGGTCGAACTGCTCCATTCGTGCTACAACCAAAAAATAGCTGTAGCATGGTTATACCACGTAAAAAGATGATGGTACAACATAAATGTCAAAAGTTGACGTAAATTGTGTCATTTCCATTACGTCATTTAATTTACGAAAATCATAGTTACAATAAACGTAATATTAAAACCAGCTTGTCATTGTCATCCGAAATTTTACAAACTGATCATACTGTACGAGTATGATACAGTATAAGTTTATGCGTGATCTTGGTAGCTCCAAAGATTAGCTTACGTATAAGGCTTCCCCAAAATTAGGCAAAAACCTAACCTAATATTTCACATCTATTTCTTTCTTTCAGGATCTTGTCTGCGGTGTTTCCAATGCAACTCCCAGTCAGACCCCACCTGCAAGGATCCGTTTGCTGGCAAGACCAGAGTGGTAAGTGTTTTATTACCATAACTTTCAAAAAGCCTCCGTTATAACGAAACGCCTACCTGCAACTATAGGCGGAGTCAGTAGATCTATCATTTCATTTCGTCTCGGGGGTCCAGTAATAAGCGACTATGGAAAATACAATAAAAATATATATAATACAATAAAAATCTCATGACTTCTGTTAGTATAACGAATTCGTATGCACCGGAAATAAAAAAAAGCCAAACCAGCGATGAGCCGCGTCGTAGGTGAAAGTCGACCATTGCTGCAATGGTGAATCCGCATGATAAGTGTGGCGATTATAATATAGTAAATGCTCCTTAAAAAAAGTCCCATGATGATGATATCAAAATGAGTTTGAAAAAATAAATAAATGAGTGCTACTGAAGAACTAAAAAAATCTTTTCATTTCAGAATATCTGCTTTACCAGAACTTTGCCTTATTTTAGATCACATTTGATTGTGTAATTTTTCGAAAACAGTGTTTTAAATACGCATATGTTTAACATTTATAAAAAATAAATAAAGACGGGTTTAACCAATTTTTGATTAAAACTACTTTTACGGATTTATCCCGTTTAATTTTAATTATTTTTATTTTAATTCCCGACGTTTCGGGTGCTTTCCAGCACCCACGATCACGGAGGACTGAGGTGACTAACGTCCCGATGTCATTTTTAGACCCGGAGTACCTTCAGCTTTTTTGTTTATTGTTTATGGTAAAAATTAAAAAATCTGAAGGTACTCCGGGTTTAACAATGATATCGGGACGTCAGTCACCTCAGTCCCTCGTGACCATGGGTGCTGGAAAGCACCCGAAACGTCGGGAATTAAAAATTAAACTAAAAATAATTAAAATTAAAATTAAACGCGATAAAATCTGTAAAAGTAATTTTAATCAATGTGTAGTGTTCGCGTAAATATAAGAAATCATCATGTTAACCAATTTTTCTTTTCTTTTATTCCAGGACTGTTCCACTCAGGACTCTGTGAACTACAATCGTGCCTACCTGCGCGGTGTATTGCCCAATGAGCTAGTTGATGCAGTTGCTGGAGCGCCCAGATATTGCCACAAGATTGTTATGCGTTAGTACTCCTTTTTAGATACGATACTAGTTTCCATTGTCAAAATGTACCATGTGTTGGCTACGAGAGAATCCATCGATCACTTCATCATGTCCCGTTGAGATCTTAAAATTCAACTAAGGGATTTAACAAAACAAGGACTCTCACTTGTTTTTCGATAGATGACGGTTTTATCGTCGCTTTTCGCTATAAAAGTGAAAAAACGGTAAAGTACCAACCCATAGCACAGAATTCAAGGAAGCTATGTGGTAAAGTACAAGGTAGCATAAACTTCATGGTATCAAAGAACCCCAGGAATTTGACATCAGCACCGTTCTCACTTTCCAAACTGTTTTTAAAAGTTTTCAATTATTTACTATTCTTATAATAGACGCTTACTGAATTTAACCACTTCTGAGGAATTATGGGCGTTGCCGCGGTTGTCAAATGAATTGGGATTTGCAGTTATCACGTCACATGAGTTGCTTTTTTACCTATTGTTACCTACATAATATAAAGTATAAACAATATAAAACCGCACTGGGCTTTATACACACGCTTCTATATAATATGTTATACGACGCCAGTCCCATACCAGCCAATTAGTAAACCAGTCAAGCAAGTTTATAAGGAGAATCGTTTTACCGCCGACCTGTTTAAGCTGCTACTCAAAAGGAAGTCTCTGTCGACAAATTTGTTTTTATTTGTTTTTTTTTTTCTTTCTATCAATGTCGGAAGCGACAAGAAAAAATAATCACAACAAAAAATAATCTAAATTACGAATTTTTATCGGTCAAAAAGTGTCACCGGTATGAATATTTGGCGTTTGGGTTTTATCATTCTAACCTAATGGTATGTGGCTACCGCAACTTGGGACTGCACCTAACTGCAATTCAGGAAATTTATCTACAAATCAGTCACTCTTGATAACTAAGATGGAATACCTCACAGCTTTTAATTACACTTGAACAAACTATGACTCCACTTCTATATTAAACACAATAGTGAGTAAATTCCTGCTTGTCGGCAGAAATAATATAGATGGTAGGCGTAAAAAAAAAAGTCCTACCACCATTGAGTTATAATGTATGCCTACCACATATTACGACACTCGTAGAATAGTGACGTGAAAAGTCCTCACGAAAACCTTTATACCACCACAATCAAAGAGGCAGTACAAAGAAATATCAAACTAACATTATGACCTAAACCTACTATCGTTACATTGACCCTACAATGTAGTGCTTTCACTATCTAATACAAAGCTCGGTAGGAATGGGCAAAACGCTCTCATAACCTCTGATATTTTTTTACTTGGGGATATAGCGACGCACACCCTCCTCTCTGGGACAAGGACAGGTTATGTCGGACTCGCACTTCTAGCTTACTGTAGCATCACATTATAGTAACAGGCTTACTTAATCTATTGCTGGTTATGGTTTTTTTAAAGCGTTAACTAGCGACTATTTCTTAAACGGTTTTCCCATACTCACCGCGTTGGCACCAGACTGATCGATGAGCGCGAACTACGCTCTCACTGAATATGCGCAATGCAGTATGTAAAAATGGTTGTTCGGTGGTTTTGAAGGAATTTCACATCATCGTTTGGTCACCAATGCCACAGTAAGAAGCACGGGTTGCAGTCCTTATTATGTCGTAATAAGTAAAATCAATCAAAGTTAAGTTTTTGCCATTAGTAATCTTCCTGAAGACGATTTTAAAAGTACGACGATAAGTACATTGATATGTTGAAAATTTCAATGATGAAGGCATTATCAGTAAGGGTGTAATTAAAATGACGGTTCCGTGGCACAGTGGCTTAGCAATGAGTTGCAGCACTGAAGGCCGTGGGTTCGAATCCCGCACGGAACAAGTATTTGTATGGCCTACAAATATTGTTCTGGGTCTGGGTCTGGATGTTTGCCCTTGTCCTATTTATGTTTGAAAACTGCCTCGAAGATACAGGAGAAAATCCTAGTGAGGGGATAACGTTTTTCAAAAAAAAAGTAAAAAGAAAAATGACTACACTCTTCGAGTTCTGCATCTCCTAGAATACAAGGCCCTCCTCTATTCTTAACTATTGCACGACACTAATCTTTAGAAAAAAGAAAAATTTATATTTAAGTATTTTTTTTATTATTCAACAGAAAATGGTGCTACGATCCGTACCTGTTTAGATGCAAACCCAACCGACCTAAACCAAACATGCCGCCTTCTGGACAATACTGCGAAAATGTTCCCCATGGACCCTGCTAAGCAAATCAAGCATTGCAGCGTTTGTGACAGAGACGACTGTAACGGAGCCAGCTCCATTATTGCCTCTTTCCCATTGGCTGCTTTAGCTCTTATTGCTTCATATCTGTTCTACAAACAATAATACCAAATATTTAACAAAGCAGAAATAAACGTTCTCGGTTCGCTTTCAGCAATACGCACTAAGCATAAAGCTTCGTTTAACGCTCTGTCAATCTGAGGAAGTGCCAAAACCTGCTATAATATTGAAAACAGCATTTAAATGAATTAGTAAACCATCCAATACTACTGTTGTTTTTGCTTTGTTAAAATATTTAGGCATAAAAATATATTTAAGATATTTTTTTAAGATTCAAAAGAGAACGGTGTACTTAGTTCTCAAGGTTTACACATTTTAAGCAGACATCGTTACCAAAAGATATTAAATGATGATGTTAATTAAGGTACCTGTTTACAATTTTTATTTATGCAGCTCTGTTACAAGTCTCTCTGTTACTGTTACTTACGTTTGTGTTATTATAAATTATATTTTTTATAATATATTTATTCTATAAGACGACTAATGTCACAAAAGAATAACTATCAAAGATTAATTAAATTAAAACAGTAATTTAACGTCTCTGTTTTATATATGATTGTTACACTAACTCGTAATTTTTGAAGTCGGTCGTATAATGCTTTGCTTTACAAAATATAGAACTTGAAACTTGTGATGCATTATAACTGTTCGAAACATTGAAATCGATAAAATCATTAAGCATTTATGTATATAAGTAGAAGTTGACCGTCCTAATAAGATGAACCTATTTTTAATAAAATTAGTAAAAACCGCTTGTTATGTTTTATTTATGTTTAAAAATACGACTCTACGAGTTTTCTTTTTCTTCTCTGATTAACATATCGCTATTGAATCGACTGCTGGATACATATTAGATACTGCTGGACATTACAGCCTTTCTAAGGTTGCTCATAATGACGCATTTTTTCAAAGATCTACCCATATTACAAGATCTCGTAGTTGCTATATTATCCTATACCTTTGAACGAGCAATTATTGTATATATATATATATATATATATATATATTATATGGAAACGGCTCAAACGATTTTCATAAAATTTAGTGTCCAGGGAGTTTCGGGGACAATAAATCGATGTAGTTAGGATTTATTTTTAGAAAATGTGATTTTGTCCGTGTTTTCAGGCAATGAAAAATTGCTACAATATAAGAAGGTAAAATTTGACACTGTGTTAATGATCGTAATAGCTCAAGTGGATATCGAGCGGTCGCGAAATCGTAATGCCTTGGTTCGCGTCCTGTCCCGACTTCTTTTTCAAGTTCCCTTCTTTTGTGAGAAAATCTATTATTTCGAGTCCTTTTCTTAGTATTTTTTAAAAATACGAAAATTTTTAAACTAATTGCACGCATGATTGTTTATTCAAATAACCAGTTCAGTTTTTTCTATTATGTCAATAAGATCTAAAAATATTTGTATATGATATGTTTCATCAGTATGTAATTTGGATCTAATTGTAATTTTAAAAAAATCATCCAAGTATATAGTAATAATGCAGCTCCTTATTGCCAGTCTGCAGAATTTGGGTTTAACGTAATTAGTTATAGGCAAAATTTCTTTGTAACGAAAATATGTATTGCCGAATAAAAGTTTATGAAATTCATTAACAAAGAATAACTTTTATATTTGAGTACGAAAGATCGATTTCTTTTATTTTTTATAAAGGAGTGAACATGCACACCTTTTAATTAAAAATACTTTTTAATCTCTTCGGACGCAATACAGGAACGTTTGTTCACACTTCGCCACTAAATATCGCTTTACTGAGCGTAACCCGAAGACATAAAATATAATTGAGGAACAATAAAAAGTGTCAGCTTATGAATATTTCTTTACTACAGCTCCAAACCGGTTGAATAGCGAGAGAGGCACTATTTTGGCGGTTTAGTGATGTTATGGTATGGTTATTTTTTATTTAAAAGTACGAACACTAGAATTTTATCCTGTATGGTGGAGGCAGTTTAGATACACAAATTACACAAGGGCAAAAATCATACCTAATTAGACGAAATATTATTTGAAGGTCATACAAATACTGGTTCCGTGCGGAACTTAAATCCGCAGCCTTCAGCGCTGCAACTCAACACTACGTCACGGAAACGTCAAAAAAGTGACCACAGAGCTGATTTTTTCATAGAAGTAGGAATGACAAGATTGCAATGCAGTGAACGATATAAATTACAAGCTCGTGCAAACTGTCTATGCGGTCGGAGCTAAGTTCTGCAAGACGCACCGCAGAAAAATAAAAAACTCTTAGATCGCACTCTTAATTTCATGGCTGTTAGACGGGAAATGAAGCTGCAGTCTTCAGCAGATTTGGCAGCATACAGGCAACTGAACAGACAGTAAGTCAGTCAGTAAGAGCAAATACATGCGACGGGACTTACGCAACTTCAGTACAGCTTGTATTGAAGAAGCGATCGAGCGGAACCAAGGCTCCAAATTCTTTGCAGGGATCTGTCTGTCAGAAAGAGCCAACTGTCGAAGCTGAAGACCGAGTGTGGCGGCATCGTTTCTGGGACACCTGAGTTATATTCTTTTCACCTTTTGAGTAAGATTGAGAGGTTCTATGGGCAGCTATACACGTCATCGTCGGAGCCACATGCAAGTATGAGTAGCGATCCAAAAGCAAGTCTTAACCGACATCAGTCTGAGCTAGATTAGAATGGCTCTCCAGTACCCAAAAACGGCAAGTTCCGGGTGAGGATGGAATTAGAGAGAGAGAGTTTCTGAAAGCGGTTGGAAAACCGGTACTTTAAGTCCTTCAGAGGCTCTTTAATTCCGTTCTCCATGGCAGCACTACTCCCAAGGCGTGGAACAAAATTACGGTAGTCTTGTTCTTCAAGAAAGGTGACAACGCTCTCTTGAAGAACTACAGACCAATATCCCTTCTGAGCCGCGTCTACGTGCTGTTCTCGAGAATCATTACGAATCGTCTCGCACGCAGACTGGACGACTTCCAGCCTCCCCAACAAGTCAGTTTTCAAAAAGGCTTTAGCACCATAGACCACATATATACCCTTCGGCAAATTTTACAGAAGTCCGAAGAGTACAATCTGCCACTTTGCCTGGCGTATGTGGACTATGAGAAAGCCTTTAATTCCGTCGTTCGAAATTTGGGCGGTGCTACAGTCCCTTCAGCGGTGCTAAGTAGACTGTCGGTATATAGAAGTGCTGAAGTATTTGTACAGTAAGGCTATGATGGCTATCCGAGTACAGAACCAGAGTACGAAACCTATCCAACTGCAGGGAGGTGTAAGGCAGGGTGACATTATATCCCCGAAACTCTTCACCGCTGCATTGGAAGACGTTTTCAAGCTATTGGACTGGAAAGAATACGGTATTAACATCAATAGCGAGTACATCACTTACCTTCGATTTGCGGACGATATACTCCTTATGGCAGAATCGCTAGAGAACCTAAGCACTATGCTCAATGACCTTAATAGTGTCTTCCAACGGATGGGTCTTAAGATGAATGAGGACAAAACAAAGATTATGTTTAATGTCCATGTCACACCTATGCCAGTAGTTTCTGGGAGTAGGGAATGCAAATCTCGCTTGGGGCTCAATGGAGGTCCCGCGAGTTTATAAATAATAATACTGCGAGATCTCGCCAATTTCGAGATCTCGCGAGATTGGCAGTTTTGTATATTTTCTTTGCAAATAATCACAATATTTGAATAAATTAAGAAAAAGTAAGTAAGTATTGTAAGATAAACATTTATTTTCACGATTTTTTTCAATAGACTTTTATGCATCAAACATTGCTTGACGTATCTGTCTATATTTTTTAATAAACTTCTAAGTAGTAAATTTTGACGTACGTATCTATCAAATAACAAATGAAAGAAACAACCAATCTTCTCTTCTAATATCAAACAATAATTATTTAGTAATAAAACAGTTCTTTTATAACAAAAACAACAACGAGAAGTCAAAAAAATTAAACTTATTATCTAAGTTGAGTTGACTATTAAACTGAGATATTATTATCAATTAAATATAACGATATCTACTGAGAAGATCCATTAAATATTACTGATTAATTAACAAAATATACCAATTAGTCAGACTATTAGAAATTACAGATTAACTAACAAAATATACCAATCAAATGAAAGATTTGTTCACTTCAAATCACAAGCCATTATAACGAATTATTTTGAAAGTAGTTCCTTAAGAAGCACAAAATGTCCAAAAAATAGTCTGTTAAACGTCTTCTTATTTTGTTGGCTAGATAACCAGCCGCTGAGAAGGCCCTTTCGGATTCAACGCTAGTTGGAACGATCTCAGGCAGTTATTCACGAACTGTAAAAGTTCGCCTTTTGACGCCGGACTCGTATAAATTCATTTCCTTATTGATTAATGCCTCCAGAGAATTCGTAGTCATCTCGCGAGCCACATATAGGTTTTAATGAGATTAAACAAACCACAGATTAGGATAAGAACAAATATATAGATATATATATATATATATATATATATATATATATATATATATATATATATATATATATATATATATATAATTTCAGTTAAATATAATTTGTATGCAAAAGATAAAATTTTGTCATGCCATGCCATTTGGGTGTTCGAAACAAACAGTTTGCTTAGTCTTTCGCAATACGTACGGCAAAGGAATGGAATAATTTGCCGTCGTCTATATTTCCTAACGAATACTAACTGGACGTAACCAGGGCGAAGTGAATAGACTTTTGTTACGCTAAGACAGTGCAATTTACCATTTAGGACTATATCACCACTTACCACCATGTGCGACTGTGGTCGAACACTGAAAACTCACTATAAGTAAAAAAGTAACACAGATCACCAAAGATAAAGTCAAGACACCCGTTGCACTCACTCTGCCAGACTCGATGAATTTTACCTATTTAATCTATATTCGAAGAGTAAATTCAAATAATTTCTTTAAATTATTTTTTTTATATCGGATCGGATATTTGGTTAATAAAGAACCTTAAACCATATTCAAGAGATATATTCAATATAAATATTAATTTACTAGATGTCCCGCTATTCTATACTTCTGCACACGACACACACCCGTTCAGTACGGGACAGTCAGTTCTTGCTGCAACCACCTTCAGGATGACATCGCAGCCGTGCACTTTTCATGGAGAAGAGAGGTGACCTTCTTGCGCATTATGGAAATCATCTACACGCGCCACCACGAATATGCCTTACTAACTACTAAAATTGTTTTCAAATTCGATTCAAAGTGATGTTTTTTTAGAAGAGCCTATTCCCGAACCAATTCGAATCGTAAAAAAAAACAGTAGAGTGACGATCAATCGTTATAAGCGCTGTTACGCACATTCGGATATTTAACTATCGGAGATCATGTCTAATAGGTAAAAAAATTATTTGTTATAACATTTTTTATTACCGCATTCTCGTCACATGCGATTACGAGCGCCATCTAACAACGGACAGCTGAACCATACATGCCAAAGGAAAACACCGTGAGGAATATTAAAAATAAAAAATCTCGAAGATATGTCTTATAAAATGTAGTGGCGGTGTAGTAATATCCACTAAATCATATCGTCGCCATTTGGGTGTGATGATGATGACTATGGATGTGGTAAGAAGTAACAGAGGAAAACAAAACAGGAGACGGGCAGCAGCGTTGTCTAATAACAAGCAATAAATTAAAATCTGCAGTTGTCAACCCGCGTGACTACTACAGCAAATATGAGGCAATATGTAGAAGGCCTATGTTTAGCAATAAAACTTTGAAAGGTTGTAAAGGTAACGGTAACGCAAGACTGTCAACATGAACTGGAACAGATCGGCGAACTCATTACTCCACAATCCTCTTAGAAATGCGATCAAGAGAAGACCCAGCAGTGGGACGTATATAGGCTACTTTAAATACTTTACGCATAAAATCATAAAGTATTAATTTAAGGAAAAGTGGTTCTTGTATATGTTTTTTTTTTTAATAAAAATAATGAGTAAAGAGGATAACATTTAACAAATATAATTTCCTGCCTGTTACTAATGTATTATGTCTGTACTGTGTCTTTCTCTACTTTTTTCAGTATCAGTTCTTTATCTCAAAGAACATTTTCACTGTATATAATTTTAAACATAATTTCATTGTTGTTATGTACTTTTAAAACTCATTTGCAGTCCTTCAAAGTACATCACAAGATGCATATCATTATACGTAACAAAACGTTATAAGCACCGATTTTATGTCAGCACTAGTCTATTTTCGAGATTTTTGTGCTGTTAGCCTATGTGGCTCTTACAGCTTCGTGTGACTCTGGGTTAACACTAGCTAACACTAGTTTTTAAGCAGACTAGGTTCTCTAGGTCTTGTCCAGAAGCGGATTAAATGTCTACAGCGCCCTAAGCTAGCACCTCATCGACACCCCTCTAGCGGCCATATATTACAAATAATAAATACTTGTTTTGCAAATAAACTATATTATAAATTAAAAAATATGTAGTATATAGTTCAGTTGCAAAATAATTAAAAGATGTAAGTGGGCTTGGATGAAAAGCGTGATGAGAGAGTGAGGGTTATGTAAGAGTAATTAAGTAGACGAGGCGAGCTTTGGAAGCTCTATATCTCTATACAAAGTATATTTTTAATTTTATGTAAGTAGGTACTTAGTTTAGGCACTAAATAATTCTTTTCGCTTACTTCCGCGCGTGCTCCTTAGTAAGCTTACGACACGTGCCTATAGTTTTCCTTAAGGATATAATCCACCACTGGTCTTGTCTTCTTTAAGTAAGGTTCCGATAAAGGAAAGATTTTTAATGTACAAACTTAAGAACACTGGATCCATGCAAGTTATCTCCCATGGATCTCTCTTTTATATACGGAAACAATATAACACCCTAGTAGCACGAGTAACTAAGTTTAAAACTTTCTTGAGTCTGTATTGCGATGCGTTTTCGCTTTTAACTAAACTCTATATTAATTTTATTTTTATTGAAAATCGGCCTAATATTTAGAACATATAAATATTCTAATTGGGCTAAAGATAATATTTTGAAATCTGAATTTAGGTTAAAACGATAATATTATATGATGGAATACAAATTACGTTGTACTCAGTACTAAACGCTATTTTAAAGCGTATTGTAAATTATCAAAACTGCTTAAATTAGGCCTTAAATTTAAATTTAAACGACTTCCAAAAGTAGGAGGTCCTGAATTCGACTGTGTTTTTTTAATGTGTGTTGTACTTTTTTCTGGGTGAACCAATTTTGAAGATTCTTATTTAATTTTAAAAGATGGGTTTTTTTATAGACAAGGGGCAAACGAGCATACGGTCCACATGATGTTAAGTGACTACCGCCGCACATGAACAACCGCAACACCAAGGGAATTGCAGGTGCGTTGCCGGCCCTTTAGAAAGGAGTAAGCTCTTTTCTTGAAGGTCCCCAGGTCGTATCGGTCCGGAACAATCGCCGGTGGTAAACTTTTCCACAGAGAGATCGTACGCGGAAGAAAACTCCTTGTGAAACGTACAGTGGTGGACCGCCAAGCATCCAGATGGTGTGGATGGTATTGGGAGGTTTGCCACGTAGTGCGTTCATGAAGTTTGGTGGCTGGTATTAATCCGAACAATTCCTCAGAGCACACCCCGTGGTATAAGCGAAAGAAAATCCAAAGAGACAATGAATCGAGCCGATCGGAAAGCACTCGGTCATCAACGATTCGAGCTGCTATGCGCTGGATGCGGTAAAGTGGAAAGAGCTGGCACTGGGGAGCCCCAGTCCAGAGATGGGAACAATATTCCATGTGCGGGCGAACCTGTGCTTTGTAAAGTTGCAGGTGGTGTGCCGAGATGAAATACTGTCCCGCTCTGCTGAGCACGCCAAGCTTTTTAGAGACCAATTTGGCCTTATCTTGCAAGTGGACACGAAACTGCACGTCACTCGATATGTCGACGCCGAAAATTCCGATACTGGCTGAGGCAACAAGGGGAGTGCCTTGAAACTTAAGAGATACGACAAACGGGGTTTTTTAGCGGTTAACGCGCAAACTTGTGTCTTCTGATGGTTAAACTAGACTAGATTTAGTCGCTCCCAATTTGAGACTTTTTCAGCAAAGACTCGACTTCAAACACAAGTTTGTCCAGGTACTCGTAGACGTTTTCCTGAGATATATTGGCATGGCCGGTGTACAAAGCGTCACCAGTGCTGCCATCTGCATAGCAACGAATGTTGCTGGTTTGCAACATATCATTGATATGCAGAAGAAACAGCGTTGGTGATAGCACGCAGTCTTGTGGAACACCAGCATTGATATGCTTGTAATCGGAACTTGCACCGTCTACAACGACCTCGATGCTCCGATCTGGAAGAAAGCTGGTGATTCAATCGCACAATTTCTTGGGAAGCCCATAGGAAGGAAGCTTCGAAAGAATCGCTTTGTGCCAAACCCGATCGAAGGCCTTCGCAATGTCCAAACTACCGGCCAATGCCTCTCCCTTAGACCCTACAGCCTCCATCCATCTACGAGTTTGGTAGACTAGAAGATCACCAGCTAAGCGAAAACCTTATTGGCGATCACTAGGCACTGGCAAGGAGGTGATGGCGATAGGCTTATAGTTGGATGGGTCTGAGCGGTCGCCTTTTTTAGGGATTGGGTGGACGAAATCCGCCTTCCATGATTTTAAGACTACGCCTAGGAAGTAGGAGTACCGGAAAAGACGCGTTAATACCGGTGTCAAGTCTGGAGCACACGTCCTCAACACAATTGGGGGGATTCCGTCAGGCCCACTCGACTTGTGGATGTCCAGGGAGGAGAGTGCTTATCGAACCGAGCGCTGTGTGAACCGCACCTCCGGCATGGAGCACTCACACAGCGGAATGGTCGGTGACGTACTCCCCCCGTCATCAAGAGTCGAGTTGGTTGCAAAGAAAGAGCCTAGCAGATCGGCTTTCTCCTTTGCGGCATGTGCCACTGAGTCGTCCTCTCTGTGTAGAGATGGAAGAGATGGCTGGCAGAAATTCCCCTGGACAGCCTTGGTAAGAGACCAGAATGCACGTGTTCCAGAAAGAAGACGAACTAGTTTTTCGCCAATTCTGCCTATGTGTTTTATTTTACAGAATTATATTTACATTTATATATTATTGGCGGAATTATACTTCTTTTTAGAGCGCTGGTGTTTACATCCCGGGACTTTGATGCGTCAGCCCATGCTTGGTAGCACTCCTGCTTATAGCATGATGCTATTTTTCAGGAGCGACTAAACCATGGCTGAGATTTGCCTCCGATGGTCACCACAGACAAAGGAATAGAAAGTTCCATACCCTGAAGTACCACATCAGCGACGTTGGAATTGTCCGGCGAAAAGCAAACCCGTCTCCAAGGGTAGGATGCAAAGAAAGACCACATCCTATCCCAATCGGCCGACCTGTAGTGCCAACCACGGCGGCAGCCTACAGAATGCAACCGTGATTTCGGCGTGAATGGCACCACACTCTGGACAAGACAATGGTCCGAGTAGCCTAAAGGGGCGTCGATGGAAATTTGATATCTGTCCGGATGAGAGGTCAGCAGAAGGTCCAACAGGGAAGTTGCATGATCCTCTACATCTGGAATCCACGTAGGTGAAGTAACCAGTTGTGTCAGACCATATGGCAAGGCGAAATCATGAACAAATCTCCCCGCGTGATCGGTTAAACGTGAACCAAGCTATTCAGCGTGGTGGGCGTTAAAATCGCCGAGGATCACGATCTCTGCTGAGGGGATCTGCTGTAGTAACGAATCTGTAGCCATTTGAACGTGGTCGAAGAGTCGGTCTGTTTCGGCACTACCGCTATGGGACCTATAGAAGCACACGTAGACGCATGGATGGTCATCGCAGTCTACGCATAGCCAAAGGATGGACAGGTCCGAACTTTCAAGACTGCCGAGGCGTCGAGAACAGATGTCCTCTCCGACGTATACGCAAACTGCAGCCCGAGGCACAAAGGAGTGTATAATCTTCCTTACCGATATTATTCTTAAACAGACAATCCTCGACACTGCAGATAATTTCTTCGTACGGGATTTTTCGCGGTGTTAATGCGAAGTTCATTCCCTCCGCTAATACTTTCATTGTCGGTTCGTCCAGTGTATGTTTTGACAAATTGTAGACCGTGCGTTGTTTACAGTTTGAGTCTATGGTCAATGGTTGTGTATCGTTCTAGCGTTGACTTGGAAATTTGGCATTTGATTTGTTCGTAAATTTTTGGTATTTTTCTATTTGTTTATTTTTGCATTCATTGTATTTCGAGGTTTCCTATTGTGGAAGGAGGAGTTCTACAAGCAAGTAGATGGTGCGGCGATGGGCTCACCTGTGTTTCCCATAGTCGCCGACATATTCATGGAGGACTTTGAAGAGAAAGCCCTTCTGACTGCTCCTGTAAATCCAAGATTCTACAAGCGGTACGTAGACGACACTTTCACAATTTTACCATCTGACAAAGTAACTGCATTTTTAGACCACCTTAACTCCATAAACTCTAAAATACAATTCACAATGGAGTTAGAGGCAAATAATTCTTTAGCCTTCCTAGATGTTTTAGTCATCCAAAATCCTGATAACACTATTGGTCACACTGTGAATAGGAAAAAGGCCCATACCAACCGATATCTAAATGGTGAATCTCACCATCATCCTTCACAGTTAGCTATCGTGGGTAAATCTTTGTTTCAGAGAGCACGAGGGATCTGTGACAGAAAACATCTGGCCGCCGAGCTTCAACACGTCAAGCAAGTATTGCAAGACAACAAGCTTCGGGTCCCGCGCCTACGTCACTCAGTGAAGCCAGCCACAGTCGAGCGTGTGCCTGCTGTACTACCATATATCAGAGGAGTCACTGACAAGATTGGCTACATCTTGAAGCGAGCTTCCATTAAAACATACTACAAGCCGCCGAAGAAGATTAGTCAATTTTTACCATCCATCAAATGTAATATTCCTCTACAGGATGCAGATGTGTACAAGCTAGATTGTGAATGTGGTCTCTCTTACATAGGTCAACCAAAACGATCTATAAAAACCCGCGTGAAGGAACATATAGCTGACGTGAAGCACCGACGCTCTGGGAAGTCTGCAGTCTGCGAACATGTTCAAGATCGTCCCCACCATTACATTCGATTTGATAAACCACAAATCCTCGCAAAAGAACACCGATTCCTACCAAGGATGATACGCGAGGCTATTGAAATTAAAAAAAAATCCAAATTTCAATAGAGAAGATGGATGGGTGCTGCCAGTAGCTTGGATCCTATAATTAACAAAATTAAACCCAAACCCCAAGCATACCTACTTCATGATACTATAAGCTCGTTTTGCGCAAATTGGACCAAAAATTAATATTCAAAAACTGAAGGTAGCTGGACTAACCATGACATTGGGACGTCAAACATCTCAGTCCCTCCCGTGACCATGGGTGCTGTAAAGCCCGAAACGTCGGGATAGTAAAAACAAAATAAAGTAATTAAATGCGATAAAATCCGTAAATAATAGTTTTATTCAATAATGATATTTTAAAAAAAGTAAATAACATAAGCACTGCTTTATAGTTAGTTCAGTTAGTATGCAAAGTTTCATGATCTTATTTAAAGTATTTTATGAATAACAGCGGTTTATTGTTCAGTTTGGAGGTAACTTCGGATTTTTTTCTATCGAGAAAATTTCACGGAATTGTGTTTTCGTCTAACATAGCCCTTAACATTAATCCTCAACTTTACCGTATAGTAAAGTTACAGCCTATATACGTCCCACTGCTGGGCTCAGGGCTCCCCTCATTTATGAGAGTTTTTACAGTATATTTATTTCAAAATTAATGCTGCAATACTTTCGGCATAACGGAGGATCTTGCTAAGCCATTTGAGGTTATATTTCCCTTTAAGTTTTATTTCATCATATGGATAAATTTTAATTGAGAATTGAAAAATCGGCCCTCAATAAATCATTCTTCAGCGTTATATATAATAATTAGGGTTTGGGAATTCCCGACAATTTTTAAGTCCCGGGACACGAGACAGTCTACTATCAAAGTCCCGGGAATTCCCGGGACTTCGACTTTTAAGGAAAAAATTTTAAGAGAAGTGAGCCTTTTTTGAAGAATTTTAATTGAGTAAATTTCAGGTGAAACGTATTAAAAAGGCAATTTTTGTAAAAATCAACATTTATTAATTTTATTAAGAAAAATATAATTTATCTTAATATTTTCATTCTTTGCGGCGGTGAAATCTTATAGTTATAAAACGAACGTAGTAAAAAATCATACTAATTCTCAATAATTTTAGTATTATCTAGTAATTCTAGAATCTAATCATTGGTCATAATAACTACATTGTTAATTTAGATTTGTTTCATAATTAAATAATCTAAATAAAAATAATAAAGCCGACTTATAAATCAGACTTTCAAATAATCAACTAACACATTAATTAGACTTGTTTGCTTGGTTAATAAAATAGGCTTTTAATCAGAGCCTCAACAGCTTTGTACGACAATCTGTTTCTGATTTTGTTGTAATAATGCCACCGGACAAGGAAAACACACACTCTCGTTTTCAACAGATGTCAGTTTAATTGTGATTAAGGCTTTATACAGTAGTTCCAAACATTCTGTACGTTTTTCGGTTGCTTCAAACAACTGAAACTCCTTTTGAAATTTAACTAACAGATGGCGATAGGCTCCTTCAATTATTTGAAAATAAAAATGATAACATAACATTTTCGACAATCTTGTCTCGTCTCGAGTCTCGACCCGAAAGTCCAGGGACTCGAGACAACTAAAATTACTAAAAGTCCCGGGACTTAGAGACACGAGACATCCCGGGACCCAAACCCTAATAATAATTCAATACTTATGATAGTGGCGATGTAAGAATATCCACTACCCCATTTCGTCCTGTGGATGTCGTAAGATGTGACAAAGGGAAACTGAAACAGATGTGCAGCAGCATAGACCTGAAAACAACTTAAAATCACAAAAAGACTGCGGTCACCAACCCGCCTGTCAATCGTGGCAACTATGGCAGTATAAGGCAATAAAATATATAATATAAGGCAATCTATGGGAGGAACAAAAAAATTAAGCAGTGAACTTTTATAGGCTGTAATGGAAGGGACGATGGCTCCACCCTCTTACATATTTATATATTATACTACTACATACATAGTACATGATTGATAATAACCCCTGGGAATGAGTTGATCGCTATCATGCTGTTTCTAAATATCTTCGTAACAATTGTATAAATATTAAATTGTAACTTATGCTTTAAAAAAGAGTCTCGCTGGGTTTCTTGCTGGTTCTTCGCAGGACAGAGATTTATTTCCTAACCTGTGGTAAAATTAAAAAATGACTTTCAATAACAATCATATGTAATCAATATTGAATAAAAATTATTCTATTCTATCCTATTATATTTCATATGAAGAGTAACGCTTATCGAAGACCTTTTTAGCCGAATTCAAAAAAGGGGGAAGTTCTAAATTCGTCTGTATGTTTTTTGTATGTACCAGGCGGTCCCATAATGAACTGGCCTTATATAGTTCAACGCGACATGTCGCTACATGTTGTGTTGCATTAAATTGTACGTTTATCGTGCACTTAATATAAGAAACATGCATCGACATGAAATGCTTAGTCTTAGTTTAACAGGCATTTGAATAACGAGAGTCGCGTATTTTTTAAAATGTCGAAAAATGAGTATCGAAGTGTCATAAAGTTTCTGTTTAAAGAAGGTTTATCCCCTGCCCAAATAAAAGAACGATTGGATGGCGTGTATAAGGAGTCTGCCCCCTCCTATAGCACAGTGAAAAATTGGGTGAAAGAGTTTCGCCTCGGGAGAGAAACCGTCGAAGACTTTGGCCACGACGGTCGACCTGTGGAAGTGCTCACTCCCGAAACGATTGCTCTTATCGAAGAGGAGGTTCTGAGTGACCGCCGTTTGAAGATTAGAAAAATTGCAGCAAGGCTTCGGATCTCTAAGAGTACCGTTCATCGTGCGATCCATGAACATCTTCACATGAAAAAAGTGAGTGCAAGATGGGTACCGAAACTTCTTTCAGGGGTACAGAGACAGGAAAGACTGCGCTGCGCTTCGGAGTTTTTGGATCTTTGTGGCGAAAATCCAAAAACTGTGATCGAGCGGCTAGTGACTGATGATGAAACTATGATCTTGTATTATGATCCACAAAGCAAGCGCGAGTTAATGGAATGGCCTTATAAGGGTGAAAAGCCCCCTAGAAAGGCAAAGGTGCAACAATCGACTAAAAAACTGATGTGCACAATATTTTGGGATTTTCAAGGCATTTTGATGGTGGATTTTAAAGAACGTAATACAGTCGTGAACGGCGAATATTATGCTTCTTTAATATATAAATTACGAGACAAGATAAAGGAAAAACGAAAAGGCAAGCTGTCTAAAGGTGTCCTGTTGCTCCACGACAACGCCCCTGTTCATACCGCTGGTGTTTCGAAGGATGCAGTTCGTCAATGCGGGTTCACAGAAGTTCAACATCCACCTTACAGTCCAGACATGGCCCCGTCCGACTATTATTTATTTCCAAATTTAAAGCGGGACTTAAGAGGAAGAAAATTTTCAAGCGATGAAGAGTTGCAGGCGGCCGTCTTCAGTCATTTTGAGGATAAAAAATGTGATTATTTTTATAAAGGTTTAGAGATGTTGATTCACAGATGTCAGAAGTGTGTTAGTATTCATGGTGATTATATTGAAAAATAAAATTGGTTTCGTTTCATTTCCTTCATTGGTTCATAGTTGGGCCAATTCATTATGGGACCTACCACGTATGTACGCTTACGCGATATCTTTGCTCATTGCGAACCGATCTGATGATCCTTAATTAAGTTTAACTTACTTTATTAAATAGCTTTGTCTTCAGTTGTGGTGTCATATAGAAAAAGAATTGCACCCTCAGGCTGTCAAAATAGGAGATGAAGTTTTAAATATACATACTTAAATGATGATGAAATGTAATTATTTTTCCATCGCACATCGACGAAATTTACGATACTACCCGCACCACCTGGACTTAATACTAGGAGGTCCACCACTGTGCGATTTTCTAGGATTTTTCTGTTCGCACGACTTTTTTGTGTAATCGGCTATCACCACCGATTTTCTCAGAGCAAAACCTTACGAAATGAGCCTTCTAACTCCTTTTTTTGTTTAGTGTAACAGTTATTTATAGACGGCGGTAGTCACTTACATAGGTGAGCTGCCTCTTCTTCTATAAAAAAACTTAATATCAAAATACTAATACATTAAAGATTATTTATTTACTATAGCGTTCAAAACAGCTTATTGGGTTTTCACGGACCACAAAACTTTTTCCGATATGCACCGCCGAATGCGTGCATTCAAGGGTCGTTCGAGCATGCTGAATTTACGAGTATTGATTACAATGATATTCGAATAGTATAAAACATTTATGTTAAGGTTAAACCAACATAGACAGTAATGATTTTGTGTAGGCCAATAACATGAATAGGCTTACCTTAATAAATTTCGCTTTATTTACCGCCTCGGTGGCCTTTTTACATTTTGCCGAATCATCAGGTAACAATTTATTTTGTGTGGTTTGAATTTTCTTTTTGAAAGATAAGTGTTTTTGGCTAAATCTTATTATGTGTTATAAAATTTGTTTTATACATAATTTACATAAAACTAATATTAATATTATTTGATTATATAATTTTCTGCTATAGACATAAGTACCTACAGAAATAAATAGATATGTCAATAGCAGTTGGTCCCTGGCTCTTCTACTTACTAAAGATACTCTTTGGTCTCTAAGTGAATTTTAAATAGTGTGAACATAAAATAATGTTACAATTTTAAAGTTCTTTGCTTCTAAATTCAAATTTTAACTGTTCAATGAATGCAACATTTCAATCGATTTGCCTCCATTTTATATATCGTGATTGTTAATTTACCTTGTGGAGTGTGGTGTTAAGGAAAACGTTAGTAGTCGTCAGAAAAAGCTAAGCTTTGTGTAGCGTACTTTTGGCAGTTACTTTGTGTTAGTGCACCTGATCACAAGATACAAACATCTCAAACTCGGCTCGAGGCCAACGTTTTGGACGTTAAAATCTGATAATTGGTCTCCGTCTATCCCAGATGAAAAAACTTTACTCCGACATTGAGTCTCTTAAGAAAACTTTAGTACCAGTTTAGTGGCTAAATTCTGAATAGAGGCAGAGCATAGGTTCTTAGTCACATAGATTGAGGCCTGCGCGAAAACCAAAGATCGCCACTTTGAATACAATTGTTTTTATGTTAGGTTAGTCACTTAGACTCTAAATATGTCCACAATACATGTATGTTTTATTATTATATAACAATGTTTCTTAATAAACGAAATGCATTTTAATGTGTATAGGTTAATTAGATTTTATATTTTATTATATAACTTTTAATGTAATTAAACCACAATTATTGCTTCTGGTTTAGCGATTAAATTACTCTACTAATCGAGTTTGTGAAGCAGAAAGTAACTTCAATCTGTTATATTATTATGACATCACTAAACGAATTCAAAAATCAACTAGAATTCTTACATATACATTATATATTACAATCGGTTCTGCTTTACGCTTCAACTAAGATAGGTTACTTACAGTCATAAAGATGAAATATGAAATAGATATTATAGCAGTTTAGTTTTACTCACAAAAATTTACTCCTGTTTTAAGTAAAAGGATTTTATTTTATTTTATTATTCATTTTTCTTAGACTTTCTTAGACCCAAAGGATTAGTAAGCTGAAGTGGCAATGGGCCGGCTATATAGCTTGAAGCACCGACAACAAATGAGGGAGAAAGATTCTCGAGTAGCAGTCTCGTACCAGTAGGCGAAGTGTAGGGCGTTCCTCCACTAGATGTAGTGACGATCCGGTAAGACATGCAGAAAGTCGATGTATGCAGGTTCAGGACCGTGCTTTGTGGCATACCTTGAGGGAGGCTTATGTTCAGCAGTTGAATTGTGAAGGACTGTAATGAGTAGATGCATATGAAAAGTCTACAGCTAAACATAAGTCTCCTATGAGGCAATAGAGGGGATTTTGTCATAATCGCCAATCTAACAGGCGGGTAGTTAACAGAATGGTGGTGCCCATCTTATGTTTTAGTTTCCAGTTTGTCGGCTTCCATTATATCCACGGGATAATATTCGAGAATGCATTATTTACGAACGTAATGTATATATTGTACAATCGGGTTTGTGACTCATGCCCATTGTAATCTAAATGGAAACACTTTTTTTTAATGTCAAAATGAATCTTTCTATAGAAGTTGTAGGTATATAAGTGTTATTGCGTAATGACGTAATGATGCCAGTGGTGGCAGTTAGTAGAGTAGACCATGAGGCCCTGGGTACGAATCCCGGCTCGCGAAATTCTCGGTAGTAACCCGGAGAAAGCTAGCGGTATTTCATTCACGTGCCGATCTAAATCACGTAAAACCGTTGGTTCAGCATCTGATCTCCCAGGTTGTGTCAGGTTGCTATCCAATAAGACTATGAGAGTGTGGGAGAAAATAGGGTGCAACTTCTTTGCACACACACTTGCACTATAATCCTATCATGACCAGATGGATCCTATCCATCAGCCTGCATTGAGACTAACTGCCGTGAAAGAAATTCGAAAAGGAGGACATAATTATTATTGATGATTTTTTATAGGATAGGGTGACAAACGAGCACACAGTCCACCTGATGGTAAATGGTTGCTACGGTCCGTAGACATCTAGATCTATTCCCGATTACGAATTAAAATGCAGATGCGTTGTCACTCGTGAGGACTAGGATGGAATGCCTCGTTTCCAGTAAAAAGGGTCTCCGGTTCTCTACACTCACCATATGAAACACAGCACCAATAAGCTACTATTTTACGCTGGAGTTCTGTGAGAACGTGTTCCTTCCCTGGTCGAGCCGACCCATTCGTGATACAACTATACCACTAATATAACTGCAACATGGCTCTACCACGTAGGAAAATAGTCACGTAGGAAAATAGTAAATCGTAAAATAGAGAAACTATTAATTTTAAAGCAAAACTAATAACATTTATCTAAAAGTAGCAAGTACAAAGCAGATAAGTTACTGTTTTATTAATAATGGTGTTATCTACCCAATAAATAGAAGGCGAAGAGGCTCTAAACAAAGTCGAGATTTTGGATGATCAAGAAGGAGATAGCGAACTTTTGGAACGATCAGGCGTTATGGCAAAAGGCAGTGCGATAGCAGGCAGTACAAACAGTTTAAGACCTCTTTTCCAAGTTCCATCAAATCCAAGGCCTGGCGGAATTCATACAGATGCACTGGAGTGCTACGCTTGTACTGACTGCCCGAAAATATACGAAAATACGACATCCAAAATATGTCCGCACTCGCTGGACGTCACAAGAGAAAAGAAATGTGTTGTTTACGCTGAGCAATACAGGCGTAAGTAATTAAATAATTCCTCTTTATTTTACCGTAAAGGTCCGTTGTAAGATTTTTGTTACGTCGGATTTGCCTTGATCGTCACGCTTGGTGGGCAAATTGAAGGCCGCAGCACCAGAATTTTTGCAACGCTGCTGTGCGTTGCCGGCATGAGAATGTTTCGTATGTCTTAAACGAGATACGTATTATATCTATACAAATGAATAAAATTTAAGTGTCTGTTTGTAATGTCAAAATAAAAATACGTGTGGCACTCGGGGATTGCCGCGGTAAAGCTATTGCATAGCATTTTTTATCAACTTATGCAATTATAATTATTTATTTATTTTATTTATGCAGTATTTTTTTCTTCGTTTTTTTTTCTTTGATATTAATTCAAGTTATACTTTTTGAGCGCGGTGACCGATAAGAAAATATATTTTTTTTCTTTTATTTAATAAATGAGAAGTTAATATTGTATAAAATATTTTATTATCTTACAATACATGTAGGTCTAGTCGCACGCACACAAACACCGTGCCAAAGTCTACCGAACTGAAACGATGTTAGACGATGCACGGCTTTCAACGCAGCACCGCTGTGCCGGTCGGAGTTGGGGGTGTTAGGTTTATTTTTGTTACGAAATTTTTTGATTCGGTCGCCGCGCTCAAAGGGCGCGATAAAAGCTATGCAATAGCTTAATAGCTTTTTACTAAATGCATATAAAAGTATATATGGTACTCATAACAAAAAAAGTCCTTTAAAATTTTTGTCTGGCTGTCTTTTTATTCCAGCTAATCTCCGAAGTTTGCTGGACCAATTTTGATTAGACTTTCTCTAACAGATAGCCGATGTTATAAGGAGTAACTTAGGCTACTTTTATTTTAAAAAACAATATTACGGTTCTGCGCAAAAAAAAATTAAAACCCATAAAATCCAATCGTAATAAATTCCACGCAGGCGAAGTCGCGGGGAACAGCTAATTATTATATAAGATTTTTCCGGCATCTCTTTGAGTCACATCATACGTCACCCATGGGATGAATTGGTGTAATAAGTAAATAATCGTAAGCCGCGACATACTGCGATAAAGTAGTTTAACTAAAATATTATTTTGTTCCCATTTATGTATATAATTTAAAAAATATTATACTTTTAAAATACAACATGATGTATGCATGAAATCAAATCTTAATTATTTTACATCCGCCATAGTATTTTGCGCTTATTAAAAACCTTAAAAATATAATATAACCTTAAAATTAACCTTAACAATAACAATCATAGCGCCTTTTTCTTTTTAATGATTAGTCTTGCGATTCAGCTACATCCTTCTGTTACCATGTTTTCTAACAATTTTTGTTAGAATAAGTTTAACTAACTGGGAATTTGTGATTCATATTTGGATAAGTCATCGACGAGTTTGGCAGATTTAAAAGGAATAATACAAATAAAAATGGTTATTTCGTGTGTAATATATAAATCAATGGTTTAAAATATTTAATATAATCGGGATAGAATAACATATATTGCATAGAGAAAAAAAAAAGATAAATACTTTTCTTATTCCATTTCATGTGAATAATACTTCAAAGTGGCAATATTTATTAAAAGGTATATAACTTAAAATCAATTTTATATGTTAAAGCCGTAGGTAGCTCAGGGTAAATTTCAAAGCACCTATGAAATTGTCTATTACAGTTTTAAGTTTAGATTTACCACATGCCGGCAATGAAATGAAGTAATAATAAAAAAGTAAAAAAAAAGTAATTAAAAATAAATATTTCAAAGACACGTCAAGTTCGCCAACCTAATATACTGGGACAGGGCGGCGAACATTTCCTTGAAACAAAGCTGAGAGGAGACCTGCGTAAACAGAAATCTTTATTTTAATTTTTAACTTTATTTTAATTTTGTGTTTCGTTTTAGATATGAAGAGATCTTGGTACATTCGCGGCTGCGCTTCAGAAAGAGGTTCATGTGCTGACATCAAAAAGGCCCATGACTCTCATTCGGACATTGTCAATTTACTGTTCTGCCGAGAGTGCGAAGGAGACAAATGCAACACAAGTGGTGGTGACCGATCCCTCTTTGATTTGACTCTAGCTGTGTTTGCAGTAATCATCAGTCCAATCGTTGCAAAATATACGCTTTCTTAGGCAAGCGAAAACAATTACCATATATATTAAAAAACGAACAAAGACTGTAATTAAAAAATACAATATATATATGATTAATATATCGCTATTGAATCGACTGCTGGATACAGCCTTTCTAAGGTCGCTCATAATGACGCATTTTTTTCAAAGATCTACCCATATTACAAGATCTCGTAGTTGCTATATTATATTATCCTATACCTTTGAACGAGCAATTCTTGTATATATATATATATATATATATATATATATATATATATATATATATATATATATCCTAAGTATATATATATATATATCAATATTTAACAACAAAGTATAGAACTTAACTTGTATCATTATAACTTCAAACAGAAATCATAAAATCATGAAGCATTTATGTATTAGTCCTTATAAGATGAACCTATTTTTAATAAAATTAGAAAAAACTGCTTGTTATGTTTTATTTTTGTTTAAAATACGACTTATATTATTCTATTACTTTGCGAAGTTTTCTTTTTCTTCTCTGATTAATATATCGCTATTGAATCGACTGCTGGATACAGCCTTTCTAAGGTTGCTCATAATGACGCATTTTTTTCAAAGATCTACCCATATTGCAAGATCTCGTAGTTGCTATATTATCCTATACCTTTAAACGATCAATTCTTATATATATATATATATATATATATATATATATATATATATATATATATATATATATATATAAGATCAACAATAACCAAAGATTTGAAATGAGATGGCTTCGTTTAACGGACTGATTTTAGTTTTAATTGATTCACAAGGCATGTCTCATTTAGTTCATAGTTTACTTCAGAGTGTAATTTATAATAAAGCGATTTTGTACAAATTTAGTTTAACTGTTTTACTTTAATACTTATAATGTTAGTTATATTGCCATATTTAACCTTATAGTCTGGTCGCGGAGAGTTTCCTGCGAAAAATCATTCCAATTCTCCTAAAAATCTCATTCGATTCGTTATATTATTCTGAGAAAGACGTTTTTTTTTTAATTTTTCTGCAACAAAAATTGCAATGGTCATGAACAAAAAACTAAAAAAAATTTTGCTCCAGATAATAAATAAGAAATAATGAAAATCACAAAAAATATCTTTAAAGAAGAGGATATTTGCAACAAAAAAATTCCGTTTTCCGGAACTCTATCTCCATTATTTATAATTTCAATTTAACGCTGACAATGGGCACCGCGAGGCCGTTACGGCATGTGCGCGTTGCCGTGCCGCTAGAAAGAGTTTGCCGGATAAAAATAAAATATATTTTTATCACTTAAAATATTACATATTTTAAAAATTCGAAAATATTCTGGTATCATCTGGCCACTTAAAATAATAAATATGAAAAATCTCTTATACTTAACGATTTTTATATATCTTCTTTCAATACTTATATTATGGTTGTTTTTGTATTTTTTTTTGCATTAAGGAAAAAAAGACGGGTTAAATTTTTTTCGTTATCCTACAGAGAAACGCCAATTATGAGTTTTAAAGGAAAAAAATCTTAATTAATTATTTAAACAATCGAAGTATAATAAAACGATTTTAAACAATTAAAACATTTATTTAAGAAATTTTTTTCATACAAAATAACTATTATGCCATGACAATAAAATGGTATTTTTTTAAAAAACATTAAAATTGTCTATTTGCTTATAAACAATTTCTTAACAAATGACATAAAAAAATCTCCCAATGCAGCGATGAAGAATTTGGAAAAATTAAGTCACTGGTTTTTTTTAAATGTTTATTTATTTTGTTTATTTATTTATTTATTTCCCACTATACAATTATCTTTACAGGTTTATCACCTAATGCGATAATGTAGACAACTATTTTTACCAACTCCAACTACACTGTTACAAGCTAATAATTTTCGATTATAAATATGTACTTATTGCTATTTCAAACACCGTATCTATATCACAGTAGGACCATAACTAATTTCAAATAGAGCTTTTACTATGAACCCACCCAGAGTACAACAAAATATATCTATATGTCTTCTGCTATACGGATGAGGATACGGAGGGCGCGCGTAAATGGCGCTTCAGTCACCAGCTTAGTGCGGCCGTGTGGCACAGCTATCAGCTGAGGCCGCCGCCGTCGTCAATTTATGTAAATTATTATTATATATAATATGTATATAATAATTATGTATTTAAATTTATTTAAACTTCATTGAATCTTAGACAGGATAACATCAAAAAGCGGACTTAATGCTATAAAATAAGTCTCTACCACTTAACCTTAGGGTAATGATTCCACTACTTACACCTCTCTACAATTGGATAAGTTTCATGCTCTTGTTCTTTACTAGGATAGATATCGCAGCGTATATACAAGCACTTTTGTCAAAGGATATGTATGTGGTCTATGGCACTAAAACCTTTTCAGAAATAGGTTCATTCTGGAGACTGGTAGTCGTTGGGTCTACGTGCGAGGATTCCTTACTCCGACGTCCTTACTCCGCTATGACATTCTATGAAGAGTAAATCTAATCTCGCTCAGACTGACGTACGAGAAATCATCGGCATAATACTTGTATGCGGTTCTATCGATGATGTGTACAGTTGTCTGTAAAACTCCTCGATCTCACTCAAAATCTTCGGTACTACGGAAATGAGGCTGCAATTATCGGTCTTTAACATTGTCAATTGGCTTCTGGAGGAAGACAGATCTTTGGCAAAGACTTTGGAGCCCTGGTTCCACTCAATTGCTTCTTCATTTACATTAGAGTACATTTAGAGATCTGTCTGTTCAATAACATGTTAGCCGACGTATCAGTTGAAGCCTGCATCGTCCCCGTCTAGCAACTATTAGATTAAGAGTGTGATCAGAAAACCTTTATTTTGCAATATTTTACTCCATTAGGACTAGTTAAATAGAAATTCAGTATATTTGAAAAATTACAGAACTTGGAATGATAGTAAATTATTCTCAGATATCTTTGTTTTCAGTTTTGAAATTGATTTATTAAAGTAAAATTCCATTCTAATTCCGTTTTGCATGCTTTTGCTTTATGCACAGCCTTAACTTAATTGCGACTTAAACTGATAACGTGCGTTCGTGTGTGTGTATTTGTATGTAACTAGTCTGGCCATAAATACTGTACATAAAAACTTTTCTTTTTTCAACTTTTTGATTATTTTGAATTTGGAACGATTACACTTGTTTACACGGTTTTCATACCCCCAGCTGAGAGTTGTTATTTTGTTATTCATTTAGGTAGAATTATCCAGAAAAAATAATAAAAAATTCTGTCGCGTCTCGTTTAAGAAATGTTTATTAACTTAACTGAAATACATTAATTTGATTTCTTATTTTTACGCGAACACTACACATTGAAATAATACTAGTTTTTACGGAATTTATCGCGTATATTTTAACTTTTTAAATACCCGACGTTTCGAACGCTTTACAGCACTCATGGTCACGGGCAGGACCGATATGTTCAACGTCCATATGTCATAGTTAACCGCGGTTACTATAGATTAAAATTTAACTTTTGTTCCGATCAATGCAGTATGAACTTATGGTATCTTGAAGTCTTGCAGTTGTATGCTTGGGTTGGGATTTAATTTTATTTATTATAGGTACGCCACAGTACGCCATACGCCACAGTCGAGCGTGTACCTGCTGTACTGCCATATGTTAGAGGAGTCACTGACAAGATTGGCTACATCTTGAAGCGCGCTTCCATCAAAACATACTTCAAGCCGCTGAAGAAGATTGGTCAGTTTTTACCATCGGTCAAGTGTAACGTCCCTCTGCAAGATGCAGGAGTGTACAAGCTTGATTGTGAATGTGGTCTCTCCTACATAGGACAAACTAAAAGATCAATAAAAACCCGCGTTAAAGAACATATAGCTGATGTGAAGAATCGACGCTCCGGGAAGTCTGCAGTCTGTGAACACGTACAGGATCGCCCCCGTCACTACATCAGATTTGATAGACCGCAGATCCTCGCTAAAGAACACCGATTCCTTCCAAGGATGATTCGCGAGGCTATTGAAATCAAAAAACATCCTAATTTCAATAGAGAAGATGGCTGGGTACTACCATCTGCTTGGGATCCTATAATAAATAAAATTAAATCCCAACCCAAGCATAAAACTGCAAGACTTGAAGATACCATAAGTTCATACTGCATAGATCGGAACAAAAGTTAAATTTTAATCTATGGTAACCGCGGTTAACTATGACATATGGACGTTGAACATCTCAGTCCTGCCCGTGACCATGAGTGCTGTAAAGCGTTCGAAACGTCGGGTATTTAAAAAGTTAAAATATACGCGATAAATTCCGTAAAAACTAGTATTATTTCAATACATTAGTTTGGTATTAATACAAAAAAAAATTACTAATTTTTGCCTACTTTTTATAGCTACTTGAATTAGTTTCTCTTATAATGGACCAGCAGTAATCCCCTAACATGTTTCATCCCAAAATACTTGATGTCGTTCTTCTAAAACCTTCGAATCTTGGTGAAACCTTCCCCTTGTTCGTCACTCATACTTCCTAAATTTTCTAGGAAAAAATTCGGATGCGAGTGCACAAAATGAATCTTTAATGACATATTCACTCCCACCTTTTGTGTTTCGAATAAACCGGTAACAATTTCTTTGTAATTTTCACTTTTTTATTTCCCAAAAAATTTCCTACAACCATTTTGTATGACTTCCAAGCAGATTTTTCACTAACAGATAAAAGGATTTCAAACTGAATCTTTCATAATTGTACAGATTTATGGGGCAACAAATATACCCTCTTTCAGCTTTTCCTCTGTAACGTTTGGAAAGATTTTTCGAAAATACCGGGACGCATCACTGTTTTTGTCAAGCGCCTTCACAAAATTTTTCATGAGCCCCAATTTGGTGTAAAGGGGGTAGTGATGTTATTGGGATCTACCAACAACTCGTATTTAATGTTCATTTTGCCCGGAATATACTCATTCCGAATAGGCCATTATTTTCTAACATGATGATGTTGTTTTGCTCTACTGTCCCACAAACAAAGGAAACAAAAGTATTTTGTGTAACCACCTTGCAATCCCAATAACACACCATAGCATTGGTGAACCACTTTTTATCTTGATTTGCAACAGGAAATCCAAAATAATGAAGATATGTACTTTTCAACGAATCTACACATCATACGTCTTCTCTTTTTTGAAAATATAAACTATCCATAAATATAACAAAAACGATCAGAACTTTGTTTACACTTTCTACTCGACATTTTAAATCAGCCCGAGACAAAATAACTTTCCTTTGAAGCGAACGAATAAACAATAAACTGTCGTCACCACGTTAGGTAGTTAAAAAAAACATTTGACTGCAGGAAGAAATTGTGACGTGATAAAATATTTCTGCTAATACTTTTAGGTTTAAGGAATGTATATTAACATATTTGTATACATTTATTTTGGGGTATAAAAAAAGTTCAATTTTGTAAACTAGTGTTATTTTTAAAAGTTCTTTCGATTTCGCCTATTTTTTTTTATTTATTCATTTCACATATTTTTTCGTGTTCATTATCAAAATACAATATGGAATGGGGTGTTAAAGAAAATAGGATTGCGGTGATCGGGTGGGTATGATGGCGTCGGTCATATTCCAGACACTTCAAAAGCTTGGTATCAGCCGTATGTTCGTATATCGTACTATCAACAGATACAACAACACTTCTTCAATCGAATACCATAAAAGATCGGGCGGCTGCGTGCTGTTAGAACTACAAAGGCTGTTAATGCTGTTAAAGCCAGAATTCGTCCAAACCCCATTAGGAAGCAGATAATCTGATCGCGAGAAATCAAGATTTCCGCTAGGACTCTGTCACGTATTATAAAACAGAACCTGAAGCTCGGTGCTTATCGTCGATATACAGGACATACCTATAAATCAATCTTTACAATTAAAGAGAGTGGATCGATCAAAACGCCTTCTGTTGCGATGCGCAGGTATCGAGGCAGGTTCCGTGAAGGGCACGGAAATATCCTCTTTACCGATGGAAAAATTTTAACGATTGAACAGCACTACAATAAGCAAAATGATAAAGTGTACGCTCATAGTTCTAAATAAGCTGCTCAAGTGGTCCGAAAGGTACAACGTGGTCATCATCCTGCGTCAGTCATTGTTTGGTGGGTCGTGTCTTATCAGGGCGTCACAAAGCTACATTTTTGCGAAAAAGGAGTGGAAACTTCAGCCAAAGTGTATTAAGACACAGTCTTGGATCGTGTTGTGAAAACTTTCAGTAATACACTTTTTTTAAATGTACCGTGGACTTTCCAGCAGGACTCTGCACCAGGTTACAAGGCACGAACAACCCAAGCCTGACTTGAAATCAACGTTTCGGACTTTATAAGACCCTTTAGACCCAGACCTCAACCCTTTAGACTACAAATTATGGTCAGTTTTAGAGGATGTGGCTTGCTCTAAACGACACGGTGACATTAAATCTCTTAAAAAATCTCTGGAGCAAGCAGTGGCGAAATTTCCCATGGAAACAGTGCGTAAATACATAGATTCGTTACCAGACAGATTAAAGGCCTGTATAAAAGCCAAAGGTGGCTATTTTGAATTGAATGTTGTTTTTATTTTTGCTGAGACTTTAATAAATATGTACATATAAGTTTTAGTAATATTACTTCATTAAATAATACATTTTCATTTGTAACAGAACTAATGGCTGGACTAGGTACATCCATTATTCATTACAATTTTTATAAGTCGGCTACAGAATAAATGCGTCCCTCATAAATTGCATCATACTACTACGACTTTTGCTATAACTGCCATGCCTGATAGGCGAGTTGGCCACTTCAGGTTCTTATGAATCTCTCGTCCTCATCCAGTGTTTTATTTCTCTCTGTCGCCACATTTGACACCCACGGGGCGAATTGGAATAGTGGATATTTACAACAGTTTTATTGATTTTCTTCCTCTTTAATGTCAACTCCCGGTCATTATACTTAAATTAAAAATAAAACGTTCATTCATCTGCTACATGTTATTGATAAAGCTATTATCGTGTAGCAAAGGTTAAGCGGAATACAATAGCAGATTGTTAAGCGCTTGTCAAAACAACATCATGAACAATGCTTTTCAATAGTTCTTTCTTGTAAAATCAAAAAGGTATAAGTTTTCACGTGGTAGAATCATGCTGCAACTACTCGTATACGGTGGTAGTAGCCAGAATGGGTCCGTCCGACAGGGAAAGTACCACCAATCATCACTCATCACAAAGAGCAATGATGATGGTGATATCCATGGACTAAAATCATAATGTGATACATATACATAATGTGATATATATCAATACTATCCGCCACGGATTTACACGAGCGATTTCTGGATCTCGACAACAGCGCCACCTACCGGGCCCAACCACCAGGTCGAACAAGCCGTGTAGGAGAAGAATTACGAACACACGCACACCGGAATTTTTTTAAACATTATTGCGTCCGCTTAGAAAAGAAAATTCATTCATTCATTCATTCATTACAGCCCTTCACAAGTCCACTGCTGAACATAGGCCTCCCCCAAGTAATGCCACAAAGCACGGTCCTGAGCCACCTGCATCCATCGACTTCCTGCATATCTTACCAGGTCGTCAGTCCATCTAGTGGGGGTCGCCCTACACTACGCCTACCGGTACGAGGCTGCCACTCGAGAACCTTTCTTCCCCATCGGTTATCGGTTCTTCGAGCTATATGGCCGGCCCATTGCCACTTCAGCTTACTAATCCGTTGGGCTATGTCGGTCACTCTGGTTTTACTGCGGATATCCTCATTTATGAGTCTATCACGCAGAAAAACTCCGAGCATAGCCCTCTCCATAGCTCGAAAAGAAAATATATAAAGAAAATACAACAACAACAACCTACGTATATAACAATTCAACATCACTACATATTACAATATTGCAATCTTTCATTTAAAATAGGACATTTTAAAGCAAGCAAATTGATTAAAACTACTTTTACGGATTTTATCGCGTTTTATTTATATTAATTTTAATACCCGACGTTACGACGACGTCAGTCACCTCAGTCCCCCGTGACCATGACCATGACCTCCGAAACGTCGGGTATTAAAATTAATATAAATAAAACGCGATAAAATCCGTAAAAGTAGTTTTAGTCAATGTATAGTGTTCGCGTAAATATAAGAAATCATTATGCAAGCAAATTGTTTACCATGGGCGATTTTCCCGGACCGATACAACTTATGTACCTTCAAGAAAAGAGCTTACTTCTTTCTCAAAGGCCGGCAATGCACCTGCAAATCCTCTGGAGTTGCTGTTGTTCATGGGCGGCGGCAGTCATTTACGGTAGTTCTTTTTACGGTAGTTTTTGATATAAATTTGTTTTAATCCAAAAGGCACCTTGCAAAGTAGGTAGATATCTAATATTCCCACTGGTCAAATAGTAGAATTCAGGTGTTTAGATTTAGTTTCCATTATCAGTTTATAAAAAGTGAAGTATAAGCTACGTTTTTATAACGAGAATTTTGTGAACACGGTAATGAGAAGCGTATCAGGCCCAGAGCTAGTTTTCAGTTGTTATGACCCAGAATCCATTATTAAGGTTCAGTTCGTACGATTATCGTATTTGCGTCGTCGTTGGGCAAGTTGTAAATGATGGTCATATCAATGAATATATGATTAAAAGAAAAGGGAATAAAAGTGAAGGCGCAAGTAAGAAGAGTAAGAAAGGAAGTAAAATGATATGAGAAATAAAAATAGAAGAGGGATTGGTTGAGCAAGTAGATGCCTTTGTTTATTTAGGACGTGTGTTTAGCTGGGATGGTAGACAGTACAAGGGTACAAGTACAAGGGTTTAGAACGAAGAGTGAATCCATAAAACAGAATAAATGGGGCTATTCACTCTATTATGGGAAGTCAGAATGTTTCAAAAAAGGCACGAATGGTAATTCACAATGCTGTTCTAGTCTCTACCTTAATGTATAGTAGAGAAAGTTAAGTGTGGTAGAAGAAGCATGGGAATAAAATTAATGTTGTAGTAATGCTGCTTTTACGTGGCAGAGCTGTATTATGGTTGTAGCAAGAATGAGTCAGCTTGACCAGGAAAGGACCACGCTCTCACAGAATACCAGCGTGAAATGGCAGCCTAATACTACTGTATTTCGTATGGTGACTGTAGAGATCCGGAGACCCTTTTTTACTGGAAACGAGTCATTTCATCTTAGTCCTCAGGAGTGACAACGTATCTACCTTTTGATTCTTAATCGAGGATAAATGTAGATGTCTATGGGCCACAGCATCCTCTTATCATCAGGTGGACTGTGTGCTCGTTTGTCATCCTAATTCTATAAAAAAATAAAAAATGAGACATTAAGAAGTATGTAAGGTATAACTCTGAGTGATAGGGTAAGAAAATGCGTGATAAGATAATCATTGAGTGTAATTTTGACCGAAGTATAATTAAGAGTACGTCAATATATGTATAAGTATCTAAGTCAAAATCCGTCAGTGGTCAGTTTGTTATTTTCGCTTAAACGAAGTACGTTCACTTAATTTAGCACAAATAGTTATAACGTTTATCGTGCTAATAATGACATAAATTTGAAGAAAGAAAAAACATCCTGCTTGTTGTTTACTCGGTTACCTTGATGGTGATTCATCGCCCGTGAAGGTTATCGCATTATACAACATTCGTATTTTTATCCTTTATAAGAAATATTTTTATATAGTATCCGTCTTTTAATCTTCAACCTATGGTCGTCCAATAGTCAAAATTCGTAATTTTTTTTTAAGTTTGTATACTAAGCAAACTGTGTTAGATATTTAACTGAATAACGCAACAATCACTACGCATAGTGATTATTATACTCTTTATCCCTACTCTGTGCTGCTATTTGAGCACAGCACAGATTATTATGTTTTTGACTTTGGCGGTATGAACGTAAACAACGAATGTTTTACTTAATTTAAAGTTATTGTCCGTAACACATATTGTTTATAAATTTGCAAACCCTCTCCATATTTATGCGGTAAAGCTATGCTACAGCTATATTAAGGGCGTAACATGGATCGGCCCGACCGAGGAACGACCACGCTCTCACAGAATACCAACGTAATGTAGCAGCTCAATGCTGCTGTGTTTCGTATGGTGAGTGTAGAGATCCAAATATCTCAGAACGGAATACCTCGTTTCCAGTTCCATAAGGGGGACCCTTTTTACTGGAAACAAGGTATTCCATCTTAGTCCTCAGGGATGGAAACGAATCTGCATTTTGATCTTAGATCTAGATGTCTATGGGCCACATTATATTATATGGGACACATTTACTTAGAGAATATTCGGATAAAAGTAAATTGACATATGTAGAAAATATACAAATTCAAGAAGTCTACCTACTTGTTTTGCTTATTATATTTGTTGTGAAAGTAACCCAAAACTTAATCAAATAGTTTCTTATTGAGGTCCAAATTGTTCAAAGATATTCGTTGAATTTCTTGTTAGTGATCTACAAAGACTATATAATATGTTTACAGTTTCTAGATCTATGATGCCTTTAACAGAGATTGAACAACATTCCTACCATTAAGTGCATATTGTATCAAAAATGATACGATGAGATAATCGATTCATAATTTTGTTTTACTACGTACATACAACTACCCTGTATGTTAAATATGTCCTTTGCCTTATCATCTTTTAATATGTTTAAGTAATCGATGACCATTTCCTAAATAATTTGGAGGTAACTATGAAAACTTTTTTCTTGTCTGTCATAACCTTTTTCGTTGGATTATAACTTTTTGTTGATTTATTTCGGAGTGATTTTAATACAAAAGCTGACCACAAAAAATATTTAACATACGAGTAAGAGTATTGTTTTTCCATTAAACATATATTTCAAGTAAATTTTACTGGTATTTAATAAAAAAAATGATAATTTTAGTTGTATCAAAAGTGATACATTATGCAGTTAGTAGGTCCCGTTTGTACATTTTCGCTATTATAGTAGGCCTGTATGTTATGTGATTGTAATATGTTTTTCATCACATTATGTACAAAATATTCCCAACAGGTGTCATATTACGATTGAAACTGCTAGAGTCACATGGAGGAAACGTTCCTTAGAATTTTGGGAAGATGCATTCGTTTTCAGAAATAGACAGTATTCTCCCGAAGTTGTAGCCCTAGAAACTCCATATCAATTTTTCAGTTATTTTTTACTGCTGATTTTTTAGATAAGATTGTAAAATAATCTACTCGATATTCAATCCAAAAAAACCTCGACCAACCAGATCCAATCACAATATCAGAGTTACAAAAGTACTTGGCAATTAATATCTATATGTCAATTTTTCATTATCCAAATATAGGAGCTTACTGGGGTAAAAAAATACGGAATCATGCCAATTATACAGGGTATGACATTGAATAGTTTTGAAAAAATTCGAAGTATATAACATTTTTATGAAAAATGAGAGTTTCCAGTATTCCTATAGATCAAAGGCTTTCCATAGAACATGAACACATAAAAATGTGTGTAATGAAAATGGGTCACTTCCTGAAACAATACCTCTCAAATAAACCTCACAAATGGGGGTTCAAACTTTATATGCTACGTTTTCTTGTAGTGTATGTAGGTGGGCATACAATATTGAGCCTATGATGGAAAACAAACCTGATCTGGGAGTGGTTGGGAACACAGTTGTAAAATTGTTGAGGGTTGTTACACGCAAAGTAAACCACATTGTTTACTTTGACAATTTCCACACCTCTTTACCTCATATGTATTACTCGTACTTAGCTAAGGAAAGGATATTACGTCTGGGAACTATTCAACAAAATCGGTTCGGTAAGAAAGATACTTAAGTTACCATACAAAAAATGACATCGATGCATAATGTATCAAAAATTATACAAACTTTTTTTATTAAAATAACTTTAAAAAATAAAAATATTATTTTTTCTTTATTTTTCCCTGATTTAAGACCTAAACATCTAAATCATATGATTAAATGAGTTAAAACAAAATGTTCATGCACTTAAGGGTGCACTGAGTGTTATATTCTGTATACATAAGTTTACTAGCAGCGATTGAATCGTAGCAGATCATGATCGTTTTACGGGTAAGTATAGGGGTCCGACTCATGATATGTGTAAATTGAATACTAAAGTCTGTCCGCTCGTGCTAATAATTTTTCATAATCTTTCGGGATATGACTGCCATTTATTCATAAAAGAACTTTCAGCAGTGTGCGGGCGAATTAATCTTATCCAAAAAATAAGGAAAAATTTATTAGAGGTTGTCTGGAAGAGATCGCTCTTAGCGATAAGACCGCCCATTGTGCCATATTTCTTACTCTCCTTTTTTTGTTAATATTTATGTTTTTTTGGCGTGCAATAAAGTGTTATCTATTGTTCTATATACATTTACAAAATTTATTTCAATTGATTAAAAAAACGTAGTTCAAATGAAATTTACTGATTATTTTAACTTTTTAAGCTCAAGACTACATAATTTAGTTAAAACGATGAAACCAGATGATTTTAAGAATTTGCGATTATTTTACACACATCAACATTTATTTAGTCTTATTTGCAAGAAAGGTATTTAGTACTATGATTATATCGACCCTTGGGCGCAGTATACAATGAAACTAAATTACTGAAACCCTCTTATTTTTATAACAAACTTTCAGTATTATCTATAATTGATGAAGACTGTAGATATGCTTTAACTGTTTGTAATACCTTTAAAAACATTAGAGAGTGTACGGATTTATACTTAAAGTGTGATGTTCTATTGCTTTGCGATATTTTTGAGCAATGTCATTAAGCAATATTCAGTTTCAATATGTTATATAAGATTTAGTTATACTTTAGTGTAACTAGATCTTAACATATTGAATTTTTCAAAATTCAATACGTTAAGATCTAGTTTGATAGTAGATTTAAATTTGTCAAAGGATAGAAAAAAGTATCAGGGGAGGCTTTGTTCAGTGTGCAGATTACAATAATAAAGAGCCTACTAGTTTTCTAGCTTGCTTAGATTGTGTTAACTTACATGGTTATGCCATGATGCAAAAGCAACCTACAGGAAATTTCAGATTTTAGGTAGTATTAAAATATTACATTTTGATATTAGCAGTTTATCTGATAATTCTGATACCGAATATATTCTTGAAGTAGATGTTTATTATCTATCTGACATTCATGACGTGTACTCTAATTTACCATTTGCCCCTGAAAAATTTGTTCCCTTTGAAAGAAAAAGTGCTAAATTATCTGCCAATATTTCATGATAAGTAAGGAAGCAGATACACAAAAAATTAGTAAAAATGTTAGAAATAAATTAAAATAAATGATGGAGGAAGAAGTTAATTTAGAACGTAAGCAATGTAAAATACTGAAACCTATATATATATATATATATATATATTGGCAATTCACAATGCTGTGTTGGTCCCTACTTTAACGTATGGTAGTGAAAGTTGGGTGTGGCAGAAGAAGCACGAGAGTAGAATAAACGCAGTAGAAATGCGGTCGTTAAGGAGTATGTTGGGGCTGAATCTGAATGACAGGGTAAGAAATTGTGTAATAAGAGACGAGTGTGGTTTGCAAGATGATGTTGTGACCAGGATTAAGAAAGGAATGCTTCGGTGGTTTGGTCATGTGGAAAGAATGAATGAGGAAAGAGTGACAAAGAAAATTTATGGTGCAGAAGTGAATGGCATAGTCGGAAAGGGACGTCCTAGGCGAAAATTTATCGACCAAATTGGCGATTTATTGAAAACGGGCCAAATTAGTAGTACCCTTAACCGACGAGCATGTATGCGTAGATATATGGATGTAAAGGAGGCGAAAGAGGTGTGTCAGGATCGTGCCAAATGGAAGTCTGTAGTCTCTGCTTACCCCTCTGGGTGACAGGCGTGAGTGTTTATATATATAAACGTCGGTCGGTTAAGGGTACTTCTAACGTGGCCCATTTTCAAAATATCGCCAATTTGGTCGATAAACTTTTTTCTAGGGCGTCCCTTTCCGACTTCGCCGTTCACATCTGCCATATAAATTTGCTTTGTCACTCTTTTCTCATTCATTCTTTCTACATGACCAAACCACCGAAGCATTCCTTTCTTAATCCTGGTCACAACATCATCTTGCATACCACATTTATCTCTTATCACGCAATTTCTCACCCTGTCATTCAAATTCAACCCTAGTATATTCCTTAAAGACCGCATTTCTACAGCATTTATTCTACTTTCGTGCTTCTTCTGCCACACCCAACTGTCACTACCATACATTAAAGTAGGGATTAACACAGCATTATAAATTACCATACGTGCCTTTTTTGACACATTCTGGTTCTTCATAATAGAGTGTAGTGCCCCATTCACTCTATTCTCTGCATTTACTCGTCGTTCTATATCCCTATCATATCTACCATCCCTGCTAAATACACATCCCAAATACACAAACTCATCCACTTGCTCAATTAACTCTCCTTCTATTCTTATTTCACATACCGTTTTGCTTTCTTCTCTTTCAAAAACCATCACTTTCGTCTTACTTGCGTTCACTTTCATTCCTCTTTCTTTTAATTCCCAGTTCATTAATGTAACCATCATTTGCAACTCAGCCGCCGATGACGCAAATATGACTTGATCATCGGCATATAGAAGGCATTTGACGGTTAACTCGCCCATTTTTAACCCACATTCTTCATCTTTCAAAGATTGCAAACACCTGTCCATAAATAGGTTGAACAGCCAAGGGGAAGCTACACAGCCCTGTCTGACACCTTTTTGGATACCAAACCAGTCAGATTAGACCCCATTGATCCTGACACAAGCACTAGAGTTCCTATAAAGAGACCTTAATGCCTGTATCAAACCAGCGCTCAACCCATATGAGTTCAGTGTTTGCCATAACACATTCCTGTCCACTCTGTCATAAGCCTTTTCCAAGGCCACACAAAACACAAAACTTTCTGGTTTTTGGCCAAAATCTTCTCCGCAATCATGCGCATGGAAAAGACTTGATCTGTACACCCCATTCCCTTTCTAAAATCCGCTTGCACATCCCAAATTTTTCCATCAGTTTCTTTCATAACTCTTTCAATTAACACCTTAGCATACAGTTTACCCACAATACTAAGCAAGCTGATACCACGGTAGTTTTTGCAGTCCTGCTGTAACCCTGTTCCTTTATGTATTGGTACTATAACTGCTTTACACTAGTCATCCGGTACGCGTTTTAATTCCCAACATAAATTAAACAAGGTGTTTTGCCTGCCACCACTCCCTCTCTAGCCCTTAGCATCTCAAGTGATACTCTATCATATCCAGCTGCCTTACCTGCTTTCATGCTTTTCATTGCTTTCATTATTTCATCTACACTTATCTCCATACCTCTTTCCACTACAACACAACATTTTTATGTTAGCCTGGAAATTATCAGATATCCTTCTATCATTCTTATCCGTTCTTTCTTTCTTTTTCCTTTCAACAACTTCTTTTACTCTCTTATTTAGACGTCTAAATTCTGCTTTTTTTCTTTCAATCTCATCATTCATACCAGAAGAATTACCAGCTTTGGTTGCTAGTAAATCTAACCATGCTTTCTTCTTTGATTCAACTTCCACCCGTACCGCATCATCCCACCACAACGTATTACTTTTCCTTTCATTTGTTCTCTTACTTACACCACATAATTCGGTGGCGGCATCCACCAAACCTATCTTAATATTATCCCACACAGTATTCAAGTCTAAATCATTCATACACAACTCATTCAAACATCTAATATTTTCTCTCAGTCTACATTTATACTTCTCTTTCACATCTTCATCTTGTAACTTCTCTATTCTTATACGCTGTAACGCAGTGGTAGACACAGATGTCTGATGCCGCCAACGCTTGAAAAGACCATTAATTCGACATAAGACCAAGTAATGATCCGTCCCTACGTTGGCCCCCCGGTAAACCCTTGTATCTACGACTGCGCTCCTCATTCTTTCATCCACAATTACGAAATCTATCATGCTTCTATCATCACCTCTTTCGCATGTATACATGTGAATCTTCTTATGACGAAAAAAAGTATTCGTCACAAAAAGATTCTTTTCCACACATACGGTGAGGAGGTCTTCACCATTCTCATTTATACTTTCATCACCAAACGTTCCCAATATCCTTTCATAACCAGACCTATTCATCCCAACCCTTCCATTAAAGTCTCCTAACATAATAATATTTTCATTTTCCTTACATTTTGTCAACACTATCCTTACCATGTCCCAAAACTGCTCTCGGATGTAAGTGGGCTTAGACATGTCTGGGGCGTACACCCCTAGCAGGAACAGCTTCTTTAAGCCCACTTTCATTCGTATCCATAGCAGCCTCGGGCTTACACATTCATACTCTTTCACACATTGACCCATTCTTTCTGAAAGGATGAAACCGACTCCCTGGCATGCCCGTTCGGTCACGTCTACACCAGACCAATACGCGGTATACGTGCCATGTGCAGTGGCATTCCTTTCCTTTTCGTTTCGTCTCATTCACACATAACACATCTATTCCTCTGTCATTCATCATTTCATATACTTCATCCATCTTATCATTCATTCCTCCACATACATTCAGCGTAGCCAGACGGGTTTCCGCATTACACTTTTTGTCCCTCCGGGAGACAGAACGTGACGGGTGGCGAACCTCGTCGCCGGTTTTTTCTCCCGGAGATTCTTCGCACCCCTGCCCCATTAAAGGGGCGCCGGGAACTCGGGGCCATTTCTTTTATTTCATATAACAAGGGATGGTGGTAGATTTTACGCCGCTACCATACGGGCGAGCGACTCATCCCCTATATATATATCGTACTTTAAAATGGATGCAGATATACAAAAAATTAGTAAAAATGTTAAAAATAAATTAAAATAAATGATGGAGGAAGAAGATAATTTAGAACGTTAACAATGTAAAATACTGAAACCTATAACCGATCCATTAGAAGCAATTATTTCAATAAATAGAAATAAAGAGAAAGAAAATAAACAAAAGGAAGCTTCAGATGAGAGTAATTATCAAACTTTAGTTTATGTACAGGTGATATAAGTTCAGATACTAAAGAAGAATTAAATGAAAGCATTTTCGATGAAGAAAGGGATAGTGACATAAACGTCACTTACGGTATAAGAATGAGGGAGGCAAGCTACTGATGGAAAACGTTCCAATCACAATAAAGAAAACTAAAGACTGTTCAGTAGTTGATATTAAAGATAAAAGCTATATCATTACTTCAGAACTATCAGAACTATTGTTTGAAAATAAACCTAATATGGATTTGGTCACTAATCAAGATAAACTAATGAATAAAGAAGAGGATTTATTACATCAGAAAGTAAAAGGCAATCCAGGATTGAAATATAAAAAAAAATTTAAACCGTTGTTTCTTAAAACTGAAATAAGAAAAATGAAGCAAGTAAATAATTTACCAACTTTAAAAAAATATAGATCAAACATTGATGAATTATATTATCACGATCCTAATGAACTTATTCATAGGCTAAAAATCTTAGTTACCTCAAAAGTTCAGAAAATACAAACCATGATAATCAAAGAATTTTAATAATGGAGGAATTAAAAGAAGCAGTCTTTAATAGAGAATAAAAAGAGGGTAAAATCCTTAATTAAAACTAGTTGATAGTTTGCAAGCCAACCATGAACATCAATCAAGTTTGGACATCATGTATATAAACGACAAAAAATGAATAATAACTCAGAATTTCCGATTATCAAAATGACTGATGGATCTTTAAACGCTAAAAATAAAACCGTTAAAACGTCGGAAATTCAGTGGATCCAGGAGATTGTCTAAACATGCACTACGTTGATAAGAATATAGAGAACATAGAAAATAAACTAAGATCAATAAATCAAACTATGGTACGAATTGGAACAGAAAAAACAGTATTGAACAAAGTATAAAGTCAGTGACACAGAAAATGAGGAAAAAATCAGTAAAGAAATAGTGGTCAAAGAAACACATAAACAGGCAATAAAAAGCTTTCCATGGAGACATGTTATGATGAAAGACATTAACGATTTATGGCAAGCTGATATAATTGACATGCAATATGTTTCTAAAAAAAATCTTATTACAAACACATATTGGCAGTTATTGGTACCTTTTCAAAGTATGCTTGAGTATATGCTCAAAGCAAATCAAAAGAATATGAAACAAATTTTTGAAACTTTCCGAGATTTATTCCGTAAAAATCGTATTCCTAAAAATTTACAACTTACAACTGATTTAGGAACTGAACAACAAAAATAAGATTTGTTCAATCATTATAAAATAAACATTACTCAACATATTCTGATAAAAAAGGCTCTATAGTGGAAAGATTTATTTGGACCTTCAAAAGTATTATGGATAGATATTTTAGTTTAAAAGGAAACTATATTTGGTATAGACTCGACATTCTTTTGAAATTAATAGAAATATATGATGATAGCGTACATAGAACAATATGTATGTATATATTTACCTTGTTAAAAAGGTTATAAAAAAAGGAAATAACTCAGATCATAGAAACTATGATCTGAGTGAAATAAGCTATTCATGAAATTGTTTGCCTTTTAGTGAAAACAGTTGGATAGATAAATCAAAAGTTTTATAAGCAAATAATATAAATTACATTCTCATTCTCATATTAACTCTCCGATAGGAAAAGTCTTTTTATGTTATTTTATTTCGAATATTAAAAATCAAATATTTTATTATTAGATAGTATTATAATAATGGTGCATACATCAAAAATAAATACAAATTAAATAAAATGAAGAACAAAATGCTTAAAAATGTAAAAAAAAAACTAAAAAGGCATTGGTATGAAGAAAAATTTTAAAAGTATTTTTCAGTTACATAAAAACTTATAAAAAAGTTTAAGCCCCAATGCAATAAAGCAGCTATCGATCTCGCCATGGCATTGGTAATAGAAAAAATAATAAAGTAAAGACAGTGCCATTTTCGATAATTGTAATGTGACAAATGTTACATTATTACAGAACTCTTACTATTATCGGTACGGTGCTCCTAATTTGAAATTTAATGAAAACAAGTACAGTATATTATACGATATGTATGGTAGATTTCGTCAGTCGTTGTATAATCTTCTTGTAGATCCGTTGCTTGATCCTCAAACATTTAAAAATAAAGCTCGGTTGTTTGTAATTGTTCACGACAAAACGAAAATTTTAAATCAGGATCTGTGAAAACCACCTAATAATAAACGATCATCTACTAGAGCACAGACCTTTAAGTAACACAGTATGATAAATATCATGAAATCTAGGGCTATTGTAGATGTACAAGGATTCATAAGAGAAAATAACAAATTTATTGTTAAAGAAATTGCCATCAGTTGCGATGAAAATTTTATTGATTCTACCACCTTTTCCAATTTATAAACTTACATACTCAGAAAGGAAACAAGTGAGGTGGATAGAACGGAATATAAAAATTAATTGGAATGATGGTTTCATTCCTTATGAGAAATTTTTAATGTACACAACCCTTCTTGGTTGACAGAACGATTTATGGTAAAGGGTTTGAAAAGGAAACTTAGATTAAGAATATGATGTTATAAATTTAGAAAACGTTAAATGTCCTAGTTTGTTAAGATTGTATAAAGAATATAGGTAGGTGTATTTATCATCCTCAAAATGAAGGATGATAAATACAATTAATATGGGTATTACCTAACTTGGTACCTATTGGTTAGGTACTTATTAATAAATTGAACCGACTGATTAATATTGTAATAGCATTCAGGGCTATAAATTTGGATCAGTCTGTCCGTCACATTAAAAAGCAAGGTATCGCTCAGTAAACAATATTATAGGATTCTACAGTTCGAACCATCATATCGGGTAATAGGCGGGTAGAATGGGAGTCTTTTGTAGTACTAACCGAGCGCAGTGAGGTGAAGAGGATAGTGAAGCTGTGGATGTGTGCAAAAGCGTTCCTGTGGTCCTCCCAATATGCGACGAATGTGGAACGCCATGGGGATTTAGTCGATGAGAGTCTGACATAATCCATCCTTCCCCCACGAGGCGGGTATGCGTAGGCATTTTTCCATGTGGAGCCGAACTTGTGCCTTGTAAAGTTGCAGGTGGTGTGCCGGCATGAAACACTATTCCGCTCTGCAGAGCACGCCAAGGTTTTTAGGGGCCAATTTAGCCATCTCTTTCAAGTGACCACAAAACTGCACGTCCCTCGATATGTCAACGCCGAGGATTGCAATATTGAGCATCACCAGTGCTGTCGTCCGCGGAGCAATAAATGTTACCGGTTAGCAACATATTATTGATATGCAGAAGAAACAGCATGGGCGATAGCACACAGCTTTGTGGAACTCCAGTGTTAACGGGCTTGTAATTACAGCAGTACGGGCTATTTCGACTTGATGTCCTATCTGCAAGAAAACTGGTGATTCAATTGCACAATTTTTTGGGAAGCCCATAGAAAGAAAGCTTCGTTTTTACGAAGCTTTGTGTCGAACCCGATCGAAAGCCTTTACTATATCCAAACTAACGGCCAACGAAGTATCTCATGATCTGGCAGTTAATGATTGTTTCCATTATTTTGGAGAACAAGGAGGTGATAGCGATAGACCTGTAGTTGGACAGATTTGAGCGGTCGTTTTTTAGGGATCGGGTGCCTTAAAGTTGTCTTCCATAGTTCAGGACTACGTCTTGGGAGTAGGAGTACCGGAAAAGACGCAATAAAATCGGTGCCAACACTGAACCACACGTTTTCAGCACAATAGGAGGGACGCCATCAGACCCACTCTACTTTTTGAAGGCCAGATAGAAGAGTGATCTGCGCACCGAGCACTGGGTTAATAGCACATCTTGCATGGAGCACTCACACCGCGGGATTTTTGATAGTAATTTCCCCCGTCATCAAGAGTGGAGTTGAACGCAAAGAGAGAGCCCATCAGATTGGTTTTGTCTTTTGTGGCATGGGCCATTGAGTCGTCCTTCCTGTGCAGAGATGGAAGAGATGGCTGACAGAAGTTCCCTTGCCTTACCGAGAGACCAGAATGCACGTGTTCCCAAAGGAAGTCGAACTAGTTTCTCGCCAATTTTGCCTGACTGCGTTTGCAATGACACTTTTATACTTCTTTTTAAGAGCGCTGGTATTTCCATCCCGAAAAGTCGATGCGTCGAGAGGGTTGTCCGCTCCCACAACAGCCGCAGCCGAGATAGATTAGCGGGGGGAAGAGGAGTATTGGTATGGCGATACACCACTTGCCCTATCCTCCGCGACTCTGACGGGACCGCACTGCTGATGTTGGGGCCGCGGGGAAGAGGTGTCGGTTAACGGCAGAGCCAGAGACTAAATCCGCGCTGGCGTCGGGAAAGCTAATGCTTCCGAGTGCTCGTTTTTCCTCGAGAAGCTGCCGACGGGCGGCCAGCGATGGTGGGGCGGATGTGTGCGTCGAAGGCGGATCACCATGAAGTTTTAGCCGGTACGAGTCCTATATAACCCGTCCTTGTCTCCGCGCGACGGTTTTTAGGCATTAAAACTTAAAAAAAAGGTTAGGTGAGGTTGTAGCTTATATCATAGGTCGTGGCTAAGATAGTAATTTACAGACGCGCATCGATGGCGGCTGACTTAGTAATTGAGGACAATGTAGTTTTTATGAGGAGAATAATGGTATTAAAATCCAAGTCAGTTTATTAAGCACCCTTTTCATAATATCATCTTATCCGGTATTTTCTTGGTCGTCATACTTAAACGTCTCCGACTTATCAGTGAAATCAGTGGACGCAGTTAACTCCCGAAGTATTAAGTCACAGAGTTCTTCAAGCATCTGATTTACATGTAGCTGCAATAAAATCACCACTCTTTTTCTGTTGTTATTCAATTTAGTTGATTCTTTGGGGGAACGCCTGATAATTCTTTAGTAGAAAAACGAAAATAAATGTCGTGTAATAAACCTCAAGAAGTACGAGTAATAATTTAAATATAATTAAGTATATTAAAATAAAAGTTTAGAGTAATTTTGTATTTGTGACTCAGCACTCTGAGCCCACCTCTTCATGAGGTTTTTAAGAGAATAACGAATTTATCTGGAGAAGAAAAAAAACTTATATAAATTGAATTTAAACGTACATAGTCCTTAGTTGGATCTTTACTCAGGAATACATATTTTTACTCTAAAGTTCTTTATTTTACAATATTTTGGCAATTATGTTTACTACATCTTATTTTTTATGTTAATCCTCGACAATAGATATTAAATAAAAGTAGATAGGTAGGGTAAAAAGAGGGAAATGGGAGTCACTTAAGCGAGACTTCAAATAAAAGCTTATTTCACAACAAAATATTTATTAATACAATAAAATAACAAAATTTACTTATTTAGCTATCAATTGAGATCAGTTTTAATCACTTTGGCAATCAGCTTTGGAAATGAAGACAGTTCAAAAAAATAATAGATTTGACCCCCATTGCACTCAGGCGAGGGCAATGGTAGTCACCCTTTTTTTTTTTTTGCATGGGGAAATGCCTACGCATACCCGCCTCGCGGGGGGCAAGGACGGGTTATGTCGGACTCGCACCGACTAAAACCCCATGGTGTTCCACCTTTGTCGCATATTGGCAGGGCTACGGGAACGCTTTCGCACACATCCGCGGCCCTACTAGCGCCTGCCGCCCCATGGCAGCACCTCCTCGGGAGAGGAAAATTCCTCCCCGTTCTCCTTCCCAGGTAAGGCGCACCAGAACACATGGCGCGCCTTCCTCCACGGCCTCCAACTACGTCTGTGCAACAGACGCCCCCGCGTCCGATGCACAAAGGCCATGGGGCCAGGAAAAACGAGCACTTAGAAGTACTAGCCTTCCCGACCCCAGCGGCGGATCTGGTCTATGGCTCCGCCGCCAACCAAGATTCGGCTGCGGAGGGTAGGGAGAGCGGCGCCTCGCAATACCGACAATCCTCTCCCCCCGTAGCCCCACCACCACCGCATCAACGGTGCGGCCCCGTTTGAGTCGCGAAGGATAGGGCGAGTGGCGCATCGCCATACCAACACTCCTCTTCCTCCGCGACTCCACCTCGGCTGCAGCGGTAGAGGGTGCGCGAGTCCCCACTCGCTGCAGTCCACCAGCACACATCCGAAGTGGGCTCCCCAAGCCCACTCGGAGCGGCCACCTCAGGCCGGCCCTTCATCTCGGGCCAGCCACGTGGGTTCCTCTTTGTTCACCGTGGGAGACCAAGCCACGGCTACTAAGCCCCCCCGCCACGACAAGGCGGGAACCCGTTCGGTGGGGAATGGTAGTCACCCTGTGGGTAATCAGAGTCAAACAAAATTAATCACATATCGCACACATAAACCTTTGGCTTAGTCCCAACCAGTACAGTCCAGGAGAGCCGTTTACTTGTAGTTATTTTATAATGTTATAATGTTCCTTATCTACCAGGTATTTTTTTTAAATTGGCGTTGATGCTAAAACTGTAAAGTGCTGCTTCTTTCAGGCCCTGTCTTGTATTGAGGATAGATGCTTCTTTCTCAGGCAACTTATTAAATTCTTTTATAGTAGAACCTTTCTTCGAGGTTTCTTTGGTTTGTTCTGCAGATAAAATATTTAGATCTACTTTTTTCGATATGTCACGAAGTGATTGATCAGCTTGCTTTTATGTGCTAGACGTCGAGCTTATATTATCATGTACTGCATAAGTAGCAGCAGCTGAAATAGATTCATCATTATCTATAACCACAATAGACTAAGATTGGAGAATTTCAGCTGCAACAATGTCTTCTTCTGAAAGTAGTTCGGGATTAATAGAAATTGCAATAACCTTGTTGATCAATTAGCTGCACAGCTTTTTCCAAACTATCGGTAGACCAGACAGTCTTTAAGGTAATTCTAACCCGTACTTTCGGCATCTACAACAAAACTAAAAAGCAGTATATAACATAAAATAAATTAATTGCATAGGCACATAATACTACTTTACTTTGCCGGCAATAACTGATGACACCTGACTCCCATTTCCCGCAACTACACTAATATGCAAAAATTCAAAAATAAAAAATAATTGAAATTATTATGGTAATCGAGGGTGTACATAACTATTTTGAATGTCATACTAATAACACATAAAAGTCTCTTTTAGATACATTATGTAATTCAAAACTTACTATTTGTTTTCTTTTGACGAAAAATTTCATCTGCGAGACGCAAAAACGAAACTCAATCATCACTTCGAAACACGCAGCGGTTACTGGTGGGAGTCGTTCAAAACAGTGGTGGGGGGCACAGAGCAGGCTGTAGATGTCATTTACGTGACTCACGGATGTTTAATTTTGCAGATAAGTAGGTGATCACCATTACCCGCTGACTACCATTACCCGCTCTTCCCCTACTGTCAAATCGTTTAAAAATTATGTTCCTTCAATTCAATTTCATATTGAATAAGCTTTATTATTTTTATAATATCAATTTTTTTTTCTCGTGTTGTTCTATAACAGGCGGAGAAAGTAACATTCCGGTTTTAATGCATCTCAGAAGAACTGATAAAGTATTTCGGACAAAGGGGTCAATGACATTTTACGCATTTTACGCGTAACAGAAATAAAGTGTCAGCGCCAAGCGAGCATTTAGGTTCAAGAAAATCATGTTTCAATTGAATTTTTCTACTTGCTGAATTCAATCAATTTAAAATTAAAAAAGTCAATTCGAAAATCTAAATTCCGTTTCATTATTTATACATATTTTGTATCTAATCGTATTTGTTTGAACGTTTCGAACGATCGAGATTACGGTTATTATCTGAATTATTAGAGGTTTTACTGTAGGCTATGTATCGTATTTAGAAAGGTCGATCAGCAAAAACATCGCTTCGCAAGTCAGGGACGTTTTATAACTTGTATAGATAGGTACCATACATATACTGCAAAAAGTAAAGTCAGAGCTGGCTATAAATAAATAAGTACTGGCACGAAAGTTGAAGTCAGGCACACATCCTAACAATGTTATGTTATGTAATATTAGAAGACGTTGAAAAAATATGGACGTAATGCTACACTGTAATGCGTGAAGCATTACATCCGTATGTACTAAGTCTGTGATAAACAAATAAAATTTCAAATTAGTGTTCTTTTTGGACCAACAAATAAAATGCACTTTAGTTTTAAGTTTTAGGATTTAGGATTTTTTAGGATTCTCCAAAAGAAAATCAAAGAAAATTTGTATGCACTTCCTTTTTTATTTTTTATTCCTGTTTCGTTGTCAATACAATTTTTTATTTATTTATTTTATTTATGTTTCATAAATTCCGTAATCTGATTTCCTTTTAGTATTCATATTGAATTAGGGAGAGCTTTGATAGCAACAGAAACTTCATAACGATCATTTTACTGTTTGAACCATCTGTTATTACTATTACAGGAATAATCTGTGACCTGAGTTTATAGATACGTAATACCACAGAATAAATAATAGTACTACGTAGTAATACGGGCATTACCCAGGCGTACCGTTTTCGCGCCAGTTTTCGTACTATCTACGCCGGGCGTCTACGCCCTGCCTGTTCCACAGATTAATAATTCTCCCGCGCGCTAGTTGATTCGTGCGACCGTCGCCGTCCGTTCCATTCTTCACTTGCCATTTGGCATTCGTTAGTAGAGTGTGCTTCGAAACGTTTATTATCCGTCCAAATATTTGCTTTGTTTACTAATAACGCGAGTGATCAACAATAAAATGGCGAAAATTGCGTTCATAGTTCCTGTGGTTTTATTCGCTTTTTTCGTGCAATACGGTGAGTAATATTTTGTAATAAAACGAAAATAATATGTTTATAACATACAAATGTGTATAAAATGCGCAGGTAGTAAAATGATATAAGTATTATTATAGGGGTATCTGTATAGTTTTCTCATCTGGTTGGTTTCTATAAATATATAATTATAAATTAAAATGAAAAGATAAATATACATAAATATCAATAAAATAAAATAAATACAAAAAGTACACAAATAGATAAAGATCCAACCAGATGGAAGCCCTCGGCAGAAGAGACCAAACGGCCGAGGGTTAGGAGGAAATCGAAAGAAACCGACGGACGATGCGGGCGAAAAACGACGAGTATTATTATTAAGTATTATTATTACAATATTGAAATTTATTTTCCAACAAACAAATTAATTTTACATTAAATTCTAAAATAATATATATATTGTGTTTAGGATGGTGGTTATTTTGTAATAATATCATTTTTCAACGAAGTGACGCTAGCTTCCCCTTCATTAATTTTAATATTGGCTCTACTACAATCTATGTTGCGGCACAGAATAAATAATAGTACCTACTACGCAGTTCCGATGTTACTTTTTAAGAAGGTAGGTACGTGGTTATGTCAACATAAATGCGCGTAACCAAGCCAAGGCGAAACTGACTCATTATGAAACCGACACAACCTGTTTAGGAATCTAAAACCACATATGTGCTTGAATTTATTTTTTTAAATCCATATAAATTTCAAACAAGTTTGTAGAGTTCCTTAAGAAAGGAATTATATAGCTACTTATATTATAATTTGCGAAATTCGAAAAAAATATTAAGTAAGTAGAGTATTAAATATAAGTAGATACAGTATCACATTCGAGTTTTTTAACAAAATTGCACAAAGTTTTATGCAATAAATTATAAGTTCTATGCTACATGAATAACAAATATAAATTCTATTTTATATCATGTTGTTCTTTGACAACTAGGACTTAGTTTTTTCTTTACGTAATGACCATCGCAATAAATAGGTACCTAATAAGGTTAAATATTGGCAAGAGTGTAAATAAAACTTACGTCATCGTTCACACGAACGCCTCCCATAGTTGTGAGAATAAACCGTAAAATTACATATTTTTATTTTTCTTTATATAAACATATGTAAAAAAATACATTATATTTTTTAATTCTTTGCTTTGTTAAATTCGTTGTTGGGTCAGGCTTTCTTCTCTCTACTTGATCCTAGGTAGCGTGCTGTTTGGAATCTTTTACATTTGATATGATAACAAATTCTCACAAAAGAACCGACTGGAATTCAAATCAAGGGTGGTTCGCGAATTTACTAATATAAAGAACACAAAACCATAAGCATGAGATCTTGTCATTAGTCTTCGAGATATATTATACACTTTCTTTCCGTAGATAAAACAAAAAAAAAAAAACTGAAGCTTCATTGTGACAATAGAAACGAGGGATTTAAACTTCTTCCAGTGACTGCAAAGTAATCTGAAGCCTAAAACCTTTACATCTAACCCTAACACTTTAAAATAATATAAGTTAAAATAAAACGCGATAAATTACAGTAAATTGTAGTTAAATTGAATGTATCACATTATTCTAGGACTAGAAATATATAATTTTTTTTGTAAAAATAATAGTTATTATTTTTACAAAAAAAATTAGGTCCTCAATTATTATCAGATTTTCGTAAAACTTCTTCTAGGTAAAATATTATAGGCTTAATTGGATCACAGTAACTAACATTATACAACAAAATCTGAGTACTATTATTTCTTATTAAATGAGTTTCTTTTATCATGGTTTAATAAGCAAATTCAATACATAAATTTAAGAAGAATATAATAACAAATGTTTCTTTCAATAGCCCTTAATAGAAACTGAAGCGTTTTTATCATGCTATAAAAATGTCATCATATACGATAGTAACGTTTAACTAATAAACATTTTAAACTTAAGACATATGCTAAAAGAACCAGGCCTTAATAAATAAAGAATAAAAGAAATTAAATTAATTTATCTTAATCTTGTTTTATTAATACTGTAAATGGGTCGGCTCGAACCAGCATTAAATAGCAGTTTAATGGTGTGTTTCGCATGGTGAATGTAGAGAACCGGAGATCCTTTTACTGGAAACAAGGATAGATGTCTATGGGCCACAGAACCCACTAACCATCAGATAGACTGTATGCTGTTTGTTATCATTTTTCAAAAAAAATCGTTAGACGGATAAAAGTATATAGTTTTAGATTTAGTTACCCGAGTAACACGGTTAACTACGAAAAGTGGTAATTTGAACCTATTTTATCGTGCCAAAGAAACCTTATATTGACTCGAGTTCTTCTTACGGCAAGCTATATTATCGTATAAAGATTACACCATAATATAATTTAAATGCAACATAGTAGCAACTTATTTAAAAAATTTAAACAAAATCCAGTGGGGAAAAACACAAAGCCTACAAACATGGTCTAACTAAACTGAATCATTCCTAACACAAACATTTTAAAATTACTTGGAATGGTTAACGGGAATATTAGTAATATCAATATAATTGCTGGTATCTTTTATTTTTACCTATCATTCGGTAAATATGACTCATCGAATTGATGTTGATTACTATTGTATCGATAAGGACCAAAATGCATTTATTGTGTATAATGTTAAAACATAAATAATAGATTAGCGGACTGATCTTACAAATTTTTATCATTGGGTTTATTCGAAAACAAGTAGGTGCCTACACGTTTTTACGTTTACGAGTTTTTATAACTATAGTTTTTCTGGAAACCCAAACAGACTTCCTAACAACATTTCTTGTACAATGTTCTTTGCTATAACCTCAGTAGTCTTTAATTAATTAGATCTTAAAATACAAATTGAAATTATCCTGTAATTTAGGCAATCTTTTATATAAAAAAGACATAATGATGAATTACGTAAATTACTAGCACTAACATCAATTTTATTTAATGTTTATCAAAAAGCGTTATACTTAATATCTAAACAGAATCTAACGCAATACACGCACAGCACAGTTATTTTGCTTTCACTGTTTTCGTTTCACGGAAGTTACTCGTAACACCGTGACATATATGGCAGTTCTTTGTAGTGCGACAACTATTTCTGTAGCTAAGCAAAGTTTTGTATGGCCATCATGGGAACCTATAATGTTAAAAATATACAAGAAGACTTGTATATTTCCATCCATTATGAATCTTTGGACAACATTTCTTACAATATTAGAATACTTTTCAAAATTCAATACGATTAGTGTTACATAGCAAAGTGAAAGCGAAAATAGAAAAGCAGTTCTACCATGTGGGTACAATAATTGGGCAAGATAGATAGAGATAGTATAATAAGCTTTAGGCTTAAAATAATTTAAATCGTGGCTTATTTTTCATAAATAATTTTACAAAAACAAATTCAATATGATATTTTTACATTAGAAATAATTTTGAAAAGTTTCCACGGTATTAATCATTTCTTAAAGGTACCCGTCACCAATATGATAGTCGATGTGATACTAACAAATATCTTATCAATTCTCTTGGATTACACAGCTGCCTGTACTTCCCCATAAACTACTTGGAAAACATTTGTTTTTCGCAAGAAAAAGGCTTTTAAAACATACGACAGTCAAATGTCTTATTAAACGACGGATGTATTGGATTCGCTTTTTTATGAAAATATTTTTTATCAGCTTTAGGATATTTTCAGTGTGATAATAGACATCGATAACTTTCGACTGTGGCAAGTATAGACTACTCAGAAAATATTGTGTTAGCACAAACGTTTCAAGTACTAATTTACCCATGATTTTTGTAACTCGGATGCAGATACGGAGTCACAAAGAAGATCAGGATACAATCAGACCCAAAATTGGACAATGTAAGTTTTTGCACAAGCCGGGACTTGAAGCGAATGATCGTAACTCAATAAAATGGTTCAAATTGGTACTAAAGATATAAGCCTTCAATGAATCTTTTATAAAATCAAAAACATAATTGTTTAGCGCAGACTTTCTCCTCCAAATGTTGCTATATCTTATAATCCAATGGGCCTAAATCTGGACTAGAAGAAGGTCAGTCTTTAAAAAAAAATACAATAACTCAAAATGCCCCCCCTATGAATACATCCCTTAATCACGAGCCAATTGCAGCACACACCACACTCATATCTATTTCTGCCGCTGCTTTAGCCAAAGATGCACGGGGAGATTCCAAATTCTGATGAAGTTTAGCGCAGACTTTCTCCTTCAAATATTGCCGTATCGTATAATCCAGTGGGCTTAAATCTCGACTAAAAGAGGGTTTCATGTCCGATAAACTCAATTCCATGGGCGGTCCACCAGTTTTCCGTGCTTCGTGCCATATGAGCTGGTACAGAGTCCTGTTGGAATATCAAATATCTGTTTTGAACATTGTTTGAGAAAGAGGTTGCACTATGTTTGTTAGGACGGTATTTTGGTACACCTCGGCACTTTTTCACACCTTTTTCAGAGAAAAATACCTCAGTTAAGCCTGAACATGAGATTCCAAGCCAAGCCATGAGTGACGAAGGATAATGTGCTCGTTGAACCCTCGGAATACGCGTGCTAGCATCTTCAATGATTTGGGCATACACCTTTTAACATGTATTCACCTACTCTATTATTGTAAAATTTGATTGAAAATGTGATTTCGGTGTTAATTGTCCACTACATAAATTTGTCACAAAAATGGTGTAGTACGAGACGACTAAACCATTTACATGCACACAGCTGCCTGTGACACAGATTAGTTTATTACTATATAGCAGGTCGCTTACAATTAGGTACCTCAAACATTTACGAGCAGCAGAAAGTTGGAAGTTTTTTTTTAGTAATGTACAAAAAAAAACAGATAAATTTAATACAGTAAATTACAGATAATATTTCCATTATAAAAATCCTAATATACATATCTCACACAGTCATCAATATGCTAAACGATATGTTTTCATTACAATTAAAACTTGTAACGACGTAAGACAATCCGTCCACCTATCTCACCCTGTAACTGGCGTGAGAGACAGTATGAGTCTGGCAAGATTTTCACAAGTGACAGTTAGTAGACTAACCATTAAGTTAGACAAATCTAGTCATTACATATTATCCAGACCAAGTAGTTGAAGGTGCAAAACATCTTGAACAAAGGACGTTAATCCGAAGCAAGACTATTAAACAGAATCCTTCTAATTGTATATCAGTTTTGTTTTGACCAGTTACTAATTTTAAACGGATAAGAAAAATAACTTTAAAATATCGTAGGAATCTTCTGTACCGTGTAAAATAAAACACTAACGGAAGCTGCACCTATACTAGCGCTATTAAATTCTGTCGGCAGTCGTTAAACAGTGGTAAAATGTTAAAATGACTGATTGCAGTAAACTGACCTATTTCATTAAAACTCTAGGCTGACAGATTTGTACCTACGTGTCATAGTCTAAAATAAAAAGTAAAATTTAATTTACCCCTACTCCTTCTGTGCCGTTACTGTTACTCCCCTATAGATTACCAGCGTAAAATACCAGATATAGCAGCTGAATGCTGCTGTGTTCGTATGGTGAGTATAGGGATCCGGAGACCCTTTTTTACTGGAAACGAGGCATTCCATCTTAGTCCTCAGGGGTGACAACGCACTGCGTTTTGATTCTTAATTGAGGATATATGTAGATATCTATGGGTCACAGCATCCACTTATCATGAGGTGGAATGTGTGCTCGTTTGTCATCCTTAATCTATTTAAAAAAAGATTGCCTCATAGCGATCCCCTTTATGTATTTGCCATAGGCAACCGCAGTATTTTGACGACTACATGGCGCAGTGAATTAGCAATGAGTGGCTGCGCTGGGGGTCGCGGGTTCGAATCCCGCACGGAACAAGTATTTGTATGGCCTACAAATAATTGTTACGGGTCTAGATGTTTGTCCTTGTGCAATTTATGTTTGTAAACAGCCCCCACGATACAGGAGAAATTCCTAGTGTAGGGGTAACGTCTTATAAAATAAAAAAAGAAGAAAAGACAAAGATTTAATATTTTAGTTGTTAGTAGTACGACGCTGTTCCCCATCCTCAGTTCCAGTTTCTCTTTGTCGCACCATACGACACCCACGGTATATAGGGTAGTGGATATTCTGACACTACACGGCGATTAACCGGTCCATTATCTATACTTAAATGTAGAAATTTTGTTATAAAAAATAAATAATACTAAGGAGGTCACAAACATGACTTAATTTACTGAGTAGAAAAGTCCACACTATTATGATGCCTCAAAGGATCGTATCCAATTCGTGATTATAAATCATGAGGCTGAACTTACTGCAGAAGCATTATGGGTGTGGTTTTATAAGCGCTTCATCATGCACAATTACGAAGTGTGCAGCCTCAGTAATTAGCCCCTTAGTAGATCGGATAATCAGACGTCATTATATGTGCTAAATGGCATACTCCTCTATCCGTAGCGAAACAATGGCATGAGGTCTCCGAACGTGAGACCGTGTTTTTTTTTACTATTAAAAGTCAGTGCTTGACTGCTATCCTACCTGAAGGTACGTGATGAGCCAATAGAAGCGCACTGACTTAGCTTAACAAAGATTTATGTAGTTGTAAGTTATGAAAAATATGTATAAGAAAAAAAGTCGTCAGCCAGTCGCCTTCCCGCTGAATCGCTTAGTTATGTTATATCTGGTTGTTAGGCTCTAATAACCTAAGTATCTGCAACAACACGAAAGATAATCGGGTGGGGCAATACTAAATGTAAAACGTCTATATCAGTGAGTCGCTTTTAGTGTTACGAAATTGAGAGAGCACCGGTTTTGGTTAATCTGCGCGTGGCCTCTTCCCCGCCAACCCGCACGACCCTGATGCGAACTCAAGATCGTAAGAAAGACCTCTAAGTCTAACAGTTTTTTTATGATTAGATACGATTATATAGATATTTTCGTTACGGTTCACTTTTCTAACCTGATAGTCGTATGTTATAGTGTAATTTTAGGTTTCGAGGTAATTTTAAACACGTTTCTCGTCTTGTAAAACTAAAGATTTAAACACCCAATAAATTTTTCGATTTCACTTTCATTAAAAAAAAAAACAAGTTACAGTTTCGTATACCGGAGACTGACGTGAGACCTGGTATCCCTGTCATAGAACTTGCCGGATGCATAGTTTTATTATCAATCACGCCAGGCTACCGAGACCTGTCATCGTATGTTGTTCTTGTGAATAAAGTTGGTGTAACGTGTAAATGAATCGGGCACATTAAAAAATATTTTGGTCGATATTACGTCATTATTACCTTTGTTAAGAACCTTGTAGTAGAAAAACATAACAAAACAAAATATTTTTGGACCTGTTTCACGATCACGAGTTGACTGACAAATGTTGTAGTATGCCGAATTAAAATATTAGAAATTCTTAGAATTAATCCAAGTTATAATAGCCGGCTCGGCGAATTGGTTAATAATGTTTAGCCTATCGGAATATCTAAAGGGGTTATTATTCGGCAACGGATGACTCCAGGCTTAAACGCAGAACGCGATGCACCTCGATACTGCCCGCATCGTCTGCAGGTCCCTAAAGGGCCTCACGAATTCTCGGTCGCTTTATCTCTCCTGTCCAGAGGTTGAGTCAGGGCTGTGTTTATTTATTTATTCTGCTTTATTTTGTTTACATATAATATCTAATACATATTACCCCACTATATCTCGTTTACCGTAATCTTTAATATATTTATTGGTGTATATCCTAAACAGATGAAGTATGTGATGTAATATATGCACATACGTGTACGATAATATAATTTTATATATATAATTCAAAGTTTGTTGTCAAATATAATTAAATTTGCCTGCCTGTACGTTCATATATAACGGCTCCATGGCGCAGTGGCTTAGCAATGAGTTACAGCGCTAAGGGCCGCGGGTTCGAATCCCGCACGGAACAAGTATATGGCCTACAATTAATTGTTCCGGGTCTGGATGTTTGTCCTTGTGAAATTTATGTTTGCGCCCCCACGACAGGAGAAAACCTAGAAAAAAAAAAAAAGAAAGATATAATGTATGACTACCAGGTTTTACCAACATTAAATGTACCCGAGGAAAATTTTAGAAAATCGAGAAATAACCCAATTTCTGATTATTGTATACAACATTTATGTTATATGATAACCGGACATTTGACCTAAAAAATGAGCTTAGGTAAAAGAAATCCCACGACACATAGCCTATGCTCCTAATTTTGATCAACGGTAATTAAATGGACTACGTCACCTACAGTCGTGTTAAAATGGTGTATGGATACCTGCCAAAAGATTTTACAAGGGATGTTGATTCATCGGACGCGTCTGTAACACGCCCTAAAATATCTAACGATGATCACAATTTCAAGGTAATTTATAACGTGCATTATGTTATTATTTAGCAGTATATTTTACACGCATTACTATATTAAAATATATAAATGATTGTGATTAATATTTTGAATATGAATGACTTATTATTAAATTACATTTCAAATATTTTGTAATGGCTCCAATATTTTATGCAAATTTTTGTGTTGAAATATTGACTAAGATTTTTTAACAAAAATCTACACGTTTTGATGTCCAACGAGTTCAATTCTTTACCTTTAAAAAGGGATGACTATGGTACATTTTTAACTTTGCGAACTTTTTCGATTGAAATTAAAATGGTCGCATCGTCTCCAATCACTTTCCAATCCTTTTTCAATCGTCGCTTAGTTGAATGAATTATTATGGGAAACATTTCAGTTTTTTTCCAAAACTATCGAACTTACATTATTCACAAATTTTTATGATACTTATTTTGAAGTTTATTTTTAAGGCTGTGTTATCTTCTTATTAAAACTAAAAAAAAATTAATATTGATTCGTACCTTATGTATTTCATAAAAATACAACATTTTATGCATAGTATATGCATGAAACAGTTATACAGCCAAACTTATATTAAAATTGCAATTAAAAGTCCCCTTATAATAAATTGTCACTTAAAACTATTTTTGCAAATTACTATTCTTTCACAAACGAGCAAAATGTCTACCTGATGGACAGTGAATGCTGTACCTTATAAACATCTGCAACTCTTTTGGATAAAGAATAAAGATGCATATGAGTTGTCCCTCTTGAAAACTAAGCCACGCCTCGCTGCCGCTATATTATGGTTGTAGCACGAACGGGTCGGCTCGACCGGGGAAGGACTACGCTCTCACAGAATACCAGCGTAAAATGGCAACTTAATACTACTGTGTTTCGTATAGTGAGTGTATCCGGAGACCAATTTTTACTGGAAACGAGGCATTCCATTAGTCCTCAGGGATGACAACGCATCTTCGTTTTGATTCTTAATCGATTCTAAATCGATAAATGTACTTAGATGTCTATGGGCCTCAGCATCCACTTACCATTAGGTGGACTGTGTGCTCGTTTGTCACCCTAATTCTAAAAAAACTTGCCTTGTTACCAGTAAAACGAACCTCCGGTTCTTTGTTTTCTAAGCCTCCCCCACCTACCCTCATCTAGGGTTTTAAAGTACATCCTCAAAGCCCACGAACTTGCAATAACAATTTCATGGTGCCTTTTACAACCCTCCTGGTATTCTATGAGAGCGTAATCCTCTCCCGATTGTCCGACTCAATTGTGCCATAGCTGTAACTCTACCATCTGCGGCGTGACTCTACCACGTATCATACATACCGGTAATTTACATACTACAAACCTCATATTCTAGATGTTTTTGTTATTCAAAATTTAAGGTTGGGTTTACTTGCAATATTAAAGAGGTATTAAAATGTAAACAAGACCCCAGATGGTCGTACTCTATGAAAGATTGTGTACTCGTCGCAGGTAAGATAATAGTTATATCCCTAGGGGTATAACTATATACCGTAATATGACAGCGGTTCCTAACTATCTTACTGGATTAATTTAGTAAAACAATTATAATTGTAAACTGAATGTGCAGGAGCACACTCGTGTAGAAAATGTTCATGTTATTTGTGGAGTATCGTCATGTGGTGAAGGTTACTGATCGTATCTATTGTATAATTAATTTAACAATGAAAAAAATATTCAGGACCAAAGAGATAAACCTGTAGGCATCTAAAAATATTCAGGACCAAAGAGATAAACCTGTAGGCATCTAAAAAATGCTGCTGAAAAAATTAAAAAAGAGTCCTCCAACTAACTTCGCGACATTGACATTGGATCTTCAGTTCCAGTTGTTGTACTGCTGCTGTTCATGTAAATTTTTTGACTTTAGGTTTAAGGTGCGGCTGAGATACCGCGGCCATCCTAAAGCCGTGTAAATTATAATGACATAAAATATAATATTGAAAGAATGGAACTTTTTAATTAAAAAAAAGTTTTGTTTATACACTCCAGCCTAGTTGGTGTGATAAGATCATAGCTTATAATTATATACTAAAGAATTAAGACTGCTGTACTTCCATTTCATTATCATACGAGTATATTGTATATTATAATCTGTAAATAAACATTTTTTTCATTTTTATTTTCAATTATTCTTAGTCAACATATGCTTATAATTATTTCCCTATATTAGTCTAGTAAGATAGTTGTTACTAGATTATGCTCGTATCATAGTTATATTCCGGTATATAGCTGTGTCCCTAGGGATATAACTATATCACGGCTTCAACCAACGTACTGCGACATACACATTACTACAATACAGATAACCGTTTTGATAATTTAATTAACTCCATTGACACGTCTCGTTCGGGACATTCTTTTTACAAATACCATGAAAGATCTCCATCGCTTTGTGTTGATAATGATATCGTTTTTGTTAGAAACCCGCATGGATCTTCTTGATTCAATAAAGAAGCGATGACTCCCCGATTTGAATCAATTGTAAGCTAAATTATAGCAAATCATACTACTCATTGAAATTATTAGCTGTTATTGTTAACTATGTTCGATTATCGTTAAAGTACACTTAAGCAATAAATATTTTTTATTCATCAAGATTTTCTCCTGTAAAAGTACTTCTGATTACAAAATGACACTAATCGTTATCTTTATTTGTTAAATATTATTGTCATATATAAAAATCTATGTAGGTATATAATACGTTCTCTTCCTTTATTTTCATGAAAATACAGAAATTTACTCGAAATATTTGTACCTACTTATTACAATCTTTATACATAAAAATTACGTGTCACGTTTGTCCTCGACAAGCTCCTAAACTACTGAACTAGTTCCAATACAATTTTGCAAACTGTGTGCAGTTTGGTCAAACTTGAGAGATAGTACTTATATTTTTATCCCAATAAGTGACTCTTGATGTATTTTATTACGAATTTAATGATTTTTTATATGACAGAGGGTCTTCGGATAGGGTAGAACGACATATGCCTTGCCAGCTAGTTACTTATAAAATTTCTGGTAGTTTGAATCACTACTTTTTGGACACAGAACCTTAATCTTTATAAAGATATAAAAAACTACTTAAACTTATGCTGTACGTATGATTTAGATTCAACAAAATACAGAAATTTACTCAAAGTATTATACTGTGTTCAAATACCTACAAGGTTTTTGAACACAGAAACATTCTTTGTTAAAGACATAAAAATTACTTAAGCTAATGCTAAACGCACGATATAGAGCACCTTATTTATGATGATTCTAAATGGGTTTCGGTTTCATTAAGGACAGAGGCCGTGACCTTTATTCCAAGCATTACACGGGGTCAAATGCACCTAGTGCTTTTCATTACGTTAGACCGTAAGACAAGCAAATATACAACACAAGTTGTATTTTTGTATGCAATAGGAGACTTTTCGGAGAATTTAAAACAAGAAAGTTATTATTGAACAAGTGTATTTTTAAATTAAAAAAAATTGCCACGTTTTTTATCATATTCTTGCATTGTTATCCAAATTTGAGGTATATTCAAAATTTCAAGGTCCCAGCATACAGGGAAGTAAGCTTAAAATCAATTTCTAAATTCAACCCGAAACTACAGAAAGGCACACAAACAAGAAAGAGTGACTTAACAAAAACGTGGTAAAAATACTGAAATTTACACGAAATATTTGAACCCAATTCTTATAATATCTTGAATAATAATTGACTATTTCTGATAGTTTTAATCAGTAGATTTTAGAAAGAAAAGAAAAGAAACCGACTGCAGTGGTCTAATTAACAAAAAATATATCTTGTTAATATATTTTATTAATATTTTTGCAAAAAAGTAGATTCTTAATGAGTTTTTCGGCAATAAATTTGCTTGCTATATTACATTTTTATGTCGCAAGTTTTTTAACAGTTTATTTCCGCCATAGTTTTAATCATAAACCGTCAGCGTCAAATATGTTCATTTGTCGTAATCCGAAGTCTTTAGAACTGCTAGCTACCGGTTTGCTGAGTAAAGCATGCAAGACTATTTTCTTGTACAATTCTTGTTCAATTTCTTGTACAAAAAGTAAAGTGATAGTAACAAGTATATTAAAGTAAGTATTTAATATTTTGTAACTGTTCATATTGAAGATATCATTTTCAAAAAAGATCCCGCTGGGTTTCATGCTGAATGACAAAACAAGGGCAAAAGTTTTTTTTTCCGAACCAGTGGTAAAGTAAAAACTGACTTTCAATAAGAATTATATGTCATCTATATTGAATATTTTTCTATTCTACTATTTTCTGTAATAAAATAAAATAAAAAACAAATTACTTAACAGCGGTTGATAATAATATTATTAAATTCATCGTCATCATCATTATGACCCATCACAAATTCACTACTGAGCACAGGTAGAGTAAGGAGACTCATGTGACATAGGCCACCCCCAATAAATACCACAAATTACGATCATTTGTTGTTCCTCGGTTGTCGGTTCTTCGAGCTATATTTTGGGTACTACCTACATTACTACTTCAACTTACTAATTCATTAGAATATACCAAAACCTATGATACTCAAGATATAAAGTTTTATACCTAAATAGAGAATCTAACGTTATCAAACATAACGTTAGAATCTCTATTTATTTTCTTTCTAATATTTATTATTTCCACATCTTTTCATTTAAATCCGTCAAGCTAAAGAATGTCGCACAGTCGCACATACGAGTACATTTAAACATACATCCGTAAAACCATAACATTATCCCATTTAGGTGAATGTAATACGTAATAAAATGGTTAACGTTCACTAAAATTTATTAATTTTATTAAAAAGCAAGTTAGATATATTTTACAATGTCTTGTATGATTATGGTATATAAATATTTTTAAGAAACAATTTCAAATTTATTGGAAGTATAAGACACCTTCAATTTAAAAAGTATGTATTTGTTCATCATCAAAAAAATCTTTCTTCTTTGTAGATGCTTTCTTTGTTAAGATTAGCTTTGCAATCGACTGTCTTAATTCCATAGTCCATGTACTAGCGGACTAAAGTAATGGTCTTCAAACGACGGAAGAAGACAAATTGCTCCTTTGATAGAAAGTCGTAATCGAATTAATGATATTAAGCCTGAGAGCAGACCCCTCGGTAAATATGTCATCGTTTAATAACAACAAAGTTGTTCGAAGTCTTATTTGTATATAGGTACATGGTAGAATGCTTTATGTATTCTGTGACATAGGCTAGACTATACGTATCTTGATAACTTGATATCGCGGCCACTTGATACGGTTTTTGTGTTTGATATTGAACGGTTTTGTATTGCATTCAGACAAAAGATCGTATTTTACGCTGGTCTTGACTATCCTTCATTTCCCGAATATAAAATTATGAATGTTATAATCTATATTTTTAATGCAATATTTTTATAATTCTATATTTTTGGATGATTCAAAATTTAATTATAAAGTGCGTTTTTACTCTTTTTTGTGTCCAAAATGTCCAAATAGGTTTAGAACCAAGGAAGTATCCGTGCCCTTTCCGTGTTTACGGATGCAGGTTTCGTCACAATGTTTTGATTGTGCCTTGAACACGTGGTAAAACAGCACTTAAAATACAATTTACGATTTCATTGTCGAACTTGGTTTGCTAAAATATTCATATCATAAATCCAAGAATACATAACAACAATACATATTCCTGTTTATTCTAATTTAACTATTTTTCTTAATAAACAGTAAGTTGTTAAATTTTCAACTGTTATTACAAAACGTGGTTTCCAAATCTTGGTAAAACCAAGAAATCTTGAAAGGAATTCCCTAAACTGCCGCACCATAATATTCGTCAAATTTAATTTTGACATTTGCTGTCAATTTCCATACCCCGCAATTTATTTCGTATAATATTTTCCACGGTACTTATTCATCCAAACAAACAGAATCTAGTTTAAACCCGGGACTTACAATAAACTACTTTTTTCATATGACGGCTTTAATATATTGATTTGTTTTTAAACAGTTAAAATGTTTTAATACAGAGATCATTTAAGCAAGTTATGCATATTATGTGTAAGTATTACTCGTATTCACTTAATAACTAGAATTTTAGGTTTGTATTACGCTTCATGATTTTAAATTAAATAGTTAAGTTGACGCCAATAATTTGAAAAATATATTTAAAGTTTCTGCACGCTAGCATAGAATCTCATAAAGACATTTTTATATTTATATTAATTCTATTGCTATTTAATTCGTCAATAGGAATGTAATTATAAATGCGCGTTATAACCTCGTTTAGATTTGAAGCCATGAAATTTCGTTATTAACGAGTCTTCTTGTAATTGTTAAATCCACATCTTTCCATGCAAAGTTTTTTGCACATTGTTCTAAACAATCAACCGGACAAAAGTATTTCTCACGAATACAGTAAAATTGTAGACACAAAAACCTTAAATTATAAACAGAAATACAAAAAGTCGTACATTTTAATAACTTTAAACAGAAGCGGAAAATTCTCGATGACTTAATAATATGACAGCGCAACGACGTCATAAATTAATCGCCCGTGATTAAATAATTATAATCATTACATTATATTCTTAATAATATTATTACAATTACCTAACTATTGCAAATTTCTTACGACTTTAATCGTAACGATTACTATATTTTGAAATAGATGCCAAGACCAAGAAATATTGTAGAATTTAATTAAAGACAAATTAAATCAAAATTAAATAATGACTAACGACAATATGATAAATGTAACGGAAATCAGTTAATTTCAATGACCGTATACTTATGCTGCTCATAAAGGAGTGTTATAGGCATTGAACATTTAGAAATCCAATAAAAACTTCCTTAGAGATTTTTTCCGAAAAATTTAAAAGAATTTTTATATAGATTTATATAGATTATTGCCACCAAGCAATGTAAGTATTAAAATATACCGTGACCGTTAAAATCAAACGGGGAGACCTAACACGATACTTAGTTGCCCTAAATATAAATACATACTCGCAGGTATAACTTTTATATAGGAACTTATTTGAGCACCTTTTTGTAACTAATATACCATTAATCAAGAGCACACTCATTCCAAATTTTAAGTACAATTGGCACCGCACAGCACCGATATTTTGAAAAGAACACTAGCTTTTCACTAGGTATAGTAACTACTATTACATAATATGTTATTATACACTGGTTACAACTAATATATGGTAATTGTATAAAATGATTAAAACTACTTTTACGGATTTTATCGCGTTTATTTTTACTTTTTATTTACTTTTATTTTTAATTCCCGACGTTTCGGGCGCTTTCCAGCACCCATGGTCACGGGGGACTCGTCGGGTGCTGGAAAGCGCCCGAAACGTCGGGAATTAAAAAAAAATAAAAGTAAATAAAAAGTAAAAATAAACGCGATAAAATCCGTAAAAGTAGTTTTAATCATGTATAGTGTTCGCGTAAATATAAGAAATCATTAAATAGGTATAAAAGTTTATGACCATGACTTACTTCTACACGTTGATCTACTAAGAGTGTATTTTCTGTTAGTATATTCCTTTTTGGTAGATGAATGTTGAATTTATTCATTATCATACAATCATTCAAAATAGCCTATCAAAGAAGCCTTCCTTACAGATTGGATCATAGTTTTTTTTATATAATAAAGGTGACAAACGAGCACACAGGCCACCTGGTGGTTGCTGTGGATATATAGATTTAACCTCGATTAAGAATCAATTGGCAGATGCGTTGTCAATCCTGAGGACTTAGATGGAACACCTCATTTCCAGTATAAAACGGTTTTTACACTCACCATATGAAACACAGCAGTATTGAGCTGCTATTCTGTGAGAGCATAGTCTTTGCTTTTACGCTGGTATTCTGTGAGAGCATAGTCCGTCCCCGGTCGAGCCGACCCATTCGTGCTACAACCGTAATATAGCTGCAGCGTGACTCTACCACGTATAGTTTGGATATTTGCCGTAGCATGCTGAACTTAGACCTCCACAAATTGCAACAAAACACGGCCTAAACCACCTTTATCAATTGATTTTCTCTGCATGACTAATCAACTCGATTTAGTGGGAGTTGCCCTTCATTACGTCAGCCATTGCGAGGTTGTTCTCGGGCTAACTTCACCTTCCTCAATAGTGTATGTAATTATGTATATTTATGCTATAGAGCGTTGTTTTCAAATAAAACATACAACAATACAACAACATTCGTCGTTACACATTAGATTGTTAAGTTTACTTCCTACGAATACAAATACACAAGAGACTGTGAGTCATTAATACAAGTACCTTAACTATTGCATGACTAAATAATTTATAAGCCTAAAAAATACGAAGGGAAATAAACAAGCTTGCGGATGAAGGTCAAGAGGTGTAAAATTATACTCAAAATTATTTTTCCTTCTCAATGTTTACCCTAAGACCCTTATATATTTTCTGTTCGGTTTATTAATTCGTTTATGCTGTCGTAAGACAAGAATTTGTCTTTCTATTCAAAATTGGCAGACATCGCGCAATCTGCCGGGGACATATTGATATTCTTTGAGGATTATCTTCTTGTCTCACTGCACTCACTCTTGTGTCACTGCATCGTGTCTTACTTAGACGGAGTTACACCAACAATCTAACCCAAAACTTCTTATTTTCGCTACTGGGGTTTTACATCTCGCGGCAACAAGCTACAAGACGTTGCTGTGCAAAGTAAACATTTTCTGTCTCATCTTGCCGGCCTAGATAATTTGCAAAACATAAAACAGTGTTTCTAATATTCCTTCCAAATATTTAAAATATTTTAACATTTCATTATTGTATTTGATTTATTGTATAGCGACTGACCTGTGAGGCTTGGAGAACAAAGAAGAAAAACCAGTTATTTCTATACATAGACTGGCCAAACTACTGGCAATACTTTCAACATTTTAAGCTGTTAAAATAGATGTTATTCAACGCTAGATGTTATATATAGCTGTTACGTTATTATATTAAAAAAAACTATTTTTTATTTCGTTTTATTGCATGTAATACTCTTTAAAAGAAATTATAAACACTTCATTTTCGCAAAAATATGTCTTCCGGGTCAGTTTTTTATAACGTTGTATAAAATTAAAAATATAACAAAATTTTCAAAAATTATTTAATACCCACAATTTGAGCACCAAGAAGTGATAAATATTATCCGAGTAGAAAAAAAAATGTGGAACAACGACCCTAAACCGGAATTCATTTAAGTTCTTGTTGTTTATTTATTCCTGTCAATTTTAGCCCAATTCGGGCTGTACGCCGTTAATATTTTCCCATGTCCCTGAAAATAATGAACAACATGTTATACTAAAACAGATTAAAGTGTTAATAAGATAAATATATAGGTAGTATTTTATTATACTATGTAATACAATTAAAATAAAAAGCGAATTCACCTTCGATAACAGAATCATGTTTCGAAAAACTAAATTTAATAAAGAATTTGGCAGTCATAAATGAATGAAATAAATATTTAGAAGTAATCAGCGCAAAACTCCATCAGAGTCATGAACAGAAGTTCACGGTAGGTGAAAATGTTCACGCGACGTCATAAATAATTTTACACCTTATCGTAATTTTACACCCTATTTTAGTGTTCGTGTGTAGCACTATAATCTTTGCTAATACCTTGCGTCCACCTACACTTATTAAGAGAATTGTTTTGACCTTGTATTAAACAAAGTGTCGTTTGAAGAAACTAAGCTGCATGACTTAAAATTAATAATATGCATGTTTGCGCATCATCAAAAATTACAACACAAGCTACAATATACCACCATAACATACCATAGCTTGCATTGGTAGATGGACTACAAACTTCGTTGATTCAAGTTCGCCAATCGGCTGTTGTAATTTTTGTAAACAATCCACATACAAGATTATTTAATACTTAGTACAATGGTGAGAATTGTGCACAAAAATCCAGGCTGCAGATTTATTTACCGCTTTTTTTCTGTAATGTAATATATCCAAATAAACGTAGATAAAAGATTCAAAAGATAGTTATTTAAACCATATTATATATGCCCTGTTTGGGCATCTTGATAACAAGTCTCTAAAAGACAGGCGTCGCATTATTAACATAGTTTTTATTCGTAATTTTTCGGTTAAAGTGAACACAACGCATTTTCGCATCGCTCTACTAATTTCACCATAAACTTAATAACGGACCAACGCCCTTTTATAAAATAAACTACAACTATCTTGAGCCGTTATCTTTGCTAAAATATGAAATATATTTTAGTTATTATCTAATATTATTATCTTTTATACATATTATATAGTTTATACGTGGTAGAGCCATGCTGCAGTTATATTAGAAGTATAGTTGTAGCACGAATGGGTCGGCTCGACCGGGGAAGGACCACGCTCTCACAGAATACCAGCGTGAAATAGTAGCTTAATGCTGCTGTATTTCGTATAGTGAATGTAGAGAACCGGAGACCCTCTTTACTGGAAATGAGGCATTCCATCTTAGTCCTCACGAGTGACAACGCATCTGCATTTTGATTCGTAATCGAGGGTAGATGTGGATGTCTATGAGCCACAGCAACCACCTACCATCAGGTGGACTGTGTGCTCGCTTGTCACCTTATCCTATAACAAAAGTATTATACCGGTATACTAGAGAAAACTTCAAAACACTAATGGATTGAGAGACTACAGTCTTATGTACAAACCAGTAACTTCAACAAGGGATTGATAGGCGGATGCCTTTATTTAGCAGATTTCCTTGAATCTTTAGGTCTCTTCTTTGACAGTGAATAAGGAGGAACTGAATTTTTTACAAAAATTATCTACAACAGATGAAAATAGGTCACGGTTTCAAAAATTTTCATTTTTTGTAGAATATGGGTGACAAACGAGCACGCAGTTTACCTGATGGTAGGTGGATGCTGTGTCTCATAGACTTCTACATCTAACCTCGATTATGAATCAAAACGCTTTTTCAACCCTGTTGACTAAGACGGAATGCATCCAGAGAAAAAGGATCTCCGGTTCTCTACACTCACCATACGAAACACAGCAGTATTAAGCTGCTATTTTACGCTGGTTATGCTATTTTATGGTGGTGAAAGCGTGATAGTTCTCCTGTCGAGCCGACCCATTCGTGCTACGACTATAATGTACCTGCAACATGGCTCTAACACGGTTTTCATTTGATGTTTTATTACACGTACGACGACTTGATAAACAAAAGTAATATAACAACACAATTATATATTTCTGGCATATTTTTTTATATAAATTGAACGATATTTTTTGGTATGCATATTTCATACTATATTTTTGAGAACTCAAATATTTTATTATATCTTCGACCTGTAGTTTTGCTGACGAATCACCAAAAATTGCAGTTTACAATTTCAATAAAATTGTAAAATTATAAAATTGCAGTTTATAATTTTTTTAAACGATTAACTTATCTATACTTATCTATCTTTCCTGATTACAGTATAATATGCATTTACCTACCTATTCCCCATCGTTTTATCGTGTGGCAAAGCTATTACTTAAAGCAACTTGGGGCAACAGCGTATTATCAATGCTTCGTAATTAACGAGATCGAAATATATTACCACTACTTCTTGCAGTATTCTTAATAGGTCCATAATTTTTATCACTATCACGATAAAAGGCGATAATATGTTATTTGTGGTGCACTCTGTTAATTAATTCGACTAAGTTCTGGCGAAGGATAAATGGCAGTATATCCATCCGATAAACTGAATCTAAATGAGATGAAATTATGAGAGTAAAGAATAGAGTGCACCCTGTACTTGCGTAAAACGTTCGGCAACAATAATCCTGTCCTGTGCAGATGGCTGGTCTGGATCTGGAGTACATCATTAATTTAAAAAAAATTGTATTTTATTCTATTTTATTCCAAAAAAAGGTTTTAGGTTTTTCACTTCTGTAAATACAAAAAAGTTTATATGATTACAAAATTGTATTAATTTTATTATTCTTTCCCGTTTTTACAAAATGTGAAAAACGTAATGTCGTTATAATATCTAAGCTTTTAAGTTCTTCATTACTTCGATACATACTCGTATATTGACACGTACATAGAGATATATGTACCTAGTATGAAACGATAATCTCGTATAAATGATAACGTTAGCACTTTTACTAAAAGCCGAAAATATTTTTACGCAAGCAAAATAACGCTCACGATCACGTATAACCTCAGAATAAATAATAGGTATAATAGTGTTTCTATTTTTTATGAAAATTAAGAAAATAGTTTTAAAGGTACATTTAACGCTAGTTCAAATTAACAAACGTTTTCTGCTGATTCAATTCGTAAAGGTCCACTGGTGGACGGGGCTTCTCCCAGGGTAGGAAGTATTTCTCATAATTACCACGCTAGAATCCGCCTGGGATTGGTGATCACACTAACAGACGTCTTGCACTTCTCACGCTGGTCTATAATACCAGTCTGGATATTTTCTAGCTTTCCCCAAGAAAAACCCACAGTGAAAATGGATTCTTTTACGCTGCCATTTTAATAACGGCATGTTTTATTTCAAATCTTTACATTATTAAAGGGCTGTGTTGATTTATGCGTCACAATTTTCCTATAAGTAGTAAAGTTTATACCTAATTTAACCAGTAATAAAATAAATCACATTAGTAATATTTCTAAGAATGAAATCCTATAGAAAATACTAACGGACTAATGATTAAAGAAATCATGACAAAAAGTATTTATAACATAGTTTTCAAAATGTGTAGAGTAAATGCAATAAAAATTTATCTTCCAAATAATAGGAAAAGCTTTATAAAATACCGATAAGAATTTCTTTTCATGTGAAAATTATTATTCGTGCATATCGTAGGCTACAAAAACTAAATGACAAACGAAGAACCTTTACACAAAATGTTTTGAATTTAAGTTACGTTTATGCTCATAACAAAAATATACGCAAAAACCTATTCCATAGAAATTGTATCTCTCATTGTCGTTGATCGCCGTAGCGTGTCTTATACTGAAAAAAGCATTTACTGTTTCAAAAAACTGGATAAACAAATATATACCTATACATTTATTCTTTATTCTGAATGAAGAAGTACTTCATCACAATATACGAGTAGAGTTATGTTACAGCTATATTATGGCTGTAGCACGGCTAGGTCAACTCGACCGGGAAAGGGCCACACTCTCACAGAACACAAGCGTGAAATAGCATCTTAATCCTAGTGTTTTGTATGATGAGCTTAAAGAACCTAGTCACATTTTACTTGACACCAGCCACTAATTTCATACGGGAAGGCTGCAAATGTGTTGTCATATCTCAAAACTAAGATGAAAAGCCAGCTCAATTAACCCAAAAAATCAGTAAACACGACAAAGGGGGACAAAACCAAAAAGTTAAAAGCTTAAAATCATTTTAAGCTTGACGTTATATAGGACAGACGCATACAGCTAGCGTGAAATTTTGCGACCATCGCTTTCAGTCTTATAGTTGCCTGAAAAAAGGGCCTGTTTCTTTTTTTTTGTAATCAGTGCCGTAGCAGGCGTTGGAGAGCAAGGGAGGCCGTGGCCTCGGGCGGCAGATAATGGGAGTGACATTTTGGGAATGCAAAGTCAACTTCCCACCTAAACTTTTAAAATATATATAAAATTACCTAATTACTATTAAAAATATATTTTAAATAAAAAAACTATTTAAAACATATTTTTTATGAATCTTAGCTATAATTTAATAACATTTAGAATTAAATTTAATCACCATTGTCTTACCATAACCACACAATAAAATATCATTAACAATGCAAAATTAGCACGTGTAAAAAATCATTAGAACTTCTAAAATAACATACAATAATTAAAATAAGCCAAAACGTTCGACAAACATTATCATAAAGAATTCATTGTACAGGCTATAGCGCCTCTTTTCCTTAGTAGTTCTGACGTTTGAAGGTTATGTGAAGCATACCAATCAAAGTCGTAAAGTTGGTTTCGTCACAGAATTACGCAATAGTATTCTAGTTTGGTTAAACTGATTGAGACTTGAAAAATACAAAGACAAACTCTTCGATTATATGCCAGGTATATAATCATAGGACAAACTGTTATATTCACTGTATACTATTTGTAGCTCTACTCAAATATTTTTATACTATTTAAAGCCTGAATTCTCTTACACAGTCACCATGAGGTGAAGTATTTTAGTTTGTCTAGTCTGTAAGTATTTTATACTGTCCTATGTATTGTTTACTGACTTATTTAGATATAACTCATTGGTTTTTTGAAGTGTAAACAGTTTGCATGTACAGTCCAATGTTGAACATGGGCCTCACATATTAAAGTAGTAAGGTACTTGAAGGTAATATGGTCACTTTAAGCTTTTCCGCCCTATAAAACCAAAACTAAGGAAAGGACGGAGACAAAAACACAAAGTCGTATACTATAACTAATATATTAAAAAAAAAATAGCAAACAAGTTTTGGCAATAATTAGAAACACTTCGAAAAATCTACTTTAAAAACTAACTACACTACATATTTACTATAATGTTAACTTTTTTTTTATAGAATAGGGTGACAAACGAGCACACAGTCCACCTGATGGTAAGTGGTTGCTGCGGCCCATAGACATCTACATCTATCTTCCATTACAAATCAAAATGCAGATGCGTTGTCACCCGCGAGGACTGAGATGGAATGCCTCATTTCCAGTAACAAGGGTCTCCGGTTCTCTACACTCATCATACGAAATACAGCAGCATTAAGCTACTATTTCACGCTGGTATTCTGTGAGAGCGTGGTCCTTCCCCAGTCGAGCCGACCCATTCGTGCTACAACTACACTACTAATATTAACTGCAGCATGGCTCTACCACGTAAAAACTGTCAAAATGGCGTCAATAAAGCATCGCCCTTTTAACCCTTTATGATTTACCGATGAAGAGCTATCGTAACACAAAGCCATCTATGCAAATAAGGCTGTAATTTTTGAGTTATAAAAGTGACCATATTAGCCGGATGACCATGTTACCCTCACGTACTATAGTATAATGGGGATCTGGCAAGTATTAGTAATGCGTTTCCTGATGTCTCGCACCTTTGACGCTGCTTTCCATCGCCGATCTGGATACTTTACATCTGCTTTATAAAGGAGATAGTAAGAATACCACCACTTAACGAAGACCTGAAAATATTCGAGCGGAAATCGCTTTTGTACGTATCGTCATCCCGTGGGTGTCGTACACCCACGGGATGACGATACCATGTCATGCCACCACAAGGCAGGATGGCTTATCATTGTAATAAATGTGCATTTTATATATCGGCGCGGCTTGCATATACTTACTTGTGAAGTCTTTAATAAAACATCATATTTTAATATTTTTAACAAAGAAAAATCTATATTACTTTGTTTTTAAACTCAACAATATAAATGTATTTATTTTTAACTACAGGTGAATCGGTCCGGTGTTGGACTTGCTCGTCGGATTTGAACCCGCTGTGTAACGATCCGTTCCTTGCCGGCCAGACAGAAAACTCCTACCTGTTCCGTCTAGAGAACTGCGATGCTACCTCTGCGGTGTCTTACCCTTACCTGACATCATCGGTTTCCGCCTGCAAGAAGCAGAAGAAGTTCGGTAAGGATATTTTGGTTTTCTTTATGCTAAATGTGAGAGTAAGTTAAGGAATTCCAAACTATTCTCTTATGGAAGAAAAAAGCTTCGTTTTTATTTTATAGACGGTTCTCGTAAGGTAATAATTTTTTATAGTATAAGGGTGACAAACGAGCACACAGTCCACCTGATGGTAACTGGTTGCTGTAACCTGTAGACATACATTTTTAACCTCACTTAAGAATCAAAATGCAGACGCGTTGTCACCCTTGAGGACTAAGATGGAATGCCTCGATTCCAGTAAAACGGATCTTCGGTTCTCTACACTCACCATACGAAACACAATAGCATTGAGCTGCTATTTCACGCTGATGTTCTGTGAGAGCGTAGTCCTTCCCCGGTCAAGATGACCCATTCGTTTCATTAACCGACCCATTCATGCTACAACCATAATAGCTGCAGTGTGGTGCTACCACGTTGTTTTGTGGACGAATACTTTAATTTCGTAATCATGGAGATAGGAAAAAGTAAAATGACTAGAATAAAAATCAAAAGTTGCAAGGTATTTCAACTTATTTAGACTTAACGAAAAATGATATACAAATATTAACAACTTATACATTTAATATTAAATGTACCTCGCCTTTACGAAAATGATCAATTCTTTGAAAGTAGTCCATATTATAATAGTATGCTAACTTACAAAAAAAATATTTGATTTGGATCGATACTCGTGGTCAATATTCTATGTGAGACATAATTATAAGTTACGCAGTTCTAAAAAAGAAACAATAAACGCATTACATAATTATAATATATAATCGTACTCTCGGCGTAGGCATGTTTGACATGTTGCTGTTTCATGATGATTGTGACATGTATTGAAAACTGACAACATCAAAAAGTGTATGAGATTAGTTTGTCGATTCTAGAAGAGTTTAAATTTCATGATGATTGTGACATGTATAAAACTTTGACAACATCAAAAAGTGTATGAGATTAGTTTGTCGATTCTAGAAGAATTTAAAAATATATCTTTGAAACATTAACTACAATACACATCTACTTTTATACTAAATGAGTTTTTTTTATTAACGACTACAATACAATTGTCTCGAGCTTATTTGCATTTGCATTTTATGGAGAAAGAGGGACTCTTTATGATGAACTCTTTCTTCCAGAAGCGGCCCCACAGGAAGTGGACCTGGTCGAGCCCCGACGGTTCGACAAAAAATGAGATTGACTTCATTATGACGACCAGACGCCAACTGTTCAGTGATGTCTCAGTGATCGCAAGGGTGAAAACTGGCAGCGATCACCGAATGGTTAGAAGCACACTGAACCTAAACGTTAAGTTGGAGAGGTCTCGTCTAATGAAGTCAACGCTCCGTCCCCCTCGTGCTCTAATCCAGAATCCCGAAACCTTTCAGCTCGAGTTACTTAACCGCTTCCAGTGCCTAGAAGATTGCAATGCAGTGGACGATATGAACGACAAGCTCGTGGAAACTGTCCATGCGGTCGGAGCTAAGTTCTGCAAGACCCGCCACAGAAGAACACAAAAACTCTCCGATCACACTCTTAATCTCATGGCTGTTAGACGGGAGATGAGGCTGCAATCGTCAACAGATTTGACAGCATACAGGCAACTGAACAGACAGATCTCCAAATGCATGCGGCGAGACTTACGCAACTTTAATACTTCTCGTATTAAAGAAGCGATCGGGCGGAACCAGGGCTCCAAAGTCTTTGCCAGAGATCTGTCTGCCAGAAAGAGCCAACTGTCAAAGCTGAAGACTGAGTGTGGCAACATCGTTTCCGGGACACCTGAGATTTTGAGTGAGATTGAGAGGTTCTATGGGCAGCTGTACACATCATCGTTGGAGCCACACGCAAGTGTGAGTAACGATCCAAGAGCAAGTCTTATCCGACACTATTCCGATGATATCCCGGACGTCAGTCTGAGCGAGATTAGAATGGCTCTCCACCACCTTAAAAACGGCAAGGCCCCGGGCGAGGATGGAATTACAGCGGAGCTTCTGAAAGCGGGTGGAAAACCGGTACTTGAAGTCCTTCGGAAGCTCTTCAATTCCGTCCTCCATGGTGGCACTACTCCGGAGGCGTGGAGCAGAAGCGCGGTGGTTTTGTTCTTTAAGAAAGGCGACAACGCTCTCTTGAAGAACTACAGACCGATTTCCCTTCTGAGCCGCGTCTACATGCTATTTTCGAGAGTCATTACGAATCGTCTCGCACGCAGACTCGACGACTTCCAGCCTCCCGAACAAGCCGGTTTCCGAAAAGGCTTCAGTACCATAGACCACATACATACCCTGCGGCAGATTGTACAGAAGACCGAAGAGTACAATCTGCCACTTTGCCTGGCATATGTGGACTATGAGAAAGCCTTTGATTCCGTCGAAATTTGGGCGGTGCTACAGTCCCTTCAGCGGTGCCAAGTTGACTGTCGGTACATCGAAGTGCTGAAGTGTTTGTACAGTAGGGCTACGATGGCTATCCGAGTACAGAACCAGAGTTCGAAACCTATTCAACTGCAGAGAGGTGTAAGACAGGGTGATGTTATATCCCCGAAACTCTTCACCGCTGCGTTGGAAGACGTTTTCAAGCTACTGGACTGGAAAGGATACGGTATTAACATCAATGGCGAGTACATCACTCACCTTCGATTTGCCGACGATATAGTCATTATGGCAGAATCGCTGGAGGACTTAAGCATTATGCTCAATGACCTCAATAGTGCCTCCCAACGGATAGGTCTTAAGATGAACATGGACAAAACAAAGATCATGTTTAATGTCCATGTCACACCTATGCCGGTAGTTGTTGGGAGCACTATGCTCGAAGTTGTTGACGAGTACGTTTACCTGGGACAAATAGTCCGACTAGGTAAGTCCAACTTCGACCGAGAGGTCAATCGACGGATTCAACTCGGCTGGGCAGCGTTCGGGAAATTACGACATATCTTTTCGTCAGGTATACCTCAATCTCTAAAAACTAGATTGTACAACCAGTGCGTGTTGCCAGTGATGACTTACGGATCTGAGACGTGGTCCTTCACTGCTGGCCGTATGAGGACGCTTAAGGTCGCTCAGCGAGCTATGGAGAGGGCTATGCTTGGAGTTTCTCTGCGTGATAGACTCAGAAATGAGGATATCCGCAGTAAAACCAGAGTGATCGACATAGCCCAACGGATTAGTAAGCTGAAGTGGCAATGGGCCGGCCATATAGCTCGAAGAACCGATAACCGATGGGGAAGAAAGGTTCTCGAGTGGCAGCCTCGTACCGGTAGGCGTAGTGTAGGGCGACCCCCCACTAGATGGAATGACGACCTGGTAAGACATGCAGGAAGTCGATGGATGCAGGTGGCTCAGGACCGTGCTTTGTGGCATTACTTGGGGGAGGCCTATGTTCAGCAGTGGACTTGTGAAGGGCTGTAATGATGATGTAATGATATTTGCATTCTTACTTCCTGCGGGTACGAAGAAAATTGAAACTACAAGTTTAATATAATTGCAAGTGACATAGCCGTAGGACATAATACCCAAGAAACTACTTGATCTCGTGTGTTTTTTTTACAAATAGAATTATGATAACTTGGGAATTATGATAAATGCTTCTAAAAAATGTTGCGTTTTTATCTTTTACTGTCAAGGTAATAATCCAAAAGCACAGCAAAAAGAACCGTGTAGCGTTTTTAGGGCGGCTTCAACAAGTGTGTAAGTGGACTAACTTAATTAATTGTATAATGTATATTCATTACACACACAGTCCTTAAGGATAAAGAATGGGATTTGAAATGGCGACTCATCAAGCCTATACCGATAACATGAACAGTACCTATGGCGAAAACCCGCTAATAACGGTATGTCGTTATAACGTTATATCATATGGCTAATTGTAAATTTCTATTAATTGGATTATATTTGAAAATAATTGTATAGTAGATACATTAATTATAAAATAACATTTATAACTAGCGATCCGCTCTAGCTTCACCTGGGTGGGATTTATTAATTTAATGTAGCGTTATTTAGACTTAAGATAGATAATAATTAAAGATCGTTAATTTTTGTTATCATGGATTTTATTGTTTTCATGGATTTCACTACAATCACTTTAACCATTCTGAAGATAAGCACGGATACACAAACAAACGATAATTTTAAAAATGGTTAGTCATGTTTCAATAGCATGTACTTAAATATTTTATACAAAACAAAATCAATATTCGTGAATAAAACTTTCAGAACCCGTCGTAGCTCACAAATTAACGAAACCGGATTAATTTCTTTTTGTAGTTTATTGCATTTTATTGTCATTGATTCTGATGACGAGTGGGACTGAATTTATAGAACGTACGGAAACGCATATCGCAAAGTATTTTTTTTTTTTGCTGTCTTTACCGGTGGATGTGAGTATAGAAAGCGACAGTGTGCGAGCGAGTGGTGAATAGAGTCGACGCCATTTTCAATCCCGTTCTCTAACCGCACTGGTAGTAATTCAATGATACCTAAATTGAAACGGAAAACTAAAATAATAACCTATGTATTGCCTTGTTATCCACTGGGCATTGAGGAGACCTCCCGCTTTACAAGTTCTCATTAAAAAGGTTTATCTTATTAACCACTCAGCTAATACACTATTTCAAAATATGTAATCCTAATGTGCTTTGAACGTTCAACAATAAATAACATAATGGAATGGAATAATTTACTTTATTTTTTTTGTAAGATGCTATATTAGTTTTATACTTCAACAAGAAATTCTATATCATAGGATTTAAGTACATGAATATGTAATAAGAATTATATTTGATATAATTATAATTTATCGTGCTAGTGAACTAATTATTTTCGAACATTATTAGCCTGTCTTCTTTTCTTTACATAATTGCGTAATTTATTTTTTGCTAGACTAATTAGCTGACTACGTTAGAAAGCATTTACGAGGTCAGTTTCATTAGAAATTGGATAGTTATTATCCAATTATTGTTGAAACACACCCTTATATTGTGTGATTGTGTTTCTGACCCATTAACATATTATTTTAAAACTAATGATATGTTTATTTATTTGAATTATAACATCAGTTACACCTTATAAATTACATATTTTCCTATAAATGTATAACTAAATACCTCTACAGACACAATAGAAGCTTTCTGCTATACCTACGTATATAAATAGAAGTTATAATAATTTTACAACCTATAAATTATAAAAAACCTTGTTGAAATACTCACATCGATAGAGCAACGCCGCGGATATAATATGAATGTAGCACGAATAGGTTGGCCGGGGAAGGATCTCCCTTATTATACCAGCGTAAAATAATAGCTCAATGCTGCTGTGTTTCGTAGCACGAGTACTGATAACCTGAAAGAGACACTTCTTACTGGAAATGAGGCAATCCTTCAAAGACCTCAGGTTTGAAAACGCATCTGAATTTGATTCTTAATTAAAGATGGATGAAGACATCTATGGGCTACAGCATCCACTTACCAACAGATGGACCGTGTGCTTGTTTATCACTCTAATTATATAAAAAACACTCAAAAATTAAAGGAAGCCTGTACCCAGCGGTTTTTTATAGCATTGGGTGACAGACGAGCACACAGTCCACCTGATGGTAGATGGATGATGTTGCCCATAGACCTTCACATTTATCGTCAATTAAGGACCAAAATGTAAATGCGTTGTCAACCCTGAGGACTAAGATGCCTCGATTCCAGTAAAAGGATCTCCGGTTCTCTACACTCATTGTACGAAACACAGCGGCATTGAGCTGCTATTTTACGTTGGTATTCTGTGAGAGCGTGGTTCTGCCCCGGTCGAGATGACCCATTCGTTTCATTAACCAATACTGGCCCCGTCCACCGTAAAGAGAATTTCCCGTAATCGCCAATCTTGTACTGGCGAATGACAACCTAGTAATGGTGAATGGCGATCATTGTTTTATCACATAAATCATTCTAAATAAGATCATGATAAATGAATCAACATATCAAGGGCAATCATATCAATAATAAATCAGGAAATAACTGATATTGTTGAAGTGACATGTTTAGAATATTTATAAATCTTGTGGGTATTCTGTGAGCATTTCCTATAGCCACCATTATCAACATCCACCGAATAAAATGAGATGATGGTGTTTTTCGACACACGAATGTGGTCAAAATCTAGCAGGATACTATTCATATAGTTATATTCATAAATACCACTATTTCAGTCAGTTCATTTTATTATTAAACATTAGAATTATATATCATCAAAGAACGTCAATAATTACAAACTCCCTTTAGCAATCAATCTTAATATGTTCAGTACATTAACCCATATTTATTTTTTTCTTTCAGTTCGCGGTGAGATGGTTATTTCACGAGGATGTACATGGAAACGCAGAGATGACTACACCAATACATGCCCCAGCACCTCATCGTCTTCATACAACGAAGTGACCTCATTCTGCGAGACATGCCAATATGACGGTTGCAATGGAGCGTCTGCTATTACGAAAACAATCGCTTTGTTAGTCGCACCAATCGGTCTCTTACTCTTCAAGTAACGTGTCAAACAATAACTAGCGCTAGTGTACAAATTATTCTTAGTTATTTGGGACCACGTGATGAATGCCAGATAAACAGCGCCCACCGCCACGTCTTAAATCGAAACGTAAGAAAAGCTATATTCTAAATAGCACCGGTGATTTCATCCCTAAAGCTAAGCTTCGAAACTTTTCCATTCTGATTTAAAATCACCGGCTTCGATCAACAATACCAACAATACCAAGTTGGCATTGTTGATCGAAGCTCACCGGTCTCAGGTGTTCGTTAAAAGTCGTTAACATAATATTATTTAGTTTATTCTTTAATATATTGGATAATACACAATATGTAATACATTCTTATATTTTTTTGTATCACCCTCTCCCGTTGTGTGGAAAAACAATAACACATACCTAATTATTATAAAAGATCTACTTGCCTTACGTACTTTATCAATACTTAATTTAACTTCTAAAAATGGTGTTATAAAATTTCATCTGTGAACTCAAACTGCTTATATCTTCTTTTTTTAACATTCATTTTAGAACTTTCTTTTGTCTACTAATATTGCACAGATATAATTATAAAAATAAAAATTATACACAGATAGGTATAATACTTTTACTTTTGTCTAACTTGGTTAAGGATTACTTTAATTTACCTATAAATGTGTTAGGTTATATGTTGACTAATTGTAAATATGATGTCTTGATCTTCATAATTGTAGCAATATTTTAACGACGTATTTTATAATACCGATTGGTAATAGAGAAACTGTAATATTACGTTAAACAGAAAAGTAACTGAAATCTATCATTTTTTGTGTCATGAGTACAAATTTTAAAAACTGTCGTTTTCAATAAATTTAGTTAGCCATAATTGTCTTTTATTAAAAACTTGTGACCTATCTCGGGTTCGCACGGGTATCAATCTGGATGACCCGTGATGACTTGGGAGCGTAGCTAATCTGTCGATCACGAAGTGCTCCATATTTTTGATATTTAGTCTTCGTAGTGTGGTACTACGTTCTATAGAGATTGTAACGTTAACCTTACAACTGAGTGAACCTAAGAACGTTTTAAACAACTTTTTTGTTCTCGTACAACCTTAAGGTGTCCTAAATCCTACCCATACCCAGATCCTTTTTACTGGAAACGAGGCAATCCATCTTAGTCCTCATGGGTGACAACGCATCTGCATTTCGATTTGTAATCGAGGATAGATGTAGATGTCTGGGCCGCAGCAACCACTTACCATTAGGTGGACTGTGTGCTCGTTTGTCACCCTATCCTATAAAAAATACCCATAATTTTGAATAAAAAACTGCTTAGGTAATAAAACTAATTTAAAATGAATAACCCAAACAAAACAAAAGTACTTAATGTAAAAACCAAATCTCGAAGCTCCGGCGATGTAACAGCAGCATTCTAAAAAAAAATACAGTACGCACGACCACTCGCAACGACGTGCGACAATCGAGGCTGGTGTTTGCCCCATAGAACCTTAGATAATACGCTATACTTAGTACATGATCGGGCGCCTATCTCGCTGATTACCTCGAACGCTCTGCTATCACCAGCTATGTCAAGTTCGAGCTCGAATATCTGTAGGGGACGCTTAAGGTCATTTTTTGCGAACGTAAACAGTTTTAACACTTAACTACTAGTCCAAATGGTTCGAAATGAATACGGTTTAAACCAAAATAAAATTTATTTAAGTATTTTGTTACATAAGCGACAGCGATAAACGGAAGTTTTACGATAGTTTTGAAGCTGTATTTCTGTTATTGCGACTTACTTTTAAATTAACTTAAACATATCGAACAGATTATAAAACGTAGTTTATTGATAGTTTTACGTTTAATGAAGAGTATTTGTCACAAAAAGTCCCCTATCTCCGGGGTCTCCTCGGTTTTCACAAAATTTTACGAATATTTTTTTCTGTTAAACTCCATTTTAGTTCGCATATTTTCCACGAAACTATAAGCTTTTAGAGAATTCCACCGTACATTATTTTCATATAAATTTATCGCTTTACTCACCACAATCCATGAAAGCTCACAGAAGACACGTTCATTTTGGACTTAGTCGACATAACATTAAATACTTTGCACAACTCATAAATTAAATGCCTAACCTTCGTCATAAATCACTATTTACTGGTAAAAGCCGAATGAAAATTCCCACAATAGAGTCTTGACTCCACAGATGAAGTAATTTATTAACTAGGCAATGTATAGTACGCTACGCTACACGCTATTACAACAAAGTCTCAGAAATTATTATATTATTACCAAATTTAAATATTTTATTCAATAAAACTATATAAATGGTTGAGGCTCACAAAAAATGTACTTCGTCTATATTTTTCACGTGCCAAAATTCAAGAATATATAATATATTTTTTGGTAGTTCTTTGTAAATAATCTGATTATTTTCTGCATTGGGCATTATTCGCTTGTTAATATTACTCGATTTAAATTGTGAATACTTTTTAATATAAGCAAAAACAAACTGGTACAAAAAGTTGGTGAGATGTAATTTCATAGAAAAATAAAATGTGTCCATGCGTAGTACATTTTCTTTTTCTTCATTACTTCGTCGTTTGAATAAAGTATCATGATTTCTTAATGTTATGCTAATAAGTGTAATAAAACTAGTAAAAAAATAATTAAAAAACGACTGAATAAACAAATGTGTTCCATCTGATTCACGTGTGTTACAAAAACTGTGTTACATGTCAGCTTTTTTGGTAGAAGCAATAGTAACACGTCATCTATTTTTTTCACAATGGCAACACTATAACTTTCAATATGAAACGTCAGTGTTTTGTCAGACATCATGGTTTACGGGCAGTAGGCAGTACTTGATGTGTGTTATTTTTCGTCATTGGATTTTAGATACTTTTGGAAATAATTTTGCAAGGTAAGTAATTACATTAAGTTGTTTTGTAATATATATAGTTGAAAGAGACATTAAATATTCCTAAATAATGCTGTTTATTACCGATTTGCTTTGCAAGTAAAGATGCTACTTGAATTTTAGGTTATGTTCTTCACGAGTGTTTGTTCACGTATGTTGCGTGTGTTACAAAGTTGTGTGACGTAACACACGTGAAAAGTATAAAGCTTAGTTCACATTGCAATACTTAGGTATAGAAAAAGCTAAATATTTATGTTTTGTGTCAAAAAAGGAGGAGGTTCTCAATTCAACTGATATTTTTTTTGTATGTATGTTACGCGATTCTTCAGATTCTGTAGACCGATTTCAAAAATACTTTTTTGGTGAATAGAGGATGCCTTCAGTCTGGTCCCATATAAATTTGTTGTTTAAAGTAGGCTATTTTTGGGTTTTTAAACCAGAAAAAAAGTTTAATATACAACAAAAAGTAAAATGTAACTGCATTCATGGTTTTTATTTTTATTTTATGTTTATTTTACAGATGCCTCTAACACCTAAAGAAAGGCAAAAACTTTATCGAGAACAGCTGAAAGAAGTAAATCCTGAAAAATTTAAATTGCAGCAAAAACAAAATGCAGAAAGAACAAAAAATAAAACCAGAAAAAAAGTTTAATATACAACAAAAAGTAAAATGTAACTGCATTCATGGTTTTTATTTTTATTTTATGTTTATTTTACAGATGCCTCTAACACCTAAAGAAAGGCAAAAACTTTATCGAGAACAGCTGAAAGAAGTAAATCCTGAAAAATTTAAATTGCAGCAAAAACAAAATGCAGAAAGAACAAAAAAGAAATAGAAAAAGAATAGCAGAATATCCTTCATCTGATCAAGAAATCATAAGAAAGCAGTGGAAAGAGAGAAAGAAGAAAAGTAAGAAAGAACCTAAGCCTGAAGTAGTGCCTTTAGAAGAACATGGACAAATTTTAACACAGAAGAGAAATTATAATAGAAGGGTCATTTATAGACTGAAAAATGAAAACACAAAGCTAGAAGAAGAATTAAAAAAATATAAAAAGTCGTTGAAAAAATTAGGCAATGATTAAACTTGAAATTATTGAGGAGAAAAACCAAATTATTCGTAGTTTTGAAGACAGGTCAAGCCCAATTGCCAAAAAAGATGAAGCCCTTGAACAAATGATTCCCGTTTCGAAAACGTGCGCATACATTGACCAAAATTTACTTAGTATTCGACCTGAAGAAATAGAAAGCGTGAAAAAAGTTTTGCTAGAACATAATGTAATAGTGGACACTATAAAAGACAGCTACAAAAGTAAAAACACTCAAGAAAAACGATTAATTAAAGATGTTTTTACCAAAAGTGATAACATTAATAAATACAGTATGAAAACTAAGATGGCTACCTATTTAGGTCTTAAAGCAAAAATTCGTCACACTAAACAGAAAAATAAAAGCCCATTAATACAGACATAGTTAAGAAACATTTATGAAGGGGATGATGTGAGTAGAGTAGAATGATAGCAGGGGAAAACGAAGTAAAGACACAAAAAAAAACAAAAAAAAACAGAGAAAGTATTTGCTTGGCACTCTACATAAATTATATCCGAAATATAGAGAAGAAGGAGGAAAATTATCACTTTCAACTTTCAAAAGGTACTGGGGTGTTATATACCGAAAAAGGTCATCAATATTTGCAAGTTTAAGTCCAAACAAAGACCACGGACCAGATGCCATTTGGGCACATCTCTTATCTGTGCTTAAATTGGTCAAGGAGAAATTACCCAAAGTAGACGGGATTCATTTTTATTCAGATGGCCCAACTGTACAATACTGGCACAAGAAAAACTTTTATTATTTCGCAAAACTGACGAAAGAGTTGGGTTTTCCGTTTTCCACGTGGAACTTTTACGAGGCGTCACACGGTAAAGGAGCCGCTGATGGTGTAGGAGGAGCCATTAAAAGAAAATTAGACTCAATTGTCGCTTATGGTTCAAATGTTCCTGACGCTAAAACAGCTTATGAATTTTCACAAGCGTCTGAAACCAAAATACAGCTTTTCTTTATACCTGAAGATGCCACGACACAACGAATCAGTAGAACTCCATTCAATTTAAAAAAAATAAACCTCAAAACAGACATTGCTAGCAAAAGTTTGAAAGAAAGTTCTCATGACAGAATGAAGAAATGTTCAAAGAAAAGAAAAAATAAAAGACATACACCTAAAAACAAATAAGAAACTTAAAACGGAAGAGGAGAGCAGTGCAGACGAAGATATGACGGTTTCTGTGCATGATACTTCTGATGAAGAGTATCACATTACGATGATATCTTATCAGATGATGATTATCTGGATCATATGGATTATCAATTGAAAGAACAGAAGAATGTTACAAATTTAAGAAAAATATCAGACACAAGTAAAATAGAGAGAGAAAAATATAGAACAATCAAGCCATGAAGATAAAAAAATACAAAATAAAATATGAAGACACTGTAACTGAAGATTTAATAGCTAAGCAGGTTAAAATAACACAAAACACAAAACGACCAAAAGAATACTTTTTAGGTGATCCTAGCGATAAGGTTTATTTTGAGTAGAATATTTATATTTATTAGATATAACATATACACACACATATATATATATATATATATATATATATAAATATTCAAATAATGCCAAAATAATACGATATTGTAATTTTAAGTACAAATTTTGATCTCTTTGTTTTTTAAGTTGTTTTATTAAATAAATAATTCTATCTATAATCGTATTTTATTTGAAATTCAATTTTTTTTATTGCTTTATGTGCATCAAGCTTAACAACATTTCCAGTGTGTTACACAATTACAGTGTGTTATCGTGTGTTACAAGTTCTTGTGTGTTATGGTACATTTTCTGTGAGCCTCACTCAAATAGTGTTATTATAATATAAATGAATACATGTTCGATAATAACCCCTGGGAATGGGGTGGTCGCTTTTAAGCTGTCTCTAAAATAAAATTTTAAATAGTTTGCACAATCTTTCAATTTTACTTAGTAAATTTACTATGAAAGCCTTTTTTTAAAGTCTTGCAGTCCCGTTTTCCGAACCAATAGTAAACAAGTGGTAAAATTAAAAAATTTGTACAACCGACTTCAATATAAAAAAAGAAACATCATCAATGTATTCGATGGAAATTAAATACGCAATATTATGGATACTCAAAAACTACTGGTCAGATGTTGATCAAATTTATATAAGACACGAGAAGCACCAGCTTTCAAATAAAATCTAATCGGTTCACCTTCATAAAAGTTTTGAGGTACCACATATAAAAATAACATACAGTCTAATATAGTACCTTTTTCATTTTGAAATCGGTTAAAAATCACTTAATAAGAACTACTTACATGATGTGATCTATATTGAAAAAAAAGCTAGGTACCTAAAGTACTTAGTTCCTACGAGATACTTTTCAAAATTCTCAGTAAATCCAAAAATGTACTCTGAGCCGAATTTCGGTCACGGCAGCCAGTGTCGAAGGAGACTAGCCATTACATCATCAGACAGGACAGGATTATAGTACGCAAGCATAGGTGCGTTCTCTATACCCCCAGTCGTTTAGTTCAATGTGACGCTTCGATCAATAATATATAATTGATCGAAGATGTGACGGCAATCCGACACGACCGGTTAAAAATCAGACAAAGGACAACGGCTTTATATTATTTCTGAGCCACGGTGGTGAGACACCGTTAACTTCCTGCTACTGGGAATTTCTTCACAGGTAAAGTAATGTCTCGATAACTACCCAAGTAGCACAAGAAGCATTTTAACAAATCTATTATGAACTTTTATAAAACTGAAAGTATATGTCGGCTCTTAGAAAAGTTAACTCAACATTCAGAAGCTTCATATTGGCATTTCAAAATAATTCTAACACCTTATGCTGTACAAAGGTGGAATGGATTTGGTACAAAATGCTTTTATAACATTTTCGGTAATATAGCAGTACACCAGAATTCCATAGTACAGCTTTCTGTGCCTTTAGTTTTACAATAGCATTTTAAGTAGTAGGGAAATGCTTAATGCTGCTTAAAAGCACCGATTTATACCATTTCCACACAGAAAGGAGATGGGCAGCAGCATCTTCCTAATAACAACAATAACGTAATAAAAAACTGCGGTTGCCAACCCGCTCGCCAAGCGTGGCAACTATGGCAAATATCCCCCCATGAGCAACGACGCAAATAAACGACCCCTAGGCCCCGGCGGCCCAGCTATTCTTGGCTACGGCGGCAACCATGGTAACGGCGGGGCAGGGGGTGCTAACACCCCCTAACTAAAAGCTCACTCCCTATTCTAGAATCTCCGGTGGAGGGTCGGTTGCCACTTACGACGACTCGACCTGGCAACATATAACGCAGGCACCCTGAGGACCGACGAGAAGATACTGGAGCTGGAAGAAGAGGTAGACAAGTTGCGCTGGATATCGTAGGATTATCTGAGGTCCGAAGAGAGGGGGAGGACACGGTAATCCTCGAATCCGGCAACTTGTTCTATCACCGGGGTGACCATCTATCCCAAGGATGTGTTGGATTTATCGTCCACAAGTCTCTCGTCAACAACGTTGTAAAGATTGGGGCATCTCCAAACATTCGCTGAAGGTCATACAGGTCTACGCACCAACCTCGGCACATCCCGATGAGGAGGTGGAGGAAATGTATGAGAATATTTCTAGAGCCATGCATTCCTCCAAAACCCACTACACGGTGTTGATGGGAGACTTATACGCAAAACTAGGCACAAGAGAAGGCGGTGAGCTGAAGTTGGGGAAATTTGGAGTAGGGCAACGGAACCGTAGGGGCCAGCAGCTGGCTGACTTTATGGAAAAAGAGGGACTCTTTATGATGAACTCTTTCTTCCAGAAGCGGCCCCACAGGAAGTGGACCTGGTCGAGCCCCGACGGTTCGACAAAAATGAGATTGACTTCATTATGACGACCAGACGCCAACTGTTTAGTGATGTCTCAATGATCGCAAGGGTGAAAACCGGCAGCGATCACCGAATGGTTAGAGGTACACTGAACCTAAACGTTAAGTTGGAGAGGTCTCGTCTAATGAAGTCAACGCTCCGTCCCCTTCGTGCTCTAATCCAGAATCCCGAGCCTTTTCAGCTCGAGTTACGTAACCGCTTTCAGTGCCTAGTAGATTGCAATGCAGTGGACGATATGAATGACAAGCTCGTGGAAATTGTCCATGCGGTCGGAGCTAAGTTCTGCAAGACCCGCCGCAGAAGAACACAAAAACTCTCCAATCACACTCTCAATCTCATGGCTGTTAGACGGGAGATGAGGCTGCAATCGTCAACAGATTTGACAGCACATAGGCAACTGAACAGACAGATCTCCAAATGCATGCGGCGAGACTTACGCAACTTTAATACTGCTCGTATTAAAGAAGCGATCGAGCGGAACCAGGGCTCCAAAGTCTTTGCCAGAGATCTGTCTGCCAGAAAGAGCCAACTGTCAAAGCTGAAAACTGAGTGTGGCAGCATCGTTTCCGAGACACCTGAGATTTTGAGTGAGATTGAGAGGTTCTATGGGCAGCTGTACACATCATCGTTCCCACGCAAGTGTGAGTAACGATCCAAGAGCAAGTCTTACACGACACTATTCCGATGATATCCCGGACGTCAGTCTGAGCGAGATTAGACTGGCTCTCCAGCACCTTAAAAACGGCAGGGCCCCAGGCGAGGATGGAACGGAGCTCAACTAGAATTACAGGGAGCTTCTGAAAGCGGGTGGAAAACCGGTACTTGAAGTCCTTCAGAAGCTCTTCAATTCCGTCCTCCATGGTGGCACTACTTCGGAGGCGTGGAGCAGAAGTGCGGTGGTCTTGTTCTTTAAGAAAGGCGACAACGCTCTCTTGAAGAACTACAGACCGATTTCCCTTCTGAGCCGCGTCTACGTGCTGTTTTCGATAGTCATTACGAATCGTCTCGCACGCAGACTCGACGACTTCCAGCCTCCCGAACAAGCCGGTTTCCGAAAAGGCTTACCATAGTACAATAGACCACATACATACCCTGCGGCAGATTGTACAGAAGACCGAAGAGTACAATCTGCCACTTTGCCTGGCATATGTGAACTATGAGAAAGCCTTCGATTCCGTCGAAATTCGGGCGGTGCTACAGTCCCTTCAGCGGTGCCAAGTTGACTGTCGGTATATCGAAGTGCTGAAGTGTTTGTACAGTAGGGCTACGATGGCTATCCAAATACAGAATCAGAGCTCGAAACCTATCCAACTGCAGAGAGGTGTAAGACAGGGTGACGTTATATCCCCGAAACTCTTCACCGCTGCATTGGAAGACGTTTTCAAGCTACTGGACTGGAAAGGATACGGTATTAACATCAATGGCGAGTACATCGCTCACCTTCGGTTTGCCGACGATATAGTTCTTATGGCAGAATCGCCGGAGGAAACAGATCATGTTTAATGTCCATGTCTCACCTATGCCGGTAGTTGTTGGGAGCACTATGCTGGAAATTGTTGACGAGTACGTTTACCTGGGACAAATAGTCCGACTAGGTAAGTCCAACTTCGACGGCCGAGAGGTCAATCAAGGGATTCAATTCGGCTGGGCAGCGTTCGGGAAATTACGACACATCTTCTCGTCAGGTATACCTCAATCTCTGAAAACTAAAGTGTACAACCATTGCGTGTTGCCAGTAATGACTTACGGATCAGAGAGGTGGTCCTTCACTGCTGGCCGTATGAGGACGCTCAAGGTCGCTCAGCGAGCTATGGAGAGGGCTATGCTCGGAGTTTCTCTGCGTGATAGACTCAGAATTGAGGATATCCGCAGTAAAAACAGAGTGACCGACATAGCCCAACGGATTAGTAAGCTGAAGTGACAATGGGCCGGCCATATAGCTCGAAGAACCGATAACCGATGGGGAAGAAAGGTTCTCGAGTGGTAGCCTCGTACCGGTTGGCGTAGTGTAGGGCGAACCCCACTAAATGGAGTGACGACTTGGTAAGACATGCAGGAAGTCGATGGATGCAGGTGGCTCAGGATCGTGCTTCTCGAGGCCTATGTTCAGCAGTGGACTTGTGAAGGGCTGTAATGATGATGATGATACCATTTCCATGCTCGCATTTTAAAAGAGTAACTGAGAGCTGTTGTACAGCCCATAGCTCTATAGTAAAATAAGTTTGAATTATTGTTATACCTAACGCTTTATTCAGTTATATACAAGTCATAATAGTTAACAGAAAAATATAAAAAAAGATTTGCTATGTATTTTAAAAATTACAAGCATTTACGTTGCTCTTTTCAACGGTTTTTTAAGTTGCTCCAAATTTTAACTTTTTCTTTTTATTATGTTATCCTGAATGATGCTTCTGAAAACTGTTGCTTAGAATTTACAGCCAACTGCTCCAGTCCAAAAGGAAATATAATTTTTCCCATCTGCTCCCATCTTCTGGGACAGCCTATATAAGCACAAATTTGTACCGTTGTAATGCTTGCATTTTACAAGTGTCTAGATTTAAATGGTTGACATAGGGGTGATTGATTTTTTCTGTATTTTTATGTAACTGTTTACAATTATAATTAGATATTGACAATATTACTTTGTAGTAGTATAGAAGAAGACATTGTATAAATAAGTGTTGTAGCTTGTTTTTAAAATGTTGAATATTCACATGAGTTTTCACTGTTGTATTTTATGTGTTCCGAAGTGAAATATATGGAGCGTAATTGATATGATAAAGGATTTTCTAGTTAGAGATTCATAGCATTTACTTGACCCAGGCATCATGAACCATTCTAACTAGTAGCCTCTACTAGTTAGAATGGTTCTAACTAGTAGGCTACTGGTTCTGGTCTCTGGTTGGAATGGTAATTTTGACAAATATCTTACAAAATGGCGTGCGACGGAAATTGAAATAGTATGAAATTTCTTGAACAAGAGCAAGTTACCCTCTGAATCCATCGAGCAGTGTGAGTTCTGGATTATCTAGCATTTTGGAAAGCTTCCCAAAATAAAACTTTTTTATTCTATCTGAGTATTTTTATTCTACCAGATGTGCTCAGAAGCGCCACATTTTTAAATTTTCTAAAGTTTGACTTTATGCATTACCATTTGTTCGTCAGGATTTCATCGGTTTATGCTGTTATTAAGCTAAAGAACTACTTAAAAAAAATTGTCAAACACTATAAAGACTATTAGTGAATACTGAGGTGGTAAGATTTGGACCTCTATACTCATTTAATGCTTACCCTTTTGAGAATAAACTATATTTGATCAAACGACTGCTGAGTTGGGAAGAACACTATCCCAGGAAGCCAAAAGAATAGGTAAAGCCATTATTAAACAGTTTACTAATGTAAAAAATCATGAAAGAAATGCAAAACTTGATTATCCGTGTGTAACGACAAGTAGAAATAATTAGAATACTTCATTTTTCATATTTGAAATATCTCGGAAAATAAAGGAAAGATATGTATTGAAAACTGTAAATTAAATAGTTGAATTGAGTAACATAATTGAAGAATTCTATGGAATTTCTGTTAATGGCTTAGAACTACGTAACAAAGAAGATATTTTTACCTTTCCAATAAAATCTTCACGTCTAGGTATTTACAAAGCAAAAATGACCGATGGTAACAGTTTCGATATTATTTTAAATCTCCAAGATATCAAATGTAAATTAGTACTTATGTGTCGATCATAATAATGAAATCTTATATTTTATATATCATTATTGCTACATTATATATAGCTACATTTAAATAGAAAAGGTTAGATAATTACTTATCTTTATTCCTTTGGATTTAATTTAGCATAAGAAACAATTTCACTCGATTTTTTTGGCAAAAACTAACTTGTAGTTATTTATTTTCATCATCACAATCGTGCGCTTTATTATGAAAAGTGTTTTCAAAAAAAAATACAACAGATATAACTCGTCGCCTTCATAACATACAACTGTAAATTTATATTAATAAAGTAAATGATACCAGTGACTGCATTTTTTACAGATATTGACGTCTTTTGTTGTTACATCGTAAATAATTTGTCTCACCTCATTCGCACATTATTCTCACTTGTATAATTTACCATGTGAAAAAAGACGAAATTGTAATAGAACTACATATCTACCCATATAATTATATGTATCTACCATATACTTAGAATATACTGGCATATAGACAGCCCGACAGCCCGAAAACGCGTGACAAATTTTGATTCGTTATTGTGTGTAACTTAGTGTTGCATATTTTACTTATATAGATTATAGACTAACGCTAAATGATTGCAGATTGCAGTGCGACCACGATACTGCTACTGGAAATGAAAATATTGCAAATAAGTTTAGTGCACGAAAATGAATAATTTCAAATGATAGTTCTAAAATAAATATAAATAATAATAATATATTTATTTCACTATGTTAGTGTATATTTATGTACATTTATCACTTTCATTTATATATTTATACAGTCCAACCAGACGAGAAAACTATTTAAATACCCCTATATCCTATAATAATAATAAATATAGTTTTTAATAATAATAGTAATAATATAAGTTTCTTTAGCAGAAGCAGCTAGCAGAAGCTAATCCTGGTCAGCCTCACGGGTCATCTGAGGCGACTGGGGCTCCATGACGGACCGCTCCGGGCTCAAATGCAGAAGGTGGTGCTCCTCGATTCCGCCCGCATCTTCCGCCGGTTTCTTTACCTTTCCCCCTAACCCTCGGCCGTTTGGTCTACCCTGCCGATGGCAGTATCTATGTATTATTTATTTATTTATGTTAGTACATTAAATATGAGTTTGTGTATATTTATCATTTTCTTTTATATATTTATTCAGCCCAACCGTATGAGAATAGTCCATAAATATCCCAAAGTAATAATAATAGGAGAAATAAGTCCCTAAAAGTTAAATTCTACTTCCGAGTCAACCATCTGGCCACGTATGAGATGGGCAACATGTCTATGTAAAATAACTATGAGGCTGACGGGGCATTGGGTACTCGCTTATTTGGATACCGACTCTCCAGCCCAAGCCAAGGTGGAACAGCATCTACCAACGGCTGCGTGGCTATGGGAAAGCACAGTCGTCTATAGTATGCGAATTCTGGAGAACAGAGGCCCTTCAGTTTTATTTACCCTTACCGAGGTGAACGCAGGGCTCTGTCGCGGGTTAACAGTATAGTCCCTAGCTAATCGTGGGAACAATTTTAGAAGTAGCAACTGAAAACACATATCTACCTAGCCAACAACTGATGTAGAAAGCATTTTCTCAAAACCCCATTCCCTGTCCACATCCCAACTTCCACCGTTCCCAAGGGCTTCGTGGAATATATCGTCCACGACATCCAAGGCCGGTCTTCGCAGACAGCGCATGACTTGAACAGTAGTTATGAACGAGCACATCATGCGTTGTTACTACCTCTCCACGAAATTAGATACTCACCTAGTAGGCTCCAGGTCAGATGCGGAAACGTTTTATCGAAAGATACCTAAGTTAACAAAAAAGTGAATGAATAAAGGATAGCTGAGTAAAAATTAGTAATTCTGAATTAAAAAAAAATTATTGCTAAGACTAGAACAATTAAAAGCCGAAGTGGCTAGAGCACTTCGACTCAGTAGAGTAATCAAGGTTAGGAGATATCGTGTATCACAAAAAATAAAAACAGACAAAGCCATCTTCGATCGCAGATAAAGTACACATTTTATAGGCGAGTTCTATCAAATACCAATAATATCTCGAGTAACACTCAGTTTCCTCTTCCTTAGAGAGCACATAGAATACTTATGGACAGGAATCTAGTCTAAAAGTGTAAGCCATCCTAAAGATATTATTTGGATTAAGAAAACAAGAACTGGAAGACAAGCGCCTGGTTAACACCATGTCGATGAAATCTGTGCGCTTTATAGTGAATGATGTCACAAAATCAGTGAACAAATCAGCTGGTGATCCTCAAGGTACCTCATGAGCTGGCAGTTGACAATGGACTCCATTGTTTTGGAGAACAAGGAGGTGATGGCGATAGGCCGGTAGTTTGACGGGTCTGAGCGGTCGCCTTTTTTAGGGATCAGGTAGACGAAAACCGTCTTCCATGGTTTTGGGACTACGCCTAGGGAGTAGGAGTACCGGAAAAGACGCGTTAAAACCGGTGCCAACTCTGGAGCACACGTCCTCAGCACAATTGGGGGGATTCCGTCAGGCCCACTCGACTTGTGAGCAGGTTGCGGTATGGGCCAGTGAGTTGTCCTCCCTGTGCAGAGATGGAAGAGATGGCTGATAGAAATTCCCCTGGACAGCCTTGGCGAGAGACCAGAATGCACGAGTTCCAGATGGAAGGTGAACTAGTTTCTCGCCAATTCTGCCTATGTGCTCTGACTTTGCCTTAGCAATGACTCTTTTGAAGGACCTGGACGCGGAATTATACTTCTTTTTTAGAGCGCTGGTGTTTACATCCCGGGACGTTGATGCGTCAGCCCAGGCTTGGTAGCACTCCTGCTTATAGCATGATGCTATTTTACAGGAGCAACCAAACCATGGCTGAGATTTGCCTCCGATGGGCACCAAAGACGAAGGAATAAAAAGTTACAATCCCTGAATTAAAACATCAGCGACAGAATCCGCAACAACATTGGGATCATCCGGCGAAAAGCAAACTCAACCCCAAGGGTAGGATGCAAAGAAAGACCGCATCCTATCCCAATCAGCTGACCTATGGTGCCAAACACGGCGACAGCCTGCAGAATGCAACTGCGATTTCAGCGTGAGTGGCACCACACTCCGGACAAGACAATGATCCGAGGAGCCTAAAAGGCCGCCGACGGAAATCTGATATCTGTCCGGGTGCATGATCCTCCACATCTATCCGAATCCGCGTAGGTAAAGTAACGAGTTGTGTCAGACCATATGCCAAGGCAAAATCATGAACAGATCTCCCCGCAGCTTGATATTATTTGTGACCACTAGTCATAGAAAAGAGATAGTCTGCCGAGATAATTTACCTCATCGTCTAGCAGCGGCTGATGGTACTTGCTGTTGTCTCGTTGAAGGTGGAGGCGGCTCCTTCGTTCTCTGACGCCCCGTCGGCTTGCGGCTCGGAGCTGGCGCTTTCCAGTTTAAATTCTTGTTGGACGGCGACGACCCTTTGCACTGTGACGACCTTTAGTTCAGCTCCCGATTTATTTATTAATTTAGAAGTTCTTAATGTATCTAAAAACTTTCGTCCAAGGAATAAGCTACCAATATTTATAAATTGCATCTAATATTTCTATTTACTCTTTAGTGTAGCCAGGATAAAACTACGCCTCGTGACTGAGTTCTTATTCTGTGAATCACACAATATGCGTGCTGTATCCATTAGCAATTTTAAAATCGTTTGATCTTTCGTATCTTTAGACAATAAAAATCAAATTGCTTCACTAAGACATGCATTTATCTACTCCTCTGTGACAGCAGCATTTATCTATGGATTCAAGGAGGTAGTGTCTATCATTTCCTAGTTAGCTAGAGTTAGATGTGATTCTAAGTACTCTTTACGAAGTTCCTTTGTCAATCCAGAAGCTGTTATAAATTCAAGGCCAATGGTCAAGTCCTTCAGAATATCCTTTCCAAAGGTTGTTGAAGGGTCTGTTTCAAAAATTTCTGATACCGTCTCATCCACATCCTAAGACTAATGATTCCCTTCTCGGTAAGAGATGGTTTTTCGGTCACTGGTTGTGTAAGTTCGAATATCACTTCAGGTGTATTTAACGCTAACAGCGATGTTGATTCTACTGTGATGTGCCAGTTGTCGGTCCTAGCTCGTCCATGTCCGCAGTTGCATTTCAACATTCACCAATTCGTTAATGACGTCATCTGTAACCGAAGTAATGTTGTGTGTATATTTTTGTATAGAATAATTATATTCAAATACTACTTTATTTGGATGTGTGATGACAAATGTAATATTTAGTGAGCACAATAAATGAATGCAAATCGGTAATTATATGTAATATACCTAACCAGGTAACAATAAATAACTTACGCACGTGTGTGTAAACGCACAAAAACAGCGGTTAAGATGATGAGTTCACGCGTTGCATCATGAACCCGAGTTTATAGGGATAGATTACAATTGGAGGATCAGTAAAGTTAATCCTTGTTGAAATCGGATAGTAACAACTCAAACCATTGAAAAATATATCTATACTTTGAGTTTCCGTTGACTTACGTACTCAATCCGGGGGCGATAATAATCTGCGGCGTTGGCTTTGTAACAGTTTCCTTTCTAATTTTTGTTGTTTTTATTCTTAATGTTATTTAAAGAATCCAAATCGTCGCGTTTCCTTTTTGGCATTTTTTATGTAAAAGTAATTTTAATGCTATAATTTAAATTTAGGTACTCTATAATTTATACAAAAATTAACGCCGTTGCAGGACGTGCGAAATGGCGGAGCACTGAAATCTGAAATATGAATGATGAATCGAGCGCAGTGCAACCGTGATCCACAAAGTAATGTTAATCTACCGTCTTGTTTTATTTTTACTTTAAACTAAGTGCGAAGATGGCGACATTGTATAAGTATGTGGAACTACCTGTGTTATCTAATCTCGAAAACGAACTGAAGCTTAAATGGAGTTTTTACTGTTATGTCAGATTCGTGATCTATACGTACATAAATATTGGTAATTTTTTTCTAGCTTCATTTAAAAGGAGAACACTATTATTGCATGGAAATTTACAAGCTTGTTAATCACCAGAAAATAATCGTTACACATCAAAACAAAAACATGTCTTTCTTGTTTGCGCACTGGATCGAAAATCGGGTTTCGGAGACTTAGAGCTTTTAAGTTTTATGTGTCGTTTTTAAGGTTCCGTAGTCAACTAGGAACCCTTAAAGTTTCGCCATGTCTGTCTGTCCGTCTGTCCGTCCTCGCTTAATCTCTGTGACCGTTAGCACTAGAAAGCTGAAATTTGGTACCAATATGTGTATCAATCACGCCGACAAAGTGGTAAAATAAAAATTGGAAAAAAAATGTTTTATTAGGGTAGCCCTTCTATATGTAAAGTGGGAAGTTATTTTTTTTTAATTTCAACCCTAACGTGTGATATATTGTTGGAAAGGTATTTAAAAATTAATAGGGGTTTACTAAGATCATTTTTTGATAATGTCAATAATTTCGGAAATAATCGTTCCAAAAGTAAAAAACAATGTGTGGCCCCCCCCCCCTCTAACTTTTGAACCATAAGTTTAGAAAATATGAAAAAAATCTGGAAAGTAGAACTTTATAAGGACTTTCTAGGAAAATCATTTTGAACTTGGATGGAAAGTCGAAGCGCCTGCCGCGGAGCGTGCAATGTTGCACGCTCCATGTTCGCGCACGTACCCACTACCGGGAGCAGTTGCAGGAGCGCGGAGCGCTGCTGGAGCGCGAACATAATGGATACCCACCTTTAAACTCATAAGTGGGAACACTTATTGTGACGGACGGGAAACTACGGAACCCTACACTGAGCGTGGGCCGACACGCTCTTGGCCGGTTTTTTTAAGTTCGAAACGGTTCCTGTTTATTATTACTATGGTTAAAAATGTCACACGAAGTAAATTGGCTTAAAAACTGAGGACTTACATTTTTTATTGAAAAAAAAATGTAATGAATGTATGGAGCAAATACGAAAATCCAGTGTAACCCTAGAATTGCAAAATTGCGCGTTATATACGATTTTTGTTTTTTTACGATTTTTTGACATATTTCATATTACTGGAAGTACTTTTTGTATTTGTTTTAATACAAAAAGATAATTGGTACAGGTTTTTTTCTTATAAAATGTCAGAAGAAAGGTTTATAACAACATCAAACCACCACCCATCCGATGGTAATAAAAATGTCTTTGATTCTACAGAAGTCTTCAAAGAACTAAACAAAAGCCGATAATAAAACCGTTAGTTGAAATGAGTATCAAGATTCATTAGTGATATGAGCAATCACTCATATCACTAATGAATCTTCATACTCATTTCAACTCATTAATTAATAATGACTTTTAGAATTATAAATATACTTCACTATGAGAAATAGGAAGTATTTAAAAAAATCGTTGAAAATAGAATATTGTTTATATAACAAGAAAAATAACAGAAATTGTAATACACATGTTGTTTTGTATGTTAGAAAATAAATCATGTGTACAAAAATAATAGTTATAAAAATAAATAAAACTTATCCTATCATAGCATAACTTTCTTTATCACTTTCATCGAAATCCAATTCCGAATATGATTCAATGTAGGTCATATCCAAAAATTCAATGTGGGTTTCCTGAATCTGTATTACCTAAGTCTAAAATGTCGCTGAATGGTGACTGTTTTATTTTTGGCATCTATATAAGGTCGTCTTGCCAATTAAAACATCGGAAGTTAGGATAAGCATGTTAAGAATATCCTCGTTAGAAGATTTTCTACTTAAAGATTTCTTGTATTTACGCGAACACTACACATTGATTAAAACTACTTTTACGGATTATATCGCGTATAATTTTACTTTTAATTATTTTTATTTTTAATTCCTGACGTTTCGGGTGCTTTCCAGCACCCATGGTCACGGGGGCTGAAGTGACCGACGTCCCAATGTCATTGTTAAAACCGGAGTACCTTCAGCTTTTTAAATTATTGTTTATGGTCCGATCTATGCAAAATGCACTGACTATGTCCTGAGGTCTTGCAGTGGTATACTTGGATTTAGGGTCCCAAGCAGGTGGTAGTACCCAGCCTCCTTCTTACTAGCCTCACGTATCATCCTTGGTGAGAATCGGTGTTCTTTCGCGAGGATTTGTGGTCTATCAAATCTGATGTAATGGTTGGGGCCGTCTAGGATATGATTACAAACTGCAGACTTCCCGGAACGTTGATGCTTCACATTTTCTACTCTTTTTCCGGGAATGATGTTTCGGAAACCTCCTAAAATCTTTGTTCCGATCTTCTGAAGCTTCTTATGATAGGCCCCCATATAAAATCTTTGAATTTGGTGACATTGATTACCTCTCCATATGTTATGGGTAGCAAAATCATAACAAATAAGTATACGGCTTGTCCGTCCTCTTTGTCCAAACTACAGTCATAGTCGCAGTTTTATCGGGAAACTGAAAACGTATTCTTGCCGTGCTCTCATCGTTTGTGGCTCCTGATCCTTGTTTGATAATGTCGACTAATAGATTAAGACCAGCTTTAAATCTGTTCTGATTTTTTTTTTCTTGACTCGAACATTTCTTCGTGTTTATCTCCTCTTGCAACCCAATTTTTAAAATCGCGTCTATAAGAAATGTGTAGTAGACACTCCATGGAATTAATACGGGCATGTGGCGATGACAATCCGAATGCATATACATATATAGATGTTCTCTTGTATGATACTAATTCTAATTTGTTCATTTCAGTTGGTTTGGTTAAGCAGATGTAGCACGTTGCACTTGATTTTGCTTCTGAGAGACAAGTACAAATCTTGTCATCAATCACCGTCAATATCGGTTTATGATCAACTTTGTTTGTATCGCACTTGGTGGGGGTTAAAGCAGCAATTTCTTTATCCATTTTTCCTTTTTGATCGATCAGCAACGCTTTCCTTCACAAAACTAAACTGCACTGTCCGACAATATGAAGTTGAATTGGGTTTCGGATTCATCCAAAGAGTAATATCTCCGTCCGCGTTATCAACAGTCAGTTTAAGAGGCACCAAGAAGGTCATAAAAATACTGGAATCATCTTAATCCCCGTCCATATTCTGCTTATATTGGCTCTGACTGGGAGCATCATCAAATCCCCATTTAGATAGAAAACCTGTAGCATTTTTGCACAAACTGCTCTCATTTAGGGATTAAAATTTGTTAATTACTAAAATTTTGACATTCTCATCTGCGTCAATCTCATCTCATTTTTATATTTGAGGATAAAATTAAACATTTTATGACACCAGAAAACTCGTACTTTAAAAAAAATGCATGAAACACGAAAAATTCGAAGATATACAAATATACTTATTCTTAACCCCTCGCGATCGCGAATGTTAAAACTAGAAGTTAAAACACTTAATTCAGTTTAAATTTATTTAAAAGGTATATAAAAAAACAAGGATTCTGTTCACCGATTGATGCCATCAAGCAATGCATGAAACGTTATCGTAGATGACAAATATGTTACAGTTACTGATTATTTTGGCAGATAACACTGCATTATTGCCTGTTGGATCTTGAAGTAAGACGAATACATGTCTTCAGCAACTTCTCAAATTGCAGTTTCCCCACAAATTCATGTATTGCCTCTTACTTAATTTTAAAGAAAGCATCAGGCCCACTACTTTTCTGGCGTTAAAGCTGGCGAAACTGTTTTCTCAATCTTTAATCAATTTGTTAAATTTTGAAGCTGCTTAAGGATTTTTGTGCATGTGATCAATAGCGAAAGCAATATCGTCACGATCATCTTCTTCCATAAGTTTTGCAGCTCAGTGCAGTAATTAGATTAGGTCTTCGCCTGTACGTTCGGTAGACCTTTTTTTCTGCTTTGTTTCTAGATCTTTGAAGGGTTTTCGAGATATTTTGTCATTGTTGCAACTGAGGATGAAGTTGAAGGATTTGCAGTTGTAAAATCTTCACTGGATGACTCTTCTTGGCGTTATTGAAGGATAGTATGCACTCAACGTGGACAATTTAATTTAGAATCTAGACAATGTTCATATTCTTTCCGAAATCTATCACTATTCAGGTCGGTTCTCTTCAACTTCCATTCAGTAGCAAGTCTGAATCTCCGACCAAATTCTCTGAGAGTAGCAATGTCTTCTTCAGAAAGCCTGAAACCCAGTCGAGTTAGCACTTCACTAAGCAGTACTCCATGATTAAATGAAGTATTCTGACTTTTCAGAATTGTAACTAAATCCAGATTAGTTAAACTTTCAGTATCGTCAATCATCGATGTTCGTTACTAAGAAGTTCAAAAGAAACTGACCTAATAAATATATTATTAGGCTATTTATGACCGCTTACAAATGATCCATTAATGACACTTTACTTATTAAGTAGTATGAAAAACAAGAAGCTTAATAATTAGCTTTAACAATTTTGTGAACACTCAATTAAGATATCATCAAACTTGACCTAACAGAGCTGCGTAACAATTGTGTCTAGAAGCTTTTGTTATTCAATGAGTTCTTAAATGATCTGATTACGAATTGTTAGTAGTATGAGCAAACACTTATGATTTTATTATTGGTTTTCGTTTAGTTCTTAGAAAACCTCAGTAGAGTAAAATATTTTTATTACCATCGGATGAAGGGTGGTTTGATGTTGTAATAAGCCTTTCTTCTGACATATTTTTAAGCAATGAAAAACCCGTATCAGTTATCTTTCTGCATTAAAAATATAAAAGCAAGTTTAAAAAATATAAAAAAAATTTTACGATTTAAAAAAAAATGCAGTATTTCTCTTAGTACGAAGTATGTCGAAAAATCATAAATAATTAGTATTATAACCACCTGTAAGGATATAACGCGCAATTTTGCGATTCCAGGGTTTTACTGATTTTTCGTATGTGCTCTTACTGCACATTTATTTAATTTTTTTTTTTTTGTAAAAATATCATAAGTACTCCGTGTGACATTTTGGACCATACTAATAATAAACAGAAGCCACTTCAAACTTAAAAAAACAACACTTAAACTTAAAAGCTCTATCAAACTTAAAAGGTCTTCGAAGCGCAATTTTCAATCCAGTGTAGGCCGCCCCTATACTTCTCCTACCGATACGAGGCTGCCACTCGAAAACTTCTTTTCGGTTGTCGGTTCTTCGAACTATTTGGCGGGCCCATTGCCACTTCAGCTTACTAATCCGTTGAGCTATGTTAGTTACTCTGATTCTACTGCGGATATCCTCATTTTTAAATTTATCACGCAAAGAATCCCCGAGCATAGCCCTCTCCATAGCTTGCTGAGTGGCCTTGTGCTTCCTCATCCCCTCCCTCCCCCCCCCCCGGCCAGCAGTGTAGGACCACGTCTCAGATCCATAAGTCATCAACACGCACTGGTTATACAATCTTGTTTTCAAGTTTTGAGGTATATACCTGACGAGAAGATGCGTCGTAACTCTGCCCAGCCGAGTTAAATGGGTCGAAGTTGGCCTTACAACTTCGATCTTAGTGCTCCCAACTACTACCGGCCTAGGTTTGACGTGGACCATGATCATGTTTTGATGTTCATGATCTTTGTTTTGTCCATGTTCATTTTAAGACCTATCTATTGAGTGGCACTATTGAGGTCATTGAGCACAGTGCTGAGGTCCTCCAGCGATTCTGCCATAGGGACTTTATCGTAGGCACATCGAAGGTGAGTGTGTTAATACCGTATCCTATATAGAAAATAATGGATATAGAGAAAGCATTAAATACTGCTCACATCTTAATATCTCAAAAATGTATCTTTTATAAATTATACATTGTTTGGTACAAGATTACGATGATTTACCGATGGCCACAAAACACTAATATGAAACATTTTTTTAATATAAAATAACATTTTATATTCATATATCAAGCCAATAGGGATCAATATTACTCATGCTCTATGCATATATATAATCCATCAAGAATATTAAACGTTTAAAGTTGCATAATTTATGTTTGTGTAGTCGTAAGGGTTATCAAATAACTGAGTGGGTTCAGAGAGCGACGAATCGGATTCATTGTCCGAGACCACTGCGGAAGATATCACTACATACTCGGTTTAACGTGTCAGTTTTCCGCTCGCCCACTACGCGAGATTTCGAGTTTCACCCCTACGTGGTTTGTACCATTATCCGAGTACACTTTACTTATGGGGCCGCGGCGAGAAAGAAACCTCTTAAATTCACCCATGAATCTAGCCGTGCTTAGATCACCGGCGATTTCTATGTGTACGGCGCGAGTAGACAAAACATACGAAAACGCAAAGATACACCTTCGTGGATCTTACACCACGCCCGCGAGTAAACGTGACCTTGAATGGACCAGCACAGTCTGACCCGGTGTGCATAAAAGGCTTTGCAGATTGGGTTACACGGCAAGACCTAAGGTCCGCCATTTTCGGAAATGACGGCCTAGGACTAACTCGAAAGCAAGCTATACATCTGTGCACCCGATTGCGAATTAAGTTGCGTGCAGAAAGAATCCAGTTATTCTGACGCTAAATGGACATCAACAATTCAGGGCCAGCGTGACAATTCAATTTATGGTGGTAATCAACTAATAAATTCAAAATATGATCTTTACGCGGTAAAACTAAAGGATGTCGTTGATCGAAACTCAAATGTGAGTTGGATAAACACCCACCCGCTATAATAGGTAGCCCCATCCTGCAAAAATGGCTTGAGGCGTTGAAAAGCGCTCGGCATAACTATAATCGGACGCAATGATATACAGACGTCGCGATAAAAGCTTTACAAATCGACAAACGTAAATCACGCTACGCAATAATTTCGACTAGGAAGAGAAACGGTTCGCCAAAGCAATGATTGGAGAAACCTCACTGGAAGCACTCAACCAGAGCGTGCCTCTTCTCTTCCGATGGTTGGGATACTGACGAAGGCTCAAAATCAGCTATGGGCTACTGTGAGGGTTCCAAGTGAATCCAAGAAGATCCTTGAAAACGTAGCGGATGATCTATTATTTGTATCGGAGTAAGTTCACGAGATAAACAATCAGCGGGATTTTCTGTACCGGACACATGATAGAAATTCTGTAATCCTAACTCGATGGATGGATCGAGTGATCTGGATCTTGGCCACTCGGTTCGCGACGAAAGTATCCCAACAATGGAGTGAAGAATGAACACAACGCAGAGCGACGGATAATTCGGAAAAGGCAAATATTATCTATGTGAATTCGGTCATTACATGCACTAGTAACTGCGGTGATAAGCATGGCAAGAACCAAAATTGCGCAAAGCTCTAGGCGCGCGAGAGACAGCCTTATGAAGGGAAACCCTTGATTTAGAGCTAATGAGGCTGACCGAATTGTTCTGGACGTGAAAATATACAACGCACCCGTAAGCCTTCTCGCTAGCATCTGCAAACCCAACGACAGTGACGACGCTATCTTTACAGACGTTTATATGACGTGGTATTTTAATTTCACTTCCTAAAGAGAGTTCCTCCCTAAAACGTAGCCACAAACGAATAATGTTATCGGGTAGCGTGTCATCCCAATCACATTCACATAACTAAAGTTGTTTAATCAAAAGCTTAGCGTACAACACCACCGGTACTACAAAACCCATGACTCTCTTGCTATATAGTCAACCTTTTACAGCATCAAAACCTTCATTAGCCATCTGTAATAAATGTGTGAGGCACCAAGTCGAATGACGTTCTATAGCCTATTCTGGTGACTGAAGTTTCGACGGTGGTGTTTAACGGTTAAACACCACCGTCGAAACTTTAATGATATTGGTGACCGCGTAAATTGGCCAATTAGGACTGGATCCTTAGCCTCACGACTATCGCCTCTTCATCCATTCTGAGCGTGCGAAATTGTGAGTGTAGATATATGTTTCGGTGCATGATTTTTGCGCTTAAAATGGATGTCAATGTCTTTTAAATGTTGGGTATACTTTACTTGTGTACTTATTTGGTGTCGTACCTGGGTCTAAGGTAAACTAACATTTAGAAAACTAATAATTAAGTTACTCCAACTGTTAAGACAGTGGGAAGTTATTTCTGGGTACTATTATATTCTATGCTTCTGGTCATGCTTCTTGGAACTGTCGGGCGAACACAGCGCGACACACTACGAAACCACTTTACACAGTAATAATACAGCTCGTTGCGTTTTGGACTTTTCCAATTCGAATCTCTACAAACCACCTGATGAGTATACGTAGCACCGTAGCACTTTGTATGCGTCTAATGACACTTGCCTTTACAATACGTTCAATTATTCTTCTCTGGGCTGGGATAGGCTACTTTGCCCAGTAGCGCGTAAAGCCGAAGAAAAGCTTGGCGTCAATGTTGCGACAGGCTGCCAATGTGGCAATGATTGTTTCGCAAATCTCCCAAGTCACCGGTTTCTAAATAGGTTGTCAACATGGATTCAGAGACCTCACGTCATCCCGATTTTACTTGCTTAGCAGTGTAAGTAGTAATATTAGTCTTGGTCGATTTTTGAGAGATCTCTATTTCGTGAGAGACCATTCCATCATTGTCTGAATCTCTGAATCCAATGGTGCTGTAGGATTCACATAATTTTTATAATTATTATGTTGCTTATGCAGTAACATAACATATGGAGTAGATACTATTTTGCAATTAACCTGCTGTAAACTACAAAAGTAAAAAGAAAATACTGGGTTATAAATTTTTCATTTATTTGATAAAAAAGTACTCAATTCCTAATACAAACTGGACAGTTGGATCAGTCTTAACATATATAAAAGTAATACATATTATTAAACTTATCAAAAATGTTATCTTAATAAGGTGACCTGTTTTTTTTTCCAGTAATAGCTTTCATATCTTTATTATGTCCTCTTTAACCCTAACAGCGAGTTGCAGCAATCACAATATAATTTCAACTTAGCTGGTTCGGCATCAGTGTGTTCAATTATTTCCGGTAGGCGGCGCCATAAGTTTCATTCCGAATTGATTACGGACTGTTTCAAAGGCGTTAATTCTAATTTTAAATAAAATAAAAAAAATGTAAATAAAATTTATTAAAACCCAACCAGAGCATTTTGTGATATTCTTATTTATAAATCAACTTATATTGTGGATATGAGTATTTTTGTCTATAAACTAATATAGAATTTGTTAATAAGTTGACTACAGCACCACCTATGGAATCATAGCATAGCTATGTACAATTCTCTGGATAAAACAAATATATTGTGTAAATATTTACTAAATATGACCTCAATTGGTGATATCATTCAGAAGTTACACAATCACTATCAGACACACCAAAAATAAGGATGTATGAGTTCTTAGTTTTTTTATGTTATGAAGATTAAATATCTGCTATAAGAACACTTACTTTACTAATAAAATTGTGCCCCCTTACTGTATAACATACTATTTAGTCAAACAAATATTTTTAACTTTACATAGTGCTGATAAAGTGAACACATGGTCTAAACATGTTGAATGTTTATCAACCAGCAAATGACTCCTTGAATATTATAATATTTTTTGTAAGTGTTGGGTCAAATACACTTACTTTTTTAATCAAATAATGTTTCATCATTATCTTATCACAACATGTTAGTAACATTTTAGTGTTATTAACTTAAGTTAGAAGGCCCTAATAACGAGAATGATTTACATAATGGTCCAATATAATTAACCTTACAGTCTCTGTAAAATTATACAAACTAATAAACATTTTAATATTTATGGATACCAGATAGAGAACATAATTTACTAGCAAAAATATAAAGTACCACTCTTAAGAAACAAAAAAGATGTTCTTTCAAATCACCACATTTTACTGATAAAGTAAAAGTCGGTCTATATTAATTTTTAAAGATTAAAAATAAAAAAGGAATCTTAAATTTTATAGCACTGAGATTCTTAATCATAACACATTTATACATTTTTATGACATTCATTGGCTATTTGTCAATTTATGAGATATATCTATAAAAAAATAGCAGGCAGTGGCATTTAAAAAAGAAATTTCAGGTAATGTGGGTGCCAAAAGCAGATTTTTCATGCTTTAAGGAAAAGCTATTTTTTGTCATTAAAAACTACGAATCCACTTTTTTTTAAAATTCATTATGAAAGTTAAAGATTTTTCTTAGTGAATTATGTTGGCCAAAACATGATTGACACATATCGGCTTGATAGAAAAAGATCACAAAGTTTCCTCAAAATCTACAATTTTAGGTACATCCACTAAGTGAAAAAGCTGTTTCATTTGAATGTAATGAAATCAATTTCAATTAAATTCAGGCTATGTGTTCAGCAGTAAATACGTGAGTGAATTATGGGTTTATTTTTCAATAAAAGAGTATATATAATTTTAAAAAGAAATATCAAATAAATATTGTGAAATTAAATAGTGCGCGGGCCGACCAAACAGTCCATATAAAGCGTGAAAAATCTGCTTTGGGCGCCCACTTCATCTAAAGGCAATATGAAAAATGTAAAAGGAAATAAAATAAGTTAGTTAATTAAGTAACTAAGTATTGTGAATGGTATTTGTGGTCATTTTACTACTGCTTAGTATTAACCCTATAAAGTATATATATTATTATTCAATTTATAGTTCCCTAATTTATTTTTATTAATATTAAAAGTTTCATTTATGTTTTTCAATTTATATTTATTTAATTATTTGGAAAAGTCCCCAAAGAAATTCAAAAGTCCTTAAACAAGTAACATTATTTTTTTCTTTTTATAATTCCGGTGTAAGAGATACCTCCTCCAAATTCATTAACAACACTTGGAAAAATTAACAATTAATAGAATAAATATAATAAAAGAATTATGAGAAAATACTTAAAATAAATCTGGGCACATACAACAAAGTAAATATGATAATAGGTAAAGGACTTAACAAAGATGATGAATTGCACCCGTCTTTACTATTGCAAGTGCAATACTCTACGAAGATATTGTAAGTTCCAGTCCTCATCAAGCAGAATCTTTCGTCTCCTTGAATCCCAACTTCACCTAAATAGGCACAATCTCTAAAATAACGCCATTCACCATTTACTGAAAAAAATATACTAGTTCAGTAATTAGTTCTAGTTTACAATAATCCGCAATTGAGAATTCAGTGATGCAACATTAGTTTGATTTTGAGTGGATAGCAAATTACAAGTATATTAAGGTGTGTACTTTGGCATTAGTAGAACGGGTTATAAACAAAGTAAATCACAATGCTGATTTGTGAGTCAAAAATAAACAGTAGTAAACAGCCATTTCAGAAACCCCTATAAAAAAAATCCGTAGTAAAAACAACAAACCTTTTTGACGAATTTTTCGGCACATGCTAGATTTCATACCAGGTAAATGTGCCAATCCTTTTTCTTCCTTACAGTCCGTAATTGGAACAGTGCTATTATCAAATGGATCAGCACATTTCGGATCGTTACTAGATCGACAATTCCAACATTTAATACAAAAACCTAAAACATAAAAGTTGAGAAGTTAAAAAAAATATTAAATGGGAGTGGCTGGCTTATCATGAATGTAACATTGTAGTTCAAAATTACCTCTGTTTACGAAGAAAAGAAATAGTATAATAGAAATGAACCATTTTGAGATTAAGGGCATTTTTAGCTTAAATCTAAGTAACTAAAAATAATGATATAATCCGTTTGAAGTAGATTACTGGACTCAAGGGAGTCAAAATAAATACTAGGGATGTTCGACGATCATCGATGTTCGACGATCATCAATGTTAAAAATTAAAACATCGATGCTGCCACATGTCAAACATCGATGTCAATGAACCCATAATCGATTAATAGGAACCTGTGAAAAACACGAACCCGCGAAATCTATATCAACTAAACCTTGCGTCTTTTACTAAGGGTTTAAAATTTAGAATAATTCATCACGCACGGATCACCTAAAAAATATCATTATGGTGTATCAAACTTCACTGTCAAGTGTGAATTGTAATGTCACATTTGTCACTGCTTTCGCTTAGATATTCTGTAGTAACGTTGTGGGTTGTCGCCTAACAACGTATTCTACGTAAATTGGTATTCAAATTAATTGTTTTCCCCTTGCTGTTTATACCCACATAATTTTGAAACAATATGTAAGTATCCACACAATATATTTTTTTAAAGAGTACTAACAATGCTATAAACATTACTGATATTCCCCTTAACCATTCGTGGTAAGCTTCAATTGCATTGTTACGAGTGGTTCACGCCAGTAGTCAAACGGCGGATTCGAACCCACGACCTTTTTGAGTCCGCAGTCCCGTCCTGCCATTAGGCTACTGTCGCTTACATTTGCTTAATTTAGCTGCATTTTTTAAGCTTATTTTTATTTATTTTTTAGTTTATTTTCTGCTTGAACTTGAAGTTTATGAAAATAGATCACTAAACGAGCGTGAGCATCGACAATTTCACTGCATAGTGCAATCGACAGTGCATTTTATAAACAGGATACCTACTGCTTGGGCTGTCTGATTAACCTTTCAAACCCCTAGCGGTCTCATAAGACCGCAGCCATATTCCGTCAAATCCCTAGCGGTCTCATGAGGTTGCACCCACCCACAGCACTTTAACCTACAAAAACTTATATATAGAGACTACTTTTCTATGAAGAAGTTTAGCATTATATAATCAATATAAAATGTTCAATCCTCTAGTGCAATAAAAAACTGTTATTTTATCCATATTTATTTATACCTACCTACTTACCACTACTACTACCCTACGTTCATTTCGTACGCCATTTTCGCGTAAATGATATTGTGTTGATTTTCGGATTTTTATAGTGTTTTAGTATAGTGTTTTATTATCAAATTGTAATAAAAGTTTTGGTGTGAATGTAATTTATCTTCTTACGTAAATAATTTCGAGTAATATATATTGAAATAATTGTGATTTTCACGCTGCCGACATTCGCTTGGTATGTTTTTTGCTATCTAAATAAAATAAAATCGTTTTGTAATGAAGTAAAAACTGACTTTTGTTTGTTTAGATCACAGGATAGAGAATCTTGTATAGATTTTATAATGCCAAAATTCTTCATAGAAAAGTAGTCTCTAAATATAAATTTTAATGGTTTTAAGTACTGTGGGTGGGTGCGATCGCATGCGACCGCTTGGGATTTGTCGAGGTCATGCGACTGCATATGATTTTTACGGCGCTTGAAGGGCTAAAATTTGTCAACAAAGGTAACGGAAAAGTCTATTAATTTGTGTTTGCGTGGTTTGTTGATTTTTTTTTCTCTAAAACCATATTTTTTCTTTCGCAATAAAAGTAGTTGATATAAAAACTAAGTCCAAGTCGTAAATTATCCTACGCGGGCCCCGTCTTTGCCCATCCTACGCGGGCCCCGTCTTTGCCCACGCAAACCCTAATATTTTAAATGAACTCCAAATAGTTCAGAACCTCTTCTGTCGTCGAGCTGCGAACGCACCTTGGTACGTCCGTAATGCCGACCTTCATCGGGACTTAGAGCTCCCAAAAATTCAACAATTTTTTAAAAAACTCTCTAGAACTTCTTCAAAGCCTCAGAGTCGCACCCAAACCATTTAATTCGTGAGGCAGCTTCTTATGCAGCCCCACCCCCCCTCTCGCTATCGTGTCCGCAGGCCGAAAAACTCTCTCTCGGACCCGCCTAATAAACTGTCAAACGACCTGAACTGTCTCCTGGCGGCTCAGGCCAACTCTAATTAAATTAAATTATTGTAATAACTAACATTAATTTGCCTTCGTAGGCACTCCCTCAGCGGCACTTAGCCGCCTGCGCCCTCTTTTCCCAAAAGAGGGTCGCTAATGATAAGGCACAATACAGCTTGATCAGCCGGCTGCCTGTCCCCAAAGGCGGTTTTTAGAGGGTATCACTTAGGGTCCCCGGTAGGACAGTGAGCCCCTCATAACCACGATAGACCGACTATCGTGGTATGCGTAATGCATTTTCCGCCTCCCTACGTATAGGGTAGCCCTTTAATTGCTTCGGGCGCAAAAAAAAAAGTCGTAAATTAGCTGCCATAGTAAATTTTTTCATACCAGATTTGTGAATGTGTAGAATATTTAAAAATCAAGATGGTAATATTAATCATGATCGGCAAGAAATATTATAATATTATAACAAATGAACTAAATATTTGTTAACTTCTTCCCATTTTTAAATTTCTGACACTAAACTGTAAACCACATGACTATTTTTTTATTTCTCACCTATTAAATAAGTACACGTGCAAAAAATATCGATAATAGCAAACATCGATGTTATGAGCAGGATAAACATCGAACATCGATGTTAAGCTATCGATACCAACATCGATCATCCCTAATAAAAACAAAACAAGCGTTTAAATTCATTTATAGTTGCATACTCATAGAGCGGAGGTTAGAGAACAGGAAAACGATCGCTGTAGAATATTGTGTCCCAGAAATATGGACAAAATAAGTGAGGCGCTGCAATCGTTAAGTTGTCTCAATAAAAGCCCGCTATGGTATGCTAGTTTGAAATGATTATAATATCCATGAAGGTTAGAGAACAGGAGAACGATCACTACGTACTAAAGCATAACCCTGCTCGCTTGAAAATTGTAGAATTTTTAGCAGCGCTGATGTCGGTGAGTAGTGACTGCGAAGTTAGCTGTTTATGAGTACAAGTAAATGAAGTTAGGTGAAAATGTACAAATTTTCTATCGATCTTAGCGATCGCAGCGCCTCACTTATGGTGTCCATATTTCTGGGACACTATTTTCTACGGCGATCGTTCTCCTGTTCCCTAACCTTCATGCCATAGACATTGCTTGTCGACCGTAGACAGCATGAAGGTTAGAGAACAGGAGAACTATGGAGTGTAGAAGTAAGGAGGACTGTGTATTAAAAAGTGTCCGTAGAAAACTGTTAAATAAGGGTGGCGCCACTATAACTACGGGGTAAATTTTAAAGAATGCACCGAAAAATATTAGTGGGATAGATGACTTTTTCGAGGTTATATTTACTAAATAAAATTATTTCAAATTTTAGAGCTACTGAGCAGTTTAGCAGCACACTTATACCGTCGACAACTGCTAAGTTCATTTCATCCCAGTAACTACTCTAACGCTGTTGTGGAGAGTTTTCGAACTATTATTTACTGAATAATGATTTCTTATATTTACGCGAATACTACACATACATACTACACAGTGTACTTGTGAAGGGCTGTAATGATGATGATGATGACTATCCTTGATACGTATCATCCTTGATACGTGAGGCTATTGAAATTAAAAAACATCCTAATTTCAATAGAGAAGGAGGCTGGGTACTACCAACTGCTTGAGACCCTATAATCAATAAAATTAAAACTAAACCCAAGCATACTACTGCAAGACCTCAGGACATAATCAGTTCATTTTGCATAGATCGGACCGTAAACAATAATTAAAAAATCTGAAGGTACTCCGGGTTTAACAATGACATCGGGACGTCAGTCACCTCAGTCCCCCGTGACCATGGGTACTGGAAAGCACGTCGGGAATTAAAAATAAAAATAATTAAAAGTAAAATTAAACGCGATAAAATCCGTAAAAGTTGTTTTAATCAATCTGTTATTTACTGGATCTTCCAGTAAATAACAGATTGATTAAAACAACTTTTACGGATTTATTTACAGATGGCCACTTTTTCGACTATTCTACTATGGGAGTTGGTACTCCTTACTTCTACACTCCATAAGGAGAACGATCGCCGTAGAAAATAGTGTCCCAGAACTATGGACACCATAAGTAAGGCGCTGCGATCACAAAGTTCGGTCAATAAAAGTCATTTTCAGTCTATTTTTCCGATCAGATGCTAAACCACTTGTACATCCACGCACAATAAAATATTTCTCCATTTTTTAATGTTTCTTTTTGTCAAAAAATACAAAATTACGGAGCATGAAAATTTTTCACCAATACCGCAGAGAAAATTTGTACATTATTCAACTAACTTCATCTACTTGTACTCATAAACAGCTAACTTCGCAGTCACTACTCACTGCCGTCAGCGCCGCTATACATTCCTTCCACCCCTTAATATGTTTTACTTGCTTATTTAAATAATATACAGTTAGTTATAAGACTAGTAAGGTTGTGAATGATAACACAATTTAATTTTTAAATTATTTATTATTTATTTTTTCCGACAGTCAAAACCTCGTCATTATCAACTGTCGTATCCGAATCTGTGCTGCTGTCATTTCCTAATTCAATTATGAATTTATCAGTAATATCATCCATACAGCCATCAAGTACATAAAACTTGTCTTCTAAATTTTTTACGTGTTCACACTGCTTTTGCCAATCCTGAGGGGTTATAGATGAAAAAGCTTCTTCAGTTAACTTCACGATATTCCCAGCTTCTTGGCCGACATTATTGCTGGCTACTCGTCTCTTTAAAAGACTCCACATAAACTCAATCGCATTTAAATCGCAGTGGTAAGGGGGCAACCTAACCACTTTATGGCCATGAGAAAGCAATAATTGGTCAGCCTCATAAATCGGCGCTTCTTTGTGCTCTTTTATAATTTCGTAAAGTTCTGCTTTCAGCATTGTTGGTATATAAGACAATCCCTTATTTGTTATCCAATTTTGCATTTGAAGTTTTGAGGAACTCATAGTAGGTGCTTTATTTACTTGTACGGTATGATAGGGAGCGTTATCCGTCACGACTAAGGAGTTCGGAGGCAAATTGGGTATAAGTTTCTCTGAAAGCCATTTTATAAAATTGTTTCTACAAGTAATTTATTTAAAGTAGGAACAACTTTTCTTACAGTATACATTTCATGGATTTTGTTTCTAATTGCGCATAAATCGAAATCATCAAGATCCACCGTTTTACGTCTTTGACGGTGTTTTCCAGAAGACTTGAGTTTTTGAGATGTAGAGGCAGCAGCTTCACCTTCTTTTGATATTCTACTCACGGTTTTCTCCGACATGCCTGAAATAGACACCAAATTTGTATCATTTTATAAAATTAAATATTTATAAAATACAAATACAGACATTATCAAAAAAATTAAATTAACTGAGATACGTACTTTTTTATTTTAATTCGTAATGTTAGTAATTTCTTATTATTACCCATACTAAAGGCATTTTGCATGAAGCTGGCATCCCTATTTTACTAACCTGTCATGGCGGCGACGCGACCGTTCGCACTTGATTGACTGGAATTAACGGGGCTTGGTTTGCCTTTTTCTCTCTCACAAAAGGCACGTACCTTCAACACAACCTCTCTTGCACTGCTTCTAAATGGTTTCGGCATAATTAATTCGGAATATTTTAAATAATAACACAAAAACGAGCGTTATAATCACAAACTGACAACAGATTGACAAGCAATAGTGCCAACATCACAGCAGGGGACATCTTACGGTGAACGGGCTATAGTGATCGTTCTCCTGTTATGTAATCTTCATGGAAGACAGAGTATTTTTTTTATTAACTGGCTTTACAGCTCTGGGTTCTAGCCCTTCTGAGCCTAAAGTTACAAAGTCATGGAGGTTAGACAACAGGAGAACTATGGAGCTTAGAGAACAGGAGAACGATCGCTACGTACTAAAGCCCGTCTGTTATTGAAAATTCGTGGAATTTATAGCGGCGAGGCCGTCGGTGATTGGTGACTGTGAAGTTAGCTGTTTGTTAGTAGATGAAGTTAGTTGAATAATGTACAAATTTTCTTCGCGGCATTGGTGAGAAAAATTTTATGCTCAGTAATTTTTTAACTTTTGACAAAAAGAAACATTAAAAAATGGAGAAATATTATTTTATGAATGGATGTGCAAGTGGTTTAGCATCTGATCGGAAAAATAGACTGCAAATGACTTTTATTGAGCGAACTTAGCGATTGCGGTGCCTCACTTATGGTGTTCTTATTTCTGGGCCACTATTTTCTACGGCGATCGTTCTCCTTATGGAGTGTAGAAGTAAGGAGTACCAACTCCCATAGTAGAATAGTCGAAAAAGTGGCCATCTGTAACCAGTAAATAACAGATTGATTAAAACAACTTTTACGGATTTTATCGCGTTTAATTTTACTTTTAATTATTTTTATTTTTAATTCTCGACGTTTCGGGGGGGGGGGACTGAGGTGACTACGTTAGTACTCTTATTAGTTTTTGGAGGTGACTGACGTCCCGATGTCATTGTTAAACCCGGAGTACCTTCAGCTTTTTTAATTTTTTTTATGGTCCGATCTATGCAAAATTAACTGATCTCTAACCTCCATGAATCATTCAAAGAAAGCGAAAAGAAAATAACGAAATAAAAATAATATTATTACTTAGTAATAAATAAATTATAAATTATGTTTTGTAAAATTTTAATTATGATCAATATTGCATAAATTATTAATAAGAATTATCATTACTTTTATATATGCAACATTTTTTAATGTTTCTTTTTGTCAATCATTAAAAAATTATTTCTTATTTGCAGATACCACTTATCGACGGCAGCGCGGCTATAAATTGTACAAATTTCCAGGGACAGGCGGGCTATGCTTTAGCACGTCGCGATCGTTCTTCTGTTCTCTAACCTAACCTCCACGTATGCTACACGATGTTCGCGAATAATTTGTATAAATTGTATCGGAAAAAAATTAGAGAAGTGCGGAATCGTTAGAAATATTTGTAATATCAAGTAAAAAAATTGTCAGTTTATAAATTTATTTATAAAAAATCAAAAAGTTTTTACGCCGCGAGAAAGTAGAAAAAAAACGTTTTTCTTGTAAGATATTGATCTGAGAACATTGAAACCACTGCGAATCGTTTGCAAATTAATTACCGATTCTGTAAATATTGCCTTTATTGCGTTATTCGCTATACTTAGATATAAATTAATAAGTAATAGTAATAAATTAATTGTTTTTTCGTCAACTACTCTACACCAATTTGGGCGGTTCCTGTACCATATATTCCGCTCAATATGGTTCGATTCAGCTGTTCCTATCGTTCCGCACCTGTGGGTACTACAGCGACCGATATAGTAGGTATTTAAATTTGTCATATATTAAGACAGAATTCATATTTTCGGATAAAACTATTAAAAATTTTGTAACAGTCCCGGTTTCGAAGCTTACTTAAGTAAATGAACAGGCACTTGTGAAAAAATACTATAAATATTAAAGAAAGCAAATTTTAAACACAGTTTAACAAGAACAGAGTATAATTGCATTGATTGAATCTTGAAAGTCATCTGTGTAAACCGGCAATCAAACCCATTTAAACGTAAATTTCGTAGTAGGTTTGTAAGCAACCCAAATTAGATCCGCACCGACTCCACTCATATTTTAACTGCAATTTGAAGTTTCGATTTACTACGTTTACGGTGGTAAAGAAAAACATCGCAAGGAAACCTGCATATCTTAAGTTAAAATATTTCGGAGATCATTTTTAGGTATATGTATGTAAAGTCTGTCATCCCGCGTTGGAACCAACTTAATCAACTCCTTTTTGACCTTAAGCTTGCTGTGGCTTATGCGCAGTAGTGGGATGTATTTAGGCTTTTTTACCTTTATAGGGCTATTCTTAGGCTTCCCCATTGTTTGTCAATTAGACAGGATTTTTACAGTATTGACGCTTGGCAAGCTCGATGGCAACCGCACCTTTTTATTAGTTTGCGCTATTATCAGGAAGATGCTACTGCCATCCATTTCCTGTTTTAGTTTTCCTCTGTTGCCTCTTAGACACCCACGAACAATAGAAGTAAAATTTGAATTCTAGGCGAATACAAAAAAATACTGACATGTGTTTTACGATTAAAGCATATAAACACTATGCCGTGTATTAATGAACACCATCGAATCCAACACTATTTTGTCAAAATGAAATCAAGTTTAATTATGAATATTATGTAAATACTGCATTTCTGAGTCCACGGCAATTTGCCCTTCATAAAGACACATCCAAAGACATGCCGAATATAAAAAAGGTTTCGCTAGACCTAAGATATTAATGTTATTCTGATAAACTAACTTATGTGTTTTTGTAGCATATTTCCGAATTTCAATCATTTACGTCCAATATAGACAGAGATATCGAGGTTTACCGAGGCAAGTGATCCAATTTTGCTAATTTTTTCACGGAATAGTATTAATGATATTTATAAATCCACGCGAGCGAAGCCGCGGGTAAAAAGATAATATTAAATATTGATAAAAAATTGTAATAAAATATTTCAAAGACATATAAAGTTCGCATTGGGGCAGCGCGGCGGACAAGTTCTTGCCGTAAAGTCCTCCCTAATTTTAAATACGGTAAACAAAACATTCAAATGCAGAAAGAAAAGTAAAATTCCTTAAGAAAAGATTAGCAAAAAAAATTTATTAGTACAAATCTCAAGGTTTACCCACTAAAGCGCCTTTGAGACACATATTATTTGCATCAATTATCTGCCGAGTTGAGCTGTCGTCAAATCCCTCAGAAACGTCAAAATGTGATCCATAAGCATAATATTGTCAAAAATGTTGGAAATAAAGTACATTTAGAGTAGGCTGTAAATTATTTATTTATTATAAAAACAGTAACAGCACCATAACAGTACAAGACCAAGTCAATGCTGTAGAAAAAAAAACTGATAATTAAAACTAGTGACGTAAAAATTATATACTATTATAATAAAGAAAAATATTTTTTGAAAATAAATCTTAGAGAGCGTCTTTTTTTATAGAAGGGGCAAACGAGCATGTGGCTCACCTGATGTTAAGTGACTACCGCCGCCCATGATCAACCGCAACACCAGGCGAATTGCGGGTGCGTTGCCGGCCCTTTAGAAAGGAATAAGCTCTTTTCTTGAAGGTCCCCAGGTCGTATCGGTCCGGAAAAATCGCCGGTGGTAAACTATTCCACAGAGAGGTTGTACGTGGAAAAAAACTCCTTGTGAAACGTACAGTGGTGGACCGCCAAGCATCCAGATGGTGTGGATGGTATCGGGACGTTTGACGTGTAGTGCGTTCACGAAATTTGGCGGCTGGGATTAATCCGAACAATTCCTCAGAGCACTCCCCGTGATAGATGCGATAAAATACGCAAAGAGATGCAACATCTCTTCGCAGCGCCAGTGAATCGAGCCGATCGGAAAGCACTCGGTCGTCGACGATTCGAGCCGCTCTGCGCTGGATGCGGTCAAGTGGAAGAAGCTGGTACTGGGGAGCCCCAGCCCAGAGATGGGAACAGTATTCCATGTGCGGCCGAACCTGCGCCTTGTAAAGTTGCAGGCGGTGTGCCGGCATGAAATACTGTCCCGCTCTGCTAAGCACGCCAAGCTTTTTAGAGGTCAATTTGGCCTTCCCTTCCAAGTGACCACGCAACTGCACGTCACTCGATATGTCGACGCCGAGGGTTCCGATACTGGCTGAGGCAACAAGGGGAGTGCCTTGAAACTGAGGGGATACGACAAAGGGGTTCTTTTTAGTGGTTAACGCGCAAACTTGTGTCTTCTGGGGGTTAAACTGGACTAGATTTAGTCGCCCCCAATCCGAGACTCTGTCCAGCAGAGACTCGACTTCAGACACAAGTTTGTCCCGGCACTCGGAGACGTTTTCCCGAGAAATATTGGCTCGGCCGGTGTAAAGAGCATCACCAGTGCTATCATCTGCATAGCAATGAATGTTACGGGTACGCAACATATCATTGATATGCAGAAGAAACAGCGTTGGCGATAGCACACAGCCCTGTGGAACACCAGCATTAATAGGCTTGCAATCGGAGCTTGCACCGTCTACAACGACCTTGATGCTCCGATCTGCAAGAAAGCTGGTGATCCAATCGCACAATTTCTCGGGAAGCCCATAGGAAGGGAGCTTCGAAAGAAGCGCTTTGTGCCAAACCCGATCGAAGGCCTTCGCAATGTCCAAACTAACAGCCAATGCCTCCCCCTTGAACTCTGCTGCCTCCGCCCATCTCTGAGTTAGGTAGACCAGAAGATCACCAGCTGACCGACCACGGCGAAAACCGTATTGGCGGTCACTAATCAGCTGGTGATCTTCAAGGTACCTCATGAGCTGGCAGTTTACAATGGACTCCATTGTTTTGGAGAACAAGGAGGTGATGGCGATTGGCCGGTAGTTGGACGGGTCAGAGCGGTCACCTTTTTTAGGGATCGGGTGGACGTAAGCCGTCTTCCATGATTTTGGGACTACGCCTAGGGAGTAGGAGTACCGGAAAAGACGCGTTAAAACCGGTGCCAACTCTGGAGCACACGTCCTCAGCACAATTGGGGGGATTCCGTCAGGCCCACTCGACTTGTGGATGTCCAGGGAGAGGAGTGCTGTGCGAACCGAGCGCTGTGTGAAGTGCACTTCCGGCATGGAGCACTCACACCGCGGGATGGTCGGCGGAGTACTCCCCCCGTCATCGAGAGTCGAGTTAGACGCAAAGAAAGAGCCTAGAAGATCGGCTTTCTCCTTTGCGGTATGGGCCAGTGAGTCCCAGGCTTGGTAGCACTCCTGCTTATAGCATGATGCTATTTTACAGGAGCGACCAAACCATGGCTGAGACTTGCCTCCAATGGGCACCACAGAGGAAGGAATAAAAAGTTCCGTACCCTGAAGTACCACATCAGCAACAGAGTCCGCAACAACGTTGGTATCATCCGGCGAGAAGCAAACCCGCCCCCAAGGGTAGGATGCAAAGAAAGACCGCATCCCATCCCAATCGGCTGACCTATAGTGCCAAACACGGCGGCAGCTGACGAGTGGCACCACACTCCGGACCAGACAATGGTCCGAGGAGCCTAAAGGGGCGTCGACGGAAATCTGATATCCGTCCGGTTGAGAAGTCAGCAGAAGGTCCAACAGGGAAGGTGCATGATCCTCCACATCTGGAATCCGCGTAGGCGAAGTAACCAGTTGTGTCAGACCATATGCCAAGGCAAAATCATGAACAGATCTCCCCGCATGGTCGGTTAAACGTGAACCAAGCCATTCGGCGTGATGGGCGTTAAAGTCGCCGAGGATCACGATCTCTGCGGAGGGGATCTGCTGTAGCAACGAATCTGGAGCCATTTGGACGTGGTCGAATAGTCGGTCTGTTTCGGCATTACCGCTATGGGACCTATAGAGGCACCCGTAGACGCGCGGATGGTCGTCGCTGTCTACGCGTAGTCAAAGAATGGACAGGTCCGAACCTTCAAGTCTGCCGAGGCGTCGAGAGCAGATGTCCTCTCTGACGTAAACGCAAACTCCAGCCCGAGGCACAAAGGAGTGTTCCAGTTTGTACCCCGGGTAGGAGAGATACGAGACATCAGCCGGAGAGGACACCTGCGTCTCGGTCAGAAAGAGCAGAGCCGGCCTCGCCGTCTCGAGATGGTAGTGGACGGCGTTTAGGTTAGAGTGAAGTCCCCCTGATATTGCAGAAATTCACGGACAGCGTGGCAGGTGTCGCTTTGGTCTTGTTGCTCCGTTTGCCCCGAGCAGTTGTAGTCTTGAGCGGAATTTTGCCCCCCCCCCCCCCCCAGAATACGCGGGGCAGCCTGAGCACCCACGCTCAGAAGTGGAGAAACATGGTCGTGGATGCTCAGCGAGGGATTCTCCAGGGGTGCTGGTACCCTCCTGGGGTAGTCGATCATCAATTAATTCCGCTACCATGTTGATGGGGGGGGGGGGGATTTGGGTCTCCGGCCACCTGCATTCACCAGACGTAACGCGGAAGCAGAGCTTCCACTTCACGCCGGTATTCTGTGAGGTCGTGGTACCACCCCGGTTTGAGCCGGCCCATACGTGCAACAGCAAAGCTGCCGCGTGGCTCTACCACTGCTAAAAGCGTCTGCGCCGCTTCTGTTAACTATGCCAGGCTGCAGTGATAAATGTCTGTTTCTTCGGAAATAATATTTAATAATTTTAAAGCACGTGACATAGGCGCAAATCTGCTCAGATTTGCACTCGCATACGGCACCTTAAAGGTGGGATGTGGGTGACGCCTAGCCATCACCTTAACAGGCACAGACAGCTTCAAGGCCTCCAGTACCTCAGGATCGTGTAGCTAACTCGCCACATATACTAGCAGAGAGCGACGTCACGCCTTGCACCAAGCTGGATGTACCCGACCATGCCGATCACGAACAAGCTCGGGTACATCAGCATAGAAAGGATGGACACTGTACTCCTTTAAATAAAGAAACTATTTATTTTGAAAGAATTTATTTTGAAATTTTCCACCATGTCGATACAGATTATAGATAACTTTGCTTAAAACACAACAATTCTTTGGGTAGAGACTAGAGAGCAACGTTGTTTTTGATACGGATTGAGAAATTACGGCACATACGACAGGCATCTGTTTGCCGTATCACAAAATACAGCAAATGGCCATAAGGTAAAATGAAATGTTTTTTCATTAGTGTGAAAAAACATTTTGAAAAATTTCCCTATGAAAAACGCACATAGATAGGTACCAATTTTATGAACAAAGCCAAAGAAATTTTGATTGCATACAGCAAACGGGTATCGTGCCACACCTTACACCTTGGTTAAAAATTATTGAAAAGTTTGCAAATGAGACGAAGTATCACGTACTTCTACTAACATAATGTATAAATAATATTGTTCTGCTAACTGAATCCTTAAGCTCTATGATTTAACTAATCAAGTTACGATACAGTTGCGAGTGAAATTATTCCATATTCTGATTATAATGGAATAAAGGATAATAAGAGTGAATGTCACTCTGAAGGCCCTTCTTCGTCAAAAAGACAAAAAATGGGAAAATATAAACAACAGTGGGAGAGTAAGAACTTATTCATAAAATGTATAATTTAAAGTACTTACATAAAAATAAACCTTTACGGAGGAGAAACAAATGTGACAAAGATATTTTTAAAGTAAATTATGAAATACGGCAATTTAGTATTTTTTGTTTAAAATATGGCAAACCAGACTGCAATTTATGTCAGTTTAGATTTTTACGATAACCACACTGGTAGGGCGTGTTTTGAGTTTGAATATCACAATTCACAATCATACATTTACCTCACAATCAAGTGGATTTGAGTTACCTATGTGTGTTATTTGTTGTTTTTCGTTATTGTGAATGTGATGCTGTTTTCTTTTCATATGTTTCACATATTGTTTTAAAATTAAACACTTCATTACATTTCATTTAACATTTTCTAAAATGTCCTATTTGTTTTTTATATTATTAATTTGCTCTTTACGGACAGGTATTCTTTTCTACATTCTTTGATTTAGTTAAATTCTAGTACGATTTTAAAATTTATGCTTGTTTTACAGTATTCTGCGTTCGATGCTATCAATGTGCTTCATCACAAAATATTAAAGAAGATACATGTGGTGCATACAAAAAGTTTGATACAGATAGCCATATAGCAGTAGAATGTAATAGTGATGAATCTCACTTACCGGGATCTTTTTGCATGAAGCTGACTCAACAGGGACCTAAAGGATTTATTTGTAAGTATTGTGAACTTAATTTAATAACTTGCATAACTTTGAACAATGGTGTAAAGTACATTGCAGAAGGAATTTAAATTTTTACTGAAAACATCAAATACTGTCAACATAGAGTTCTGTTCTGTACATTTTCTGTGCCGTGATATGTTAGACTTAAATGTGTCTTGTGGCATTCATGATTTCGAAAATTTTACCATAATTACTATGCCGGACATTTAGGCTGGTAAGTGAGAATGTAGTGAAAAATGTACTTATTGACGTAAGATATTTGAATTTCATTCATCAAGTGTTTTCTAATGTACTACCATTTCGAAATGAGGTTCTTCTGTCTAGAGCAGAAACAGCAAAAGAAACCCTGCAGGTGTCCTTTCCTGTTATAATATTGGGTTTTCTTTAGTAATCTGCTGCATGAATATATGGTCGCCGAGTTGGTGGGGGAGGGGGGGGGGAGGGGGAGGAATCTCCCCCTGAAAGGAAAAAAGTGCCGGAAACCCCCCCCTTTTTTTTTTATGAATTTTTAAAGTTTTGTTACATTTAAGGAAAATTCTCTTTCGTTTAATAAAAAAAAGGGCGTCCGGCGACGAAAAACTCACTTTCGGGTCCCAGTGGGAATGTGGCAGTATTTAGGGTGGGAAAAACGGTGGGAATTAACACTATTTTGACTCTGCTTCTGCTCCAGCGCTGCGGGAAGTGCAGCCCTTTCGCCCTTGCGTAACTAAGCACAGGCACCTAGCTCACCTGCGCAGCTTCGGCTGTTTGGTCGCCTTCGGCGACCAGCCTCAGCCGCTACGGCTCGTACGCTGCCTGCGCTTAGTTACAGCGGGCGAGGGCTGCATTCCCTCCGCGCTTCCGGATTTTCATATACACTCTAGGGGTAAGAGCGGAAAGACCACGTGGAAGTTGGGGTTGACAGATTCGGTTTTGTGATTTATACCTTCTGGTACTAGGGTTTGATCAAAAGAAATGAGCAAATATAATATTATAAAAACATTTATTTATATACATGGTTAATTACTTTAATTAGTTCCATAAAAGGATCCTTTTTTTTTTCTTTGCACTGACCTCCACAAATATTCTATAATAATGTCTGAAAAGTTTTCCGGGTGGTTATAATTGTATTTACTGAAAAATCTTTTAACCACCCGCCATTGCGATTCGATTCTTTGAGTATGAGTGCCATCAGGGGCAACAAATGGGTTCTCAGGATCTGAATGGTTCACCTTCTTGTGAATGTACCCATGTTGCCCCAAACAATCATAAGCCCTCCAGAAGTCTGTATGGATTGTGGTGCCCTCAACCACATGTTTTTTAATTAGGGGCACTAGTATGTCCGCTGACCTGATGTTTTCAGGGCACACCTCTAGTCGTAAATCCTCACTTCCATCCTCAATGAGGCCGAGGATCCAGTGGCCCTCAATCTGCCTTCCTAAAATCAACAAGAAACAATTTAGAGTTAGTAAATATTCAAGATATTTATTTATTTATTTACTCTATATTGTACAGTGTACACCAAAACCCAATAGTACAAAATTACAAAAAAAAAAAAAACAAATACAAAAGTACAAAATTTTATAGCAGAATATGTACAACAGGCTGTCTTATCACTCTGAAACTGATTTCTTCCAGATATTTTGGCTTTAAAAGGTATTCAAATATATTTAATAAAAGGTATTAAAAGATAATTTGGGTTCAAAAGTAAACTTTAAAATAAATAATGTGTAATAATTTAAGACTAACATAGGTTAAGCTAATTTACTAACATATTATGGACTATATGTAGGTCTGAAATAAATTTAATTATCATTATATTATTATTATAAATATATTGTTTCAGTCTGTAATATAAGAAAATCAAATTACCTTTATTATATTTCCGTTTTCCAAATTTTGACTCGTCTATTTGGACTACTTTTCCTGGGCCACCAATCTTGCCGATGGCCTCTTGTTGCTCTATTTGGTAAATGACGACTGTCTCCCGGCAGTAATTGTACCAATCGCAGACAGTCGACATAGATAAGCAGCCTCCCTCTATATCTTTTTCTGGGTCTTCGTGGATTGCATCTTCATAGCTCCAGCGATGCGCATAACAATACATCAGATAGAATACCCGTGGCAATGACATTTTAATATTTTCAAACCAGGTGCCCTTGCCACGAGCTACCCTGGATCGGGCTCTGCAATTTCCTTTATTGCAAACAAAGGAGCCCACATTTTTATTTTGCCCATATACCACTTTCATTGGCACTCTATGGGTGCGGCACTCCTTAGTGGCAGGGATTAAGCCATTTTCAATGGCAAACTCCACACACTGTACTCTGGTACCGAGTTCTCGCACGATTCGGGGTAAATTAAAAAATTTAGCTCCTTCTTCCACATATAAACGCCTGCGCACAAAATCACCATAAAGCTCCGCGAAGGGTACTACATCCGTTGCGGCGGCGTCGCTTGCGTTCGACGGACCGGCCGAACTAGTTGACGGCGTAGAGTCGTCGGCCATCTTGGGTCTCTCAGGTAGACAGACAGGTAGGCAAAGTCCAAGAAAACGTGCAGGGGTCTTCGTAGGGCAAATCGGTGGTCCGGTATTCGAGCACGGGTCTTCGTCAAGGCAAATCACAGGTCCAAGAAACAAGCAGAGGTCGAAAATAGAGCAGGCGGTAAACGGAGGTCCGATAATCGAGCAAGGGTCAAGAATTAGGAGCAAAAAATGAGCGCAAAATATTCAAAGTCCGAAGGCGAAAGTGGAATGGATGGTGACTAAAAAACAATACGTGGTTTAACATCGTATGTTAGAGTAGGATAGCACTATAAATAGAATAGATCATACAAACTATACTATTGTTATCTCTTTCTAATAATTATATCCTTGTTGCTTATTTTTTTTTAAAACAGAGTACAGACCATGCTCTATTGCTATCTCTTTGTAATAAATATATTCTTATTTCGTATTTGTATCATTTTTAAATGGATATAACCTCAAAACTATAATTGTCGATATCTCGAAAACTAAAGATTTCCGGCATAAAAAAACAGCTAGATGATAATTAATAGTGTCATTGCCTGTCAACTAAAGCTAAAATGATCAAATAATTATGTTGTTATTTCGTTTCGTATCATTTTTAAATGGACATAACCTCAAAACTAAAATTATCGATATCTCGAAAACTAAGGATTTCCGGCATAAAAAGCAGCTAGATGGTAATCAATAGCATCATTACCTATCAACTAAAGCTAAAATGATCACTTAAATCGTGCAGCAGATTACTAAAGCCGACCCCGTATTTGTATCATTTTTAAATGGATATAACCTCAAAACTATAATTGTCGATATCTCGAAAACTAAAGATTTCCGGCATAAAAAAACAGCTAGATGATAATTAATAGTGTCATTGCCTGTCAACTAAAGCTAAAATGATCAAATAATTATGTTGTTATTTCGTTTCGTATCATTTTTTAAATGGACATAACCTCAAAACTAAAATTATCGATATCTCGAAAACTAAGGATTTCCGGCATAAAAAGCAGCTAGATGGTAATCAATAGCATCATTACCTATCAACTAAAGCTAAAATGATCACTTAAATCGTGCAGCAGATTACTAAAGCCGACCCATAATATTTTATAAGCTAATGGAACAATATTTTTAATCATAAATAATAAAGAATAGACCCTTGGATAATCAAAGTATGTTGTTTAATAAAAATGTATTAAGAAAAATAATGCTCATAAATGTGTTGCAAACTCAAGCAGACCAGTATCCACAAGCATCACCTGTTAACAAGTGTCAAACATGACTGAACATATGCATCTCATATAGATTCCCCCAAATGTGGGATATTTGCCATAGTTGCCACGCTTGTGAAGCGGGATGGCAACCACAGTTTTTTTTATAGATATGGTGTCAAGGAAAATAATGCTGCCCATTTCCTGGTTCAGTTTCCCTCTGTTGCTTTTAATGACTGGTGTGCGAAAATCCACTAACCCATATTATCCACGGTATGATGTGGATTAGTGAATATTTTTACACCTCCACTCTACACTACCAGTTATGTGCTTATAACATAATATAACATTGAACATTCTAACTTTTCATTAAATAAAATGTATATTTCTTTTGATAATATATCTTTAACCTAAACTACTCACAATTTTTTAATAAATTGTTTTTTATGCTCAATTAATGGTCATTATAATGCTTATCATCAACTTTTACTTCTTATTTAGGAAGCTATGCCTGTAAACTTTTATTAATTCTTTGAAAGCTTTCTACTAAATGTAATTATCTCCTTTTCAGGGGATGGACGGTGGCGTCAAGTGATAAGACGTTGTGCATCAGTTGCTGAGACTGGTGTGACTGGTGTTTGTAATTGGGGGGTATATCCAAATGGTGTTTATTGGGAAGAGTGTTATTGCTCTGCCGATGAGTGCAATGGTTCATCAAACATTCATACATCTATCACTGTTTTGCTGAGTACAATATCTGGTTTATTTAATTTAAATAGGGTATTCCTTTGATAAGAATAACAATAGAAGTGCAGAAATACAGTGCCTTAGTCTTATTTATTTTTGTATGAATATGTTAAGCAATCTCAATAATATGAATCCAACAAATAATTGAAATACAAAGTATTTATATACTAAGTATTTCTATTATTGTGAACTCTCTTCAATGAAACTCAAGGGATCAAGATTTTCTTAAGGAAAATCAAGATATTCTGTATAGTCCAACATGGAATAGAATAAAATAGAATAGAATCATTTTTGTTCAATATTGATTAGATTACATATTGAAAGTTATTTAAATTTTGCCACTGATTTGGTAAAAACCTCTGTCCTGAGAAAAACAAGCAAGAAACCTGAGGAAACTTTTTTTATTAACCAAGAATTTACAGTATAATATTTTATGCAATAGTATGAAAACATTAAGAAATAGCATGTTAGCTATCACCTCTGTCCTGGTAGTTATTATCAGTCATGTACTCTTTATGTATTAGTATAACCCTCATTATACAATTTTTACTTTATGAAAATTTTAAACTTTTTAATAGGTCCTGCATAATCCTGTAAAAGTGAATACATTGCCCCGTGAAAGAATATCTGACTCTTCGGAGTTGATACTTAATTGTTTTAACATGCTAAGCCAAATGTTAAATGTCATGTTGGTTTGTAGTTTTGCTGTAAATTTTATCCAGGATGTGGTGGGGCTGTCTTCATAAAATAATAGATATTTTCTTAGGTGCCCATTACACAGCAGGTTTTGCTGTCAGTTTTACAACAATCACCATTGTGATTGACGAATAATCCACCTTATAATGCAGTGATTGGTGCCTGCACGAATGTGTAATGTACACCTATCAGTCACCATCCATTTTTTACCAATCATGATTTATGGAATTGATTGACGCCTGCATGAGCGTTTAATGTACAACTTAGTTATTGTAAATCAATAATCATATTTTATTAATGTCCCAACTAAATAAAAAGGACATAGATGATTAAATAAAGATGTAAAGTTTGGTTATAGAGGTAATCATACCTTAAAGAGAGTTTTTTAATGTATGTAATATTGTAAACCAACCAATGTTGATCAATATCTAGGCTAAGAGAGATTTTTTGTTATAAAAGAGTTCAATATAAAGAGTTTACCCTTTATATGTTTATACAATGTCATATTATAACTGAGATGTTTCTGTATTAATACTATCTAGCACATTAGTAAATAACATATGTATATGTACATATATTATATTATAAATGACTCATTTTTACACTGGTTGACTGACTGGTTTGCTGTGTATTGGAGGCAAAATGGTATCCACCATCCCATATCACGGGTATTGCATGAGCGACGGACATGATTTTCCTGATAATAATTCAAAGTGTAATAAAAAACTGCATTTGCCAACCTATCTGCCAAGTGTGGCAACTATGGCAAATGTCTAACCAAAAAAAACCCTATGATGCAATATGGGGGAGAGCTATGTTCAGAAGTGGATGTTTGGTTGGAAAGGTTGTTAAGATGATGTTGATGATGACGCTGGTTAAATTTAAAAAATGTTTTTTCCCTTTAAAAGTAAATTGACGTAGGTTTTTTTATTAAATAAAAATAGGACATATTTTTAAACACATGAGTAATGAAGGTTTAGTAGAAATACACATGTATTTATTATATTATTGATTTAATCTTTTTAAAACAGTTTGGGTTATTTCCTTATTTATTATATTAAAAAATTTTCAAATTTTGCTACTAATTAACCACTCAGTATATTTTACTTTTACTGGTATATTCATAAAAATAAAATAAATATATATGTTTATCATTCATAGCCTTATTACCAGACAGTAAATTTTACAGAGGGTAAATTACATTATCCTATTTACGTATAATATTTAAATATAATATATGCATTAGGAAAATTAACAATGTGTCCATTCCAAACATCCAGTACAGCTAAACTTCTAGCTTTCATTGAATTTTCGTTGATTTGAGTGACATTATTCTGGTTAGGTCCCACCTGTTTATGTAAATGTATTTGTGCCTTAGATAATATACAATGATTCCGTCCAAACAATTGCTTATAAAGCTCCGGCCTTTATTAACCCTCCTATATTTAACTTTAATAAAATTTTGAATATGAAATATATTCTTAGATTAATGTTCTTAATTATATTTTAAATTATAATTTTTCATTTACGGATCTTATTAAAATATTATATTCATATTTACATTCTTTATGTCTAACAATTGACTGGTGAAAAATTTCATTATCTGCATAATTTCTGTTTAGAATAATTTACTTTTTTTTTTGCAATATTATGTTATCAACCCAAAATATGCAACCCACATTTAGTATGTTGCAGAAAAATACTTTCGATACTTATTGAATTTAGTAGTTTTCCTCACACATTTATAAAAATTTTTATGCCATTTTAAAACATTTTTAAAGACAAGTGTAACCGAAGATATTAAAAAAAACCTTTTATTAATTCATGTAATGTGCTTATTCATATTTATGTTCTTTTCTTAAAAATCATTAGAAAAATAATTACTATTTTTTTATATAGGACCCTAATATAATAATTACACTGGATTTTAAGGATATTTGAAATTTCTTTGATATGTTGTCAAAATTTTATACTTCATAAACTTGGACTATTTGGAATTTGTAGAAATATTTGAAATTTAAGACAGTTAAAAGATCATTCTAACTTTAGAGGAAGCATCCCAAATACTCAATATTATTAAATGAGTTTGTAGTTGTTGTTGTTATGGGCAGAATTCTTTCAAGACAAGAATAAAGAAAGTAGGTATTTTTAAAGGAATTTTAGAAAATCTATGAGAAAAGAGAGCAAATTCCAAACAGCCCGATAGTGGTAATTTTTGAAATAGCAGCTAAGTTATTGTACCGAATGTTTTAAAAATAAATCACTTCCTTTCTTAATTTTTGTATCTTTTAATTTTTTTATGTTTAGACCGACTACTAATAAAATTCTTGAAACATTAATTACTGTACTCGGAACTACTTTGGTACCTGATGAATAACCGGTTCTGATTTTTGTTAACAAAATCACTTTGGCTCCAACCTCTATACTAGCACTTGTCGAAGGGCACTAAAGTATATTCATTTTAAAGTTCCCTTAAAGTTTGTAATTTATACGTACATTTACAAGTAAATAAAACTAAAGTGTCTGTAATGTCAAAATAACAGCTTTTTACTAAGTGTTTATGAAAGTATAAGTACTGTACAATACAAATACAATGTTTTTTCTGTCTATCTGTTGTTCCGGTTAATCTCCGAAATACCTGGACCCGATTTTGACAGGACTTTCAGTGGCAGATAGTTGATGTTATGAAGAGTGACTTACTGGAGTGGCAACTTTTATTTTAGAAACAGAATTAAGGTTCCGTAAAAAAAATTTAACCTATAAAATTCAGTCGTAGTAGTAATTTTCCAATAGTAATTAAAAGTAGTACTTAATTGTCGCGGGAAACAGCTACTACTTCATAAAAGTACATTTTTATCAATAACCTTTTAAATGTTATAGATACATTATTTTAACAAATATTTTTAATATGACAAATATTTTCAAGATTTTTTTTTAAACTTTAGCTTAAAAGATCTGAAAGGTAGCAGTTTACGTCATATTATTGAGTAGTATTTACACAAAAGTTATTATAACGAACTTCGTCAGGGTTAATAAAGGTGCATCACATGGCGGTGTAAGTAAAAATGACAATTAACCAGAAACTTCGTAGACAGAGAAACCTATAGAAAAATTGACGCCTTCTTTCGCATTCGCACACGAAAAAGACAGATTTATGCATACGTCTTGCATATAAATGAGACAGAGCGGTGTGATTCTTTGTCCCTTTCTCCGTGCCGGTTTTTTGTTTAGCAAACTACACTTTGCTAAACAACTGACAGTTCTTAGCGATCTAAGGAGTTTACAAGTTGGTTAATGACAAAGGTGTTTTGTGAGCTTAAGATTGGTGAATCTTGTTCAGTTCAGTTCTTATAACAATTAAAATGTTTATATAAATATGTTTAAAAGTCATAAAGATTATTGTATAACCTAAAACTACGTTATCGTTCTTTCTCACTCGAGGCCACGCTAATCATTAGTCTATAGGTTTCTCTGTCTACGGAAATTTGCTTATAAGTAATTCACTGACCTCTATATATACATACTTGTATATATAGTGGTCAGTGGAGTAAATACATACATACGTAATTAGCTTATGAAAATTTATTAATTTGACTTTGTCATTCATATTTTGGTTTTGCGGGCTTGGGCTACACATAAGTAAATTCTGTTCTTATCACGTTAACCTATTTCAAATACACCGGAGTTTAACTTATACTGGTAATATAATGGCGCAAAGTGATAACAATTAAGCACCCGTTGATGTCTTTTTGAAATGTCCCTTTCACTCATTACGTAAATTAAGGTAGTTGTCTTTATCTAACGACACCACGTGTATCGATAGTGTTGTGATTTATAAGTCGATATTTGTTTGGTCATCGTTTACATTTTTTTGTAGTCATTATTTTATAAAAATAGTGGCGTATAAATTAGGTACCTATATGTTATAGGTTTCCTAAATGCTCCTAAAGGAAAAAGATGTGGACTGACGCAACTTGTCGAGGGGACCAATGTTTTCCTACCAAAAATAGTGTGCTATATTCAAGACACTTCACAGAAGACAATCTTCATATTATGAAAAACCATATTCACATGCCTACCTATACTGCATCTCAATTGTAAGTAGGAAGCTAGAAGATAACAACATGCCTGTTTATTTTTTCCACTAAAAGGGAAAATTTTTAAAAAAAAAAACCCCCCTCAGAATATGCAGTATTACTCAAATACTGCTTCACATCTGGCTATCTATTCTGGAAGGAAGAGTTCTTCAAGCAAGTAGATGGTGTGGCGATGGACTCACTTGTATCTCCTATAATCGTCGTATATTAATGGAGGACTTTGAGGAGAAAGTCCTCCTTACTGCTAATGTAAATCCAAAGTTCTACAAGCGGTACGTAGACGACACCTTCAAAATTTTACCATCTGACTAAGCATATGCATTTTTGGACCACCTTAACTCCATTAACTTTAAAATACAATTCACAATGGTGTTAGAGGTAAATTTTTTAGCTTTCCTAGATGTTTTAGTCATCCGAAATCCTGATAACATTATTGGTCATACGGTGTATAGGAAAAAGACCATCACCAACCAATATTTAAATGGTGAATCTCACCATCATTCTTCGCAGTTAGCTACGGTGGATAAATCTTCGTTTCAGAGAGCACAAATGATCTGTGACAGAGAACATCTGGCCGCCGTGCTTTCAGCACGTCAAGCAAGTGTTGCAAGACAACAAGCTACGGATCCCGCGCCTACGTCACAGTGATCGAGTGAAGTCGGCTACACTTGATGGATGGGTGCTACCATCTGCTTGGGATCCTATAATTAACAAATTAAACCCAAACCAAAAATCAAAAATCTATAAATCATAGAACTCCACAAAGCCATTTTAGGCAGATAGATGACGATTTTGCAGGGAAATTGCAATCAAGGCAATGAAAGATTTGGAAATATAAGCGGACGTCAGTGCACAGCTATGACTGCTACAACTATCGCTAATTTTAAAGTACAGTCCTCATATCAATCTCACAGTGGAACACGCTTGATATAGACCGTGTCCTCTTACTTGGAAATACATATTTCATTCAGTGTCTGTCACGTTTACCCAATATGCCACAATACTTGAATACTGAAGATCTTTTGCCTTCGATGTGTTTTGCTGGGACAGAGTCGAATTTATATATTCCACCTGATGTAACAACTATTGGTATAATAAATTCAAGCGCATCTTTTGCTATAATACAAGGTTTTTTCAATGGACTGATTGCGGGATTATAAAGGTTTTTATAACACATTGTAACGGAATTGTTACCTCTGAAGCGCAGATTTCAGTTGCAGTGATGCATTTAAACGACGAATACTTTTCATTCGATTCTCATGTTCGTGAGCCAAAAGAATATACTGCAAATAGAAACGGAACAGCAATTGTCATGAAGTTCAGAAGCAATGAAAGTCGGTGCAATCACCTGAAAATAGTTTTGGGAGTGCTAAACCAACGAAATTTGCAATATTCTATTACTGCTGTTAACGCAACTACAGCAGAAAGAGAGTCTATTAAACTACTTAGTAATGTATCCAATACTAACATTTCAGAAACTGATTTCGACGGGAACATTCACGAAGGTCAAGTAGTTACTAAATCTCTTGTACCAATCGATTCAGCAATACCATCTTGTGAGTAAAGTGTTATGTAATGAAGGTATAGATAACGTAACTGTATCTATTTATAATTTGAAAAGGAAGACTACGCCGCCTGTCAACTGCTTGTTTGGGTGAAGTTATTCCCAGAAGGAAAGAACGGTCTTAAAGAAAACAGACTAGATTATATTACGCCTCTTGATTACTACAAAACTAAAATAATGAACAAAGAAAAAAGATTTCAGAATAACGAATACCTATTTTATGCACTTTTAGTTGTAGAGCTTTATAAAACCCAGCAAAATGTATGTTTGTACGAACCTGCGTCAGAATGGTGCACAGCCAAACGATTTCGCACAAAACGTTCATTTAATGATGCAAAATATTCGGGGTACTTCGTAATATTGGCAAAAAGCTTATAGAGACCTAGCAATGGTCAAAAACCTGGGGCCTCCACACTGGTATTTAACATTCTCGTGTAACGACTTGAATTGGCCCGATATCTTAAAAGCCCTTTTAGTGGCCGATAGCCAACCTAATGATTCTGTAGATGAGCTTTCGTTTTCAGAGAAACTTCGTTTGGTTGAACAATACCCAATTACTCTGTCAAGGCAGTTTATGATACGCATAAACGCTTTGTTCAAACGACTCAAAGAGAAAGAAAATCCTTTGCTTATAAGATGTGTTGCAGACTTTTGGTGGCGAGTGGAATTCCAACTCCGCGGCAGCCCTCATGTGCATATGGTCGTGTTGAGTTAGCATATGCCTACCTTTGACACTCCACAAGGCATAGAACTACTAGAAAAAGTAGTCATCTGGGCAGTACCAAACCCGGGGCATGATAAAGAAATGCATGATTTAGTCACAAAAATGCAAACCCACAGACACACCCACATATGCTACAAAAGGGACACAATATGTAGATTTGATTTTCCGAAACCAGTTTCTAGTGAAACAAGACTTTTAGATGACGAACAAACCGCTAAAAATAAAGGACGGAAGGCAAAAACAAACATAGAAAAATATCAAATATTAACGACCAAATGAAATGTCAAACACCCGAATCAATGCCAGAACCAAAAGCAACCATTAACAAACACAGATCATAGATTAATCGCGTTCTATAATCTGTCAAAACAAACACTGGATCATGGAGGTTAAAGAACAGGAGAAAGATCACTACGTACTAAAGCATAGCCCACCTGTCCTTGAAAATTGTAGAATTTATAGCGACGCTGACGTCGGTGAGTAGTGACTGCGAAGTTAGCTGTTTATGAGTACAAGTAGATGAAGTTAGTTGAATAATGTACACATTTTCTTCGCGGCTTTGGTGAAAAAATTTTGTAATTTTTGACTAAAAGGAACATTAAATTTATTGTATATAATAATTATACAGATTAGCATCTGATCGGAAAAAAGACTGAAAATGACTTGTTGAGCGAACTTAGCGATCGCAGCGCCTCACTCATGGTGTCCATATTTCTGGGACACTATTTTCTACGGCGATCGTTCTCCTGTTCTCTAACCTCCACGCACTGGATGATGCAACAATTAGGGTTTTAACCAAGGTCATAATTTTGCTATAACACCATGCAGATTACCGTACGAAGAAATTATCTGTAGTGTGTTTATTTATAAAGGAAAGTTTTATATTTTAAAAAGAAAGGATTCTGAGACCATGATTAATGCATACAATCCAGATATATTGAAAATAGGTTTTCTAATATAGATATCCAACCATGTGGATCAGCCCTCGCAATTACATACTATATATTTAGATATATATCCAAGTCAGAGCCTGCAGAAATCACAAGATCCATAAGAGAAGCCATTCGACGTCTACGAGAGCAAGGTGGCGATATTAAAAAGCAGATATTTGCAATACAAAATGCCATTTTAACACATCGAGATGTTTCGGCATGTGAATTTGCCTTCCACTTTGCCATCCCAAATTAAAGGACAGCTCACGAAAATGTGTTTTTGTCAATTCTTGTTTTCGAACGAATCTTTATAGAATGCTCAGGATTGACAATAATGTTTCGGAACCGTATAAAAATATTTTTGATAGATATGTATTTGATTGTAGGCCTCGCCATCTAGCACACCTTAGCTTAGGAGACTTTGTCATTTGGTATGACATGGACGTGGCTTCGCAGTGGAATGACATTGACGGTGACGAACAATATATGGATGCATATGAAATGGTAATAATGTGTGATAAAAAAAAAAAAAAAAAAACTGCGGTTGCCAACCCGCTCGCCAAGCGTGGCTACTATAGCAATATACCCCCCCCATGAACAATTACACAAATAGACGGCCCCCAGTCCCCGGCGGCCCCGCTATTCCTGGCTACGGTGGCGACTATGGTAACGGCGGGGCAGGGGGTGCTAAGAATCTCCGGTGGAGGTTCGGTTGCCATCTACGACGACTCGACCTGGCAACATTTAACGCACGCACACTGAGGACTGACGAGAAGATCCTGGAGCTGGAAGTAGAGATAGACAAGTTGCGCTGGTGTATTATAGGATTATCCGAGGTCCGAAGAGAGGGGGAGGACACGGTGATTCTCGAATCCGGCAACTTGTTCTATCACCGGGAGGGCGACCATCTGTCCCAAGGAGGTGTTGGGTTTATTGTCCACAAGTCTCTCTTTAACAACGTTGTACAGATTGTGAGTGTGTCGACGAGGGTCGCGTACCTGATACTCAGAATCACCAAACGGTATTCGCTGAAGGTCATACAGGTTTACGCACCAACCTCGGCACATCCCGATGAGGAGGTAGAGGAAATGTATGAGGATATTTCCAAAGCCATGCATTCCTCCAAAACCCACTACACGGTGTTGATGGGAGACTTCAACGCAAAACTAGGCACAAGAGAAAGCGGTGAGCTGAATTTAGGGAAATTTGGAGTAGGGCAACGGAACCGAAGGGACTCTTTATGATGAACTCTTTCTTCCAGAAGCGGCCCCACAGGAAGTGGACCTGGTCGAGCCCCGACGGTTCGACAAAAAATGAGATTGACTTCATTATGACGACCAGACGCCAACTGTTCAGTGATGTCTCAGTGATCGCAAGGGTGAAAACTGGCAGCGATCACCGAATGGTTAGAGGCACACTGAACCTAAACGTTAAGTTGGAGAGGTTTCGTCTAATGAAATCAACGCTCCGTCCCCCTCGTGCTCTAATCCAGAATCCCGAAAACTTTCAGCTCGAGTTACACAACCGCTTTCAGTGCCTACAAGATTGCAATGCAGTGGACGATATGAATGACAAGCTCGTGGAAACTGTCCATGCGGTCGGAGCTAAGTTCTGCAAGACCCACCGCAGAAGAACACAAAAACTCTCCGATCACACTCTTAATCTCATGGCTGTTGACGGGAGATGAGGCTGCAATCGTCAACAGATTTGACAGCATACAGGCAACTGAACAGACAGATCTCCAAATGCATGCGGCGAGACTTACGCAACTTTAATACTGCTCGTATTAAAGAAGCGATCGAGCGGAACCAGGGCTCCAAAGTCTTTGCCAGAGATCTATCTGCCAGAAAGAGCCAACTGTCAAAGCTGAAGACTGAATGTGGCAGCATCGTTTCCGGGACACCTGAGATGTTGAGTGAGATTGAGAGGTTCTATGGGCAGCTGTACACATCATCGTTGGAGCCACACGCAAGTGTGAGTAACGATCCAAGAGCAAGTCTTATCCGACACTATTCCGATGATATCCCGGACGTCAGTCTAAGCGAGATTAGAATGGCTCTCCAGCACCTTAAAAACGGCAGGGCCCCAGGCGAGGATGGAATTACAGCGGAGCTTCTGAAAGCGGGTGGAACACCGGTACTTGAAGTCCTTCAGAAGCTCTTCAATTCCGTCCTCCATGGTGGCACTACTCCAGAGGCGTGGAGGAGAAGTGCGGTGGTCTTGTTCTTTAAGAAAGGCGACAACGCTCTCTTGAAGAACTACAGACCGATTTCCCTTCTGAGCCGCGTCTACGTGCTGTTTTCGAGAGTCATTACGAATCGTCTCGCACGCAGACCCGACGACTTCCAGCCTCCCGAACAAGCCGGTTTCCGAAAAGGCTTCAGTACCATAGACCACATACATACCCTGCGGCAGATTGTACAGAAGACTGAAGAGTACAATTTGCCACTTTGCCTGGCGTATGTGGACTATGAGAAAGCCTTTGATTCCGTCGAAATTTGGGCGGTGCTGCAGTCCCTTCAGGGGTGCCAAGTTGACTGTCGGTATATTGAAGTGCTGAAGTGTTTGTACAGTAGGGCTACGATGGCTATCCGAGTACAGAACCAGAGTTTGAAACCTATCCAACTGCAGAGAGGTGTAAGACAGGGTGACGTTATATCCCCGAAACTCTTCACCGCTGCGTTGGAAGACGTTTTCAAGCTACTGGACTGGAAAGGATACGGTATTAACATCAATGGCGAGTACATCACTCACCTTCGATTTGCCGACGATATAGTCCTTATGGCAGAATCGCTGGAGGACTTAAGCACTATGCTCAATGACCTCAATAGTGCCTCCCAACGGATAGGTCTTAAGATGAACATGGACAAAACAAAGATCATGTTTAATGTCCACGTCACACCTGTATGACGGTAGTTGTTGGGAGCACTATGCTCGAAGTTGTTGACGAGTATGTTTACCTGGGACGAATAGTCCGACTAGGTAAGTCCAACTTCGACCGAGAGGTCAATCGACGGATTCAACTCGGCTAGGCAGCGTTCGGGAAATTACAACATATCTTCTCGTCAGGTATACCTCAATCTCTAAAAACTAAATTGTACAACCAGTGCGTGTTGCCAGTGATGACTTACGGATCTGAGACGTGGTCCTTCACTGCTGGCCGTATGAGGACGCTCAAGGTCGCTCAGCGAGCTATGGAGAGGGCTATGCTCGGAGTTTCTCTGCGTGATAGACTCAGAAATGAGGATATCCGCAGTAAAACCAGAGTGACCGACATAGCCCAACGGATTAGTAAGCTGAAGTGGCAATGGGCCGGCCATATAGCTCGAAGAACCGATAACCGATGGGGAAGAAAGGTTCTCGAGTGGCAGCCTCGTACCGGTAGGCGTAGTGTAGGGCGACCCCCCACTAGATGGAGTGACGACCTGGTAAGATATGCAGGAAGTCGATGGATGCAGGTGGCTCGGGACCGTGCTTTGTGGCATTACTTGGGGGAGGCCTATGTTCAGCAGTGGACTTGTGAAGGGCTGTAATGATGATGATGATGATATGAAATGGAACAAGACAATACAAACAATCGACAATAGAACATAACATTACTGGATAACGCAGGCCGAATGATAAAAACGAAAACGTCCAGCCATTTTGCGCACACGTAATTTTACGCTAGCATGAACCCGACAGCCTATTACTATTCTCTATTGGTAGCTCACGTTCCATTCAGAGTTGAAAATGAATTGATGGACGGCTTTCATGATGCGAAAAATGCTTTTTATGCAAATCGAAGCCAATTACGACCTCTAAAAGAAGGCACTGATTTGGACCAAAATTTAAATATTGATCCCATAGAATGTGTGGTTGGTGAAGACGAGCACATCGAAGCACGTGCAGCAGTGACAACTTTTTAATAAAGTTGCGAATAAATTGCTTCACAATGATATAGTTGAGCCTTTGCATGTATTCGTAACAGGTAGTGCCGGAAGTGGCAAAACCTTCATATTAAGGTTACTTGTTGAACAAATAAGTCGTCTAGCGCACGACAATTACGGAAAAAGTGTAATTGTCACTGCACCCACTGATGTAGCAGCTACACTTATTGAGGGTAGCACTTTACACGCGACTTTTGCATTACCGATAGAAAAGGGTAGAATGGAAGCTTTGAGACCGATGGCTGGAAAGAGACTTCAACAGAACGTCAAAAGTGGCGTCATGTACATGAGATGACATTATTGATGAGATATCGATGGTGCCATATTTAACTCTCCGAAATGTTTACTTGAGACTACAACATGTACCTATAAAGAAAATAACGATGTTTTCGGTGAAGTCAATGTTCTTCTTTTTGAGATCTAATGTAATTACCCCCGGTATCGAAAGTTGCTGGAGGATCTTATTGCTTTCGTCAGCCACGGATATTGTTCGCTGAAATTAATTTGTGGCAATTATTCAGTTTCTGCGAATTACTTCAAAATATGAGACAAGCTGGAGATACCACTTTTGTAGATGTATTGAATAGTCTTTGAGTTGGAGAATTGACAATTCTGCAGTTATCCGTAATAGACAGCCAAGAGTACCATTGACAGGAGCATTCGGTTACAAAGAAGTCGTTAAAATTTTTCCTACAACTAAGCTTGTGGAAAATTATAACTCCACCATAACTGAAGACCTAGAAAACGCACTAAAATGTTTCAGATTAATGCAGTAGCTATCTCACTGGACCCTAAAACATACGGCCAAATTCCGAAAAAAGAATATGTATAGGACGATCCCAATAAAACAGGGGGTATAACAAACATGATAAAACTTGGCAATGGATCACGAGCAATGTTAAGGCGCAACATTAATGTTAATCGTGGACTAGTCAATGGTGCTATGGGGGTGATGCGTAACATAGAATGGCCGGCTTTACGCTGAGACCAGTTGGAAGTGGTAGAACTGCTTCAAGTTGTATTTCTTGAGTTTAATAACTCTAGTATAACTGGCAACCGACCCGGCATTGGTGTCCGCATTGAGCTTAGTTCTACTGAATTTGATGCTTTACGTGGTAAAGGAAAGATCGAGCGACGTATGCTTCCACTAATTTTGAGCTGGGCAGTGACAGTATATAAATTACAGGGAACAACTTTAGACCAGGCTGTTGTTGATTTAAACAATAATCTTTTCGCTAAATGTCAAGCTTACGTCGCTTTGAGCCAAGTTAGATTATTCTCAGGTCTAGCGATTAGTTCGCTAGATCCTAGAAAGTTACTACATCAACCAGACGATCAAAATTCTCTTGAAGAATTGAACCGCTTAAGTAAATTGTAATTTTCATTTATCTGTTTTCTTTTGGCATGCCATCTATCTCTCTTCGTTAATCGTTAGCAGCAGCTGATTTAGACATGAGGCCACGAGGCCTGGCCTAAATCCGCGTGTTATGAGGAGTTGCGGCGAAATTTGTAAAACCGATTAATTCAAAAGCGTTGCAACATTTAAAAAGCGTGACAGAGCGATGCTGCAACGTGTTTACGAGATGTAAGTAAATGTCTTGGCTTACAGCATCCACTTACCATCACGTGGATTGTGTGCTCTTTTGTCACCTTTATACATACATAATAAATAAACACTCACGCCAGTCACTCAGAGTGGTAGGCAGAGACTACAGACTTCCATTTTTCACGACCCTGACAGACTTCTCTCGCCTCCTTTACATTAAGAGTACCTGCATGTATGCGTAGATATACCTACGTACCCAGGTACTCTTAATTTGGGCTATCTGCAATATTACATCCCCAATTCGGTCGATAAACTTTCGTCTAGGGCGTCGCTTGCTGACTGCCGTTCACTTCTGCAACATAAATTTGCTATGACATTCTTTTGAAGCAAAAAAAGACACCCATATTCTTTATATTAAAAAAAAGATCATACCATTCATGAGACGAGGTTGAGTGAGTATAATATGCTTTATTTACAGCGCCTCTGTGGGACAAACAAAAATCTACAAAGGGCATGCCAAAAGAAGTTAGACACTGTTTACTCATTTGTTTGACAATATCAAGGTATGCTCGGGCGCCATCTCAAAGGCTTAATAATCTATACAAACGTATAAATAAAATTGAAGTGTATGTCTGAAATATTGTTTACAATCCAGTTATTTAACAAATTTCTGTTAAGATCAGGGTGTTATTAGTATGTTATTAAGACTTGAATGATCATTAAAAAAAAATCTGTTATCGTTCAGCGTTTGTCTATTTTTCCGGGCTCATCTTTGGAATGGCTGAACCGATGGCTAATCTTCAGATTGCCTAAATAGTAATACGAAACGGTAGAGCAATGCACAGATAGATTTTTTGTGAATCGATAAACTGATACAATGAATGATTTTCATGATTATTTCATAAACTATATGATAGGTATATAAAAAGTTTCGAACAAAGTTTTTATGTTTTTAAATTTAACACAAAGAAGGTTCTTACACTTTATCTTGTATCTGTTATTGTTTTGATGCGGAATCGATTTGTTACTTTTTTATTTCAAAACCGCTTCATAACACAAATAGTATTAAAGGTTGAGGTGATAAGAATTTTTTACGTAAAAATAATAAATCTTTAATTTATATATACTACAAATATTTTAAAGTTTTTCCATCTCGTTCATAGTATTTGGAAAGATAGCGAAAAAACGATTTTAAAGTAGTTTTTCGATAATGTAACTACTTGGCCAAAGTTCTACGTGGATCTATGAAGTCGGGGGTAAAGCTAGTTATTTTAAAATTGAACATATAATATCATGTAAAATATTTTTATTTGGAAAGTGCTTTTTTGTCGGAATCTGAAGGGGATCCGCTGGCTTTGTTACAGCCTACCATAAGTCTGCCATGCAATTCATATTGGGATACATTATGTCATGCAATCCGCCATGCAATTTATATTGGGATATATTATGTAATGGTTGCTACTCTCGCCGGGCGTTTTTTTAACCATATACAGTTTTTTTGTTGCAATTGATTAGGAAGACGCTCGTGACGCTCCTTCCTATCCTTTAATTTGTTACCCTCTGTCGCCTCTTACAACATGGGACAATATGGTGTAGTAAATATTCTTACACTGCCACTTCACGGTCATTTCATCTTTGCCCGCCATTCGTTCACAGCATTGGAACTCAGTCGAAGTGATTTCCTTGCTATGATTTACTATGATTATAATTAATGTTTAAAGACGACCAAAGATGTTTTGAACTGTTGGTTACGGCTTAGGAAGTAACGAGTAACAGTTTTATTCGGTTTGCTGAATTAAAAAAGAACGGGGAACCTTTGGAGATAAAGCGTCAATTTACCAACTGCAATAGGCGTTTTGACACTCGAGAAATTCTTGTGCAGCAAATTTATTTTAAGCGAAAATATGATATTAAACAGCAACAATGCATACCATCGTTTTAATCACTACCAACTTTCTCTCAGCTTTTTTCAAAACATTCAGAAACGAATGGCTACGCCATTTTTCCGTAACTGTAGTAATATTACTACTGTTCTGCTAAAAGATCATTATCATCATCATCAAAGTCCACTGATAAAATAAGCCACATCTTATGTTTATCAAACCAGGTAACCTGTGGAGAACCATAGGTTGCCTCATATTTTATACTGCTATTTTAAGTTTGTATTCTGCGCGAACGTGGTTCTTCCTTAATCGAGTCAACCCATTCGTACTGCATACATTATATATAGCTGGCTCTAACTTCAAAGACTCGTTTATGAAATAAAATATCAAAAAAAAATCATTTAAAATATGATCTACCTGTATCATGGTGACATTTTACATACCTACCTTACGTTCATTGACGTTAGTCTGGATCTTACTTGGTTCGGGTGTGGGTGGGTTAGTATTTCTGAAGAAAGAAATCAATACTGTGATAAAGTGAATTAATAACGTAGAAGTTTACTAGCAATTTAATAAGTTAAAAATACTTACTAGCAAGGTTATTGAGTATTAACATTACTGATATCACATGTAACAAATCTCAGTAAGTTTAAAATGCGCGTGTTAGGATTAAATCACGTTAGTCGTTCCACGGCTGATTGGAACCCACGAATTTTTGAGTTCGCGGTCAGCAGACTACTGTCACTTAGAAGTGAGTAGCAGACTCGGCAAAGGATCATCATCATCATCATCATCATTACAGCCCTTCACAAGTCCACTGCTGAACATAGGCCTCCCCCAAGTAATGCCACAAAGCACGGTCCTGAGCCACCTGCATCCATCGACTTCCTGCATGTCTTACCAGGTCGTCACTCCATCTAGTGGGGGGTCGCCCTACACTACGCCTACCGGTACGAGGCTGCCACTCGAGAACCTTTCTTCCCCATCGGTTATCGGTTCTTCGAGCTATATGGCCGGCCCATTGCCACTTCAGCTTACTAATCCGTTGGGCTATGTCGGTCACTCTGGTTTTACTGCGGATATCCTCATTTCTGAGTCTATCACGCAGAGAAACTCCGAGCATAGCCCTCTCCATAGCTCGCTGAGCGACCTTAAGCGTCCTCATACGGCCAGCAGTGAAGGACCACGTCTCAGATCCGTAAGTCATCACTGGCAACACGCACTGGTTGTACAATCTAGTTTTTAGAGATTGAGGTATACCTGACGAAAAGATATGCCGTAATTTCCCGAACGCTGCCCAGCCGAGTTGAATCCGTCGATTGACCTCTCGGTCGAAGTTGGACTTACCTAGTCGGACTATTTGTCCCAGGTAAACGTATTCGTCAACAACTTCGAGCATAGTGCTCCCAACAACTACCGGCATAGGTGTGACATGGACATTGAACATGATCTTTGTTTTGTCCATGTTCATCTTAAGACCTATCCGTTGGGAGGCACTATTGAGGTCATTGAGCATAGTGCTTAAGTCCTCCAGCGATTCTGCCATAAGGACTATATCGTCGGCAAATCGAAGGTGAGTGATGTACTCGCCATTGATGTCAATACCGTATCCTTTCCAGTCCAGTAGCTTGAAAACGTCTTCCAATGCAGCGGTGAAGAGTTTCGGGGATATAACGTCACCCTGTCTTACACCTCTCTGCAGTTGGATAGGTTTCGAGCTCTGGTTCTGTACTCGGATAGCCATCGTAGCCCTACTGTACAAACACTTCAGCACTTCGATATACCGACAGTCAACTTGGCACCGCTGAAGGGACTGTAGCACCGCCCAAATTTCGACGGAATCAAAGGCTTTCTCATAGTCCACATACGCCAGGCAAAGTGGCAGATTGTACTCTTCAGTCTTCTGTACAATCTGCCGCAGGGTATGTATGTGGTCTATGGTACTGAAGCCTTTTCGGAAACCGGCTTGTTCGGGAGGCTGGAAGTCGTCAAGTCTGCGTGCGAGACGATTCGTAATGACTCTCCAAAACAGCACGTAGACGCGGCTCAGAAGGGAAATCGGTCTGTAGTTCTTTAAGAGAGCGTTGTCGCCTTTCTTAAAGAACAAAACCACCGCGCTTCTGCTCCACTGAAGAGCTTCTGAAGGACTTCAAGTACCGGTGTTCCACCCGCTTTCAGAAGCTCCGCTGTAATTCCATCCTCGCCTGGGGCCCTGCCGTTTTTAAGGTGCTGGAGAGCCATTCTAATCTCGCTTAGACTGACGTCCGGGATATCATCGGAATAGTGTCGGATAAGACTTGCTCTTGGATCGTTACTCACACTTGCGTGTGGCTCCAACGATGATGTGTACAGCTGCCCATAGAACCTCTCAATCTCACTTAAAATCTCAGGTGTCCCGGAAACGATGTTGCCACACTCAGTCTTCAGCTTTGACAGTTGGCTCTTTCTGGCAGACAGATCTCTGGCAAAGACTTTGGAGCCCTGGTTCCGCTCGATCGCTTCTTTAATACGAGAAGTATTAAAGTTGCGTAAGTCTCGCCGTATGCATTTGGAGATCTGTCTGTTCAGTTGCCTGTATGCTGTCAAATCTGTTGACGATTGCAGCCTCATCTCCCGTCTAACAGCCATGAGATTAAGAGTGTGATCGGAGAGTTTTTGTGTTCTTCTGCGGCGGGTCTTGCAGAACTTAGCTCCGACGGCATGGACAGTTTCCACGAGCTTGTCGTTCATATCGTCCACTTCATTGCAATCTTCTAGGCACTGGAAGCGGTTACGTAACTCGAGCTGAAAGGTTTCGGGATTCTGGATTAGAGCACGAGGGGGGACGGAGCGTTGACTTCATTAGACGAGACCTCTCCAACTTAACGTTTAGGTTCAGTGTGCCTCTAACCATTCGGTGATCGCTGCCAGTTTTCACCCTTGCGATCACTGAGACATCACTGAACAGTTGGCGTCTGGTCGTCATAATGAAGTCAATCTCATTTTTTGTCGAACCGTCGGGGCTCGACCAGGTCCACTTCCTGTGGGGCCGCTTCTGGAAGAAAGAGTTCATCATAAAGAGTCCCTCTTTCTCCATAAAGTCGGCCAGCTGCTGGCCCCTTCGGTTCCGTTGCCCTACTCCAAATTTCCCTACCTTCAGCTCACCGCTTTCTCTTGTGCCCAGTTTTGCGTTGAAGTCTCCCATCAACACCGTGTAGTAGGTTTTGGAGGAATGTATGGCTCTGGAAATATCCTCATACATTTCCTCCACCTCCTCATCGGGATGTGCCGAGGTTGGTGCGTAAACCTGAATGACCTTCAGCGAATACCGTTTGGTGATTCTGAGTATCAGGTACGCGACCCTCGTCGACACACTCCCAATCTTTACAACGTTGTTGACGAGAGATTTGTGGACGATAAATCCGACACCTCCTTGGGACAGATGGTCGCCCTCCCGGTGATAGAACAAGTTGCCGGACTCGAGGATTGCCGTGTCCTCCCCTCTCTTCGGACCTCGGATAATCCAATAATATGCCAGCGCAACTTGTCTACCTCTTCTTCCAGCTCCAGTATCTTCTCGTCAGTCCTCAGGGTGCGTGCGTTATATGTTGCCAGGTCGAGTCGTCGTAGGTGGCAACCGAACCTCCACCGGAGATTCTTAGCACCCCCTGCCCCGCCGTTACCATGGTCGCCACCGTAGCCAGGAATAGCGGGGCCGCCGGGGACTGGGGGCCGTCTGTTTGTGTATTTATTCATTGGGGGGTCGGGTCGGCAAAGGATGCCCTAGACTAAAGTTTGTTGACCATATTTGCGGTTGACGATATATCAGAGATGAGCCAAATTAGGTGTATTCCTTATTGACGAGCAAATATGCATAGATTTAAAGATGAACGATAAACGAGAGAGGTGGGTATGAATTGTTCCAAATGGAAGTCCGTACTCTCTGCCTACCCCTCAGGTGATAAGCATGTATTATATATGTGCATGCATGTATTATATATGTGTTATGTTTATGTTCAAATTAATACTTCGTGTGGGAATGAAAACCCTGTGTACCCGCATTGTTACCATCCCCTGAGTGTTTTTTTTATAGGATAGGGTTACAAACGAGCGCACAGTCCACCCGATGGCAAGTGGCCGCTGTGGTCCATAGGCATCTACATCTATCCTCGATTACGAATAAAATGCAGATGTGTTGTCACCCGTGAGGACTAAGATGGAATGCCTCGTTTCCAGTAAAAAGGGGCTCCGGTTCTCTACATCCACCATACGAAACACAGCAGCGTTAAGCTACTATTTGTCGCTGGTATTCTGTGAGAGCGTGGTCCTTCCCCGGTTTAGCCGACCCGTTCGTGCTACAACTATACTTACTACCAATATAACTGCAGCATGGTTCTCCCACGTATAAAACTCAGACATTTTTTCTCTAAAAGTCCGACTGGGTAGGTTTCCACACTCTCTTACCTATTTCTGCTGCAAAAAATCAGTTGCATTGCTTTGTTCCGGTGTGAAGAGTCAGAGAGTAAGTAGAGTATAGAGAGAGTATAGAGAGTTAGTATAATTATAGGCTGTGGAATATTCCATCTTAGTGCTAAGTGGTCACCATGTATCTATAATAATGTCCTCCAGACCGAATTTCGGGCACGGCGGCCTGCCTCAACGGAGACTAGCCATTGGCGCAGGACAGGATTATAGTGCACAAGTATATGCGCAAGCACAGGTGCACTCTCTATTCTCTATCCCTCACTCTCACAATCCGATGGGACGATAAACCGACATGACCGGAGAGCGATCAGGAACGGGACCAACGTCTTCACATGCTTTCCTAGGCATAGGGGTAAGACACCGCCAACTTCCTGACTCTGGGCAGCTACTGATAATTTCTTGACGGAAAAACTCAATAGTTGTTTTTTTTGGCCCGACCCGGGATTCGAACCCAGGATCTCATGATCAGTAGTCGCACTACTACAATCACTAGACTAACAAGGCAGTCAAGTCATGTATCTATAATCTTTGTTTGAAGGTTGCAGGAGTCCATAGACTGCAGAAGCCACTTATCATCAACTGGACTGTAAGTTCGTTTGCTGTGTGTGTAAATTAGTTTTAAATAGAGATTGTTCTTAGTTGTGTGAGTGTCATTGGGTATGTTTAATTACGGTGTCTGCTATCAAAAAATTTTTGATTCTGCAGGTACTGAGAGCCTTCTTTCTTTGGACATGTAAACAACATACGCTAATACATACATACACACGCACACACACACACACACACACACACACACATACACACATACACACACACACACACACACACACACACACACACACACACACACACACACACATTTGCAATAGTGCCAATATTACATTAGTTTTTTTTATTTCCTTTTTTATTGTCATAAATTTTACGTTTTAAATAATACTTGTTAATATTATATAATAAATAAACTTTATAAATATAATACATAGATAAAAAATTATAATAATAGAACTAAGAATAGGGAAGGAAACTAGCCCCTGAAATACAGGTATTATATCCTAGTTTAGGTGCTAATGACCACCGTAAATTTTGTGCATGTAATATGTTTATCAATAAAGATTATAAAGACTATCAGTAAAAGAGGATAAGTACTGTATATATTTATATATTACAACAATACAATTGTCAAATAAAAGCCTTCTTTGTATGAAGTTTGCTGCAGGTGTCCACGGACTCCAGTGGCCAGGTTTAACCTCAGGTGGACTTTAAGTTCGTTTGCTATTTCAATTTTATCTAAAAAAAATTATGCTTAGCCACTGTGCTATCGAGCTGTCTCATCGCCACAGCGATAGAAGTCAAATCCATCATCTCTTAACATGTCGTAACTGGAGAAATATTTACTGTAATATCATTCTAATCACCAACAGTAAGAAAAACTTATTAGAGTATATGCACAACTCTTAATTAAACTTTGCTTCAAACGTAGTAAGAGAAATCTGATAAGCAGTTTATTGTGCCATGTAAGCGCTTTATCACAGAATTTACCTTTCCTTTGGTAAGTTAAGTGCACAAAGGGGCATGAAGAGACCGCGATTCCCCAATGAATGTTAGCGGAATTTCTAAGTCCTGAAAAAGATATACAACGTCGCTTTTTCTATTTTTTATTCATGCTAGTTCTAGTAGTAGGGAGCATGTGGTAAATTAGTTCTTGATATTGTAACTAACAATTTCATTAGTGCAGGCGTGAATGAACTCTGTTTGCTCACTTACTCGTATATTGTTATATGCTTGATATTTATCAAGTATATAACAAGTGATATACATAACGCTGTGAACGTACTAATATTTGAAGATGAATGCCATCTTCAAATTAAAAAAAAACATGTAATAAAACGTAATATACTTAACAAATCCTTAATATTGTAATCGTCATAAAAAAGGCTAAATATCTAGCGGAGGTGCAACTCTAGAATTTGTTTGTTCTTTATTTCATTAAAATGATTTTTTCCACCTATAAGATGCAAAAATATAACTTCAGGACAAATTTCAGTGCTTTTATGAAATCACGATAGGGTTTGTTCGCTTTTCAACTAATAAATCAAATTCAATCTAAAGAATACAGTTCCTCAAGACTACTAGCTTTTTTTGCAAATCATTTACTGTTCAGGCTGCACTACTATGGTAATCTTTGCTCGAGAACATAAAGAAAGGACTCAATAAAATTGAGCTTAGAATACTTTATTACGGAATAAGGATAACGAGCGGAACGGAATAACGAGCACACTGCCACCGGATGTAAAGCGGATGCTGTAACCCATAGACATAGGACCTAGTTGGAATGCCTTGTTTCCAGTAAAAAAGGGTTCCCGATTCTCTAACGCTCACCTTATGTCGCCTCTACACGTTGGCCAACACAGTGGCGAATGGAATGGCGAATATATTGGCCGAGAGTTGGTGACGGCGTCCACACGTTGGAAGGTCGTTCAGTTTACTTCGGTTCGGGCCAATGTGCGGACGAATTTATAAGCACCGTGGCGCAGTGGCTCAGCAATGAGTGGCTGCGCCGGGCGCCGCGGGTTTGATCCCGCACGGAACAAGTATTTGTATGTCCTACAAATAATTGTTTCAGGTCTGAATATGTGTCCTTGTCCAATTTATGTTTGTAAACTGTCTGCGCGATACGGGAGAAAATCCTAGTGTGAGGTTAACGTTTTTATAAAAAAAAATATAAAAGAATAGTTGATATTAACGGGGCCGTAGTATAGATATACGATATACGATTAGATTTATTTATTCTCTACATGCATCATAAACTGGAATAAATACCGTAAATTAGAACTTCACTTATTTTAAAGTTAAAGGAGTTGTAATCGATTAGTCTATGTTTTAAAATTGGGTTTTGATTTTAAAGTTTAGCAAAACATGTACTTGCTTTTCTATCAGACATTTGAAGTATATAAAAAACACTTTATAATTTAATTAACACTGACTTAGTAATAGGTACTAATTATAACTTAGAACATGAATGAAAAACTCATGACAAGGAAAGTGGCTCAGGACCATGCTTTGCGGCAGTCTGTGGAGGAGGATGTTCAGTAGTGGACTTGTGAAGAGCTGTAATAATGATGATGATTCAAAAACTTGCTAAATTATAAGTAATCGACGTTTTTTTTAATAGGATAGGGTGACAAACGAGCACACAGTTCACATAATGGTAAGTGGTTACAGTGGCCTACAGACATCTACACCTGTCCTCGATTACGAATCAAAATGCAGATGCGTTGTCACCCGTGAGTACTAAGATGAAATGCCTTGTTTCCTTTAAAAAGGGTCTCTAGTTCTCTACACTCACTATACGAAACACAGCATCACTAAGCTACTATTTTACGCTGATATTCTGTGAGAGCATGGTCCATCCCCGGTCGAGCCAACCCATTCGTGCTACAACTATACTTCTAATATAACTGCATGGTTCTACCACGTATAAACGACGTCCTTCTTCTCTTTTTTTTTTCATTTTAAAATTGGTCTCGTAATAACCTGATTGTAAATAAATGCTTATCGATTAAAACAAATGTGTAAAAATAATTAAATCGCGCTAATTAAAGTAGTAGGAATGTTTAAAGTTGAAATTGGCACTAAAAGGATGGTAATTGGGTCATCCACCCTACAAAGCGTGAATATAAAATTTTAATCAGATGCGTGTAATCACTCTGGGAGCTTGTAGCAAACTAGCAAACTAAACTCGCGGCCAAAGTGTGGACGCGGCGACCAAACTCTGCCAACAATCCTTTGATCTTTTGTAAAAAACCGACACCACACGGATCTCGCGCCAACTTGCGGGCCATCGTTCCAATACATACCAATGAAGCCTAAATACCCCGTCTACACGTTGGCCAATGCTATTGGCCACTACATTCGCCACTGTGTTGGCCAACGTGTAGAGGCGACATTACGAAACACAGAAGCATTAGGTATTTTCTTAGAGCGTGGTCCTTCTCCGAACGACAAGCTCGTGGAAACTGTCCATGCGGTCGGAGATAAGTTCTGCAAGACCCGCCGCAGAAGAACACAAAAACTCTCCGATCACACTCTTAATCTCATGGCTGTTAGACGGAAGATGAGGCTGCAATCGTCAACAGATTTGACAGCATACAGGCAACTGAACAGACAGATCTCCAAATGCATGCGGCGAGACTTACGCAACTTTAATACCTCTCGTATTAAAGAAGCGATCGAGCGGAACCAGGGCTCCAAAGTCTTTGCCAGAGATCTGTCTGCCAGAAAGAGCCAACTGTCAAAGCTGAAGACTGAGTGTGGCAACATCATTTCCGGGACACCTGAGATTTTGAGTGAGATTGAGAGGTTCTATGGGCAGCTGTACACATCATCGTTGGAGCCACACGCAAGTGTGAGTAACGATCCAAGAGCAAGTCTTATCCGACACTATTCCGATGATATCCCGGACGTCAGTCTGAGCGAGATTAGAATGGCTCTCCACCACCTTAAAAACGGCAAGGCCCCGGGCGAGGATGGAATTACAGCGGAGCTTCTGAAAGCGGGTGGAAAACCGGTACTTGAAGTCCTTCGGAAGCTCTTCAATTCCGTCCTCCATGGTGGCACTACTCCCGAGGCGTGGAGCAGAAGCGCGGTGGTTTTGTTCTTTAAGAAAGGCGACAACGCTCTCTTGAAGAACTACAGACCGATTTCCCTTCTGAGCCGCGTCTACATGCTATTTTCGAGAGTCATTACGAATCGTCTCGCACGCAGACTCGACGACTTCCAGCCTCCCGAACAAGCCGGTTTCCGAAAAGGCTTCAGTACCATAGACCACATACATACCTTGCGGCAGATTGTACAGAAGACCGAAGAGTACAATCTGCCACTTTGCCTGGCATATGTGGACTATGAGAAAGCCTTTGATTCCGTCGAAATTTGGGCGGTGCTACAGTCCCTTCAGCGGTGCCAAGTTGACCGTCGGTACATTGAAGTGCTGAAGTGTTTGTACAGTAGGGCTACGATGGCTATCCGAGTACAGAACCAGAGTTCGAAACCTATCCAACTGCAGAGAGGTGTAAGACAGGGTGATGTTATATCCCCGAAACTCTTCACCGCTGCGTTGGAAGACGTTTTCAAGCTACTGGACTGGAAAGGATACGGTATTAACATCAATGGCGAGTACATCACTCACCTTCGATTTGCCGACGATATAGTCATTATGGCAGAATCGCTGGAGGACTTAAGCATTATGCTCAATGACCTCAATAGTGCCTCCCAACGGATAGGTCTTAAGATGAACATGGACAAAACAAAGATCATGTTTAATGTCCATGTCACACCTATGCCGGTAGTTGTTGGGAGCACTATGCTCGAAGTTGTTGACGAGTACGTTTACCTGGGACAAATAGTCCGACTAGGTAAGTCCAACTTCGACCGAGAGGTCAATCGACGGATTCAACTCGGCTGGGCAGCGTTCGGGAAATTACAACATATCTTTTCGTCAGGTATACCTCAATCTCTAAAAACTAGATTGTACAACCAGTGCGTGTTGCCAGTGATGACTTACGGATCTGAGACGTGGTCCTTCACTGCTGGCCGTATGAGGACGCTTAAGGTCGCTCAGCGAGCTATGGAGAGGGCTATGCTTGGAGTTTCTCTGCGTGATAGACTCAGAAATGAGGATATCCGCAGTAAAACCAGAGTGACCGACATAGCCCAACGGATTAGTAAGCTGAAGTGGCAATGGGCCGGCCATATAGCTCGAAGAACCGATAACCGATGGGGAAGAAAGGTTCTCGAGTGGCAGCCTCGTACCGGTAGGCGTAGTGTAGGGCGACCCCCCACTAGATGGAGTGACGACCTGGTAAGACATGCAAGAAGTCGATGGATGCAGGTGGCTCAGGACCGTGCTTTGTGGCATTGCTTGGGGGAGGCCTATGTTCAGCAGTGGACTTGTGAAGGGCTGTAATGATGATGATGATGGTGGTCCTTCTCCAATCGAGGCGAGCCATTCGTGTTACAATCGCGTAACGTAGCTGCAGCGTGGCTCTTATAAAACACTGTTCTGAGAATATTTTCTGACAGACAGCAGCATTAAATGAAGAAGAAAAAAATGCAATTAATCAGTTTGTATTTTATTGCTAAAAAAAAAAAAAAAATATATATATATATATATATATATATATATATATATATATATATATATATATATATAGTACCCGGTTGACCGAGCTTTGCTCGGTATTTTTCACTCGGTTTTTTTTAATTCGTGTGTTTTGGAAATTATATTTAGATACAAATTACATACTGATGAAATACGAATAATATTTTTGGATCTTAGCGACATAATAGAAAAAACTGAACTGGTTATTTGAATAAAAAATCATGGGTGCAATTAGTTTAATTTAAATTTTCGTGTTTTTAAAATATACTAAAAAAAATTTTAGTATTTTTATTGATGGGAACCGTATAAATTCTCTCGATATTATTAATATGTTTTTGCTATTTTGACCTAAAACGAAGACGTTATGAATTCTAACTAAACAATTAGCTGTTTACTTTTAAATGTTAATTACTTTTAAATGGAACAGTGAAGTTGTTTAGAAAACCATTAACTCGAATAAAATATACGGGAACATACTCAAGTCAAAAGGCATTAATAAACGGCTCGTAGTAAGGGCCATTGTACATTTTTATTAACCGTGAATCAACAGGGTGGATGGAGCGGCAGTGAACGAATAAATAACATTCAAAATGTACTTTTTCTAATATAAAATGCACAAAAAGGAATGCCTTTAATAGCAGAGCTTTCGTCGACGATCGTCGCAGTTCACTCGAGCTCGGGCCGCTTCGGAGATGTTCGAAAATGGTGACGAATTAAGATCACTACGTTTAACCTTTTCTTACACATAGGATGCGTTGTATGCGAGAAGGAGTGAGTCATCTCAACAGCGTTGTTGCCATTGTGTCTATTTTCATTCGAATTCCCGGCCGAGGTTTGATATTTTCCCGTAGGCTTCAGCTCACTCCAGCCTTCAGTCGTCTGAAAGTTTCCGCGATGAATCCGTATTTCGTTCGTACTCATCGCATATTAAATGGAGTGATTAAGTAACTACTATTCGAGCGATCATACCGTTGATTGTTGTTAAATATTTCAATAGAGGAAGTGTCTTATAAATGTGTTAAGGGTAATAGTGTAAAGCTAGTAATTATTAAATGTGACTAAGAACTAAATGAGCTATTGTACTGAGAGGTCTGGTTAAGTGATTAAAGCTCTGTAAGTATTTCCTTTATGAATAACATTGTATTGATTGGTGTTTGAATATATTTTCTCGAAGGACGTAAGTAGGTAAGTGTTGAGAGATAAAGGTTATGACCCTAGCTGGGCCCTGCCTGGGAGAGACCGCGTGACGTTACCTAACAGCCTCCGGAATAAATTACTTACTCTTTTGAATTGTAATTTCACCTTTTTGACACTTTTGTATTAAATGCTTATATTCCAAATTGTATTAAAATATAAAAACGAACACATCAAACATTTAATTCATCGGCAATTATGCAAATGGTCTGTGCCTAGCTGTGGGACTTTTATCACAGATTAAATAATATTAATACGTAACTTTTATAAAGTTTATTAATTTTTTAGTAAATGTACAAAATTGTACATGTAAACGTACGAAATTGATTTGGTTCACTAATTTTAATTGTCTTAATCACAGTCGACTGGAAGTAAATATGGGGAAAAATAATATGTAATCGTGAATTACTAATTGCGGTTTACGTCTGTAAAAAACACACATATATGTAGGTATGTATGTTTGTTTGGACCGAAAATTTAAAATGGAAAATTATTCATTTGAAATATTTGACATAATTAGCGATAAAATATATTTAGAATCAGCTAATTGAATTAAGTAAATTGAAAGCGAGTAACATTTTATGACTTTGTAGCATTTAATTATGTTCTTTTAACTTGAATACATAAAATACACGAAAACCGTTTTTAATTAGACATTTATTTCAAACGTAGGTTTCAAGATTTGTCCTATTTGATTGCATATAAAAGTATCTAAAATAGAAGAAAGCGTGTACCTACTCTGTGCACAGTGTTCTAATAACTAATATAGAAAAAAACATTTTACACAAGGAGGTTGGAAAAAGTGTCCGACATGTGCAATTCCTAGTAGAAATAGAATAAAACGTAAGTTGAATTTCTGGGTGCGCCATCTCCCGCATCTTATCTAATAGTCTGTATTTAAATATTTTTCTTATATGACAAAGGTATTTACGGCGTAACATCTCATTAACATTTTTAGGAGTTTTAATTTCCCGTCGTTGCTTCAATAACTTAAAGCCTATACGTTACTTAATTCAGAAATTAATCAATCAATCATATTATTTATAGGACACCAAGATACAATATATATATATATATATATATATATATATATATATATATATATATATATATATATATATATATATATAAAAATACACAAGATGATGACAGTTGATAAAGAATAAGTAGGAAAGATATAATACAGAACTGGAATTATGATGTGAAATGTTACAGCTCCTAGTAATACTAATACTTCTAGTGATAAGTTTTGAGTAGATTTTTGAAGGAAAAAAGGGACTAAGCACTTAAAAAATATAATGACAAGGAGTTCCACAAGCGTACTACTTTTACCGAGAATTGCGTATTCTGGCAAGAGCTCTGAGTGGACACTGTTGTATTAAAAAGCACATGTCCATCCTGGGACCAAACAAATTCAGGAAGTGCCGGTTCTGATTAGATGTTGCTACTTCTTACGAAGTCCACAAGATGACATGGACATTCTAGTACTGCCACTACACTGCATGTAGAGTAACCCTCAAAAATTTATACTGTATATATCAATGATGTTCTGATCCACGTTGATCAGGTGCTTTGTGCACATAAATTTTTCTGCTAATCGTCGTGAGCACAAGCAGCTTTTATAAGAAATGCACGCGCAAAGATTGCAGATCCATACTTTTCCCTGAAACCGCACTGGAGCATTCAGGGGAAAGTGTGAACCTGAAAGGCTTAATAATAAGATTTGTTTTAATACTGCTTGCCCTATTGGTTGTTGAATGGGAGAAAATATCCATTGATGTTATTAGTCAGCCATATATACTACTTTGTGAATAAAAGTACTTATTACTAAATGCATAAATAAAAATATACCGTATAAATAATAATAACTGTATATCTTCTCTTTCTTCCTTTCATGTACAAAACGTCCATATCATCATATTTTTTCCTTATCAACGCGGATACGCTCGATAGCTCATTAGCTAATTGTTTCGCTAGAACATTACGCGGGTTCAAATCCTGCACAGACCAAGTATTTGTGGTCTAGAAATAATTGCTCTAGGCTTTGTTTGTGTACAATTTATCCTCCCACAATACAGGATCTCTCTTATTTCATCATTACCATCATTACAGCTTATTACAAGTCATAAAATTTATAAAGCCCGGTCGTCACACCATCTAGCGGGGCCGCCTGACATTTCATTTACCAGCACGAGTTTGCTGCTACTCAAGAACCTTTAATTACATAATACATGTATACATATTACATAATTATAATATATATAAATATATATACTTACTTACTTACTTACTTATCTTCACGCACAATCCCTAACGGGGTAGCCAGAGAGAACAGATCGCCAAGTGTCACGATCCTTACATACCTCTTTCGCTTCCTTCAGGTTCATTAACTTCTTCATACATGCACGTCTAGGTATCCGAGTACTCTTGACCCTCCCCTCTTCGAGCAATTTGCTCACATGGTCTTCGAAAGTTAGTCTCGGTCTACCTCGACACCTTTTAATATTTACTTTCGCTCTATATATTTTCTTCACCATTCGGTCTTCACTCATTCGTTCAACGTGCCCAAACCATTGGAGTACGCCCCTATCAATTTTTGTGATAAGGTCATCTTTCAATCCTGCCATATTGCGAATCTCTTCGTTTCGCTTTCGGTCGGCTAAGGTAACGCCACACATTTTACGAAGAGATCGCATCTCCACTGCATTCAACTTGCTTTTATGCTTCTTCTGGCATACCCAGGTTTCGCTGCCATATAACAAAGTCGGTACCAACACTGCATTATGTATTGCAAGGCGTGCACTCTTCACCACGCCTTGCCTTTTTACTAATGCATTCAGGGCACCATTGACTTTGTTTCCGGCAGCGACACGCCTATCCACATCTAAATCACATCTTCCATCCCGGCTGAAAGCACTCCCCAAGTATACAATTTCATTTACCTGTTCTAGACATTTCTGATTTACCCATATTTCACGTTTCGTTCTCTCTTCGTCCTTTTCAAATTCATATAAATATATATAATATATATTATGTATAATTTGCATCATACATGCTAAATATACACATGTTTTAGAGTTTAATTATGCACACATATACACACATACACACACACACACACATATATTAACAAATTAAACATTTTTATTTAAATCATATTTTTACAATGTCAGAATGTAGCTTACAATGTCAGAAATTCATTAATGTCATGAAGATTTTTGTCAATGTCCGAATGGTAGTATTTTTTTAAAATAAATTCGTATTACGTAGTTTTAATTTTTTTTCCCTTCGGCTTTCGGTACTTCGAGCTACATACAATAAGGTCAGCCCATTGCAACTTCAGCTTAATGATTATTTGGGTGAGAACAACCAGTGAACGGGAATAACCGACATTGAATGAATGAATGAATGCATTTATTCTCTCTTCACAATAGGTATTATTAATGCTAAGTGTTTACAAAAGTGCCAGACTGGTACCTAACTTGTGAGAGACTGGTGCCTGATGTAGGTTTAAAAAAACCTGTATTACAGGTCACCAGGGCTCCCCCCGCGTATAAAGCAACAATCTGAGGAATACAATCAGAAAGGAGAATATAATTAAGTAACTAAAATGAACTGCAATAATTACAAATTTTACATCAATAAGTGTGTACTATGAAAGTGTAGTTGTGCGTGTGAGCTCGTGCAGGCGCGTGCCTTTTGCGTGTGCATGTGTGTGTGTGTGTGTGTGTGTGTGTGTGTGTGTGTGTGTGTGTGTGTGTGTGTGTGTGTGTGTGTGTGTGTGTGTGTGTGTGTGTGTGTGTGTGTGTGTGTGTGTGTGTTTGTGTGTGGGAATGTGTGTGTGAGTTAGTGTGTGTGAGATTTGAGAGAGTTAGTGTGATTGTGGACGTACCTGCTATTGCGTGAGTTAGGACTAACATACTCGTATAATTGCATTTAAACCCATTGGCATTGGCCGAACAAATCAATGGATTTAATTTATAATTTGGAAGTAATATTCATTAAAGCAAGGTCCACTTGCAGTTTTAAAAACAAAAGGATATAAACACTACGATCAGACTTTAGGGCCGATGTTCGAACCAGATCTCGTGGCTTCCAGTGACGACGAGCAGGGGCAAATGTTTCCTACAGCGGAGAGGTCCACGTCAAGCAGTAGGCCAATATTTTTTTGAATTGCTACCAGGTTGTTTGTTGTGGTTGGCAACCACAGGTTTTTTGAGTTGTTATCAGAAGGTTGCTGCTTTCCATCAGTTTATTTTCCCGTAGTCGCCTCTTACACCACACACGGGATAAAACGGTGATGGATTCCCTTAAGCCGTCATCACACAGCAATGCCAATACTGTGTGCATTTCCCTTTATTAAAACCACGTAATGAATTGTCAAGTTCATTTCAATCTCTATGATTGAATGAGTCATTAAAAATTAGTGTTAATAAAAGAAACAGGATTGCGTTTAATGTTCATGAGTTCACGACAATAACCGAGGCACGTTTTTATCCGTGAGAACTTAGAACGTTCATATATAAAGAATAATGACGTGAATATTTTGTTTGAAATACAACAAAGTTATTTACAACAAAGTTGTCGTTTGGTAGTACTGTAAAAATACATGTTCTATATGACCTCTTCCTCACCCACGGTCGATAAATTCGACTAAAAGTAATACTAATAAAACTTGCATAGATTTATACATTTTTCTTATAAATATGGATTAGGTATGGGTTGCGGGTGCTGTGGGACCTAACCTACGCACATATAAATAAGTACATCTACTCGTGTACTCGATAAATAATCAAAATGCAAATGCGTTATCACCTCTGAGGAATGAGATAGAATGCCTCGGTGCCAGTAAAAAGTTTCGTTTCTCCATACGAAATTACTACCCGAAACTTTTATACTGCTTTATATGCTGGTATTGTGCGAGTAGCATTATTTTGCTATTTCATTACTTCGTAAGGGCGTTCCGAGTCCGAGCTGACGTATTCGTGATGCTGATATAATGCAACGAAACTCTACCATGTATATCAGGGTTGACTGGTTGTGAATACCATAAGAAATTAAGTCCTAACTTCAGTCTAGGATGATTGTAATAAAGTTCAAATAAATAAGACAGTGTATTATCGGTCTAATAAGGTAAGGCTGGTGTGAGGGCTGGGTGAGTAATTTGCGATAAGTATTTAACTGCAAAATCGAGTTAATTCAAATGTAAGCGCTCATTTACTGACCCGTTGTACATTCTATCGTTAGCTTAGTGAATTGAGACGACTCCTTTTTGACAACTGAAAACTGAGGGGTGTTTGTAGTGTGTATTTATGTGTCTGTCTGTGGTATTATAGCTCCTGAATAGATGGACCAATTTTGGTTAAGTTTTTTTCCGTTGAAGGGTGTCTTAATCAAGAGTTTTTTTAGCTGTTTCAAGAAAATATGTTCAACCGTTTTAAGGTCATCAGATCTTTTTGTTTTGAAATTTTTTGTTTAAATTGTCTTCGTTGTATATTTTTATGTGAAGCTGGTATGCATCTCCCTGTTGTTATAGATGTCAAGACGTTGGACTGTAAGTCCTTCACCCGTTTATTAATGCTATCATACTGTAAACTGTTTATGGGAAAACTTTAATTTTAAAAAAGAAACTATTTAAAAATATTTCATTAATTAGAAGTCAGTAAGAAAAAAAATTTTTATTCCTATGCAATATTTCAGTCACGAAACCTAGCAACTACTTAGCTACTAGCAAGTTTACAAGATACCGCGGCTTTCAGTAAGTTCAATCATGAGTTTCAGACGCTTTCACAGAGTAGTATTTGTAGTCTAGAACAGTTAATAATATTAAATTCAACTTTGCCTTTTTGTTTCTTGCCTCCTTAATTATTGAAATGATGGAAGCACCTTTATGATTTTCCTTTGTCGTTGCTATACAATCTGGGTAAACATTTTATTAGGCTGGTTACGTGTATTAGGCTTTTTATTCTATTAAATTAAGGTCACCTACTGAAATACTACAAATTTATATATCAGTTTATAGCTTTTTGGTGTCTAGCAATTTAAGGTAAGATTTCTCTACGCGTAAACTCCGCAATACGCGAGTAACCTGACTTCGATCATTGTCGGCACCAAGGAGATTGTTAATTATAACTTTAAGTATAGATTTACCACTTACTCTACAGTGAAAAAAAACATTGTGAGCCTTTTTTTGCATGCCTGAGGAAGAAAAACATTTCCAAGACATGTTACGTCCGTTGCTAGGCTAGCAGTGTTCCGTACTCGTTGATACATATTATGCTGTATCTTTATAAATTTTTACTACTGTAAAAATAAAAAAAAGTTTAATCATAAAGTTATTTCATTACTAAATACATACAGCCTTACTTATAATCGGTGATTATTGCGTACTTTTTTTTTATAGAATAAGGGTGACAAACGAGCGAGCACATCTGGTGGCAAGTGGATGCCGCGGCCTATAGACTTCCACATTAATCCTCGAGTAAGAATCAAAACGCAGATGCTTTGTCACCCCTGAGGACTAAGATGAAATGCCTTGTTTCCAGTAAAAAGGGTCTCCGGATCTCTACATTGACCATACGAAACATAACACTATTAAGCTGCTATTTGACGCTGATATTCCGTGTGAGCGTGGTCCTTCCCTGTCGAGCCGAACCATTTGTGCTACAACCATAGCTATTCGTGCTACAAACATATATAATCCACATGCAACGTGGCTCTACCACGTATAAAAACTTGAATTAATTATTAATTATTTCCGTATCTGTCTCTTTCCATTGTCATATAGTGAAAAGAGAGCGAGAGAGAGAGAGGGGGGTGGGAGAGGAAGCAACTTTAAATATTTATTAAATTAACGGTCTAAAATTTATGAGCTAATGTTTATAAACATTAGCTTATCTTCTTATCTCAATCTACAAGCTCGGATACAATCGCTGTAAAAACGATCACAGTCGAATCTGTTGTTTTGTTCAGATTTGAAATAATAAGATACTTAGCATTCTTTCTCCATAAGAAAATGCGAGTGTTTATAACTTTTATAAGAATTTGTGGAAAGGTAAAAATATTACATCGTGTTCTATTAATACGATATAAAATAATTTTATTTACTTATTACCGATGATTTTAAGCAAATATTTCAATATCATGATATTTACGTACGAATTCGGCTTCGTTCGCTGTACTCGGGAGCGGAAGGAAAGACTACAATCATTCAAAATGTCTTTATGCTATCGTCACGTTCATAAGCGAAGAATTAATGACATGTCGACCGACTATCTTGCGGTGATGAATCTACGTATTGTGGAAATAGTAAGGACTACTATTGACCAACGACAAAACTGCCATGACACTGTGAGAACCATATTTCAGGATTTTACAAAACAATTCGAGCACACGAAAATATTTGTAAAATAAAGTTCAGCTGCGGAATTTCGGCAAGCTGTAAATTATTGTGAGTGGAGAGTTAAATAGTTAAAACGTTTTAATTAATATATCCGTTTACACTCTCGTTTACTCTCTTGAATAACACAGATACGACCAGGGGACCTTCAAGAAAAGAGCTTACTCCTTTCTAAAGGGCCGGAAACGCACCTGCGATTCCGCTGGTGTTGCGTTTGTTATGCTTCATGGGCTGCGGTAGTCACTTAACGTCAGATGAACCGCATGCTCGTTTGCCCCCTCTTCTATAAAAAAAAACATACCTGATTAATAAAAAAAATAATGAAAGAAGTTATTATATTTTAAAGTTTTTGTGGTAGTTATGTGTAGATCGGATCAAAAACTAATGATACATAGCTGAAGGTAGCCCGGGTTAACAATGGCATCTGGACGACAAATACTTGTCTTAGTATCCACCGTGACCACGGCTGGTATTAAGTGCCGAAACGTAGAACACAATAAAATCCATAAAATTGTCTTTATTAAATGTTTTTGTTTTACATTTATCCCCAATTAAGGATCAAAATGCAAATGCGTTGTCACCCCTGAGGACTAAGATAGAATGCCTCGATTCCACTAAAAAGTATTTCCAGCTCTCTACACTCCACCATACGATATCACCATACGAAATAGCAGCATTACGCTGCTATTTTACGCTGGTATTCCGAGCGTGGTCCTGCCCGGTCGAGCCGACCCATTCGTGGCTGCAGCGTGGCTCTACCATGTAAAAACGTGTGTAGTATTCGCGTAAATAAACAAATTCAATTAGCTTGAATAATTTTTTTCGGATCGTTATCCTCTAATGAAGAAGGACTCTCCGCTCTGCAGCGGGACTTTTTTAAAATTTGTTACCTGTATAAATTTTATTTCATGTACTAAATTAGAAATTTAAATAATAAAATATCATAAAATAACAATTTCTAAATAAACACTAACTTTATACGTACCATAGAGGTCTTTTAATATACGCCTCTCTTAGCAATTTCTATATTACGGCGATACCTATACGATCAAGCGGACCAACTAATTAAATATCAGCCGCTCGAAGGAACATCTAAGCTATTTTCAAAAATATGGTCAGCAATCTACGTAAAGTCTAAAACGTGAAAATAATGAGATTGAAAATGAAAATTAATTAGGACTGATGTGGTTTTATTTACCTTTTTTTTAGATTAAGATAAGTCATAAGTATCCGAACGCTACACCGCCAAGTTGGATCGTCGACTGACCTCTTGGTCGAAGTTGGACTTACCTGGTCGTACAATTTATTTTATTGTACAAGTATACTGTATATATCTAAACATACCCGTCATTGATATCGGTCGTAATGTTCCCAGTAACTTGATACCTTAGACTGAAAACACCTTCCAATAGAGCAATGAAAAGGTTGGGAACATAACGCCATCACGTCATTCACCTCTCTGCCTTCAGTTAAATCATCGTACTTTGGATTAGTATTAGAATAAACCGAATATCAATCTCGCACCATTGCTTCTGTACCACCGCATAAATTTTAGCCTAATTGAAGGATTGTATAGTCTAATATATAAGAAGTATATAATATACATACGAAGTATATTGTATATATAGAAGTATAAAATATATATAGAATCGTAGAACATTTCGGACTATTGTAGTGCGAAAATAAAACTGACTTAAACCTTTTTGAAAACTGGCACTTTTGGGGAACTTAATTTTATCAAGCCTGTGTACAAAATAATTCATTGTCACTCTAGAACATCGTTTTAACGCAGCTCATGTGAGAAACTAGTCTGTAGTTCTACAATACGACGTTAAAATCTTACTTAAAAAACAGGGTCACCATGCTTTTGTTGTCAGTCTCCAGCGTAGTGATACCGTGGAACACAGAATTATACGACTTTTGCAGGACTTTAAATACAAATCTCCATCTCCGCTGTAATTCATTCTTCTGCACCAATCGGTCTTCAAATATGATAGTAGGCTCTTTTCGGCAAATTGGTCTTTGCCGAAGACTTTCAAGCCTCTTAATTACACAAAAATCTAGAAATCTGTCTATTTAGATGACCGGAGCAGGCAGCAGACTATGTATGCTGGCAGGCTATGAGCATGTCCCCTTAATTCTCAGGGGTGACATGTGACAAGGCATCTGTGGCCTTCTTGTTTGAAGTTGGTTGCAGATTTTCATGGGCTGAAACGGCCACAACATTATGTACGTACACACAACATACTGTGTGTACGTGTGCGTGTGTTAATACACAAAAACACACGCGCACGCATACACTGCTGAAATGCGTAAGTACAGAAGTGAAACGCTGCTGCATTGTGCTGAAAACGTGTGAAGAGTTGGCACTGGTTAGTGCCACTTTAGATTAAAGGCCAGTATCAAAACCAAAGGCGGCCATTTGGGATAACATTGTTTTTGAATAACTTCGATAAATATAGGTAGATACATAAATTTTATTATTAAAAAATGATATTGAATTTAACGTATGACAGAATTTATGGTCATACTAGGTAGTAGTGGTAGTATATGAAATTTAAAAATATTAAAATACAAAAATCCATCGTAAATTAATAAATTTTATTTTATACTAGCTGGCCAGACATACGCTGTTCTGCCCTTTACGACGACCCTTTATGACCTTTAAAAATCTTTAAATTCGCAATAACAAATATTGAGGGTCACTGACTGGGATAAAAACTATAATATCGCTCAAGTTGGAGCAAGCAATACACATTTACAAAATTTCATTAATATCAGTTGAGTGGTTTCGAAGTTCATCGCTGAAAAACAATTTGACATGTAATTTTTATATATAAACATGATATTTCATAATATAAATTGGATGAAAATGCTTCCGACAAATAAAATTATTAGTAGAATACAATCGTACAAATTCATTTTCAAGTGAGAGAAATAAAATTGTATATAACAGCAATAAACTGTCCGTCGTAATAAAATTTCACGAATCGACGTCGTTTCGCGTTCAAGGGTCTCGATTGAATCAAGCAATATTTTAAAACTTTATGACTTAAATAGAAAATAAACAGTTTTTAGAAGATGAAATTTTAAATCAGCGATGACTCAGATTTAAATGAAAAACATGTTGACAACAAAAATTTTACTTCAATGCAACAAAAAAAAACGATTTAAATACAACATACAATCTATTACAACAAAACTTGGCCTCATACAATGTATTTCATGGCTACAAATTGATTACTACAGTAAAACTTCGTTATAGGTATATCCTAAGATATTTCTTTCGCTCTGTATTGTATGCTTGTAAGTTTTCATTCTCAACTCATACGAAGAACATTATTGATGCATACTTCCTCTTACTTTATAAAATATGTTTAAAAAATGGAATGATAATGTAATAATGAAACAGTGTATAAAATAAAAAACGTGTGTATCTGAGAAAAGGCTGGTTTCCGAAATTACATGATATGCTAAAAGCTGTACGTACTCGTACAGCACTCCAAAGCATTTGTAAATTAGATCGATAAAATAAAACAAATGTGATATTATTTAATTAGTTTTCTTTTAATTTCAGTCACCGCTCTCGATTAATAGGGTGTCCAACATATCTATACTAATGGATAAACAAAAGATTTTTTTTTATTTTTCATTAATATTAAAGTCCATCAAAACTCCACTACACTTAGGCCTCCCTCACAGATTGTCTCATAGAGGGAATTTTTACAAAGTGGCCACGCTTGGCAGGTTATATAAAGAACATACCTAGTACTAAAATTGAATAAAACTATTATTTACGGATTTTATCGCGTTTAATTACTTTAATTTATTTTTATTATTATCCCGACGTTTCGTTCGGTGTAGTGTTCGCGTAAATTTAAGAAATCATTAGTACTAAAATATTACTAAACGAACATCGAGGCAGCAAGCGGCCATTTTCCTCCATCAAGGTGATCCTCCATCAAGCTGCTTCTTAAAAATTAAAGGAGGCCAGTAATAGGATGTATGTACGCAAAAAAGTAAAGGCCTAAATAAAAAGTTAAGTAAGATAGTTTTTTTAAACCTTTCCTTTGTTTCGTGATTCTTATACCTACATATTAGCTTTGCGAGGGCACGAACGAGTAATGTCGGATTCGCACTGACTTAAAACTTTGCCGCACATCGGCTAGACGACAAGAACAATTCTGCATATATTCACGCCCTCATTAGCTTTAGCCCCTTCTTGGTGGTTTCATTTCGGGCCCTCATCTTCCATAGGCAAGACACGGCGGATGAATAAGCTCACCTTCATTTTTTTTATACAATGAAGTGCTAAATGAACTTACAGTCGACATGATGGTAAGAGGCTACTTTAGCCAATGGGCACCTATAAACAAATCCAGAAAACCGGCCAAGAGCGTGTCGGGCCACGCTCAGTGTAGGGTTCCGTAGTTTCCCGTCCGTCACAATAAGTGTTCCCACTTATGAGTTTAAAGGTGGGTATCCATTATGTTCGCGCTCCAGCAGCGCTCCGCGCTCCTGCAACTACTCCCGGTAGTGGGTACTGTTGTTTCCATCCAAGTTCAAAATTGTTTTCCTAGAAAGTCCTTATAACTACTTTTCAGATTTTTTTTCATATTTTCTAAACTTATGGTTCAAAAGTTAGAGGGGGGGGGGACACATTGTTTTTTAATTTGGAGCGATTATTTTTGGAAATTATTGACATTATCAAAAAAATTATTTTAGTAAACCCCTATTCATTTTTAAATACCTTTCCAACAATATATCACACGTTAGGGTTGAAATTAAAAAAAAATCACTTCCCACTTTACATATAGGGGGGGCTACCCTAATAAAACATTTTTTTCCAATTTTTATTTTACCACTTTGCCGGCGTGATTGATACACATATTGGTACCGAATTTCAGCTTTCTAGTGCTAACGGTCACAGAGATTAAGCGAGGACGGACAGACGGACAGACAGACATGGCGAAGCTATAAGGGTTCCTAGTTGACTACGGAACCCTAAAAAAAGAGGGCTACAGATGCGTTATCACCTCTGATCACTAACGTCAAATGAGTCTGTACGCTTTTCCACTTTCGGCTACATCAGGGATAAGTGGAATAATAGTCATGTACCAACTTATTAAAAAAAATGTAATTCCACACGTTTCGAATGCGTTGCAGCACTCATGATCACGTGGGACTAACGTGTTTGACGTTTTGATGTACAGTACATAGTTATCCGGGTTATCATCAACTTTTTGTTTTGGTACGTTCTACGCAGAATGAGGTCAGTTTATTTTAGTCTCGCATTAGTTCGCATTAGCTACGATTTAAATGTATTAAGTACTTAAAATTTATATATTTTTTTAATTTGAATACCTTCGCGATCATTTTTATGAATCAGTGTGATGATTGGCTAAATATTATGGATTGAAGACTTCCTGGAGAGTCAGTTTCTGACATCAGCTATACGAATATGTTCTGTTACGCAGGTATTTATTGACTTATGTTAGAGATTTCACCTTAACAATCAAGGTCCATTTCAAGAATCTTGTTGATGACTCATCTGTGTTTAAATTAACCTAAATTATGATATAATTTTAAATAATTAATATAATTTCAAACAATGCAGTAAAACAGATTTGACGTTTCGAAACTTATAAAAAGGAACCACAATAAATGGTGGATTTAACGAGCGCTTTTATCTAACGTATACAAAGTCTTTTCGCTTATGTCTCTCAATTTGACTTTATTCTGCCGTAATCGTCATCCGTTCTCGTCGGTATACCGACTAAAAACGAAACCCGTTGATATAACATGAATAGACTTATGTTTGACAATTTGTAGGTGTACTATTGAATGTGTTAACGTTATCTAACTTTAGGCCACTTCGTCATTGGTCGATACGACAACGATACAACAAGCGCTCGGCATGATGGACCGATGTATTTAAAACAATAGAAACTTCTTCATTTCATAGTCATAGGATATCCGTTGAATGTGCTTGTAACATAATTGTTTCTCTCTATTTGTATTATATATAGAGCGTATTATAAAAAGTATGTGCGCAAGCTGTGCCAAATCATTCCGAAAAATAAAAAGATATACGTGCTTTTAAGGTTTGCAATCGTTTTTTCTATTTAATTGCTAGCTTTTTCACTTTACTTACAGTTAATACGATATCATCTGATAATGAAAAGTGGGAAAAGTTTAGAAGTAAGAATTTACTAAGATATACGATAACATGGCTAAATACTTGATACCAAGGGTGATGTCGCGCACCTAACTACCGTCATTTGCTTCAGTTAAGTGGTAAATAATGATGGCGATGTTAATGATAACAATGTATTTAGGGTATTTTTTTAATTATTGGCATCCACAATGAAATACCTAATGAAAGCCTCGTTCAATATGTATCGTATAACGTGATATATTATTTACGAAGTTAATTACGCAGTTTATTAAGTTTTGTTAATTTACGAACATCATGTGAAAGCCTATTAATCATACGAGAAAACAAATACCAAGCGTCGATGGCGTAATAAATATCTCGCTACGTTAGTTTTACAAAGCAGACGTTTTTATTGACGGTTCTACTGAAATTCCTTTGCTATCTATCTTTGGAACACAGGCAAGGTGTTATCCCAAGCAATTAATAGTTATTCATCTATAGTTCATCAAATGTATTATATACGTGGTAGTACCAAGCACTCACAGAACACCACCGTAAAATAGCATCTTTATGCTCATGTGTTTCGTATGGTAGAACCGCATATCCTTTCCACTGGCATTCCAACTTAATTCTCAGGGTGATAATCCATCAGCATTTTGATTCTTAGATTAATCACATGTAATTCTTATTGGAAGTAATTTTTTACTTTACCACTGGTTCGGAAAAAGATCCTCAAGCCCTCCCAAGAACCCCCTGAGAAGAAGCAAGCAAGCAAGCAGCAAGAAACTCAGGGGGACTTTCTTTAAAATAAAGTTTACAATATGAATGGATACAAACTATTTACAAAATTTATTTTAGAAACAGCTTGAAAGCGACCACCTCATTTCCCAGGGGTTGTTGTCAACCACATTTATATTATAATAATCTTTTATACAGTTTTTGTTTAATTAAATATTTAAACTTGGTAATGGACAGACCTTGTATATTTTCTGGGACTTTGTTGTAACAACTCTGTGGAATCGAGAAACTGATATTACTATCTTGTGTTTGTTCCTAGTGCTTACAGAGTGTATATCACTTTTTTATACTAAAACTACCTTTGCTTTTGTGAACAAACATTAAATTTTGTAAATGTACTGAGAGGCCAAAGTTAAATTTATTTATTTCTTTAAAATTTTCTGTAAGAGAATCTCCGTTTTAGGTTATGAATTCTGCATAACAAAAATAGTTTCTAAATCAGTCGCTGTTTCCCATAGCAAAATCCCATAAGATTTTAAGCTATGGAAATAACTGAAATAAACTAATCTAGCTGCCTCGACACTAGTGAGATCTCTAATCTTTTTTACAGCATAACCTGCAGAGCTTAGTCCGCTTGCTAGTTTGGATATATAGTTATATAGGGGGCCCACTGAAACTTCGCGTCGAGAGTGATGCCAAGAAAATCAGAGGATTCAACAGGGCTCAGTTCTTCCCTTTTAAAAAACACATTGACATTCAAATTTTTAACATTTGTTGTTGTGAATTTAATACATTTAGTTTTATTACCGTTTAAATGTAGGTTATTAACGTTAAATGAATGCACTAATTTTGATATAGCATTATTCACTTTGTCACATTTAAATGATTGACGTTTAAGTTCAAAAATCGAGGAAGTATCATCAGCAAATATTACTATATCATGATTATCCCCTACAAGGGAAGGTAAGTAAGTCATTAATATACACTAAAATAGGAATGAGCCAAGAATCAGCTATCAGGTAGATTTTGTACTTATTAGTCTCCTTGTTCTATAAAAAGTTGCTCCTTTTACTGGCTAATGGCTCCGCCACACTATGCTCCTCGTGCTGCTAATCGCTATACTACTCGCTCTGCCGCGATGTTGCCCGCTACGCCCACACACTGCTCTACTCGCGCAATTATTCACGACACTACGCACTATAGTACGTGCAAAATCGATTGAGAAAAACGGACAATGACCTTTCGGTCGTTTAACCAACCTTCAATATATAGGCACTTTTTATATGTAGTACTTTCTTTATTTATAATGATTTTTTATAAGGATTGATATAATATATATTTAAAGTAAAGTAAAGTTACAGCCTATATACGTCCCACTGCTGGGCACAGGCCTCCGCTCATTTCTGAGAGGGTTTTAGGGCAAGGAATTGTCCGCCACGCTGCCCCAGTGCGTGTTGGCGAACTTCACATGTCTTCGAAATATTTTTTTTCCTTATTTCTCTGACATGCAGGTTTCCTCACGATGTTTTTCTTCACCGCCGAGCACGTGGTATAATATATATTTATTAACCATTATTAAAAAGTTATGTAAAAGATCCCTGTAGAAAAAAATCATCTATTATAATAAAGTCCTTTATTCATTTAACAACAAAAAGTATAAATTTATAACACGTATAAAGATTCGAGTGATAATGACATCGAATAAGTGCGTACTTGTTCAAAAGATGTAACTTTATTTTTAATCTAAAAAGCTACTTAACCGATTTTAATTTTCACCTTTCATTTCCACACCATGTGCAGTTTGGTCCAACTTGAGAGATAGGATAGTTTTTTTTCTCCCACGAGTGACCCACAATTTTTTTTTTGCTAATTTAAGGATTTTTAATAGGACATGACAAAGGGTCGCCGAAAAGGGCAGAACAACGTCTGCCTGGCAATCTAGTATTATATAAGAACTTTATTTTTATTCGGTGCATGCGAACCGGCCCAAAAAAGTGACGCATTTCTGGCTGCCATTGTCACGTTTCTTTTAGAACGAACTAACGTAACGCGCATTTTGTTTAATTTAAAGGGATGAATTTGCAAAAACTCAATATGGTGATTACATTGCTTCAAATATTTTTTTTATATGAAACTGTTATTAAATGAATATTGAAATAT